>CM062808.1:367674855-368274855 GCA_031772625.1 Pinus tabuliformis | reverse complement strand
TGTACTTCATAATAAAATTACAGACATCCAAACAGATTAATTTCACACCACAAATCCAAAAAAAAGTGAATAAAATTTATTTTTTACGCTGCCCAGCCGTTTTCCAATGACTAGGCCTGGTCAATACGTACTCGGCCTGGTTGACCGAGTCAACTATGACTCGTCCTGGTCATTGGATGACTAGGTCGAGTCATAGTTGACTCGGCCAACCTAGCCGGTTACTTGGCCTGGTCGTAATTTTTTTTATCGGCTCGGTTTGGCCAGGCCGTTTCCGAGTCAACTCGGCCTGGTTGTAAAACAATGATCTGAACTGCCAACAACTAACTGTGGCCCTTGGAAAAAAGGTTTATTATGCGCAACTTGTTGACTCGTGGAGCCTTGCTTCACCAATAAGCATTGCACTTCTTGTAGTTTAAGGAAAAGTGCACCAAGTGATCTTCCTTACAAAGCTTGCAAGGAAGTTTGACCTTCTCCCTTCCCTTGTTAGCCTTGCCAATATCAATATTGACCTTGTTTGCGTTATTTCCCCCCTCCCCCCCCACCTCTTTCTTATTTCCCTCATTCTTCTTCTTTCTGTTGGATTGTTGATTTATGCTGGAATTAGAAAATCATACATGTACAACAAAAGTTTGTGTGGGGGCAACAATCGTCATCTGATTCTGACTGGAGGTTGGGTGATGTAAAGGTATTTGCTGTTGTTAACTTGTAATGAGATTCGTGGTAGCGTTATTGATTGAAGCAACAACACTAGAAGTGTGTGGTCCTAGCTTTGGTTTTGTAGGAGAAATATTTGATCGTGATACCTTTGGAAAGATCTCATAGAGAACCCTAGATTGTGAATAAATCAAATCTAGTTTTTGTTCCCTAAATATAGCTTGCTCTTCAGTATATGCTCCTGAAAGAAATACATTCTTTGAAATGTAATGCAATAAAGACTTTAGGAACCAATTAGGGAGAAATCAATCAAGAATTTCAGCCTTGATCATCTGCTTTACTCTTTACCATTCTTGGATGTGGTTGGATATCTGGGTAGTATTATCCTACTTGAGGTTTGGCAAGATTTCAATGCCACTATCATCATGAATGGGTAATTAAAATTAGTTCAGAAAGATGGTTGCCAAATCATTAAAATTCATGAACGAGCCTCCCTTCAACTCAATATACCACTTCATGGCAACCTCAGTAATAATGAGTTGAACTTGATGCAATCATCTATTAGGGAATTTGAGGAATACTAAAGGTGACAAGTTGTGATGTGATCAACGAGTCTTCACTAGATTTCCCTTCAAACATGGGAATGTCCGAGGGAATCTTGGTGGGTACCAAAGGCTAGTTTGGATAAGCTTTAAAAGATCTAACAAATTAAGAGTTGCCAGAAAACGTAGATCCAAATGAGACATTAATTTCCAACTTCAAGAGGGAGGATCCCCCAGCTGACTAGAACACAAAAAAGAAAAGCTTGGATTGTTACTGGAACTAGGTTGCCAGGTATTGTTTGTAAAGAAGCCCGTGTTCATGTTAGAACCTTGAGTACACTAGCCGTGAGGAGGGAAACCTCCGCCCATTGGATTTCCAGAAGCTTGGGAGGGGTTGCCACTTGCTAACATTGCATATTGAGGGAAGTTCACTTGCATGGATTCTAAGAATTTTAAAAGGGCATGGATCCAATTGACATCTCAGAAGAGGGGAAAACATTACTTCATTATTGACCAAATAATGAGAAAGGGATTTTGCCATTTAGTCAACTGGAGGGTGGAAAGGTTCCACCCATTTGACCCCCAAATTCTTCAAAAGGATTTGCCCATACTGAAGAACTCCAAAATGGGAAGGCCCCATTCCCTATTGAGTGATTTGAAGGAGGAACATTTCCTCTCCCAAATTGGAAAGCTTGATGGGAGTTGAATAACTCCCAATGTTAGAAATAGAGCTCATAAAGACGGTTGAAGAAGTCGATGAAACAGTTGGAAATATGACTGACAGAATCCCAAAAGAAAAATAATCACAACATGCGAAGCCATAAGTTGACTACCTAGAGTGGGGTTAGTCCAACAACTAGGGATTGTATTGGTCGTTTGAGTGGTAGGGATATGTGTTAGTTTTTGTATAATGTGGTGGCTTAGATAGGTATTCTACTCTCTAAGGTGTTAGAAAGGCTAAGGAACACGAGATATCCAATACCTAGAAATGGTTTCATGAGATATGGCTCTGAAACACCTTAATTAAATCAATTAGCCAATAAATTAAAAAATTCCTAAGTTTAACTTAGGAAATTGGTTAATTAATTAAGGATATTTGAGATGGCTCTAGAGACTTCTATTGATGAAGTCTAATTGATCTTAGCCGTTGATAGAGATTTAATCTGGGTTGGAGAGAGACAGTTGAGAGACCAAGGCAGTGCTAATTTCATAGTGCATAGTGGTTTAGCGAGGGAAGAATTCGAGCCAGAGGGAGAGCATAAGAGAGAGGAGCAGCACAAGAAAATTTAGGAGGAGGATTCCTAAGAATTTTCTAGCATTTCTCCAGTGCCGGAGAGGCAGCAGAGAGGAGGCCATATTATCTACAAGAAGGTTGCAAAGGCCAGTGCGAGCAGCCAGAAATCCCTGTGTGAGTTGTTGGAAGAGCCACAGATCAACTGCAAGAGGCTAGATCTAGTTTTGGAAAACAGTGAGTGGTTTCCAGTGACAGAGGGAGGTATAATGACTCATTTGGAGCCAGTTAGTAGGCAATGCAAATTTTTCCAGTTCCAACAGTGTGAGGTTGCCAGTGTGGGCTTTGAGCAAGCCAATGGAGGTCAAATTATTTGCAGACAGAGATAGTTATCTCTAGATTATTTTTGGCAAGATAATTGTTAGAGGATTTCCAGTTGGGCATCCATTAATGTACTCTGGAATTTGCTGCATAATAATAAAATAAACCCTCATTTGCTGCACTGGTTTTCCCTTCAGGGTTTTCCTGGAAAGATTTAGTCCAAAATGGCTGTGTCAGAATTTTATTGTGTATGTATTTATTTCTCAGTTTCTATTATTTTCAGCAGCATCAAATTTTGGTGAAGATTGCAATTGTGAGTTTATCAATATTTGTTGTAATAACAAATAAACTGCAATCAATAGGAGATAAATTTCTAGTTAATTGCAATCGTGGATTTTTCACATGGTATCAGAGTAGTGAAGATCAAATTCAAGGCTATAGGCGAAAGGAAGAAGTTCGTGCAGATTTAGAGGGAGATCTGAAGAACCAACTTCCAAATTTGTGCAAGGCAACCTAGGGTGCGAATTGTAGCGAGACAAGGAATTTGATTTTCATGGAAAAATGCATATTACCTCAGATTTGTAGCAGTAGTCAATACGATTGCCAGGAAAAGACTCTAGAGAGCAGAGCCAATAATTCACAACACAAATTTGATGCCTTTGATTTATCATCGAGACTGGAGAATGAATTCGCTTCGATAGATTGTCTCTTTAGCTCAACTTCACATAGTATTTGGTATATAGATAGTGGAGCGTCAGCGCATATGACAGGAGTTAGAGAATATTTCTCTAGCTATAAGGATGAGAAAATGGACTTCCAGATACAGATGGGTAATAATAGTAAATGCACTCTAGTTGGAATAGGCACCATCGAGATTTGGAGGGAGTCTAGGGCAACTACTAGTGTTACAGATGAACTGCATATGTTGGGTCTTGGTATGAACCTCATTTCAGTGTTAGAGCTACAAGATAAGGGATACGATGTATATTTTGTAGAGAAGAAGGTGTTTATTAGACATCAGAACTGAAAGAAGTTGAGGCAAATTGGAGTTCATAGCAACAAATTGTATAAGTTGCAACTTGACTCTCCAAAGGCACTAGTTAGTAGTAACAACAGTGATAGCAGTAGCAGTGGTAGAGACCTAAATGAGCTATGGCATAGGAGATTGGAACATTTGCACCATGGAGCACTTAAGATGCTTAGGGAGAGAGTAACATGTGCTCTAGAATTGAGCATGGAACACAATGATGTGTGGAGAGGATGCATACTTGGGAAATATGCTAAGGCGACATTCCGAAGAAGTTACAGTAGCTCCGACGGCGTGTTGCAGCTTATACACTCAGAGATTTGTGGCCCTATGTACACTAGATCTCTCCAAGGGTACTAGTACTTCGCCACCTTCCTTAATGACTATTCCAGGAAGACCTGGATATATTTCTTGAAGACCAAGGATGACGTCTTCATTTGCTTCCAAGAGTTTAAGGCTCTGGAGGAGAACGCGACAGGGACAAAGATCAAGGTACTTTGTTAGATAACGGAGGAGAGTACACAAATAGTTACTGTTAGTAGTTACCCACTGTTGACCACTACGTGTCAACGACCCATAGCAGTACAGCTCCTTTTTTCGCAAAAGGGATTGCGCTTGATCACTGTGTCCGTGCTGTCCAACTTTCATCATCAACCTGATTGTCATGTTATAATGTAAACCCATTCTGCATGTATATAATGTAAATAATCACAACAGATTTGCGTCGTGTATGTAATTGCATAAGTAAACCTATTTTTCTGGTGACGATCTACATTCCGGGAGGTTTTTTGTCTCACCAATCCATTTTCGGATGGTCGACAGAGTTTTCCTTCATTTTTACCGCAAAGCAAGAATAAATTGTCACTGGGATCTTAGGCGAGTCCTACTGTTATAGATCGAGTCTATGTAAAAGTGATTTGGGAATAATCCTAACTATTTGGTTAGGTTATTTTATTACAAATTGCTTAGTCTGCTAGATTATGTTTGTGTCACACAAATAGGTAGTCTGTGAGGGCCTATTTCAAATGGCTTTTCCCCCTTACGATGTAAAAGATATGAAAATAATGATGTAAAGTATCTTGAGGGTTGGAAAAATAATTTATCTCCTCATAGGTTAATTAATTAAATTTTCTGGCCAAAAATTAATTAAAATCCTAAGCCAGAAATTTAAATATTTATAGGTCCTAGGTAAATTTAAATTTTCCAAAGGAAAAATTCGTGGGTCCTTAAAATTCAAATTTTAAAAGGTCCCAGGACTAAGGTGAATTAATTATTTTGCTAAATTTTAAGCCTTTGATCACTGGGGTTTAAGTCAAAGTCAAAATTTTTAGGAAATTAACTCAATTTTTTTATTTTTGAGTTAATTAAAATGCATTTAATTGAAAAATTCGAATTTCCTCAAGAATTTAATATTTTAACGGATGAGATTAATTTTTTTTTAATTCTCATCGACGGTCGAGATTTCTTTGACAAGAATCAATCGAACTAGCCGTTGGAAGATTTATCTTTAAAGAGGAGGTCAGTTGTCAGTTGTGATCATCCGATCTATGAGTCGTGTGCTAAGTGAAAATCTCTCTTGTAATCTCTTTATGAGAAATAGAGAAAGACTTTGGGGTTGGTTTCGTTGGTGTTACTCTTCGTGGAAATACTGTAAGATGTGTCATTTTCATGCATAGATTTCTTTTTAGGCATTGTGATACCTCTCTGAAGAGTGATTTGAGTACAGGTATCTTGCTCAGTCACTGGGGTTTGAATGATAATTTAAGTTTTGAATATAATTGCAGGTACGTCTATTAAATATGAATTTTATTATCGTTTTCTCGTTCTATGTTGATGGTTGAATTGTGTTTTGCAGGAATTTCTTAATTGTTTTTAGATCATCAGGCGTTTGGGAAGTTTTTAGTTGGACCAACCAACTCCCAATTCATATTTTCTGAAGAGCCCAATATGATTTGATCCTGGGCTTATCATAAGATTTTTATTGGTGATACATGAAGGGTTTTGGGCGAAGCATCTCTATTTAAATTAAAAATTTCAAATTTTTCTGTGCTAAATTGATAAATCTGGCTTTTAAGAGCTTTAGATTATCAGATCTGGGAGCGGAGTTGGCCTCACACTCGCCAGATCTGGTAGATCTGTTGTTCCTATGCATAGATCTATAATTTTTTTTTTAAATTTTTTTGACTTGTGTTTCTCGGGTTTCATTTATTTTTGTATATTCGTGTTCTGCGTGTTTGTGTTTTCAGGTACAGGTTGTAGATCTGAAGGTGAAGTTTGATTTTGAAGCCAGATCTAGGCCTTGGAGGGTAAGATCTGACCTCAAAACCAACTTTTGCAGGTGCATTATTTTTGCAGTCCAAGGGTTTTAAAATATTTTAAATCTGGAAACAATTTTATGAGGGTTTCGTTGATAAATCCGAAGCACAAGTGTGAAATTCGTTTTTGCTGGGTTGTCTAGAGTTTAGGCTGTCTGCTCGAGGCTTGCGAAATTGTTCTGAAGTTGTTTCTGTTGCCTGGGGTTTTCAATAGAAGATTTTCGGATTTGTTTTAGTGTCTTGGTACTATTCTTGCTAGGTTTTTCCTTTTCTCTACGAGATTTTCGAATTTTTTTTACTGTCATTCAATCACCAGCAAGTTTATTCAAGTTTCCTAACCTGCCAATCCACAACCAAACCCATTGTTACAACTATATCTGCAACTGCGTCCATCCTTCACCCTCTTGCTTTTCACTGCTATCTCTCATGCCATCGTTGCATAAATTCGCAGTCATATAACCTGCGTTGCTTCATCTTGCTGCCCTTTGATCAGTAGATCTGATTTTCCATCCGCCCTTTGTATATCCCTCTCCTTGCTGCGTCCGATGGTCCTTTTCCTCCTAGATCCGTAACTTCCTTCGATCACCCATTAACCCGCAGCTGCAACAAGTAGCTTCCTTTCTGCATGGTTGATCCAGGAGAATCCGTTGATTCAATTGTACAGGTGTTCAAGTGTTGTTCAGTGTAGTTGTCGCCTCAGTTTATGGGTGTCATTTAGTTTCGATAGTGTTGGTTATGATCAGGTTGATCAGGTAATGTGTTCATAGGTTTTCATGGCATTCAACGGAGATGGTTTAGCATCTGGTTGTCGACTTGAGTTCATCGACAATACCCCAGGGTTTGGTCAACGACATGTGTTTTGTTGTTCGACAAACAGTTGGTGTCGACATGAGTGTCGTCATGGTAGAGGATCGATATTGTCATTTGTCGACAATATGCATGGGTTTATTGTCATCATGAGACGAATGTCACGAAAGTCGCATTGTGACAATATTGTACATATGGGTTTTTAAAAAATTACATATAAACCCTAATCCATGTATTAAATCCTAAACCTATGACTAAGTTCTATAAACCCTAATCCTATGCTAAACACCATTCCCTAATGCACTAAACCATGTATCAAATGCACAAAACCTAATGCTAACACCTAATTCTAAAAACACCAACCATTGCATTCAAAAACTCTGTGTTAATACAATGCCTAAGCCTAAAACCTCAGCTCCAATAACTCTCGGCCTATTCTACCATGTAAAATATTACAAACAATACAAAACTGTTCATAACAATTCCTAACCGCGTGCTTAGACCGTAGCGGAACCATGGTAAATGTGACTAGAAACAAGGGTTTGGAACCACAGACTAAGCCGCCATTCCTATGCCGCTGACTGTAATTACAACGGAGGACTGCGCCATGTGAGCGGGCAGTTGAGACCTTCGGGCTTGGGAACTGTAACGTTCACCACGTCGAAAGCGCGTGTCATGTGAATAGATAGAGGTTGGCCGTCAGAGTTAGCAATCAGTCTTTCTAACCTCAACATCCTAACCACAGGCATGTGAACACATTACGGTAGACCGCGCAGTCGACAGACAGTTGCCGAAACCGCCGGAACCCTAACCGAGGTTTGTAACAATAGTCACATGCACTATTAGCGCTTCCTCCGCCTGGTGACATGATGGCTAACGGTTTCATTATAGCCAAAGTCTATTTTGGGTTATGCATTACAGTTTGTAAAGAATTAATGCGATGACCATGAAACCCCAGCGCTAGGTGTCCCTATGTTACAAGACCGAGTATCAACCAACCCTAATTTTAGCTGATGCATCCGCAAAACCAGCCAGGGAGGTTTTGATGAACTTGGAGGCCTTTAAAAGGCGGATTTTGTCCATTAAGAACAGGAGAATGGTTTTGAGTTTCATGTGCAGGTTCTGGAGGGATAGAGGCGATTTTGTTTTCAGTGTTTCAGGAGCATTTGAAATCAGAATTGGAGACCGTAAGCGGAGTTGGAACGCTGGTTCAGAGGGCTATCTGATGACAGAGGTCAGAATTGCCTGTGTGCAAGTGAAGTCTGACTAAATCACTGTGTAATCGACTCTTTCTTCTCAATCCTAATAAGATGGTTGCCCATCTTGAAAGCGGACCCGGAGACGTAGTCCATTAGGGACGAACTCCGTAATCAATCTTGTTGTCTGGTATATCTATGTTTTCATTGTTTTCACTTCTGTTTTGCATCTTAATTATGGTTTATCAGCTGTCATAAACGGTTTTGTTCAAGCAGTTTACCTCGATTTTCATGCTTTCAGTTAAAATTCAACTCATTAATGGCTAAGCAATTCTACAATAGTATTTAGTTTATGATCATTTCAGATCATATAATTTGGTATCGTAGCAGGTTGCGTTTGTAGAATGTGCCATTTAATGTTAACCAGGCCTAAGTCGCAACGAGGAGAAGGAATCCTTGAGCAGATCGATCCAGAGATTGAAAAGCGATGAGTCGTTCAGAAATCAACCATGTCAGGACCTGATGCAGGTGAAAAAACTGAGACTAAGATGAGTGAAGTTTTAGCAGGCATTCTTAACTATGCAGTAGATGTTGGGAAAATTGTATGAAGACAAGAAGGCGAGAGATGCTTCTTCTTCAAAGCCGTCGAAGAAGGACAAAGGTAAAGGGAAGACTGATAAACCACCTTCACCTCCATCATCTCCATCATCCTCCTCTTCTTCTTCTTCTTCGAGTGCAAAATCTGAAACAGAAAAGAAACCTAAGAAAACATCTCTTTTGAAACTTGATGTTAAATTTGAGTTACCTGTATATGATGGCGAAATGAATCCTGAAAAGCTAGATAACTGGATAAAGCAGTTAGAAGTGTATTGTCCAATGTGGAAAAACTCGAAGTCTGGATTAAATCGGCAACGGTCAAAAAGTTGAAAAACTCGTTAAAGTCGGGAGTTTTTTGAAAAAGCCGGCAAAATTAAAAAAACACAAAAATATTCGTTTATTTTTATTTTTTTTAACATCTAGAGTATCCACAGTCCATTAGGGCTTGTAGTTTGCAACATCAGATCTGCGATCTAACCAATGAGAAATAGACAAGAACAAACATATAGCTTACTTGTTGAAGTAGCCCATCTAGATCAACCCTTTTTGCATTTTTTGTCCTTGACGCCTGGCAGGTCCTTTGCCTCATTTGCCATCAATTGCTCATTGAGTATTTGCTGCTCCAAAATACCCAATATACTCAGCCCTAACCAGATCTACTTCTCAAGTGGATTTGACCACCAAATGACTGTACAATCAGCATCAAAGTATATCATCAACTCACAATGGTTTGGCCCTTCCAAGACACTGAATACTAGTTGTCCAAAACCCTTATTGTTCAGCCTCCTCACAACAAATTTGCCTCGTCAAATTCATTGTATAACAGCTCTAACAGTAGTGGAAACTCATAGTAATTTTGCTTATCAAATCACTATATGATAGCCCTTAAACACCACTGTCATATCCCACACTTAAACACCACTGTCATATCCCACATTCCGCAGAGTTGGTAGACTTTTTCGGTCGACTATTGATAAAATCGGGCATATAAGGAATAAATCGTGATTTTTTCCTTTCTGAAAAAGTCTGCAAAAAATCGGAGGATTAAATCGTTTTGTTGGAGAAATTGCAATTTTAGGATTTAATTCCGATTTTTTGCAGACTTTTTCCACACTGGTATAGTCGCATTCAGAACATTTCTAGAGATAAAACTAAAATTCAGTTAGCTACAATTAGAATGGGGGGAACACTTTAATCTGGTGGGAAATTAAAACTCAGCTAGATGTAAAGCGTAAAGGAAAAGTCATCTCTTCATGGTCTAAGTTTTTAAAAGCTCTTAGGAAACATTTCTATCCTTTAGGATACATGCAGCAAGCTGTTATTGATTGGCAGCATCTGAGGCAAGGGGAAGAATGTTTCGAAGAGAAAGAAATCAACGATTGTTCAAAAGGAAAGACCTACTTGTTCTCATTGCCAGAGAATCGGTCATGATGAATCGAAGTGCTGGAAAATACATCCAGAACTTAAGCCCAAAAAGTTCCTTAACGTGAAGGATGAAAAGAAGGCCATTGCAGTAGTCCAGCAAGATCTAGGTTCAGAGTCAGGTGATCAAAGGAGGATAACCGCCATGGTTACGACAGGTAAAACTTTTGATACTGGTTCAAGTTCAAAAACTAATGTATCTTCTTCAAACATAAATCCTCGACATGAGGATAAAAGAGTTGAACTCTTCCACATAAGGATAACTTCTAAGCATACAAAGATTGACACAATGTTTGACAGTGGATCGCAAGCAAATTTAATATCTGAACATATAGTTAATCAATTGGGATTAGAGACACAGAATCATCCAAGACCATACCCATTAGGTTGGATTAATAAATCAACTTAGATACATGTCACAAAGCGGTGTCAGCTAAAATTTGCAATTACATCTAAGTACATTGATGAAGTGGAGTTAGATGTGGTCCCAGTAGACATATGTGGAGTTGTCTTAGGAAGTCCTTATCTTTATGATAGAGATGTAGTGTTTTACAGAAGAGAACATAAATATCACCTAAAGAAAGAAGGGGTTGAATTTATTGTTAGGGCACATAAAGTCAAATCAAACTTGGATTTAACTGTTACAAATCAAGTTAAGCAGTTAATAAGTTCAAGTAAATATGTACTCATGTTTATTAAGGAACAACATAAGGTTGATTGTTCGAGATGCGAGATTCAATTTATAGATCAATTGGTCAAGGTGGTTAATTCTTTTCCAAGAAATCTTATTCATAAACAGGATAAGCAACATGAGATACATTTAATGTCCTATGAACATCTTCTTAAAGACATAATGAATCTCAATTCATTCATTCAACTGAATTCTAGAAACTATCATCATCAGCAGTGTATTGCAGGGAATGGTACATATGAGTCTAATCAGAGACTTGTTTCAAATGGTATGTTTATTTTCAGTTTTGGGGGTGGAAGTCAGTATTGCATTTCTTTGGTATTACATCATCATTTTATGCTTTAAAAAGTAATGAAGCCTTTTTTCAAGTGGAGAGGAAGTCTATAAGTTTTCATGACAAAGCATTTTCGAAAGTAGATCTAAAGTTTCCTTATCATGATTTGAAAACTAATGCATAAAGTGAATGTGTTAGTCAATGGAAATATCAGTTAATCAACAAAGAAATAGTGATTCAAGTAAATCAACAATTACTTAGATACTTTCAAAGTCAAACTAAGTTGCAACAGTCTTTACATCACAGCTGGATGAGTTCTGTGCAACAAATTCACGTAGTAATCAGTCAACAGAAAAGTAAATCAAGTCAAGTAATTGATATGAAGTCAAAATCCAAGGATTCTTTGAATATTTCAGTTATTTCGGAAAGTAGATTGTTAATACCCATCAGATGTATTGAACAAAGTTCTATAAACATTGTTTTCAAAGATGTTTTTGAATCACTAACTCATGATTCTTCGTGGAAAGAATTCAATTGCCATGTTGATAAAAGGTTGTTTGCCCATTGTCGCAAGTTTTTCATATTGCGGATGGAAGAAATAGGTCACCGAATCGAAAGGTATCATGGTCAGCATCATCAGGGTCATCATTTGCAGGTGATTGATCGAATGTATTGGTACATCATCAGGTCAAGGTGGAAAGAGAGGGATTTCTACCCTCATCGACTATTTGTTTTGTCAAACTTTTGTGGTACAAAAGCTTTCAAGTGGAGAGGAATGATCTAGGAGGATTCGTTGATTCAATTGTACAGGTGTTCAAGTGTTGTTCAGTGTCATGGTCGCCTCAGTTTATGGGTGTCGTTCAGTTTCGACAGTGTTGGTTATGATCAGGTTGTTCAGGTAATGTTCATAGGTTTCATGGCATTCAACGGAGATGGTTTAGCGCCTGGTTGTCGACTTGAGTTCATCGACAATACCACAGGGTTTGGTCGACGACATGTGTTTTGTCGTTCGACAAATAGGATTGGTGTCGACATGGGTGTCGTCATGGCAGAGGATTGATATCATCATGTGTCGATGATAGGCATGGGTTATTGTCATCACGAGATGAATGTCGCGAACGTCGCATTGTGACAAATATTGTACATATGTGGTTTTAAAAAATTACATATAAACCCTAATCCCATGCTAAACACCATTCCCTAATGCACTAAACCATGTATCAAATGCACAAAACCTAATGCTAAAGCCTAATCCTAAAAACACCAACCATTGCATTCAAAAACTATGTGTTAGTACAATGCCTAAGCCTAAAACCCTAGCTCAAATAACTCTCGGCCTAGTCTACCATGTAAAACATTACAAACAATACAAAATTGTTCATAACAGTTCCTAACTGCGTGCTTAGACCGTAGCGGAACCATGGTAAATGTGACCAGAAACAAGGGTTCGGAACCGTAGAGTAAGCCGCCATTCCTAAGCCACTGACTGTAACTACAACAGAGGACTGTGCCATGTGAGCAGGCAGTTGAGACCGTCGGGCTTGGGAACCGTAACGTTCACCACGTTGGAACTGCGTGTCATGTGAACAAATAGAGGTTGGTCGTCAGAGTTAGCAATCAATCTTTCTAACCGCAACATCCTAACCGCAGGTGTGAACAGATGACGGTAGACCGCGCAGTCGACGGACAGTTGCCGGAACCGCCGGAGCCATAACCGTGGTTTGTAACAACAGTCACATGTGCTGTTAGCGCTCTCGCCCGGTGACATGATGGCTAATGGTTTTATTATAGCCAAAGTCTATGTTGGGTTTTGCATTACAGTTTGTAAAGAATTAATGCGATGACCATGAAACCCTAGTCCTAGGTGTCCCTATGTTACAAGACCGAGTATCAACCAACCCTAATTTTAGCTGATGCATCCTCAAAACCAGCCAAGGATATTTTGATGAACCTGGAGGCCTTTAGAAGGCGCATTTTTTCCATGAAGAACAAGAGAGTGGTTTTGAATTTTCATGTGCAGGTTCTGGAGGGATAGAGGCGATTTTGTTTTTCAGTGTTTTGGGAGCATTCAGAGTAGCAATTGGAAACTGTAAGCGGTGTTGGAAAGCTGGGTCAGAGGGCTATCTGATGACAAAAGTCAGAATTGCTTGTGTGCAAGTTTAGTCTCACTAAATCACTGTGTAATCGACTCTTTCTTCTCATTCCTAATAAAACAGTCGCCCATCCTGAAAGCGGACCCGGAGACGTAGTCCATCAGGGACGAACCCCGTAATCAATCTCGCTGTCTGGGATATCTATGTTTTTGCTGTTTTCACTTCTATTTTGCATCTTAATTGTGGTTTATTAGCTGTCGTAAAGTGTTCTGTTCAAGCGGTTTACCTCGAATTCCGTGCTTTCAGTTAACATTCAACTCATTAATGGCTAATCAATTCTACAACAGTATTTAGTTTATGATCATTTCAAATCATATAATTTGGTATCAGAGCAGGGTGCGTTTGTAGAATGTGCCATTAAATGTTAACTAGGTCTAAGTCGCAACGAGGAGAAGGAATCCTTAAGCAGATCAATCCAGAGATTGGAAAGCTACGAGTCGTTCAGAAATCGACCATGTCAAGACCTGATGTAGGTGAAAACACTAAGACTAAGATGAGTGAAGAGCAGTTTCAGCAGGCATTCTTAACTATGCAGCAAATGTTGGGAGAATTGTATAAAGACAAGAAGGCGAGAGACGCTTCTTCTTCAAAGCCATTGAAGAAGGACAAAGGTAAAAGGAAGACTGATAAACCACCTTCACCTCCATCATCTCCATCATCCTCTTCTTCTTCTTCTTTTTCGAGTGCAGAATCTGAAACGGAAAAGAAACCTAAGAAAACATCTCTTTTGGAACTTGATGTTAAATTTGAGTTACCTGTTTATGATGGTGAAATGAATCCTGAAAGGCTAGATAACTGGATAAAGCAGTTAGAAGTGTATTATCGCATTCAGAACATTTCTAGAGATAAAACTAAAATTCAGTTAGGTACACCTAGAATGGGGGGGACAACTTTAATCAGGTGGGAAAGTAAAACTCAGCTAGATGTAAAGCGTAAGGGAAAAGTCATCTCTTCATGGTCTAAGTTTTTAAAAGCTCTTAGGAAATAGTTCTATCCTTTAGGATACATGTAGCAAGCTGTTATTGATTGGAAGTATTTGAGGCAAGGTAAAGGGCAGAGTGTTCAAGAGTCTACTCAGGAGTTCAGAAAGAAAGCATTGGCGCTTGGTATTTCATTGGATACACGTGAAACTTTGTTAAAATACATCGACAGTTTACATTCATATTTGCAACATATTTTATTGATGTTTAATCCTGATGATTTTGATGAGGTGTGTGTTCAGGCCATACATATTGAATCAGGTGGCAGACCACTCAAGTTTTCATCGCAGTCATCCAAAGAGTTGCAAACCAGAGATTCTAGTGACAATAAGGTGAAGAACATTTCAAAGAGAAAGAAATCAGCGATCGTTCAGAAGGAAAGACCTACTTGTTCTCATTGCCAGAGAATCGGTCATGATGAATCGAAGTGCTGGAAACTTCATCCAGAACTTAAGCCCAAAAAGTTCCTGAAGGCGAAGGATGAAAACAAGGCCATTGCAGCAGTCCAGCAAGATCTAGGTTCAGTTTTAGGTGATGAAAGGAGGATAACCACCATGGTTACGATAGGTAAAACTTCTGATACTGGTTCAAGTTCGAAAATAATGTATCTTCCTCAAACATAAATCCTTGACATGAGGATAAAAGAGTTGAACTTATACACATAAGGATAACTTCTAAGTATACAAAGATTGACACAATGTTTGACAGTGGATCGCAAGAAAATTTAATATCTAAACATATAGTTAATCAATTGGGATTAGAGACACAGAATCATCCAAGACCATACCCATTAGGTTGGATTAATAAATCAATTTAGATAAATGTCACAAAGCAGTGTCGGTTAAAATTTGCAATTACATCTAAATACATTGATGAAGTGGAGTTAGATGTGGTCCCAGTAGACATATGTGGAGTTGTCTTAGGAAGTCCTTATCTTTATGATAGAGATGCAGTGTTTTACAGAAGAGAACATAAATATCACCTAAAGAAAGAAGGGGTTGAATTTATTGCTGGGGCACATAAAGTCAAATCAAACTTGGATTTAATTGTTACAAATCAAGGTAAGCAGTTAATAAGTTCAAGTAAATATGTACTCATTTTTATTAAGGAACAACATAAGGTTGATTGTTCGAGATGCGAGATTCAGTTTATAGATCAATTGGTCAAGGTGGTTAATTCTTTTCCAAGAAATCTTATTCAAAAGCAGGATAAGCAACATGAGATACATTTAATGTCCTATGAACATCTTCTTAAAGACAATATGAATCTCAATTCATTCATTCAACTAAATTCTAGAAGCTATCATCATCAATAGTGTATTGCAAGGAATGGTACATATGAGTCTAATCAGAGACTTGTTTCCGATGGTATGTTTATTTTCAGTTTCAGGGGTGCAGGTCAATATTGGGGAAAGTCAGTATTTCATTTCTTTGGTATTACATCATCATTTCATTCTTTAAAATGTAATGACGCCTCTTTTCAAGTGGAGAGGAAGTCTATAAGTTTTCATGACAAAGCATTTTCGAAAGCAAATCTAAAGTTTCCTTATCATGACTTGAAAACTAATGCATTAAGTGAAAGTGTTAGTCAATGGAAATATTAGTTAATCAACGAAGAAATAGTGATTCAAGAAAATCAACAATTACTTAGATACTTTCAAAGTCAAACTAAGTTACAACAGTCTTTACATCATAGCTGGATGAGTTCCGTGCAACAAGTTCACTTAGCAATCAGTCAACAGAAAAGTAAATGAAGTCAAGTAATCGATATGAAGTCATCAAAGGAGTCTTTGAATATTTCAGTTATTCTGGAAAGTAGATTGTTAATACCCATCAGATGTATTGAACAAAGTTCTACAAATATTGTTTTGAAAGATGTTTTTGAATCACTAACTCATGATTCTTCGTGGAAAGAATTCAATTGCCATGTTGATAACAAGTTATTTGCCCATCGTCGCAAGTTGTTCATACCGTGGATGGAAGCAACAGGTCACTGAATCAAAAGGTATCATGGTCAGCATCATCAGGGTCATCACTTGTAGGTGATTGATCAAATGTATTGGTACATCGTCAGGTAAAGGTGGAAAGAGAGGGGGTTCTACCCTCATCGACAATTTGTTTAGTCAAACTTTTGTGGTCCAAAAGCTTTCAAGTGGAGAGGAATGATCCAGGAGGATCCGTTGATTCAATTGTACAGTGTCGTCGTTGCCTCAGTTTATGGGTGTCGTTCAGTTTCGACAGTGTTGGTTATGATTAGGTTGTTCAGGTAATGTTCATAGGTTTTCATGGCATTCAGCGAAGATGGTTTAGAGCTTGGTTTTCGACTTGAGTTCATCGACAGTACCCCAATGTTTGGTCAACGACATGTGTTTTGTCATTTGACAAACAGGATTGGTGTCGACATGGGTGTCGTCGTGGCAGAGGATCGATATTGTCATTTGTCGATAATAGGTATGGATTTATTGTCATCATGAGATGAATGTCGTGAACGTCGCATTGTGACAATATTGTACATATGGATTTTTAAAGAATTACATATAAACTCTAATTCTTGTATTAGATCCTAAACCTATGCCTAAGTTCTATAAACTCTAATCCTATGCTAAACACCATTCCCTAATGCAATAAAGCATGTATCAAATGCACAAAACCTAATGCTAAAGCCTAATCCTAAAAACACCAACCATTGCATTCAAAAACTATGTGTTAATACAATGCCTAAGCCTAAAGCCCTAGCTCCAATAACTCTCGGCCTATTCTACCATGTAAAACATTACAAACAATACAAAACTGTTCATAACAGTTCCTAACCCCGTGCTTAGACCACAGCGGAACCATGGTAAATGTGACCAAAAACAAGGGTTCGAAACCGCAGACTAAGCTGCCATTCCTATGCCTCTGACTGTAACTACAACGGAGGACTGTGCCATGTGAGCGGGCAGTTGAGACTATCGGGCTTGGAAACTGTAACGTTCATCGCGTTGGAACCACGTGTCATGAGAATAGATAGAGTTTGGCCATCAGAGTTAGCAATCAGTCTTTTTAACCGCAACATCCTAACCGCAAGTGTGTGAACACATGACGGTAGACTGCGCAGTTGACAGACAATTGCTGGAACCGCCAGAGCCCTAACCGTGGTTTGTAACAATAGTCACATGCGCTGTTAGCGCTTCCTTTGCCGTGACATGATGGCTAATGGTTTCATTATAGCCAAAGTCTATTTTGGGTTTTGCATTACAGTTTGTAAAGAATTAATGCGATGACCATGAAACCCTAGCCCTAGGTGCCCCTATGTTACAAGATCGAGTACCACCCAACCCTAATTTCAGCTGATGCATCCCCAAAACCAGCCAGGGAGGTTTTGATGAACCTGGAGGCATTTGAAAGGCGGATTTTGTCCATGAAGAACAGGAGAGTGGTTTTGAGTTTTCATGTGTAGTGTGTGGAGGTATAGAGGCGATTTTGTTTTCAGTGTTTCGGGAGCATTCGGAGTCGGAATTGGAAACCGTAAGCGGCGTTGCAAAGCTGGTTCAGAGGGCTATTTGAAGACAGAGGTCAGAATTGTCTGTGTGCAAGTTCAGTCTAACTAAATCACTATGTAATCGACTCTTTCTTCTCATTCCTAATAAAACGGTCGCCCATCTTGAAAGCGGACTCAGAGGCGTAGTCGATCAGGGACGAACTCCGTAATCAATCTTGCTGTCTGGTATATCTGTGTTTTCGCTGTTTTCACTTTTGTTTTGCATCTTAATTATTGTTTATCAGCTGTCGTAAAGTGTTCTGTTCAAGCAATTTACCTCGATTTCCGTGCTTTCAGTTAACATTCAACTCATTAATGGCTAATCAATTCTACAACAGTATTTAGTTTATGATCATTTCAGATCATATAATTTGGTATCAGAGCAGGTTGCGTTTGTAGAATGTGCCATTGAATGTTAACGAGGTCTAAGTCGCAACAAGGAGAGGGAATCCTTGAGCAAATCGATCCAGAGATTGGAAAGCGACGAGTCGTTCAGAAATCGACCATGTCAGGACCTGATGTAGGTGAAAACACTGAGACTAAGATGAGTGAAGAGTAGTTTCAGCAGGCATTCTTAACTATGCAACAGATGTTGGGAGAATTGTACGAAGACAAGAAGGCGAGAGATGCTTCTTCTTCAAAGCCATCAAAGAAGGACAAAGTTATAGGGAAGATTGAAACCACCTTCACCTCCATCATCTCTATCATCTTCTTCTTCTTCTTCTTCTTCGAGTATAGAATCTGAAATGGAAAAGAAACCTAAGAAAACATCTCTTTTGAAACTTGATGTTAAATTTGAGTTATCTGTTTATGATGGCGAAATGAATCCTGAAAAGCTAGATAAATGGATAAAGCAGTTAGAAGTGTATTGTCGCATTCAGAACATTTCTAGAGATAAAACTAAAATTCAGTTAGCTACAGTTAGAATGGGGGGAACAAGCTTAATCTGGTGGGAAATTAAAACTCATCTAGATGTAAAGCGTAAAGAAAAAGTCATCTTTCATGGTCTAAGTTTTTAAAAGCTCTTAGGAAACAGTTCTATCCTTTAGGATACATGCAGCAAGCTGTTATTGATTGGCAGCATCTGAGGCAAGGTAAAGGGCAGAGTGTTCAGGAGTTTACTCAGGAGTTCAGAAAGAAAGCATTGGCGCTTGATATTTCATTGGATACACGTGAAACTTAGTTAAAATACATCGGCAGTCTACATTCATATTTGTAGCATACTTTATTGATATTTAATCTTGATGATTTTGATGAGGTGTGTGTTCAGGCCATACATATTGAATCAGGTGGCAGACCATTCAAGTTTTCTTCAGTCATCCAAAGAGTTGGAAACTAGTGATTCTAGTGACAGTAAGGGGAAGAACATTTCGAAGACAAAGAAATCAGCGATCGTTCAGAGGGAAAGACCTACTTGTTCTCATTGCCAGAGAATCGGTCATGATGAATCGAAGTGTTGGAAACTTGATCCAGAACTTAAGCCCAAAAAGTTCCTTAAGGCAAAGGATGAAAAGAAGGCCATTGCAATAGTCCAGCAAGATCTAGGTTCAGATTCAGGTGATGAAAGGAGGATAACTGCCATGGTTATGACAGGTAAAACTTCTGATGCTGGTTCAATTTCGAAAACTAATGTATCTTCTTCAAACATCAATCCTCGACATGAGGATAAAAGAGTTGAACACTTCCACATAAGGATAACTTCTAAGCATACAAAGATTGACACAATGTTTGACAGTGGATCGCAAGAAAATCTAATATCTGAACATATAGTTAATCAATTGGGATTGGAGACACAGAATCATCCAAGACCATACCCATTAGGTTGGATTAATAAATCAACTCAGATACATGTCACAAAGCAGTGTCGGTTAAAATTTGCAATTACATCTAAATACATTGATGAAGTGGAGTTAGATGTGGTCCCAGTAGACATATGTGGAGTTGTCTTAGGAAGTCCTTATCTTTATGATAGAGATGCAATGTTTTACAGAAGAGAACATAAATATCACCTAAAAAAAGAAGGGGTTGAATTTATTGTTAGGGCACATAAAGTCAAATCAAACATGGATTTAATTGTTACAAATCAAGTTAAGCAGCTAATAAGTTCAAGTAAATATGTACTCATGTTTATTAAGGAACAACATAAGGTTGATTGTTCAAGATGCAAGATTCAGTTTATAGATCAATTGGTCAAGGTGGTTAATTCTTTTCCAAGAAATCTTATTCATAAATAGGTTAAGCAACATGAGATACATTTAATGTCCTATGAACATCTTTTTAAAGACAGAATGAATCTCAATTCATTCATTCAACTGAATTCTAGAAACTATCATCATCAGCAGTGTATTGCAGGGAATGGTACATATGAGTCTAATCAGAGACTTGTTTCAGATGGTATGTTATTTTCAGTTTCAGGGCTACAGGTCAGTATTGGAGAAAGTCAGTATTGCATTTCTTTAGTATTACATCATCATTTCATGCTTCAAAAAGTAATGAATCCTCTTTTCAAGTGGAGAGGAAGTCTAGAAGTTATCATGACAAAGCATTTTCAAAAGCAGATCTAAAGTTTCCTTATCATGATTTGAAAACTAATGCATTAAGTGAAAGTGTTAGTCAATGGAAATATCGGTTAATCAACGAAGAAATAGTGATTCAAGTAAATGAACAATTACTTAGATACTTTCAAAGTCAAACTAGTTGCAACAGTCTTTACATCACAACTATATGAGTTCTGTGCAGCAAGTTCACGTAGTAATCAGTCAACAGAAAAGTAAACCAAGTCAAGTAATTGATATGAATTCAAAATCAAAGGAGTCTTTGAATATTTTAGTTATTTCGGAAAGTAGATTGTTAATACCCATCAGATGTATTGAACAAAGTTCTACAAATACTGTTTTCAAAGATGTTTTTGAATCACTAACTCACGATTCTTCCTGGAAAGAATTCAATTGCCATCTTGATAATAGGTTGTTTGCCCATCGTTGCAAGTTGTTCATATTGCGGATGGAAGAAACAGGTCACCGAATCGAAAGGTATCATGGTCAGCATCATCAGGGTCATCACTTGCAGGTGATTGATCGAATGTATTGGTACATCGTCAGGTCAAGGTGGAAAGAGAGGGAGTTCTACCCTCATCAACTATTTGTTTAGTCAATCGTTTGTGGTCCAGAAGCTTTCAAGTGGAGAGGAATGATCCAGGAGGATCTGTTGATTCAATTGTACAGGTGTTCAAGTGTTGTTCAGTGTCGTGGTTGCCTCAGTTTATGGGTGTCGTTTAGTTTCGATAGTGTTGGTTATGATTAGGTTGTTCAGGTAATGTTCATAGGTTTTCATGGCATTCAACGGAGATGGTTTAGCGCCTGGTTTTCGACTTGAGTTCATCGACAGTACCCCAGGGTTTGGTTGACGACATGTGTTTTGTCGTTTGACAAACAGGATTGGTGTCAACATGGGTGTCCTCGTGGCAGAGGATCAATATCGTCGTTTGTCGATGATAAGCATGGGTTTATTGTCATCATGAGATGAATGTTGCAAACGTTGCATTGTGACAATATTGTACATATGGGTTTTTAAAAATTTACATATAAACCCTAATCCATGTATTAAATCCTAAACCTATGCCTAAGTTCTATAAACCCTAATCCTATGCTAAACACCATTCCCTAATGCACTAAAGCATGTATCAAATGAACAAAACCTAATGCTAAAGCCTAATCCTAAAAACACCAACATTGCATTCAAAAACTATGTGTTAATACAATGCCTAAGCCTAAAATCGTAGCTCCAATAACTCTCGGCCTATTCTACTATGTAAAACATTACAAACAATACAAAACTGTTCATAACAGTTCCTAACTGCGTGCTTAGACCGTAGCGGAACCAAGGTAAATGAGACCAAAAACAAGGGTTCAGAACCGCAGACTAAGCCACCATTTCTATGCCGTTGACTATAACTACAACGGAGGACTGCGCCATGTGAGCGGGCAGCTGAGACCGTCGGGCTTGGGAACCGTAACGTTCACCGTGTCAGAACTACGTGTCATGTTAACAGATAGAGATTGGCCATCAGAGTAATCAATCGGTCTTTCTAACTGCAGCATCCTAACCGCAGGTGTGTGAACACATGATGGTAGACCTCGAAGTTGACGGACAGTTGTCGGAACTGTGGGAGCCCTAACCGTGGTTTGTAACAACAGTCACATGCGATGTTAGCGCTTCCTCCGCCCGATGACATGACGACTAATGGTTTCATTATAGCAAAAGTCTATTTTGGGTTTTGCATTACAGTTTGTAAAGAATTAATGCGATGTCCATGAAACCCTAGCCTTGTGTGTCCCTATGTTACGAGACCGAGTATCAACCAACTGTAATTCCAGTTGATGCATCCCCAAAACCAGCCAGGGAGGTTTCGATGAATCTGGAGGCCTTTAAAAGGCAGATTTTGTCGATGAAGAACAAGAGAGTGGTTTTGAGTTTTCATGTGCAAGTTCTGTAGCGATAGAGGCGATTTTGTTTTCAGTGTTTCGGGAGCATCTGGAGTCGGAATTGGAAATCGTAAGCGGCGTTGGAAAGCTGGTTCAGAGGGCTATCTAATGACAGAGTTCAGAATTGCATGTGTGCAAGTTCACTCTGACTAAATCACTGTGTAATCGACTCTTTCCTCTATTTCCTAATAAAACGGTCGTCCATCTTGAAAGTGGACCTGGAGATGTAGTCCATCAGGGACGAACTCCGTAATCAATATTGCTGTCTAGTATATCTATGTTTTTGATGTTTTCACTTTTGTTTTGCCTCTTAATTATGGTTTATCAGCTGTCGTAAAGTGTTTTGTTCAAGCAATTTACCTCGATTTCCGTGCTTTCATTTAACATTCAACCCATTAATGGCTAATCAATTCTATAGTAGTATTTAGTTTATGATCATTTCAGATCAGTGATCCCAACCTTTCTCCTTACAACCATCTCATTCAAGCATTGGCCATTCACACTGTCTGCTCCAGTTCTCTGCTAACCTGTATGCATCTCCATTTTTTTTTGTCTCTTTTTGCAACCCTTCTTCAATCCACGTTTCCATCCATCTGCATTTCTCCTCGATCTGCCTATCGAGCTTCCATCTTCTCCCCAAGCTGTCAAACCTGCACAGAAATTGCACTGTCGAGTTTCATTTTACGTTTATGATATTTAGGGTTAGCTTTTGTTAGTTCAATTTCATTTTATTTTTCCATTAGTTTTTTTTTTTTTGTTTTAAGTTTATTTTGTAGGGTTAGCGTATGTGCATCCACTTTTGTTAAATTTGATTTTTTGATTTAGTTTAGTGCGTTTTAAATTTGATATTTTTTTTATTTGCTTTGATTCATTTTAATTAAAATTTTAAAAGAAAATTCGATTTTGATTTATTTTGTTTGATTTTGATTTTTTCTTTTCATTGTTTTACTCTGACTCTGATTTTTTTTCTTTAATTTATTAAAAAAAATTCTTAAAAAAATATAAATATCTAAAAACCCTAAAAATAAATAAAAAAATAAAAACTAAAAAAATTAGGAAATAAGGAAGGTGCTTCATTTTTATACTTTGTGTGACTAGAAATCGAAATAAATTTTCACATTTAAAGGTTTTAAATTTTTTTATGTGGCCTCTGGCCCATTAATTTTTTTTTTTTAAATTATTACTATATCTTTTTTTTTTTTAAATTTCTTTTGGTCACATTTTTTATTTTATTTTGCCACATTAAATCTTACTTAGCATATTGAAACAAGTTTTCCTAAGGAGTACTCAAATTTGTCAAAGGTAAAATCTAAAGGAGAATTTTTGTGGTATCAACATTTCTTTTTCTCTATAGTTAAACGTGCTTAATTTTTTGTTTTTTGTTTTTGCACCTAAAGATTAACTATTGAAAAGTGGTAAATTTCGTAGATTTGGGTCACTGAGCATAATCATTTAAATTATAGGATCTAAATTGGTTAGCATTTAAAGTTCATGGTTGTTTAAAGTATTCGGATCTCTAGAAATTTAATTGCTAGAACATTGTGCATCTGTTGAATATCTTGCATCTCTCGTCATTGCTTGAACTATTCAATGCTCATTACATGTTAGACATTTTGCAAATATTTTCAAGTGATTGTTAAAGAATTCTGTCGTGGAATTATAATAGATTTCATATCTGTGTTTCCTAAGCTAAATATTTGTGAACATCTATATTAAATTGCAAAGAAGTTTTTGTTCTCTTTGAGGTATAATTGTATTAGAAAAGATTTGAAATAAGCCTGTGGTTTAATTGTAGTATCTTCAAAAGTTTATTTTTAAGTCTTCATCCGTAAAGGGAACATTTCATTTTGGTGATTGAAGGCTTTTGCGACGCAAGTGTTTTCCCTTCCTCGAGTCTAAAATCATCCCATCATCTAGTGCATTTCATATAAGATAGTCATTCATCTAAGCAACAGTCACTAATTGATTACTTGGTCTTAATTTCCCTAGCAAGATCGTTGACTCCATAAGGCACTGGTGTCAATCGTTTAAAATCTAATCGAATCCTTAGTCTTGCTAAATCTTAATCAAGTACTTGATCGCCTCACTGTGTCTCTCGAACTGGTAGGTTCCCAACTAGTTCTTCTTCATTCCATTTTTCCATACGGTCTACCCCCCTTAGCCTACTATAGGGAGACAACTTAAACGGAGAGATTGGGGATCAGGGTGACAACCCTCGATTTGAGCGTTGTCGCGGTGCCTATACATTCTGTGTAGCAACATTTTTTGGCGCTGTTGCCGAGGAGCGATTTATTGGGCCTTAGGTTTACGACATTCATCATTCATCTTTCATCTCTCATCTTTTCCTTTAAGCCGGAAACAACAACATTTTTTGGCGCCGTTGCCGGGGATAGTGTTTTTTTTTGTCCTTGGTTTCTTCGACATTCATCTCATTTCTTTCTTCTCATCCTTTTGTCTCTTGTCAGGATAAGTTCCTTGTCCTTGGTTCCTTGCTTTCGGGTTATTTTCGAGTTAGACTTTTGTCCGAGTGGGACTCCACTTCTTCTATCTTCTACAAGAGTGTATACTAGAAGACATCTAAGCGGTTTGGTTAATCCTGCTCTTGATCCTGAAAGGGATCTTAGAGTACAATTACACAAACTCTCTTCTCGTAGCCTTCTTGTTAATCTCGGACAAGAAGACCTCTTTGATATCTGTTTGCTTTTTATTAACCCGGTCGAGCACGACATCATGGACATATTCACCCCTTCTAACTTTTCTAACATTCAAGTTTATCTCAATGATATTCCAAAACATGGGATGGATAAATTGCCTCTCTTTCAGGGCAATAAATGTAGTTAGTGCTAACTCTCATCTAAAATATTTTATTTCATGGCTGGGTAAGTATGCGAGGGCTACTGATTTTAATCATGAAGATGTAAAAATGACCCTTTTTGTTCTTACCTTGGAGGGGGATTCTTTAGATTGGTTTACGAAAAAGCTTCATAATTCATTTGATTCTTTGCAATCAGTTGTTAATGCCTTTAATGAAAAGTATGGAGATAAGAGAGAAGGAAGGCATCTCGTAAAAGCTATCAGTATCATTAAACAGAGAGAAAATGAGACCGCAAAAGAATTTAACAAGAGGTTCAATGATATTATTAAGGAATTACCTCAAGATTATAAACCTACAAATAAATCTTTTCGCGACTTCTATATTGATACCTTTAGCCCTGAGCCCTTTTATGAGTTAAGACGTGCTAAACTTCCTGATTATAGGGATTGTCAAGCTTTAGCGGTAAACCTTGAAAAAGATAAGGCAACATCTGGGAAGTCTGAAATCCCAGGTTTTGATAGGGCTTCAACAAAATTGAGAGAACTTAAAGGGAAAGAGGTTCAAGAATCTGATAACGACTTTATTCATAAATGATTGCAAAAAATTGAAAGCATGGAGCTTGACCAAGCAAAATTAACCTCTAACCATGCTAAGGAAATAACCACTTTGCAAAATAGGTTGGTTCAAATGGAAAGAGGTCAAACGCAGAATTTCTTGCCGAGAAATAATAATAATAATCGAAATAATAATTGGCAGAAGAAAGGTCAATCTAGTGAGCAGAGACCACCTAATCTGCTTGAATATACTAATTTGGTCAATGATGCTCCGCCTTATTGTCGAGCTTGTGATGCTTTTCATGAGGAGGCTACTTGCCCCACTGTAAAGCCCCAAATCGGAA
The DNA here is from genome assembly GCA_031772625.1 of Pinus tabuliformis. Lineage (NCBI taxonomy): Eukaryota > Viridiplantae > Streptophyta > Pinopsida > Pinales > Pinaceae > Pinus > Pinus tabuliformis. Next base: position 368,248,929 of record CM062808.1, on the reverse strand, counting down.
ATTTTTAATAGGATATAACTATTCAAAATATAAGAATTTATCAATTTGATGTTGAGTACCTACCTGACTGAAGATGCTTTTGATTTGCTCCAGTTCCCGTTCCCGTTATCAAAAGACCAAAACCTCCTAGCCAAACTAGGTACAGTCATAGTTTTAAAACTCCGACTCCGACTCCGACTCGGCCGAGGATCGACTCCGACTCCGACTCCGAAACGGTAATGACTCGGCCGGCTTGATTTCAATGACTTGGTCATTGTAAAAAATACATTAAATTTTTTTTTTTTTTATAAAGAAACATAATTTTAAAGATTTTAAACATAATTTTAAAGATTTTCATTCATGTTTCCAAACACACAGCATTATAATATAGATGGAAGACAACATATGATCAAAGTAGGCTCATGAACCAATCCATTATATCAAAATGGTACCTGATGGCAATACATAGTCAACTGGCATACATGATCAAAGACTCAAAACAAAAAACACATAACCAAGGAGGCTAGAAATGGCCTCTACAACAAAAGTAAACTGTGACCAGACTCCAGTACTAGTACTACAGCTACTGGCTAGTAGCTACTGCCAGAGGAGCCAAGATCATGTCGATCAATGTCTGGATCATCATCAGAGTCAGATAGGGGGCCCCATGGCTCCTCCTCATCATCATCATCTCCAACTGCAGCTGTAGAAGTGGTACCACTAGCAGGCTGTGCAACTGCAGCAGATGCAAGTTGAGATAGAGTAGATATGCGGCTCCGCTTCTGTCGTGGCTGAGCAGAGGAAGCACCTACAACTGGAGTCCTTGCTGGCTATGAGACTGAGGCTGGTGGATTGGGATCTGCATTCAACTGAACAGCATGTTCAAGTTCAACTGATGTCTCAATATTTAAATCTAAATCAAGATCCTCATTAGGATCAAACTCTGTTGGACGACTCTCCACTACCCAATCTGATGTTGGATCAATGTCTTCCAACACAATGGGATCTGAATCAGCTCTTTTGTTCAGCAAATGGTTTCGTCTGAGCTGGAGGTTGTATTGGACATAAACTAGATCATTTAACCGTTTTTGATCCAAACGGTTTCTCTTCTTTGTGTTACTTGGGAGAAGGAGCGAAAACGGGAGCGGGAGCGACATTTTCAGAAGCTCTTGGTTTGGGAGCGAATCCCAGAGGAGTTCGACAACCAATGTCACTAACATCAAGGTACATAGAGGGATTGGTGCTCTTGATTAAATACGAGTTCCATACCCTAATACATGACAAAATTCAATGGAAACATTGCAATCCTCCAATCCTGAAATCCTGAAAAACTGATAAGTTTGCTGGATTTTGAATGAAATCTAAAATTCTACTTTCTCCATATGAAATCCAATGAGGCCGAATCCACTCTAAAACATCCTGAGTCATTTCATGGTAATTTTAAAAATTTAAGTAAAAGGATGAAAATGAAGATTAAGGAGAATGTCACTTTTACTTTAAGAATTTAAAATTACCATGAAATTTGAATAGCATATCAATAGTAGAGAGCATTTGAGTGTGTTAAATAGGGTTTGGGAGGGGGAAATGGACCCCAAATAACATTTAACTAATTCATAAAACACATTGGAGTTCAAACCAATCAACAAACACTTCAAAATGTCATTAAAAAAATGTCAAATCGCTGTTTTGATGGGGTTACAGGCCACTGGTTATGACTCGGCCGAGTCAATACAGAAACAGCCGAGTTGGCCGAGTCAGCCATGACTCGGCCTACTGAACTGTTTCCTCCACCGAGTCACATTTTTGGGCAATGAAACGGATCAACTCGGCCGTTTTCGTTTCGAATCGGCCGAATTTTAAAACTATGGGTACAGTCTCAGCACCTAGCTCCAAAATACTTCAAATTCGAAGAATTTTGGCCCCCGTGCCCAAAACCTCAAGAACAACTGCTCAAGCTCCATTATTCTCTATGTCTTCCTCTGCCTCTCTCTGTATATAAGAATGTCCCCCTTTCTACAGTACCTTTCCTCCTTTTATGCCCCCAACGACTCCTCCAACGCTTCCCCCTTCTTTATTGTTTTGATTTGATAAGTTCATAAGTTACAGAGGTGGTCATCGCCTTCTCCCTTCCCAATTTGTTCACAATGCACTCTTATTTATATAGTATCTCCTTTATCATAATGTTATGTTTCATTTTTGTTTAAATCGAATTATTTTCATTGTATTATGGTTTTATATATTCTTCTCTTTATTATATTCACTATTTAATATATATATACTTTCCTTTGGTTTTATAGAATATGTTGTTTCTTTTGTAGAATAATATGTATATTATAACTCTTTTGTACATAATACTTTTATGTATAGTTCCTTTGTATGTAGTAGGGTACATACTTCCTTTGTTGTGAGTTCACTATATTGCATTATCTTAAATTTTATATAGTAGAATTATATATATGTATTATGGTGCTGGTACATATATCATATACCCTTCTATATTCTTGTAAGTTAGGTATTCATTTCAATAGTTAATTCGTTACCCTAAATACAGACGTTTTTTCAGTATTAACTAATATATATACTAGTGCAGTGCAGGCGATACATGCATATGTAGCTATTATATGCATGTTTCGTGTGCATGCTAATATCTCGATGTCCCCATTAATTTAAGATGGGTCCTTACACCCACGGTTAGAAGGATTTTGGATAATGGAATGTTTGGGGCAGGTAATCAAATAAATGTAGTGGGTAAAGAGATTTCTTTGTGTATGGAAGACTGGATGGAAGTTAAGGAAAACAATGGGGATGTTATGCCTCCCACATCAACTTTTAGTATAAATAGTTTTGAGCATGAAGATGATATGATGGTTAAATTATATGGTGAAAAGCATTCTCCAGAGTGAATCATGGAGATTGCTAAAGATAAGGGTTTAACTTATTAAAGAAGGGATAAAGATCAAAGTGGGAATCAATTTCCCCGTTGATTTTTTTAACCCGGGTTCAAATTCTAGATTAGATATTGATTTGGGAAGTTGGTTTAACAATGCAATAATCTAGGTTCTTGTCGCTGAGATTGCGAAGATTCCTTCCCAAAGGGCTAAGTTACTAAAATCTATTGAAGCTTCTCAAATGAATGTTTCTCAACAGAAGGCACCTGAGGTTGATTATCAGGATGCTCGTATATATTTGCAAAGTTTGGATTTAGATAACAAGGATCATTAGCCATTCTTATTACTTTGATGGTTAATGGATATAAATTGAATAATTGCATGGTGGATTCTAGTGCATCAGCTTGTGTCATGACCAAGAGGGTCGTGGAACAGCTTAATTTAAGAGTGTCTTGGCCTTACTACAATATATGTGCCATGGATTCTAAGAGGATTGAAGTTACGGTCTAATCGAGGCTTTACAGGTTCATTTATCGGTTTACCCTGAAATTATGATTGTTATGTTGAAGTTTCTAAGTTTACTTAGTTTATAAACCCTTCATGCACTTTTTCTGATTTATTCCTACCTACTTGTTATTTTTCTTTAACAAGTTATTTACAAAGTAAATACTGAAAATAAACCCCAGTGCATACTCAACATATTATAGATCAACAACTAAAAGAAACAAGAACAAAAACACCACATGACACCATTATTTTTGGACCAATGTCACTGGAAAAACCCAATGCAGGAAAACCGATGCAGCTATCTAAGGGTTTTCTTATTAAGCAATATCAAAGTACAATCTGGGTGCCGAAACTGGCCTACCCAACAGAGAATTTCCTAGGCAGCTATACCTCACAGTTTGAGAGAAATCTCCTGGCTGAAAACATGGAAAACCCTTCCGGTAGCTCCTTAGCACAAAAATGCTCTGCAACCTTAGTGTCTGCCCAAACTAGACTGCGCCAGCCCCTCTCTGTCTCACGTTGGCCCTGCGTCAGCCCCAGGAGGCCCTGCGTCAGCTGCGCTGGTCCCTCTGGTTCTTTGCGCAACTCTTGGCTGCCTCTGCGTGGCCCTGCATGAGCCCTTGCTAGCTCTGTGTCACCCTCCTTGGCCGCTGCGCTGCTTTCCCAGCACAATCTTTGCCTTCTCTGTTTCTCTGTACTCAGTGCCCCTCAGTTGCTCTCCCGATCATTGATTCTATCCTGTGTTGCACGAGTACCCACACCCGGGGGTGGGGTTCTCGAACCCGTCCTGGGTTCCCGCACCCAAGTACCGGATTTGGGTACGGGTTCTTCTCCGACGAACCCAGAAGAACCGAGTTCTTCCATGAAGAACCGGGTTCTTCAAAAAAAAAAATTGGGTTCTTTTCCTTTGACGGGTTCTTGGGTTCTTCGGGTTCTTCAGGTTGGGTTCTTTGGGTTCTTCATAAAAAATCTTTATTAAAAATTTAATTTTCAAATAATTTTTTTTTTATTGAAATTTAAAAATAAGTTAAATAACTTATAACAAAGGTAAACTAAACTTAAAAAACCCTAAATCTTAAAGGCAAATATGAAATATCTGATACACTGAAGTCTGATACCGTGATACGTGATACTGATTATTCTTGGCGGTAGAGCATCGCGACATACTAGAAGTATGAAGAACAAACACCGTGATCACTGATTTGAGGCTTGAGCCGTCCCCGTTTACCATTTCCGGCAGCAGTGGGCAACTTCAGCAGCAGTGGGAAGTGGGCAGCTTCAGCGGCAGTGGACAGAGCAGCTTCAACGGCAGTGGATCGTGGTATTTACAAGTTCTCTGTAGACCCGTGTTCTCTGTTTTAAGTTTTAAGTTTTAAGTTTTAAGTGATCACGAATACCCAGGCCTACGAAAAACCTAGGCCTGTAGACACGTAACATTCAGCTGGAAATTTTTCATCGAATTTTTAATTGCAATGTTTTCCATCGAATGTTTCTCAAGGAAATTTTCTGCCATCATTTCCAAAGATTATTGTTTCCAAAGACTGTCTTTGTTCACATGCCTTAGCATTGCTCTGTGGGCATGACGTGCTGCTCAAGGGTGTTGATTCGTTGAATCATTGTAAAAATTTATCAACAGTGATAAGTTTTTCAAAACTTATGAGCGACACAGTATTCTGAAATCATATATGATTATGATATCTAAATATTATAAAAGGAACATTATGGGTGTACAATCCCACAAGCAGAATATCATATCATATTGCCTGTAGCTTTGTGGAAATATTTAAAACTTTCATCTGTTTACTGGTGATTTTTACTATGTAGACCATAGACTACAACGTTTTATGCCTGGGCATAGACTCATCTGTGTTTTCAACTAAGCGTGTAATGCTTCCTGGCTTAATCATGTATGTGAGAGCACTGCATAGTGGTGTCGTCAGCCCCTTTGACTAGTACAAACCCATGGGCTTTGATATCTACCAATAGCACCAAATAAAAAACTTGCTGAAGGAATTGGGTTATGGTTAGAACAGCTAGTTGTATTGTATCTTCTTTGTAGAGAAAAGGGTATGCCTTATACAACCATCTCTTAGTTCTGTTTCTGCCATATATTACCATCCCACAGTGAAGTAATTCACCCACAAGACTGTGGGAGTGATTAGTTGCCGTTGGAGTGATTACTATTTAAATTAATAAGGTGATGACCATAGTTGGAAAAAAAAGGGTAGCTGTTTGCACATTCATGAGTCCCTTCCTACCGCAGGAGACTCTTATGATCAGTCTCGACTCTCTCCATTAGTCTTATCATTATGCTATAACATTCAAAGCAAAGTTACAAGCTCAAGCTCCAGCCAGAATGAGCAATTTCAGTAAGGAGAGACGCTGTCTTGAAATTAGAGCAGGAGGCAGAAATGCTAACACTCCTTGGCTGTGTAGGAGGAAGGGTCTGTACGACCACAGCCTGATTCATTGAAATTTGATAGGCATCCTTGCAAATGAACCTAAGCTGCATAGTTATTTTAAACTTTAAAGCCTGTGTGTGACAAAATCTGTCCCAAGTTTCAACTCTCACCCAAATAGCTGAGTCTAGCATTTATTATTAATTATAAATTTATAATTTATAAAATATAATTATTAAATTTAATATTATTATATTACCCGACGAACCCACATACCCTGTTTCCAAAAATGTCGTCCCCGTCCCCGCACCCACGTTTCCTGGCAACATAGATTCTATCTCTCTTAGCAAACCTCGCTCTAGAGAATAAAATGACTGATCATCCGGTGTGCTCTCCAAGTGACCCTCAAGCCTCCTCTTATACTTTTCTTGTTGACATCTCAATGGCCGAGATTAAGTCCCTAATCAACAGCTAAGATTAGATCTGGCTTGATCCATGTCTTTTGGACCATTCTAACATAGATTCATATTAATACACATTAATATTTTATTTTCGCTAAGTTTAGACTTAGGGACTCCATTAAAAATATTAATTATTTTAATATCTCCTGATCTGTTTAGAATTTGCCCAAACCCTTTCTCCGTATTGGAGATCTCATGTGCCCCAACTTCTCCACTAAGTTTCGTGGCTGGAGCACATCCAATGCTACCCCAAATCAACACTCCCTCTTAGCGAGCACTGTGCTCTAGCAATATTCCTCACTGAGTATTACTCTGATCATCTAGCATCGGTACATGTGTTGACGCTAGGCCTTCTTGCCCAACATCCTTTGCACTGTTGCCTCCTGTACTGCTACCCATGGTTCTACCACTGCCAAGGCTGCATTTGTATGACAGCTCCCTCTGCATCCGCTTTGTTGTTGGTCCTTCCTCCTAGCACTGCATTTGCACTGCAACTCCCTCTGCATCTGTGCTGCTGCTGGTCCTTCCTCCTAGCACTGCATCTGCACTGCACCTCCTCTCATCATGTTGCATCGTGCTGCACACTGTTGCACTGCAACTCAGTCACTGAGAAGTAAGTAACTGATCTCCCAACTAACCGCCCTGTTGGGCTAGAGACACCCACTGATGCTGAAGCTCACTCTGTCGCTGACAAGTTCTCCCTCTCTGACCTCTGCATTGTTGCAACAACTCCCTGCATCTCGCACTATTGCACACCTCTCTGTGCGTTCTTGCACTGGTGCAACACTCCTGTGCCTCTCGCACTACTGCAATCTGCTAGCTCTGCGCTGTCTCAGGACTCCTGCACTGTAGCTCTCTCTGCCGCTCCATCTACATCCGTCTCTACCTACCCAGCGAGTCCTGCTACTCCTCGTCGGGGCTCCCATAGTAGGGTCTAATCCAAGAGGCTGGGTACCTCAAGGATCCTGCCCCTCATCACTTGTAATCCATCTGACTACAGCTCGATGTCTCCCCACTTCCGCTCAAGTGGTGCATGTGCACTCATGGCACAATCATCGTATGTCAAAACTTCCTTCTCTGCCCATGTTGGCATTGCCTTAGTCTCGGAAGACTCTCCCTTACCCTTCTTCCTTGGGCACTAGGTCGCATAATGACCCATCTCCCCACAGTGGGAGCACTATGTCGCAATATAACCCTCTGAATAGTTGCACCGATTTTCCCGCGTTGGGTTTTTCCAGGGACATTTGTCCAAAAATAACGGTGTGACTTGTGTGCTTGTTTTATTTCAGTTGATGATCTGTAGATGTTGTGGCTGTATTGTGTTTATTTCGGTATTTAAATGTATTAAATAACTTGTTCGAATTTAGACAAGTAGAAGAAATAAACTAGCAGAATACAGATTAATTTTCTAACGGATAGACTTAGAAAATTCAACAGAAGTGATCAAGGTCATTCATCCATTCACCATTTTTCTTTTGGTAGGTGACATTCAGAACATACACCTTATCCTTATCGTTTGACAAATTAAGCGGGACATGCACATAGCAAATTGGAATCTTTGCTCATGAGTTGATGTCAATTTCAATTGAAAATAGAAGAGGTTGATAGAACCCTAGTTCTTATTGTTTAACAAAATGAAGCGGTGCAGTATATGTTTGTTTTTTTTTTCTTTCAGAGTACAGTGATTTTTTTTTTTTTTTTTTTTTTTTTTTTTTTTATAATTAATACTAGTCTTATTTGTAATGAATTGATAAATTTTTAAATATATCCAATTTCTTAAAAATTCATAGATCATTTAATTGAATAGCGGAATCTTCAATTAACGATGTAGGAATGAAAAGAACAAAACGGTATCGCGGAAAATCAAATCTACAAGGTTGGATAATTAGTATGTTTCAGTTTAAGGATGAGATATTTATATATAGAAGAAAAAGAAAGAAAGAAAGAAATTATTTTAACGTCCATGCGGCTAAAGATAGCCTATGGGACATATTGCTTCTTCATCTGTTTGATGTATTCGGCCTTTTTCTGTGAAGCTTCACAATAAATGCTCCCAACTCCTCGACAAACCCCTCGCTAAATAGATTATCCCAAGAGCTAGCTGCCAACATATTTGCATAACTTTCCTTGTTTTCTTTGAAGGCCTCTGATTCTAAAATGAAATGCTTTTTTGTTTCCACTTTTCCGGAACAACAGAAAATGCATACTCTTTCTTCCCACACTCTTTTGGCCTTTTCCAACGCCTTGTTTCACAACGGAGTTGATGGGAATTAGTCCTTAACTAAGCAATTGGAATTTTGGCTCTCCAAGAGATATTGGCCTGTATGTATGCTTTTGGTTGATGGCTATGAGTGGGGTTAAACATTTCAATATGGTAATTTTTCTTTCTTCCTGGCTCCTTATCCCAAGTACACTCTTGGAACTTATCCGTAACAAAAGTTTTTATCTCTTTGTTGTTTATGGGACACGTGTTCAAGCAAATACCCCATTTACTAAACCATTTGTTATTTTGCTGCATCCAAGTTTATTTTATGTTGCACAATCTATCATTAAAGACAACCTTAGGCCATCTACCCTCTTCCATTTGCTCTGTTGTGACACAAAATGTCTAAGAACCGTGACAACGCTCAGACCGGGGGCTATCACCCTGATCCCTGATCTCTCCGTTTAAGCCGTCTCCTTAGGCTAAAGGGGGTAGAACCTATGAGATAAAGGAAGACCAACTGGGAACCCACTGGGTTGGGAGACACAGCAAGGCAGTTAAGCGCTTGATTGAAGCTTAGCGACACTTAAAATTTATTTGGATTTTAAATGCTTAAGATCAATGCCTTATGGAGTTAATGATGAAATAATTGTTTATCAACTGCTATAGGAATATGAAATTTGTAATCCCACGACTAACAATCATTTATCATCAAGTAATCCAAGCAATGATTAATTTCACCAGATGCAAGATATTTAATAAATTCACAATATTCTAGCAAATAAATTTCAAAAGATCAAATACTTAAAGAAACCACGATTTTTTTTTTTTTTTTTCTAGGTTAAGACTAAACTAAGTACCCACGGGGAATTGAACCAGTGACCTATCGCAAGGAGTGCCTTAACAGTGCACCCATTCACCATCAATCCAAAGCCCCGTGGGCAAGAAACCACGAAATTTTAAATGCTAACTAGTTCATAAAATGATTCACCACTTTCAGATAGCTAATCTTTAGGTATAAAGGTTTAAGCACATTTGACTATATAAAAATGACAAATACTAATTCCACTTTAAAAATTTTTAGCCTTCACAAAAAAAGGGACACCAAGAAGATTTAAACTTGAATCTTTTCCTTGATTAAGCAAGAATAAAAAATTTAAATCGAAATTATTTATTTTTATTTTTTATTTTATTTATTTATGATTTATGATTTATTTTAAAATCAAAACAAAATAAAAAAAAAAAGTTTCTTAAAACTTAAGAAATTATAAAAAAAATTAGCCTAACACATGAATATGTATATATCGAATAAACTAAAAAGAAAACAAAAAATCGAAAATTCCTTTTCCTCTTTTTTTTTTTTTAATAATAAGACCAAAAAAATAAAACAAAATTAAACTTAAATATATCTAGTGCTAAAACTAAAACCTAACTTAAAAAATCAAACAAGACAAATAAATTAAATCTAACTCTAAGCCTAAAACCCAATCGTATCAGATATATGAAATGCTTTGAGTTTGATTTATGCAGGCCTAGGCGTTCGATGATAGAAGGAGAAGATCGCATGGAGGAGAGTCGACGTGAGCAACTAAGGAGACGTCGAGGGCTTTAAATGTTGTTTGCAGGTGTGGGGATTGTGTGAGAGATGGCGAGAAAATGCGTTTGAGGGTTTTGAGGCAGCGTGGATGAGCGACTGTGAGGATCGGTGATGGCTGCTGGAGAGTCTGAGAGGAAGAGGAGACAACATGGGCAGTTCAAGAGGATATGAGGTCGCACAACGATGGTGAAGAACGCAGCAACAACTGTGGGAAGAGCATGAATGTGACTGTAAGAAGAAAAGGAATAACCATCCGAGGAAAAGGAGTGCGTTACAACAAAGAAAGGATGTAATGAGGGTTGATGAGGAAGAAACCCACAGGGTTAAGGGATGAACGAGGGCTAGACCATGTGTGGAGGATATTGAACTGTGCGTTGCAGCATGATTGTTTCAGAATGTGCGTACATCTGCTCGGGGTCTAAGGCAGTGAGTAAGGATGATCAAGTAATGAGGAAGTGACTGCGTGTAGGGTGCTACGAAGATGCAGATTCACATGAATTTGAAGGACCAGTAATGGAGATGAAAGATACTGGAGCGACAAGGTGATACAAACAACCAAAATTTCGAAGTTCGCTGTGCGTGTAGGAGCGATGGTGAGAGTTGTGTGGAAGACAGGAAACGCAGGCAGAGGATTAGACGTAGGCAGGAACAACGGAAGGGTATGCAGATCCGGACAACATAAAAAAATCAAAGATTTTATGTCAGAAAAATCGACCTTGGGCAACAGAGAAACTGAGACCGGAGATAACAAACCGGTAGTCCAGAAATTTAATCAAAATTTTAAATCCTTCCTGCTTCAAATTTCCCTGATGGAAACCCTACAGAATATTCAAAATCTGTACCTGCAATGATAAAAGCAAAATGCCCAGAAACAAAATAATAATGAAACCTTAAAAAACCCTAGCTAAATAATTACAATATTCACACGCTGCAGGCTCTTAAATAGCTAGATTTGTTAGTATGCCACATAAATACTATCAGAATTTTAGATTTAATATGAGATGCTTCAGAAAACCTACTATGCATTCACAAGCCCGGGATCAACGCTAGCTGGGCTCTTCAGAAAATGCTTCTCGGGAGTTCGCTGGTTCATCCAAGAACTTCCCCAAACGCCCGTTAATCTTGAAAATCAAGATTTGCTTGCACAGCTTAATTCAACCATTAACAAAGAGGGAGAAAACGACAATAAAATCCAAATCTAATGGAGATACCTGCCATCATATTCAAAATTTTAACTACCATTCAAACCCTAATGACTAAACAAGATACTTGTGTTTAAAATCACTCTTCATCAAGCTATCATCAATGGCTGAAATTAAATTTATGTAGAAAAATAAAACATCTTACAGCATTTCCAGAAGAGTAACACCAGCAAGATTTCAACCCCAAAGTCTTTTTTTATTGCACATGAAAAACGATTACAAGAGAGCTTTCTTTAGCACTAGACTCACAGATCGAATTATCTAAAATGACCCTTGACACCCTATTTAAAGATAAATTTCCCAACGGGTAGTTCGAGTGATCCATGTCAAAGTGATATCGACCGTTGATGAGGATCAAAATCTCTTTTAATCTCATCCGTCGAAATTTTAAATGTTGAGGAAATTTCACATTTTTAAAATTAAATGCATTAAAAAATTAAAATTTTGCATTTATTCCTCAAAAATTTGACTTATTATTATTTTACTTTATTTTTATTAATTTTTTATTTTTTAAATTTATATTTATTATTATTATTTTTTTTTATATTTATATTTATATTTATTATTATTATTTTTTTTATTTTATTAGACCCTCGAACTTAGCCTTTGGGAATTTTACCTAGGAACTAGGACCTATGAGGGGATTAATTATTTTCTAACTCTCAAGACATTTTACATCACGATTTTTACATTTTTACATCTCGAGCGGAAAAACCCATTTGACATTGACCCTCATAGACTACCCAGTTCTACGACATAATCATAATCTTAGCAGATCAAGCAATTTGTAATAAAATAATCTAACCAAATAGTTAGGATTATTCCCAAATCACTTTTACATGGACTCGACTTAGCACACTAGGACTCCCCTAAGATTCTAATGACAAAATCCATTCTGGCTTTGGGGTCAGGCTGAAGGAAAACTCTGCTAATCATGGATCGGTGAAACAAAAAAGCTTCTAGAATGTAGATCATCACTAGAAAATTAGGTTTACCTAGGCAACTACATACATGATACAGATCTGCTAAGATTATTTACAATTTACACATGCAGACTGGGTTTACAACATAACATGATCACGCTGATGATGATAGTTGAATGGCACGGACACATCGATCAAGCGCTATTCCTTTTGCAAAAAAAAGGGGGTGTACTGCTATGGGTAGTTGACATGTAGTGGTCAACATCTGGCTCTACTTGGGGACACGCTGCTGCACTGTAGGAATGTGAGAATCCAGAATCTGCATCCATGCAACACACAACAAAACATAAGTAGCGTCCATCCAAAAATCATCATATAACATTAAGGACATGAAAGATATAAGCTCTTCATTTATTAACTATCTAGTAACATGAAAAGTAAATCTAATCCTAAAACAGAACTGAAAATGCTGAAAAGACAAGGAGTAGGGTTAAAAATACAATACAGAGGATGCCCCATGGCATCAGATATCATCTTTGATGAACAGCTTGAGCATTTGGCCATTTGCAGGGAAATCAAGTGGTTCGCTATCCAATTTGCTCAAGTGGAATGAGTTTGGTCGAGCAATATCTCGAATAATGTATGGTCGCAACCACAAACTGTTGAACTTCTTATGTTTTCCTGGTTTTTCATTTTTGCGATCCCAAAGAAGTACCATATCTCCAACCTGCAAAGATCTAGATCGAGAGGATTTATCAAAGCTTTTCTTAATGTTAGATTGACTTTTACATATAGTATCAAAAGCTGTCGTACGAGCTTCATCTAACACCACAATCTGATCTATTCTATTTTGAGCAACATCTTTATTAGTAGAAAAATGCTGAAGGAGCTAATAAGCTAGCAATTTCAGGTGCACAGGTAAAGTTACATCCAAGCCATAAACTAATTCAAAGGGACTTTTACTAGTAGCTTTCTTTTTAGTAATCCTATCTGCCCATAAAGCATACTTGATTTTGCTATCCCCAGATCTTTTATTTTCTCCTACTATCTTCTTGATAATGGTTATGAGATTATTATTACTTGATTCAGCAAGACCATTACCCTGAGGATAGTAATTTGATGAATGAGATAAGACAATGCCATACTTGAAACAAAAAGATGAAAATTCTAATGAACTAAAAGGCTTGGCATTATCAGTAGTAATCTTAGCAGGGACACCAAATCTAGTAATGATATTATTTTCAATGAAATCCATAATGACCTTTTCAGTGGCATTCTTAGCAGGGATGGCTTCGACCCATTTAGTGAAATAATCAGTAGCAATCAAAATCCATGAATAGCCATTGCTAGAATTTTCATGAAACTTCCCGATGAAGTCCAGACCCCAATGCTGAAAAGGTGCCTCCACAACGACAGGTTGTAAGGGCAGGGCAGCAAGCTTTTGTTTCCCAGTGAACAGTTGACAAGTTTGACAACTTCTAACAAAGTTATGCACATCAGAAAAAATTGAAGGCCAATAATAACCAGCGCTTAGAATTTTGTGGGCAGTAGTTCTAGTAGCATAAGGACCACCACAAAATCTTGAATGAAACTCAGAAACTAATTTCTTGGACTCAATTTCATCAACACATCTAAGTACTATGCCTTCAGGATTTCTCCATCCAAGACCATCCTTCATGAGGCAATACTTAGTGGCTTTTAATCTAAGAGCCCTTCTCTTATGAGCGACTAAATGGTTAGGAGTCAGGACATGTAAGATTTATCAAGTAATAGACATTATCCTTGTACCACTCATGCTCTGCTAATCTTTGTAACTCAGGCGAAGATAGATCATTAAGACAAATCAAACCAAGAGCCTTTTCATTACCTTCGGTCAACAATTGAGCCACGCCTTGGCCTTTGACTAACTTGGTGGGTCTAATCTCTAAATCATATTCTTGTATTTTAGTAACCCACCTAGTGCGAGTACCCTAAGCAATCAGTTTGAGTTAATATATCTTTAACAACAGAATGTGGGACAAAAGCAACGATTTTGGAATAACCCACATTCTTGAAATGCTTAAGAGATTTGACTAAGGCATAGGCTTGCTTTTCCATGGTTTTGTATTTTAATTCAGAATTTTGAAGCGCTCTACTCATGAAAGCAATAGGCTGCTCATGACCATCTTTATTTTTCTGCAATAAGACGCCAACAATGGTATCTTCAGAAGCGAAAGAGAAAATCATGAAATCCTTAGAGTAATCGGGACTAATTAAAACGGGGGCTTTCGCAATAGCGCTTTTGATTTCCTGAAAAGCCCTCTTGCCATCTTCTTGCCAAACAAATCTTACATCTTTCTTCAGAAGACTCTGAATAGGCTTTTAGACACTTCTGCATAATTTGGAATAAACCTTCTAAGAATTTTTTTTTTTCCAAGGAAAGACTGAAGGGATTTAAGATTATGGGGAAGAGGAATCTTTTGGATAGCCTCAATTCTTTCAAGATCAATCTTAATTCCATCTTTATAAATGATATGACCAAGTAATTTCCCTTCGGTTGCTCCAAAAATAGACTTAGCCGGATTTAAAGAAATCCCGTACTCTGTACATTTATCGAAAACTTGCCTAAGATGATTTATATGACTGATACCATCCTTAGAAAAAATAGTAAGATCATCATGGTAAATTTCAATAAATTTCCCAATTAACCCCTTGAAGGCATAATCCATAGCCCTTTGAAACGTAGCCCCAATGTTGGTTAATCCAAACGACATCCTAATATATTCGAAAGTACCCCATGGTGTGGTGAATGTGGCTTTGTGACGATCTTCCTTCTTAACCCATACTTGATTATACCCAGAAAAACCATCTAGCAATGACATCATTCCAGAACCAGTTACTGTTTGCAACAGAGTCTCCATGTTTGGCAAAGGGTAATTATCTTTTTTACATGCTAGATTAAGGTTTTGAAAATCGACACAAAGTCTTATCGTACCATTCTTCTTCCTAACAATCACCAAGTTGGAACACCATGTTGAAGGCCTTGTTTGAGCAATAATTCCTGCTGCAAGCATCTTCGAAAGCTCTTTTTGAACCAAAGGGGCTAACTTAAGATTAATCTGCCTAAGCTTTTGACGAAAGGGTTTAGTGTTTTCATCTTTCAAAGGGATAGTGTGTTCCATGAAATCCTCCCTATAACCTTTCAACTCATCATAAGAAAACGCTAAAACATCCCGATAGTCACGAAGTAAATTGGTTAACTTTTTTCTTTCCTCAACATTAGTACCCTTACCAATTTTACCTCGATGTATTTGCCTGGATCCATTTTATTTTCCTCTTTCAACTTTTTGGCATCATGCCGATCAAAGTGCTGTTCTAAAGCAACCACATTCCTAGGAGTAGGATTTATGATATGCTCATGATTATCAGATCCATCCTCCTCAGAATTTGTCCAAAAATTTTCAAACTCATCCAAATTATCAAGAAAACGAATCACTTGCTTTTCATCATTAAAGACTTGCCAGTGCTCTGAGTTATCTGGAACAAATAGTCTAAATATGACTTCCATTTTAATCTTATCCTTAATTAGCTCACCAGATAACTGCAAGGTAGTAGCAGCTACGACAAGTTCATCCGCCAAACTATTATGTTCTCTTGGGATAGCTTCAAGGTCAAGGGTATCAAAGTGTTCCATAGTATCCCATACAACATTTCGATAATTCCTTAGTCTTTGATTTTTACATGTAAATTTATTTTTAAGCTGCATGATAATTAAGTCAGAATCCCCCTTAATGCGAAGCAACTTAATTCTTAAAGACTTTGCCAACTCAAGGCCCAATAACAAAGCTTCATATTCAACAACGTTGTTGGTTGCTTCGAATTCCAATCAATAGGCAAACTTGAAAATATGACCAAGGGGCGATTTCAAAACTATACCCGCACCTTTACCATGCCTAGACGATGCACCATCAAAATACATGTACCAAACTTTATCATTGAGATCGATAATATTTTTATCAACCTTATAATCAGGAGAAACTATAAAATTAGACATGAAAGCATAATTCCCAATGTCAGATTGTTCTTTAATTATCTTGTTATGAGGTCTCTTAGGATATTCAACATGGAATTTTCTCTCGGGCTCTCTATTAAGTCTCACAAAACCATCACCTCTAGGAGAAGGAATCATAGCATATGACCAATTCATTTGAATACTCCCACCTAGATCAGATGCCCATTTTCTAGATAGAAGCATACCCCAAGCATCAGGCACATCAACAACAACAATGTCCATAACAATCATAATGTCCGGGTAAACTGATAAATGAACTTGTAAATCTTTGATCAAACCATGAACTTCAATCTTCTTAGAATCCATGGCACATATATTGTAGTAGGGTCTAGAAACTCTTAAATTAAGCTGTTCCATGACCCTCTTAGTCATGACACAAGCTGATGCACCAGAATCCAGCATGCAATTATTCAATTTATATCCATTAACCATCAAGGTGATAAAGAAAGGTTGATGATCTTTGTTATCCGATTCTAAACTTTGCAAATATATGGGATCATTATGATAATCAACCTCCAGGGCTTTCTGTTGAGAAACATTTGCTTGAGGACCTTGAATAGCTTTTAGTAACTTATCTCTCAGGGAAGGGATTTTGATAATCTCGAAGACAGGAACCCAGATCTTCGCATTATTAAACCAACTTCCCAAATCGACATCTAATCCAGAGTTTAAACTAGGGTTAAAAGTTCGAGAGGGAATTTGATTCCCGCTCTGATCTTTATCCCTTCTCTGATGAGTTAAACCTTTATCCCTAGCAATTTCCATGATTTGCTCTGGAGAGGGTTTTTCGCCATAGAACTTAGCCAAATTGTCATCTTCATTTTCAAGGTTATTTATACGAAAAGCTAACGAGGGAACATCTCGTCTATTTTCCTTAACCTCCATCCAATCGTTCATAGACAAAGGAAACTCTTTACCCACTACATTTATTTGATCACCTGCCCCAAACATTCCATTATCCAAAATTCTTCTAACGATGGGACAAGTAGCCTCCTCATGAAGAGAATCACAAACCCGACAGTAAAGCGGAGCATCATCGACCAAATTATCAAGCGGATTAGGAGGTCTCTGTTGATTGACCCTTCTTTTGCCAATTATTATTTCTATTATTATTATTATTGCTGGGCTGGAAATTTTGGGTTTGTACTCTTTCCATTTGGACCAACCTATTCTGCAAAGTGGCTATCTCCTTAGCGTGGTTAGATGTTAATTTTGCTTGATTAATTTCCATGCTTTTGATCTTTTGGAGCAATTTCTGAACAAGTTCGCTGTTAGGTTCTTGAATCGCTTTTCCTTTAGGTTCTTTTGGTTTCGTAGCAGCCCTATCAAAACCTGGGATTTCAGACTTCCTAGATGCTGCCTTGTCCTTTTCAAGTTCTACTGCTAAGGCTTGGCAACCCCTATAATCAAGAAGTTTAGCGCGTCTTAACTCATAGGATGGTTTAGGGCTAAAGGCGTCCATATAAAAATCTCGAAGAGATTTGTCAGTAGGTTTATAATCTTGAGGTAATTCTTTAATAATATCATTAAATCTTTTGTTAAATTCTTCAGTGGTTTCATTCTCTCTCTTTTTGATTATGTTAATAGCTTTCACGAGGTGCCTTCCTTCTCTCTTATCTCCATATTTTTCCTTAAAGGCATTAATGATCGATTGCAAGGAATCAAATGAATCCCGAGGCTTTTCTGTAAACCATTCTAAAGCATCGCCCTCCAAGGTCAGAACAAAAAGGGTCATTCTAACATCTTCATGATTAAAATCAGCAGCCCTTGCATACTTACCCATCCATAAACTAAAAGCTTTCAGATGTGAATTAGCACTAATTGCATTATCTCCCTGAAAGGTAGGCAATTTATCCATTTCATGCTTTGGAATATCATTGGGATAACCTTGAATGTTAGAAAAATCACAAGGGGAAAATATATCCATGATGTCCTGCTTGACTTGGCTAGTGAAAAGGAAATGGATATTAGATAGGGCTTCTTGTCTGAGATTAACAAGAAGTGTACGAGAAGAGAGTTTGTGTAATCGCACTTTGAGAGCCCTTTCAGGATCAGGAGCAGGATTAACCAAACTACTTGGATGTCTTCTAGTATACACTCTTGCAGAAGATAGATGAAGTGGAGTCGCCAGCTGGACAAAAAGTATAACACAAAAAAACTCGAAAGGAAGGAGCTAAGGACAAGAAAGGACGAGAGGAAAGAAACGAGACGAATGTCGAGAAGGCCAAGGACAGAAAAAACTCTATCCCCGGCAACGACGCCAAAAAATGTTGTCGCACAGAATGTCTAAGCACCGCGACAACGCTCAGACCGGGGGCTGTCACCCTGATCCCCGATCTCTCCGTTTAAGCCGTCTCCCTAGGCTAAGGGGGGTAGACCCTATGAGATAAAGGAAGACCAACTGGGAACCAGCTGGGTTGGGAGACACAGCAAGGCAGTTAAGCGCTTGATTGAAGCTTAGCGACACTTAAAATTTATTTGGATTTTAAATGCTTAAGATCAGTGCCTTATGGAGTTAATGATCAAATAATTGTTTATCAACTGCTGCAGAAATATGAAATTTGTAATCCCATGACTAACAATCATTTATCATCAAGTAATCCAAGCAATGATTAATTTCACCAGATGCAAGATATTCAATAAATGCACAATATTCTAGCAAATAAATTTCAAAAGATCAAATACTTCAAGAAACCACGAAATTTTAAATGCTAACCAATTCATAAAATGATTCTCCACTTTCAGATAGCTAATCTTTAGGTATAAAGGTTTAAGCACATTTAACTATATAAAAATGACAAATACTAATTCCACTTTAAAAAATTTTAGCCTTAACCAAAAAAGGGACACCAAGAAAATTTAAATTTGAATCTTTTCCTTGATTAAGCAAGACTAAAAAATTTAAATCGAAATTATTTATTTTTATTTTTTATTTTATTTATTTATGATTTTTTATTTATTTTAAAATCAAAACAAAACTAGGAAATTTTTTTTCTTAGAACTTAAGAAATTATAAAAAAAATTTAGCCTAACACATGAATACGTATATATCGAATAAACTGAAAAGAAAACACAAAATCAAAAATTTCTTTTTTCCTCTTTTTTTTTTCATAATAAGACCAAAAAAAAAACAAAATTAAACTTAAATATATCTAGTGCTAAAACTAAAGCCTAACTTAAAAAATCAAACAAAACAAATGAACTAAATCTAACTCTAAACCTAAAACCCAATTGTATCAGATATATGAAATGCTTTGAGTTTGATTTATGCAGGCCTAGGCGTTCGACGGCAGGAGGAGATCGCGTGGAGGAGAGTCGACATGAGCAACTAAGGAGACGTCGAGGGCTTTAAATGTTGTTTGCAGGTGCGGGGATTGCGTGAGAGATGGCGAGAAAATGTGTCTGAGGGTTTTGAGGCAGCGTGGATGAGCGACTGTGAGGATCGGTGATGGCTGTGGGAGAGTCTGAGAGGAAGAGGAGACAACGTGGGCAGTTCAAGAGGAGATGGGGTCGCGGGACGATGGCGGAGAATGCAGCAATAGCGGTTGGAAGAGCATGAATGTGACTGCAAGAAGAAAAGGAATAACCGTCCGAGGAAAAGGAGTGTGTTACAGCAAAGAAAGGATGTAATTTGGGTCGATGAGGAAGAAACCCACAGGGTTAAGGGATGAACGAGGGCTAGACCATGTATGGAGGATATTGAACTGTGCGTTGCAGCATGATTGTTTCAGAATGTGCTTAGCTCTGCTCGGGGGTCTAAGGAAGCGAGTAAGGATGATCAGGAAACGAGGAAGTGACTGCGTGTAGGGTGCTACGAATATGTGGATTCACATGAATTTGAAGGACCAGTAATGGAGATGAAAGATACTGGAGTGGCAAGGTGATACAAACAACCAAAATTTCGAAGTTTGATGTGTGTGCAGGAGCGATGGTGAGAGCTGCGTGGAAGAAAGGAAACGCAGGTAGAGGATTAGACGTAGGCAGGAGTAGCAGTAGGGTATGTAGATCCGGACAGCATTAAAAAATCTGAGATTTTCTGTCAGAAAAATCGACCTTGGGCAACAGAGAAACTGAAACCGGAGGTAACAGACCGGTAGTCCAGAAACTTAATCAAATTTTCAAATCCTTCCTGCTTTAGATTTCCCTGATGGAAACCCTGTAGAATTTTCAAAATCTGTACCTGCAATGATAAAAGAAAAATGCTCGAGATTGATAATTGTCACAAGTTGGAAGGAGAGACGAAGTTCGAGCTAGGGTTACAGGTTCGCAGATTTGTTCTCCATGGAAGGACGGACAGGAGGGAGCTCCACTCCCTCCTACAAACAAGCAGTAACCAACAGAGGTAAAAAACCGATAGAAGAAATTAGAGGTCCTTTAGATGCAAGGCAAAGAAACAGAGAAGAGGAGCAGAAGGGCTCCAAAACGAGGGAGAACAATAACACTACAGAAAACAAGGAAGAGGACAAGGAACAAGGGACAAAAGACAAAGCAAACAAGGGACCATGTAAGCCCAAAACTACAATCACGCCCAGAGTGGTTTTGTCTAATCCAGCTCTGCAGGCGCATAGGGAACACATGCAGACTTATGCAATCATTTGTAAATTCATGGGCCTATGGCCCACTGAAAAAGCTTTACAAATGTGGATTAAATACCACTGGAAACCAAAAGGAAGCATAGAACTACATCTGGGGTCAAAGGGATTCTTTACAGTTGTTTTTGCAAATATTGAGGATAAGGACAGAGTGTTTGAAGGAGGGCCCTACTTCTATGCAGCAGCAGGCCTGTACATGAGACCATGGGTTATGAATTTCGTTCCAGAACGAGAGACTTTTACCTCGGTACCAGTGTGGGTCAGACTCTACTCTCTACCCCTGGATTACTGGCAGCTGGAATCCCTAGCTTCCATAGGAAACAAGCTAGGACGCTTTGTTAAAGCCTCTGAGGCAACAAGAAGAGGCAAATACACATCCTTTGCTAGAATATGTGTGGAAATGGATCTTTCTGGAGCTTTGCCGGATGAGGTAATCTTGGAAGTGTATGATGAAGAATGGGTGCAAACAGTGGATTATGAGCATATCCCATTCAGATGTCGTAAATGCCATGAGCATGGGCACCTATTCAGAGAATGCCCTCTCAGCAAAACGGAAAACAAGGGCAAAGCAAACACCATGAAAGATTCTGAAAGCTTTCAAAAGGTAGTCCAGAAAGGAAAGGGAAGCAAAAAGGGATCGAAGCAACTTCAATCAGAAAAGCAACGAGCCAGTCAAAACAGGTTTCAAGCCCTAGAAGAGGAGGATGGTATACCGGAAGCAGATCAGGGCAAGGGAGACAGACCAATGGAGGAGGGGAATGCAGTACAGGATGAGCAAATCCAAAATAGCAGTAAGCAGAAAGGGGAAATAATAAGTGACACAGAACTGGAGCTGGACCAAGAAATGACCCAGAGTGAGATGGAAACGGAGGACAATGAACTACAGGAGATTCTTGAAAAAGAAAACCTAGATCTAGAAGGATTCCTGCAACAAGGAACCAGGGAGGGAGTGGATTCGTTGCCTCCAGAAGAGTTCCACAGAGTTCAACAACTGTTTTTATGGAAAACGCAGACCAAAGGGCTGGAAAAGCAGGGACAAAATGTTAGACAGGGTAGCGAAGGGGTGAAAGCCATGAAGACCACACCAGGATTAGCACCAAGAATCCCAGGAAAGAAACGAGGCCGGAAAAAGCAAAACGAATTGTTGATGGAATGTGGAAAGCTAATGATAGACTTAGGTAAGATGAAAGACCTATCCAGTTACTCCTTTACAAATCTTTAATAATGAAGTTCACTTCTTGGAATATAAGAGGTCTAGGCAGTAGAAGAAAACAACGATTACTTAGCAATAGGATGAAACAAGCAGCTCCGGATGTGATATTCATCCAGGAAACAAAATGTTCCATGCAAAAAATAAGAGAGATTCACAATAAATGGCTCAATAAATTTGAGTTTCTGGAGGTCAAAGCAGAGAATATAGCAGGAGGAATTCTCACTCTGTGGAACCCCCACAAAATTGATGTCATAGATGCGGAGGCATCTAGAAACTATCTTTCCGTGGTCTTTCAACCTGTGGGAGACAAAGAAGTATATCTTGTCACAAATGTGTACGGCCCCCAAAGATTGGATGGCAAACTCAAGCTTCTAGACTCCCTGCAGGAGCTTAGAGAAAGACATGCAAGAATCCCTTGGATCTTAGGGGGCGATTTCAACATGATTAAATCGCTGTCGGAGAAAAAAGGGGGTACCAGAACTTTGAACAAGGACTCTTGTGCTTTTCAATCCTTCATAGACAACATGAAGCTAGTGGATACTGTAATGAACAATGGTACCTATACTTGGAACAATAAAAGAGGAGGAGCTTCTCAGGTGGCATCCAAATTAGACAGATTCATAATCTCAGAAGAGCTAATGATCCAGAATAAGGATATAGTTGCAAGAGTTCTCCCCTTTGGAGGATCTGATCATTGGCCAGTGCTTCTGGAAATTCAGGGCATTGGTACACCCAAGAATCGACCTTTCAGATTTGAAAACATCTGGCTCTCACACCCAGATTTTTGCAACATCGCCAAATGGTGGGCTGAAGATCTGAATATTTAGGGCACAAGAATGTACCTTCTTCAAAAAAGACTCAAACATATCAAACTCTGGCTCAAGGAGTGGAACAAGCTGGAATTTGGTAATATTTTTGAAGCTAAAAAAACGGTGGAAGGGAAAATGTAGGAGCTCAACCAAAACCTCATCTTGGAGGGTTTTGATAAAGATAAAAATGATCAGGCAACTCTATATCATCGAGAATGGGAAAGCTTATGTAAAAAAGAGGAAATATTCTGGCGGCAAAAATCTAGAGTTCAATGGCTAAAAGAAGGAGAACGTAATACTAAATTCTTCCACAGATCCACTATGGCAAACAGAGCCCACAACAAAATTTCTTCGATTAAGGACAAGGAAGGCAACCTGGTCAACTCTCATGAAGAAATAGAAGAAGTATTGGTCCAACACTTCCGGGGTATTGCTCAAGAAACCAGCTCAGATAGAGATCAATACATCAGGATTATTTCAAAACATATACCAAAGCTGGTTTCCAGAGAGGACAACTTCAACCTCAATAGACCAGTATCGGAAGAGGAGGTCAGTGAGGTCCTTAAAGAAATGCAAAATGGTAAAGCACCAGGCCCGGATGGATTTAATGTGGATTTCTTCAAAGCTTGTTGGGACACAGTAAAGCAGGACATTCTGGACGTAGTGGAAGACTCCAGGAGGGACAAAACTATTTTGAAGGCTCTTAATACCACTTTCATATCCCTCATCCCTAAATAGGATGTGGCTCAAACTCCTGACAGATTTAGACCCATTGCTTTATGTAATGTGGTCTACAAGATTATCTCTAAAGTGGTGGCCAATAGACTCAAACCCCTCCTTCCCACCCTGGTATCGGTGGAACAGTCTGGATATGTGGAAGGAAGACAAATCCTTGATAACATCATTCAAGCTCATGAGGTGGTTCACTCTTTGACAGTCAACAGGAAAGCAGGAATGATCATGCAATTAGACATAGCAAAAGCTTATGATAAGCTGAATTGGTACTATATCAGAAAAGTTCTAACAGCTTTTGGGTTTGATCATAACTGGATCAGATGGGTAATGGCCCTAGTTACTTCCACCAGTTTTTCTATCCTTGTCAATGGTTCCCCCTCGGAGACTTTTATTCCTTCCAGAGGCCTCCGACAGGGAGATCCACTCTCTCCCTTTCTCTTCATACTTATGATGGAAGGATTGGGTCGAGCAATCAAGCATGCTAAATTAGTTGGAGAGGTCAAAGGTATCCAACTTTCTGAAGATGGCCAAGCCTTAACTCATCAACAGTTTGTTGATGATACTATGCTGCAGGGCATCCCCACGGTCAAAGAAGCTCTAGCTTATAGGCAAATCCTGAGAGACTTTGCTATGGCTTCAGGTATGGAAGTCAATCTCTCCAAATCTAAGATTTTTTTCTTTAATACTCACATTGCTATTCAAAGAAATATTTCCAGAATTTTGGGCTTTCAAAGGGAGTCCCTCCCTTCAAAATATTTGGGTGTTCCTCTCACCGCCAAGCCTTTACATAAGAGCATATGGGAGCCACTGATTAATAAAATGCAAGACAAAATCAGGAAATGGACTATCAGATCATTAAATTTGGCTGGTAGGCTAGTGTTAACCAAGGCGATCCTTCAATCAATCCCAGTCTTCATGCTATCTACTCTCCCAGCTCCAAAAGGAGTCCTGCAGCAACTCAGAACCATTCAAAGAGATTTTATTTGGGGAAAGGGGGAAAATCGTAAGAAATGGGCCTTGGTCGCTTGGGAAAAAAATTGCAAACCTAAAATCTACGGTGGACTTGGATTGGATGATCCTGAGATTCTCAGCAAGGTTTTAGGAGCTAAATTATGGTGGCGATGGGTTAAAGACCCAGAGGCTCAATGGGCACAGATCTGGAAAGAAAAATATGCCAGCACTTGGCTAAACAAAGATCTCATAAGAATGTCAGGACATAGAAAGGGCTCTTACCTTTGGAATAAGGCATGGGATAATAGGGACTTAGTCCAAGGAAACAGCTTCTGGGAGATCAGAGATGGTAATCTTGCCCTTTTCTGGGAGGATAGATGGCAACAAGAACCAGTCTTGTTCAGAGATGACTGGAGGGATCTCAAGGTGGAAACAAAAACCAGAGGGTTAACTAAAGTAAAAGACTTTTGGGATCAAACCAACAATAATGGCAAATGGAGAACCTGGGGAAACCTGGATTTTAGGGAGGACAACCCCCTAAAAGCTAAAGCAGAGACTCTTCTAAAAAGGCTAGATCAAAGAAAGATCCTTAAGTCAGAGGGGCAAGATCAGCTGAGATGGGGCTACAAGAATGAGGGGGTCTTTAATCTCAAGGAAGCAAAACTCATTCTCCTTAACCTGAACACGCAAGACCCAGACAAGATTTGGCTGGAACTATGGAGACACCAAGGCTGGATGAAAATCAAACTTTTCATGTGGCTGGTTCAGCACAGGAAAATTCTAACCTGGGATAACATTCGGAAGAGGGGTATGCAGGGGCCTTCCAGATGTCAGCTCTGTGAGGCTCAAGAGGAAACGATGGAACACCTTCTCAATAACTACATTTTCACCTCCAGTTTGTGGGACTCTTTTGCCACCATTTTCCGCTAGACTGACAGAGACAAAGGAAATATCATCAATACCCTAAACAACTGGAGAAAAAACTTTTCAGAGAACGAAGTTCTTGGCTCAGTTTGGGCCATCTTTCCAAGTTTCATCATTTGGAATGTCTGGAAAGAAAGGAATAACAGAGTCTTCAAGAATGAAAAAAGGCCACCCCAACACATTTTTAAGCTGATCTTAAAACAACTCAAAGAAATAGTTGGCACCATTGTGAGAAATCTTCCTTAGAACCCTCCCTCTGCAGCTGATCTGAGAATGCTATGTGATTTAGGTTTGAAGGATCTTACTCCCCAGGGATTGGTAAGGAAAAACTTCCCCTCAGTGTTTGAGCAAGATTTTTGGCATCCTCCCCCCAAGGGTTTTTTGAAATTCAACATTGATGGGGCTTCAAAAGGCAACCCGGGCACCACTGGTTATGGAGGGGTGTTAAGGGACGAGCAAGGAAACGTCCTCTGCATCTTCCACAGTCATTTAGGGAGAGCAACCAATAACATGGCGGAATTGATGGCCATGGAACAATGTCTTGATCTCCTGAAGCAGGAAAACCGACAAAATGTGATAGTTGAGGCGGATTCTGAGCTTATAATCAACTCGGTCAAAAGGATCAGTTGGGGTTCCAAACCAGAAAAGGTTTCTAAGAATTGGAGATTGATACAGGGCCTGCAATGGATTCAGATTCACCTCCAGAGTCTTCATACAGTCAGTTTTAAACATGTTCGAAGATCAGCGAATAAAATGGCCAATCTTCTAGCCAATCAAGGGGTTACCAACACACAAAACAGGACTGTGCTGAACTGGCAAGAGTTGCCTCCGAGTAGGATAAAAACGATCTGCCATGAGCAAGCAGAAGAAGACAGAGTCACGTTTCAAAGAAGAGCCCAGGATTCGGATCCCAGGTGAGTCGAACTTTCCATCTTGCAGACAATCGGCTGGATCTGATTATGAGGGGTGGGGCAGTTTGGGTGGATACTCTTCTTCCCATAGTTTTGGAAGAACAATCTCAAAGGTGGACAACCACGGCGGCCGCATCACCATAAGTTTTCCGTCGGGGTTCGGAATACCGGGTGGGGAATGGTTTTCCGGTGATCGCGAGCCTCGCGGGCGGAATATGGTTTTTCTCTTTTCAAAGCGAGCACATCCAGAGCGCAACACGTGGCAGGGGGGTCAGTTTAAAAACCACCCTGATCGGGAGCTATTGTTCGGCCACTTTGGTCGGTGCGATATGATTGTCGGCCGTTGGATCTCCCGCAGTGGATCGACGGCTGGGAAAGAACGTGCTAGTTGGTGGACGAGCTGGGTAACAGTCGCGCTTCTAGTCATCGCGAATTAGTCCTTCACCATTGGATTGGGTATGTTGGTTCAACGGTGTAGATCTATGGTTCGGGTGCCTGGTTGGCGGCAAAGTCAGTGCCAGCTCAACTTTTTCTATTGACTTCAGTTTGGTTCTAAATTTTGGTTCCGCTTCCGGTCTCGATCTTGCTTCTTTTCTTCTTATCCTTGATTCGATCTTGCTTCTTTTCTTCTTATCCTTGATTTTCGTCCTTTTCTTCTGGTCTTGTTGCTTCTTTCCTTTGGAGATTGAACTTGCTTCTTGTTGTGTCTAAATGAGATCAAGTTCTTTCTTATATATAGGCTTTCTAGGGGTATGAATTGCTTCCATGAGGCCGACTTGATCTTTCATGTAGGTCGACTTGCTTGACAATGTCTTGGAGGGTCTTTATGACATTTTTGACTCTACAATTTTTTTTTTTACAGATTCAACATGCCCAAAAGGGTCTTATATGTACGACGATGACTCCTTTGATTTCATAATTCTATGACAAACCTAGAAGCACTCAATGGGTGCTTGACCTACAAATAAATTTACCTTGAGCATGAAACCCATGCATCAAGAATGACAATAATAAATTTCTTTTTCTCTTTTCATCAAATACATAAAATCATGATTAGAATAGACATTATGAAGACTAAACCTAGTTACTCTTTTCAACACTCCCTCTTAACTAGGGAGGTATTCGTAATCCATACATGGTACTTGGACATTCTCAAGCTGAAGAATTCTCATAAGAAGAGTTGGAATGGTGAACCATCTCGTAAGCTATTTACTCAGCTTATGCTAGTGCATCTCATCATACCAACCATCATTGTCATATAGCACGACCTTGACTACTAGCTCTATCTCTACACAAGATTAGAGCACAATGCTGGCGAGACAATGATTGGTAGACACCATCATCATTGTCTCTCAAGGCACATATCCCATTTGGATGTTCACAAGGTCTGTCCTTTTAGGACTATTCCTATCTTGGAATAACACATCCTCTAGGAATTTCCTCTTTGACTACTCTTACCTATTGGATGCCCTACCACATCCTCAAAGAGTATCGGAAGCTAGATGCTTACCCAATCCTCCATTCTTTCTTCATAACATGAAGACTAGAATGATGTGTCCTTACCTCATGGCCTTCAGTCTTACTAAGACTTATGGTTGTTAGTCTTGGTCTAGTGCATGACACATGAAGTAGAGAACCATATCTGTCACTCCCTCTTAAATAGGGAGGATCTAATCATTCCTATACAAGGAATATACCTAAGCTCCTTCTTAACGAGGGACTTGCCCAAGCTCCCTTTCAATTAGGGACTTGTTTCCAACAACAACTATCTGCTCTATGGTGGAGATCATGGTACTATCAATTACTTGTAGGGCTCCTCTTTCCACATCATGTCATGAACTTCATCTTCTTCATCAAAGGAACCTTTATCATCACTTTATCGTAGGGCATCGACCATCTTCTCCATCACTTTCCCTTCAACGAACCATAGTGTTGAACCAATAGTCATGTCATCCTTCTTTTCATCGGAAAGTGATCTTCTAGTCCACATCTGACTTTTCTTCATACAACTACCTCTTCCAAGTCATGTTTCTTTCATGATCTTCCATCCAATCACATGAGTGCTAGTTGTAGGTGACATCTACAACTCTCTTTCGGTAGCCCTGTTTCAACCCAACCAAATGTTTTCAAAAATAGAAATGATCATCAAATAAAAATTACCTTTTTATGATGGCCTTTCATCATGACATCAACTTTTTGCAACATCAACATCTTGCACATGTATGGCTCCATCTACAAGACTTTCATTATCAAGGGTCTCCTTTTTCAGACTTTATCAGGGTCTTCATACGTTCTCCATGGAGATGTCATAGCTAATTCTTCTAGTTATCAAATGTTGATCACTTAACTTACATGACTATCTTTCACGAACTCTTCTTCCTTTCTTCAATATTGCTTTCCTTGGGACCTTCCTTACATGGTTCTTTCAACAAAGGAACCATGATTGTCAACCACCTCATATTCCATATGAGGTCATATTATGTTGGTTTCATCTTATCAATATGTAGAAGAGTTCAAGGCACATTGTCTACATGTCTTTATGCATCATTCTAATGGAAGAGATTCATCTTCTTCGATCATGCTTATGAGATAGAGCAATTCAACCAAACTATCTGCAATTATATGATGACATGACTCTATCAAATTTATACATACCTTTTTTTTCTTTTGGTCATCTAGACTTCCTTCTAACAGCTTCCTTTTCTTGTTTGAAGATGAAAGTACTTCAAACAACTCAACATGTTGCACATCTTTGTCATCATACTTTCCCAGTGGATCCCACACAAGGTGGACTGTAGACTATCAATGGGACACTTTCTTCTTCCAAGTAGAGGTGAATCTTCTTACAAAGATTCTAGCAGATGATCTTGAAGATCCATATTCTGCGAATGCTTCTTTCTAATGATGATTATGATGATGTATGATGATTTCTTTATCTTCTATCATGCTAGATGACTTTCTTCCAACCATATATACTACAACTTCGGTTGTCTTGATATGCTTCCAATGGAGATGCCATGAGCTACTTTCTTTCTATCATGATGACTGCTACAACCAGGTATACTTCTACTTCAACTATCCTTCCAAGCTTCTATGATAGTGTCATCTATGTTTCAACTCTAAAGCATCTTGATGATTGTGATGCTTTCCATCATGATTGCTATCTTCTACAAAACTGGAAAGAACTCAAGTATATTTTAGTCATAGTAGAGGTCTCTAACCTCCTCCTTTTTTGTTTTCTTCTTTTCAGGTTCTTCCACTTCTTTGGTGACATGGGCATCATTTCTTTCTTTTCTGTTCTTGTTGTCCTTCTTAAGTTTAGGACAATTCCTCTTAAAGCGCCCATATTCATTACACTCATAGCTTTGTACCTTTGACATATCTATCTTCTTTTTCCGAGGATTAAACTTTCCAAACTTTCCTTTTCTCCTGGCCATGGCAGCATATGCTTGAACTTGTTCTTTTGATCCAACATCGCTCTTCTCCTTCGACCTTAGGTATGTTCTATGCTTAGAGCAATTTATTTCAATTTTCACAGTTAGCTCCATATCTTTTCCAGATTAGCAATCACATCAGCATTAAAGTAAACTGCAGATAGAACATAAACATAACTCGCAGAAGACAAGCCAAGACAAGAGGACACAAGATGTGGCGCTAGCCAGGGACTAACCCCAATGTGGGGAAACCTTTGATCAATTTTTCTTATATGTTCTTCAATAGTTCAATAGAGAGAGAGAGAGAGAGAGAGAGAGAGAGTACGTTTACAACAGAAGTCAACACTTTGACTTATTTAAATAAGAGCATAGATCATCTCTAAGAAGATGATACATGAGATCAATTGAAGACATGTTGCTTCAACTAATTCTCCAAGGTGACTCCACCTATCGTTGTGTTGCGTTTCGTCATTATGCTGCACCTCACCGCGTTGCACCATGCTACACCCACCATCACTATGCTGCATCTCATCACGCTTCATTAATCATGATTGTACCCATCACTGTACTGCATTATGTGCCATTGCTTCACCATGTTGCCATCCTGACCTATGTGTTGGCAGCACTTTGCTTGCTTGTTGTCCCTAGCATGCTTGTTGTAACATTGCATGCTTGGTGTATTTGTTGCTAAGTACCATACAACTGTCCCAATGTTAGTTAGCTGTCCCTTGCATGCTGCGCTCCTTTGGAGACAGATGCTCCGGCTGTTTCGACAGTTCCCGATAGTTCCGGTTGTTCTCGGCAGTTCCGGTAGTTCCGGTTGTTCCTAGCAGTTCTGACAGTCCTAGACTCCTAGCAGTCCCGACAGTTCCGACTTTTTCGGCAGTTTTGACTTTTCTGGCAATTCCGGCTTTTTTTGGCTTTTTGGCTTTTCTGGCAGTTCCAACTTTTTCGGCAATTCCAGCAGTTCCGACATTTCTAGCAGTTTCGACATTTTCAGCTTTTTCTGGCTTTTTTTTGGCTCTTTCTGGCTTTTTCAGCTTTTCCAACTTTTTCGGCTTTTCTGGCAGTTCCAGCATTTCCAGCATTTCAGGCTTTTCTGGTAGTTCCGACAATTCCATCTTTTCCGGCAGTTCCGGCGTTTCCGGCATTTCTGGCTTTTCCGACAGTTTCGGCTTTCTGCCCTCTGGATCAGGGCAACGTTATTCCTTAGGATCTCTCCACCTACCAAAACCCAAAGAGAAGTAGAGAGAGGAAGAGATCCAAAGTGTGTTGAAATGACTTGAAGGCCACCTGTATTTATACTAAAACGTTGAGCACATGTGGGGTTTATTTGGTTGTTGGCTGACCTTGACGAATTGTCTTATAACGCAAATAAATTCATAACTCCATGAATACTTATCAGAATCGGATGATCTTTAGATCAATCCTACACCTCTCGATGAGAGGGATCCAAGAAAAATATCAGCTGCCTTAAATAAGAGGACCCACATGGAGTTTGGCCCTAGTTGCCAATTTTAACACTCCCTCTCAACTAGGGAGAACTCCATCCATTGATCCATATGTCCAACTGTACTATCTCTGCTATTAGTGCCCTGCACTGCTATGCTCTGCTGAACCATGAAGAAGAAGAATTGATCGAGAATGTCTCATACCATTCTCTATTGACCCGAAGTTAGTTTCATCTGAAGAGAGTGTGGCACATCACTCTTACTGACCCGACGTTAGTTTATTGATCCCAAATCAATATCACAAGAGAGTGTCTCAAACCACTCATACTGATCCCAGATCAGTTTCATTGATCCCAGATCAATGTCACAAGAGAGTGTCTCAAACCACTCATAATGATTCCAGATCAGTTTCATTGATCCCAGATCAATGTCACAAGAGAGTGTCTCAAACCACTCATACTGATCCTAGATCAATGTCACAAGAGAGTGTCTCAAACCACTCATACTGATCCCAGATCAGTTTTATTGATCTCAGATCAATAGAGGTCATCCTAGCATAGGGAGTATGGTAGATACAACGATGTGTCCATCGATAGTACTACTATGGTCCCTATCCTCATTTCCCTGCTCATTGATCAGATGAGAGGTACTTCCCATGAGTCCTAGACTGCATTGGTAGGATGCCTCGACAAGAGAACTAATCATCTTGTCCACAGGAGAATGAATCATCTTGTCAGTGGATGCCACGGAGAACTAATCATCCTAGCTCACAGGAGAACTAATCATCCTGTTCCACAGTCGCCACGGAGAACAAATCATCCTAGCCCACAGGAGAACTAATCATCCTGTTCCATAGTCGCCGCGGAGAACAAATCATCCTGGCCCATAGGAGAACTAATCATCCTGTTCCACAGTTGCCACAGAAGAACTAATCATCCCGGCCCATAGGAGAACTAAACATCTTGTTCCACAGTTATCATGGGAGAACTAATCATCCCGACCTACAGAAGAACTAATCATCCTGTTCATAACGCACCACCAAGGGAGGGTGAGTTGTCCTATGGTCGTATGTTGCTCCAGTAAGTACCCTAAGCCCCCCAGAGCTCAATGCATGCAACATGCAGGACCCTTATAAGAAGACCTCTCAACGACTCCAAGTCGTTCGGGAAAGTCACAAATTTGACCTTTCCCCAGGGCTTTGACAAAATGTTTGTGACCTGTACATCATTCTCAATGCTATGGAGCCTCCTCGCTCATCGACTTACCATACCGCAGATAAGGCAGTATCTGATGTCTATCTGCTGTAGCAATCATCGAATATGGGATTCCTCAATAATCGAATCCCCCCTCTGGTTGTCATAGAGAATCACAGTGGTATTCATCATGTATACAAACAACTCACTTAAGAGCTTCTGCAACCATGCAGCTTCACACGAGATCATACTCGTAGCTATGTATTCGGTCTCGGTGGTGCTTATAGCAACCAACTTCTGCTTCTTGCTCATCCATGATATCGAATCAGAATCCAAAGAGAACCAGCACTGAGAAGTGCTCTAATGATCCTCCACACTGCCTGCCCAGTTAGCATTCGAATAATCATGCAGTTTCATATTTCCGGCAGTGTATCTCAATCAATGAGAGATTGTGTCCCGAAGATATCTTAGAAGATTCTTGTAACCAATCTAGTGAGGCTCAACCAAATATGAGCTCACCATGCTAACTGCAAAACATATGTCCGAACGGAAGTTCACCAAGAACATCAACGCGAATGAGTTTATGAAACTCAGAGGCATTTCCCAAATTTGGTCCAACATTAGTACCATATAACTTCTGAAAGTTAAGATCCTCGAGGTAGTCACAGGCTTGCATTTTATCATTCCACATCCAGAATCCAACTCCCTCTTACTTTTGCAAATGAGAGGGTTTGCACCTGTTAGAAATAGGTCAGCCTCATAAGGTGCTGGTATGAGAGGTCTATCATCCACAACCTTCGGCTAATGGTTTGGATCGGTTTCACTCCTAGTGAATCTAAGCTTCATCAGACAACTATCAATCCTCTCATACTATGCCTGAGGTGTTTTACTTCTAGCCATAGAGGGCTTTCTTCCACCTGTATACATGAGATTCCCGATCATAAATCTCAAACTCCTCGGGTTGTTCCAAACCTGTGGACTTGCTGCATGAGGGGAATGGTCCCCTTATAATATTTTCCTACGGTACATCTCAGACATGTACCTTCATGCTCTACTTGAATTCAGACATCCCTATCACCTTTTGACTCACATCAGGTAGGGCCCCATAGGTAGACCTCCGGTGTTATAGATGCGATATGTCAATTGACATGATTCCCATTGGACCATTCTGCAACTTGATACAATTTGTGTTGGAAATAACTCTGAGAGGAGGGGGGGTGAATCAGTATTAGCAACTTAACAATATTTCATTTCCATAACAGATTTATATACGCTACTTCTGTTAATGCAACTTGCGTATATATGCAATTGTGATTAGAGAAACCAATGTATGCCTTGTAAACTTATTATTTAGTCAGTTGATCTTTCATCTGTGTATCAGAACCATATAAGCAGTAACAGGTACAATAAAAACAGAGCAGACAATCACACACAAGAACACAAGATATAAGGTGGAAACCCAATGTGGGTGAAAACCACCTGTTGCAATTCGTCTCTATCTTCTTTTAATAAGAAACTTCTTTTTACAATATTTCTGTACTGGTGCAGTCTTATACCAGTATGCAGGTTTCTACCTGTAGAAGGCTACAACCTTCTCTCGTTCTCCAGCTTCTCCTGGAAGGGAACTACAACCCCCTTAGCTCTTATACTACCACGTTTCATAAATTTTCAGACTGGATCTGTCAATAGCATCAATCAAACATCAAAATATATTTGCATCAATAAATCTCCCTTGCACTAACTAAAACTGAATCAAACATTCACTTCTCTGAATGTTGTAACCAGAATACAGTAACAGTACTAGAACCCAAACCAGAACCCAGAACACTGTAATCAATAAACAGAAGTAGCTAAAACATATTTTATGAGACATACGCTACTTCGATGTGTCAAACCTGCGTGCATACGCTGCTATATGAAGGCAAACCTGCGTATACGCTGTTTTGACTTGCCGATCCAGCGTGTATACGTGCCTTTGCTATATTGAACCTGCGTACAGATCTGTAAAGGATGCTTTACCCTTTTTAACTATTCAGACATTAGTTATACCCAGATCATCAGATTTACAGATCAAGACATGCGCCAATTATAAGAGATCAAAACCACACAAAGATACTTCTCTTCAAGCCTTAAGATCTTGACCCATCAATAGAACTTATCCTTCTTCAAGTGCTCAGGTTCCTCCTTGATTCAGATCTAGCTACGCTCCATAACCCAATGACCAGTATTCTAGATCTCGCTCTTCATAAGATATTCAATACTTGAGTGCTTTTGCCTAATGATCTCCTCCTACTTTTATAGTCTTAAGCCTTACTCAATACCATGGTCCAAAACCACTTAGAAGCAATACCTTGGAGGCTTGGACCAAATACCTGGGGTCAATACTTCGGTCAAAATACCTTGGATCAATACCATGGGTCAAAATACCAGGGACCAAATACCACGGACCAAAACCAAGTTTTCAACATGTATGCGCCTTTCCTTGCATGAAAGTGCATGTATACGCATACGCGCCTTTTGGTCGGCGAACCTGCGTGTATACGCAACTTGGTCAAGGGGAACCTACATATATCTCTTTTTCCTTCATTCTGAGAGCCTGAACTGTGATCTGTCATCTGAGTGAGTTGCCATCAAGGAAAACTCCTGTGTCATAGCACAAACCCGTGTCATAATGCCAACAAATTGCCAACCCTGAACCCATGAGAAAAAGCATCTTTGAAAATTATATTTTTTAACACGTACCTTTCCATTGATGAATGCCACCTTGAAACCTTTGACTTCCATTTCCGAGATGGACACCAAGTTCTTCTTGCGATCAGGTACATAAAAGAGATTCTGTAAATGAATTGAGTTATCCTTATTCAATTGAGAGTTAACATTCCCTACACCCTTTCCGGGATAGGTGGCATTGTCTCCAAGTATAATCCCATGATTGTTTCCATCTCTACCAAATTAGAGAGTGCACCCATCTATTCGATGAAGTGCCTTGAAGCACTACAATCTATAAGCCAGATTCCCAAAGAATCTGAAGGAGAGGGCCAATACAAGATAACGCTTCTTTATCTTATCAGAAACAACATTTGATTCTTCATACTTAGGGTTCCTTGCTTTATATGAAGAGTCAGCCATTTCCTTGATGATCTGCATTACCTGTCATTCCTTTGATCATTGAAGATGTCCCTGGAATGATTGTTATCATCAACAAGTGATGTGTCCCTGCCATTCGGACACTCCTTCGCATAATGGCCGAACTAGTTATCTGCCTTTCCTTCCACCCTGAGATCTGGTCTTCCAATGAAGTGATCTTTAGGTAGGCCATATTCCGCTGCACCATTCTAATAATATTCTCTGCTTCGACTTCATCCTTGGTGAATTTGAAGAGGGATGAGGAATCCACTGATCCTTTTGTCCTTTCCCAACTGTTTTCGGTGATTGCTCTTTCACTCTTGCTTGGGCATTGTCTTCACCCCAGCTCTAATACCATGTTAATTTTAGTATGTTCTATGCTTAGAGTAATTTATTTCAATTTTCACAGTTAGCTCCATATCTTTTCTAGATTAGCAATCACATTAGCATTAAAGTAAACTGCATCTAGAACATAATCATAAATCACAGAAGACAAGCCAAGACAAGAGGACACAAGATGTGGCGCTAGCTAGGGACAAACCCCAATGTGGGGAAACCCTTGATCAATTCTTCTTATATGTTCTTCAATAGTTCAACAGAGAGAGAGAGATCGATAGTACGTTTACAATAGAAGTCAACACTTTGAGTTATCTAGATAAGAGCATAGATTATCTCTAAGAAGATGATACATGAGATCAGTTGAAGACATGCTGCTTCAACTAATTCTCCAAGGTGACTCCACCTATCGTTGTGCTGCATTTTGTCACCATGCTGCACCTCACCCCGTTGCCCCATGCTGCACCCATCATCACTATGTTGCATCTCATCACCCTTCATTAATCATGACTGTACCCATCACTGTATTGCATTATGTGCCATTGCTGCACCATGTTGCCATCCTCACCTATGTGTTGGCTGCACCTTGCTTGCTTGTTGTCCCTTGCATGCTAGCTGTAACATTGCATGCTTGGTGTATTTGTTGCTAAGTACCATACAACTATCCCAATGTTAGTTAGATGTCCCTTGCATGCCGCTCTCCTTCGAAGACAGATGCTCTGGCTGTTTCGGCAGTTGCCGACAGTTCTAGCAGTTCCGATTGTTCCCGGCAGTCCCGACAGTTTCGACTTTTCCGGCAATTTTAGCTTTTCTGACAGTTTCGGCTTTTTCTAGATTTTCTGGCTTTTCTGGCAGTTCCGGCTTTTTCTGGATTTTCTGGCTTTTCTGGCAGTTCCAACTTTTCTAGCAGTTTCGACTTTTTCGATAGTTCCGGCGTTTCTAGCAGTTCCGAATTTTCCGGCTTTTCCGGCAGTTTCGTCTTTTCCCGACAGTTCTGGCAGTTCCGACATTTCCGGCTTTTCTCGGCTTTTCCAGCTTTTCTGGCAGTTCTGGCTTTTCCGATAGTTCCGACTTTTCTGGCAGTTTCGACAGTTCCGGCTTTTCCGGCAGTTCCAACAGTTCCGACTTTTCCAGTAGTTCCGGCTTTCCGACTTTTCTGGCAGTTCCAGCTTTTTCGGCAGTTTTGGCTTTCTGCCCTCTGGATTAGGGAAACGTTATTCCTTAGGATCTCTCCTCCTACTAAAACCCAAAGACAAGTAGAGAGAGGAAGAGATCCCAAGTGTGTTGAAATGACTTGAAGGCCACCTCTATTTATACTAAAACGTTGAGCACATGTGGGGTTTATTTGGTTGCTGGCCAACCTTGACGAATTAACGCAAATAAATTCATAACTCCATGAATATCTATCGGAATCGGATGATATTTAGATCAATCCTACACCTCTCGATAAAAGGGATCCAAGAAAAATATCAGCTGCCATAAATAAGATGACCCACATGGAGTTTGGCCCTAGTTGCCAATTTTAACAATTAAACTTTCCAAACTTTCCTTTTCTCCTGGCCATGGCAGCATATGCTTGAACTTGTTCTTTTGATCCAACATCGCTCTTCTCCTTCGACCTAGTTTCTTCAATTTTACACAATGACCAAAGTTCATTGAATGGAGTGGCTTTCTTCTTTCCATAGATACTTGATACGAAGTTGCCCCATTCATCAGGTAGTGCATTGAGCACAACGATGGTCATTTCTTTATCAGACATTATTTCTCCCAATTCTTGTAGGTTATCTTTTATTTGTGATACCCTCATAAGGTATGAGGCTATCCCTTCTTCCTTTGATACCTTCATCTTGTATAGCTCGGTTCTCAAAGATATAACTTCTCCTACAGTGCTTACAGAAAACAATTCTACCAACTTATCATAGATTTCTTTCGATTTCTCCAACTTTGCTACATAAGGGATGAGGGAATTCTTGATTGGTTCTATGAGGATTCTTTGAGCCCTTGTTTCCCCTTTCATATACTTCGATAGTGCTCGAGCTTCCTCATGTGATGGTTTGGAGATTGAACCCTTAACATGTCCAATAACTTCATTCTCTATGAGGATCCGATCTATCCTCTTCTTCCATGCAAGGAAATTTGACGACCCAACCAGTTTGTTGCTTTCCTTGTAGAATGAAGTCATATTGATAGTAAGATTCAAACATAAATATAAAAATACTTACTTGTCAAGTGAAGATGCTCCTTTGATGATGATATCTTTAACTTGATGCCTTCTTGATTTTGATGATGATTGACGGTGTTTTGCTTCCTTGAAGATGACAATACTTCTTCTTCTAGAGATGTCTTTCTTCAAATATGTTTGAGATGTGATCATTTCTTCAAAGAGAGGAATATCACCTTGATTTCTTTGATGATGATGGCAATGCTTCTTCTTGCTTCCTTGGGATGTAGAATATGGAAACATCAAGATGCTTCAAATGTGCATTCCTTCTTTCTTTGACTGGAGGTAGGGTCCTTGAGTGTTAAGTTATGGTATGTTCTATGCTTAGAGCAATTTACTTTTCTTTCTTATTATTATTCATAGATTAGCAATCACATGTGCATAAGTAAAGTGCAGATAGAACATTAAACGATCAACAGAAAACAAGCCAAGACAAGAGACACAAGATGTGGCGGCTAGCCAGGGACAAACCCCACAATGTGTGGGGAAACTCTTTGATCAAATCTTCTTTTATCTTCAATAATTCAGCAAAGAGAAATAGTACAATAAATCTGATTTATGTTAGCAGTAGGAAACCCTAGATCAGCAGCATCAGCGTTCGCAGTGTCATCATCAAAACTAGGGCAGTCAATATCTCGGAAACCGACCGTCGGATCGGCTTGATTCGACTACCAAAAGTTGCGGCCTTCAGAGGAGGTCCAAATGAACCGACAACGCAATTCACAAGAGGAGGTTTGATGGTCCACATTGGTCAAAGTTTGGATTTGCAGTTGAAGCTTCAGGTTCAGTAGCTTCCTTCAAACTAGGGCAGTTGATATCTCACAAATCGACCGTCGAATCAGCTTGATTCCACCACCAAAAGTTGCGGCCTTCAGAGGAGGTCTAGATGAACCTACGACGCAGCTCAAAAGAGGAGGTTTGATGGTCCATGCTGGTCAAAGTTTGGATCTGCAGTTGCAGCTTCAGTTTCAGTAGCTTCCTTCCACATGTGTGAGAGAGAGACTCTTTTCTGTGCAATAGAGACAAGCCTCTTTTCTGCGCAGGAGAGAGAGAGATGTGATGAGATGAGTGAGTGCAAATGAGGAAAAGTCCTCTTGTATTTATACACAACTGTTGATGTTTGAATAGATGCGACTGTTGGGCTTCTGAGTCTACATGAGTTGTAGGTCGGCTTGATAATAATTCCATAATCAAAATAAATTCATATCTCCATGAATACTTAACGAAATCGGATGATCTTTAGATCAATCATACACCTCTCGATGAGAGGAATCTAATGAACATATTATCATGCATGAATAAGATGACCCACATGAAGTTTGGCCCTAGTTGCCAATTTTAACACTCCCTCTCAACTAGGGAGAACTTCATTTGCAATCTGTCTGTCAGTCACTACCATTCATCCATCAAATGCACTGCCCTGTACAGCCTGACCCTTGCCCTGCTCTGCTCTATTCTACCTGTTCTGCTTTGTCTTGTTCTACCCTGTACTAATCTGTACGGCTCTGCTCTGTTCTGCGTTGTTATGTTCTTCTCTGCTTTTGTCCAAATTATGAAGAAGAAGAAATGATCGAGGATGTATCATACTGACTCAAAGTCAGTCTCAGAGTATGTACCACTGGTCCTAGACTAGTCTCAACCAACCCGAAGTCAGCGTCATAGTGAGTACAACTCCTACCATTAGTCCCAAACTAGTCTCAACCGACCCGAAGTCAGCGTCATAGTAGGTACCACTCCTACCACTGGTCCCAGACCAGTATCGCAGGCTCAGAGAGTGTACCACTGGTCCTAGATCAGTCTCAATTGACCCGAAGTCAGCGTCATAGTATGTACCACTCTCACTGGTCCCAGACCAGTCCCGCACTGACACGAAGTCAGTCTCGGAGTATGTACCACTGGTCCCAGACCAGTCTCAACCGACCTGAAGTTAGCGTCATAGTAGGTACAACTCCTACCACTGGTCCCAGACCAGTGTCATCCTCCACTGACTCAAAGTCAGTCTCAGAGTGCGTACCACTGGTCCCAGACCAGTCTCAACCGACCCAAAGTCAGCATCATAGTAGGTACAACTCCTACCACTGGTCCCAGACCAGTATCATCCTCCACTGACTCAAAGTTAGTCTTAGAGTGCGTACCATTGGTCCCAGACCAGTCTCAACCGACCCGAAGTCAGCGTCATAGTAGGTACCACTCGTACCACTGGTCCCAGACCAGTATCGCAGGCTCAAAGAGTGTACCACTGGTCCCAAACTAGTCTCAACCAACCCGAAGTCAGCGTCATAGTATGTACCACTGTCACTGGTCCCAGACCAGTCCTGCACTAACACGAAGTCAGTCTCGGAGTATGTACCACTGGTCCCAGACCAGTCTCAACCGACCCAAAGTCAATGTCATAGTAGGTACAACTCCTACCACTAGTCCCAGACCAGTATCATTGATCCCAGATCAATGAAGGTCATCTTAGTGTAGGGAGTACAACGATGCATCCATCGGTACTACTATGGTCCCTAACTTCATTACCTTGCTCATTGATCAGATGAGAGGTACTTCCCATGAGTCCCAGACTGCATGGGTAGGATGCCTCGACAGGAGAACTTAATCAATCCCGTCCTCACAAGAGAACTAATCATCCTGCTACACAAACGCCATGGAGAACACATCATCCAGGCCTCACAGAAGAACTAATCATCCTGCTACATAATCGTCATGGAGAACACATCATCTAGACCTCACAGGAGAACCAATCATCCTGCTACATAGTCGTCATGGAGAACACATCATCCAGACCTCACAGGAGAACCAATCATCCTGCTACGTAGTCGTCATGGAGAACACATCATCCAGACCTCACAGGAGAACCAATCATCCTGCTACATGGTCGCCACAGGGTGTACATGTACACCACTAGGGGATGGTGAATCACCCTGTGGTCATACGTCGCTCCAAGAAGTACCCCGCACCCCCCCTCGAGCTCCCAGAGCTCAATGCATCATACAGGACCCTCATCGGAGGGTCTTTGAACAACACCAAGTTGTTCTCGCAAAGTCAGGAATTTGACTTTTCCTAGGGCCTTTGTCAGAATGTTGGTGACCTGTTCATTTATACCGATATGTTGGAGCCTTATAGCTCCCCGCTGCGCCATATCTCGAATATAGTGATACCTGATATCGATATGCTTTGAGCGATCATGAAATACGGGATTCTCTAACAAACAAATCCCATTCTGGTTGTCACATAGGATCACGGTGGTATCCAATGTAAATCCAAACAGCTCACTGAAGAGCTTTCGCAACCAGACTGCCTCACAGGAGGCCATGCTAGCAGCAATATGTTCTGCTTCGACGGTGCTCAAAGCCACCGACTTCTGCTTCCTGCTAATCCAAGATATCGAAGCAGATCCCAAGGAGAATCAGCACACGGAAGTACTCTTGCGGTCCTCCACATTGCTTGCCCAATCAACATCAGTATATCCCATTGTTTTAAGAAACGGCCGTTTCGATACCGAAACGGCCGGGTTGATCCGAGCCATTACCCTCTGCTGTGACCCGGCCCTTGGAACGGTTCGACTGGCCGAGTCAGCCATGACTCGGCCGAGTCATTCAATGACTCGGCCGAGTCATGGCTGACTCGGCCAACTCGACCGTTTCTGTATTGACTCGGCCGAGTCATAACCAGTGGCCTGTAACCCCATCAAAACAGCGATTTGACATTTTTTTAATGAAATTTTGAAGTGTTTGCTGATTGGTTTGAAGTCCAATGTGTTTTATGAATTAGTTAAATGTTATTTGGGGTCCATTTCCCCCTCCCAAACCCTATTTAACACACTCAAATGCTCTCTACTATTGATATGCTATTCAAATTTCATGGTAATGTTAAATTCTTAAAGTAAAAGTGACATTCTCCTTAATCTTCATTTTCATCCTTTTACTTAAATTTTTAACA
Source organism: Pinus tabuliformis (assembly GCA_031772625.1). NCBI lineage: Eukaryota > Viridiplantae > Streptophyta > Pinopsida > Pinales > Pinaceae > Pinus > Pinus tabuliformis. Next base: position 368,206,881 of record CM062808.1, on the reverse strand, counting down.
TTAGCATGAAATGACTCAGGATGTTTGAGAGTGGTTTCGGCCTCATTGGATTTCATATGGAGAAAGTAGAATTTTAGATTTCATTCAAAATCCAGCAGACTTATCAGTTTTTCAGGATTTCAGGATTGGAGGATTGCAATGTTTCCATTGAATTTTGTCATGTATTAGGGTATGGAACTCGTATTTAATCAAGAGCACCAATCCCTCTATGTACCTTGATGTTAGTGACATTGGTTGTCGAACTCCTCTGGGATTCGCTCCCAAACCAGGAGCTTCTGAAAATGTCGCTCCCGCTCCCTTTTTCGCTCTCACTCCCCACTTTCGCTCCTGCTCCCAACTTCCAAGTAACACTGAGCCAGATGATGTTGGCAACTCTAGCAGTAGCCAGTAGTACTGATCACAGACTTTTGTTGTAGAGGCCATTTATAGCCTCCTTGGTTATGTGCTTTTGTTTTGATCTCTATATCATCGTGTATGTATTGGACAATGCATTGGGTGCCATTTTGATATAATGGATATATTCATGAGCCTACTTTGATCATATGTTGTCTTCTATTTATATTCTAATGCCGTGTGTTTGGAAACATGAATGAAAATCTTTAAAATTATGTGTTTTTATAAAAAATAAATATTTAATGTATTTTTTACAATGACCGAGTCATTGAAATCGAGCCGGCCGAGTTGATACCGAGTCGGAGTCGGAGTCGGAGTCGACCCTCGGCCGAGTCGGAGTCGGAGTCGGAGTTTTAAAACATTGGTATATCCAAGTAGTCTCACATCTTCGACAGTGTGTCTTAACCCATAAGTAATTGTGCCACAAAGATATCTCAATCCAATGTATGTGGTGAGGTTCAACCATACGTTGACTCAATGTGTTGACCGCAAAGCATATGTCTGGACGAGAGTTCACTAAGAACATTAATGCTCCGACGAGTTGCCGATACTCGGTAGCATTTCGTAAAACAGGTCCAGCAGCACTACCGCTTAACTTCTTGAAGTCAAGCTCCATCGGGGTAGTTACAGGCTTGCAGTCTACCATACCAAATCTTCCCAATATCTTCACCACATATTTTCCTTGAGATAGGAAAATTTCCCTTAGCTTCTGCCAAACTTCAAGTCCTAGGAAATAGTGCATCAGTCCTAGGTCCTTCATTTCAAATTCAGAGGCCAACTCCCTCTTACATTTGTGAATGAGAGAGTCTGCACCTGTTAGAAAGAGGTCATCCACATACAGCACCAGTATGAGAGGTTTATCATCTTCAACCTTAAAGTGAAGGTTAGGATCGTCTTCACTCCTTGTGAATCCCAGCTTCATCAAGTAGCTATCGATCCTCTCATACCATGCTCGGGGTGCTTGCTTCAGCCCATAGAGAGCCTTCTTCAACCTACATACATGAGCTTTTCGGTCATAAATCTCAAATCCTTTGGGTTGCTCCACGTAGACCTCTTCTTTGATCGAACCATGCAAGAACGTGGTCTTGACATCCATCTGATGTAGGTTCCATCCTTGTGAAGCTGCAAGGGCTATGATCGAGCGGGTGGTCATATATCTGGGAACAGGTGCAAATATCTCATCATAGTTTATACCTTCCTTCTGGGAGAAGCCATGAGCAACAAAACGAGCCTTATACTTTTCTGTACTTTCATCTGCTGCATGCTTTATCTTGTAAAGCCATTTAGAAGTGACAACTTTCTCGTCCGGGGGTCTGGGAACTACTTCCCAGACATCATTCTTCATAGTACACTCATGTTCCTCGGTCATAGCATCCTTCCCTATTTGATGCTTGACGACATCTGAGAATGATGAAGGCTCATTTTGTATGATCGTGCTCATGATAGTCAGGTATCCCTGATACCTGTTAGGTTTCTTACTTTCACGGAAGGTTACTCAGGGTGCAACATGTCCTTCAGCATCATCAAGTACCCCCCTAAGCCATGAAGGCCTCTTCCTAGAAGAGGAAGGCTCAGGTGGATAAATAGGATCCATGAGTTCGTCCACATCAGGCATTGTTACATTATCTACCCATAGAAACTTCGGAAGTCTCTGGACAGCTTCCACAATTGTACAGTTCTTCCTTTCCGCCACACCATTCCGCTCAGGAGTATGTGGAGTAGTAGTCTCCCTCTTAATGCTAGCCTCAGGTATGCCTGAGTGAACCAAATGTAATATATCAGAGGTCTTGCTTTGGCTTGAGGGGAATGGTCCCCTTTTGAGATTTCCTTTGGCACATACACCTTCTTTCTCTACTCGGAATTCGGGCATCCCTGTCACCATTTGTCTTACATCGGGTAGAGCTTTATAATGAAGGTGGGCAAACCTCCGTTGCCAAAGTTCGGACTGAAGAGATGTGTCATAAGACATGACACCTAGCGGACTTCCACGACTTGATATAAATCAACACGAAACCCAAGAGTAAAGGCATCTTTAACATTAATTTTCCATATACGTACCTTGCCATCACTGAAGGTTATCTTTGTCTTCCATTGCCGAGATGGACACCAGGTTCTTTTTTTTGAGGTCAGGTGCATTTAATACATCCTGGAGTTTCTAGCCTTCTTGAATGGTAGTCCTCTTCCTTGATTCCCAGCACTCCTCTTACCTTTGCTATTGAATTTGTCATTTCTTTGATTGCCATCAGAGGGATTTTGATCATCGTCCTGGTGTGAGTCCTTTCTATCAGGGCACTCCCTTGCATATTGACCTGCTTTATTGCAGATGTAACATCATCCTTTTCTTCCACCCTTAGATCCAGCCTTTCTTTTTTATTTAGTCCCAGAATTATCTTCTTTGTTTTGACTTCTCTGGTTTTCCTTTTGTTCCTGTAGTAGCGGATGCATTTGATGGAGGCTCAACAATATTGCCTCTCACATGGTCCAACACTCCTTGATCTTCTAGGGTTAGATTGATAGACATCTTCCATCCATGATAGTCAGCTTTCTCACGGAGCTTGTCTTTGGCAGGAAAGTGTGTTGAAGACCCCATAGTTCTTTTAGGATACCCTGGCCAATCTTCTCTTCAGTGATTGCTCTTGCTCTTGCTTGGGCTTTGTCTTCACCTCAGCTCTGATACCATGTTAAGTTATGGTATGTTCTATGCTTAGAGAAATTTACTTTTCTTTCTTATTATTATTCATAGATTAGCAATCACATGTGCATAAGTAAAGTGCAGATAGAACATTAAACGATCAACAGAAAACAAGCCAAGACAAGAGACACAAGATGTGGCGGCTAGCCAGGGACAAACCCCACAATGTGTGGGGAAACCCTTTGATCAAATCTTCTTTTATCTTCAATAATTCAGCAGAGAGAAATAGTACAATAAATCTGATTTATATCAGTAGTAGCAAACCCTAGATCAACAACATAGCATTAGCAGCTTCATCATCAAAACTATGGCTGTTGATATCTCGCAAAACGACCTATGGATCGATTTGATTCCACCACCAAAAGTTGCGCTCTTTAGAGGAGGTCCAGATAAACGTATAGCGCAGTTCACAAGAGGAGGTTTGATGGTCCCAGCTGGTCAAAGTTTGGATCTGTAGTTGCAGCTTCAGTTTCAACAGCTTCCTTCAAACTAGGGCAGTTGATATCTCACAAACCGACCGTCGGATCGGCTTGATTCCACCACCAAAAGTTGCGTCCTTCAGAGGAGGTCAGGATGAACCTACAACACAGTTCAAAAGGGGAGGTTTGATGGTCCATGTTGGTCAAAGTTTGGATTTGCAGTTGCAGCTTCAGTTTCAGCAGCTTCCTTCCACATGTGTGAGAGAGAGACTCTTTTCTGCGCAGTAGAGAAGAGCCTCTTTTTTGCGCAGGAGAGAGAGAGATGTGATGAGATGAGTGAGTGCAAATGAGGAAAAGTCCTCCTGTATTTATACACAACTGTTGATGTTTGAATAGATGTGACTATTGGGCTTCTGAGCCTACATGAGTTGTAGGTCGGCTTGATAATAATTCCATAATCAAAATAAATTCATATCTCCATGAATACTTATCGGAAAAGATGATCTTTAGATCAATCCTACACCTCTCGACGAGAGGAATCTAATGAACATATTATCATGCATGAATAAGATGACCCACATGAAGTTTGGCCCTAGTTGCTAATTTTAACATTGAGGTCTTCTTCTCCTTGTGATGATGTGATCTTTTGAGATGAGTACTCCTCTTTAGTGCTTCTTAGTCCTCTTTAATGATTTCCTTGTGCTCGACCCTTATGTATCCTTCTTCAGTGACGTGATCTTCAAGCTGCCTCTTCTTGACTTGTCACCTTAGCTCTGGTACCATGTTGAGAAATCTAGGGCAGCGAGATTAGGTGATTTCTCTTACTTTGATAACTGCTTGTGATGTCTGTTTACTTGATTAACTTCTTCTTTAACTTGATTATTATTGTGTTTTCTATCATCAAACAACTACCAAAAAATGAAGATCAAAGAGATAAGAGGACACAAAATGTAGGTTGCTAGCCAGGGCCAAACGTCTCCTCTTGAGAGGAAAACCCACAAGAATTTTTCTTTTCTTATAGAATCTTCAAATGATGAATTCCAAGACCTAAGAGCCTTGACAAAGACCGCTCCAAGACCATGTCAACCTTCCTTCTTGACGAGCTTTCCTTACATAGCTTGCAACAACAAACTTTGACCTTCCAACAACAACTTCAACCCCAACAACTTTCCCAACAACTTCGACCCCAACAACTTTACCAGCAACTTCGACTTGCCCAACAAATTCCAACAACTTCGACTTGCCCAACAATTTTATGAACCTTAACACAAGAGAGAGAGAGGTCCAAAACTTCGATCTTGCTTCTTTTCTTCTTATCCTTGATTTTCATCCTTTTCTTCTGGTCTTGCTACTTCTTTCTTTTGGAGATCGAACTTGCTTCTTGTTGTGTCCAAATGAGGTCGAGTTCTTTCTTATATATAGGCTTTCTAGGGGTACAAATTGCTTCCATGAGGCCGACTTGATCCTTCATGTAGGACGACTTGCTTGATAAGTTCTTGGAGGGTCTTTATAACATTTTTGACTCTACATAAATTTTCTTTACAAGATACAGTGGGCCCAAAAGGGTTTTATATGTATGACAATGACTCTTTTGACTTCATAATTCTATGACAAACCTAGAAGCACTCAATGGGTGCTTTACCTACAAATAAATTTATCTTGAGCATGAAACCCATGCATCAAGAATGACAATATTAAATTTCTTTTTCTCTTTTCATCAAATACATAAAATCATGATTACAATAGACATTATGAAGACCGAACCTAGTTAAAGTTTTCAACAACTCCTAGTGCTGCTTGGGTTGACATCAATGACAACCACCTATCAACAATGACCTAGGTTAGCTCCTTCCCTTTTTTGTCCATGTAAGTAGGGGACACAAGTTAGTCTCTCTTTGTTTCTTTGAACCCATGTCCATCTCTCTTTCTTCCAAGGTTTTGTTACTCGTAGACTCCATTAGCCCTATATTGAGAAAGACACTAGTCTTATCTCTTGTTTCAATCCTTTAATTATCTTAAAATCATTTTTTACTTGTTTTAGGGTAAATTAATGTTTAATTATAAAAAAATCATATATTTTCAACATTTATTGTCTTCAATTTTGTTGTCCTCTGGTTAGAATTTGTTTGCAATATATTGGAAAAGAAAAATTCTCGTTTTATGGTATTTTCCAGTCATACATTTGGGCTGACCTCTAGGGTTATAAGAGCTGTTATATGCTATTTCAACCACAGAAAATTGTTGTAATTAATCCTATTATTTAGTCTTATTTTTAGTCCTCATTTTCCACTTTGTTATCATAGTTTCCGGAGATAAATTTGCTGCTGTTATAAACTAGTTTACTGCTGCAATTTTTGATTTTGCATGCTAGTTTACTTCAACAAAGTGTAAGTTCTTGAAGTTTTATTGGTTGACCTAAGTCTCTAGAAGAGCCATAAGACCCTTTGAATTCAAATGTGGAAGTTATCTCTCAAATCACGATAAACCCTAGTTGTGTAATCAATTAAAATGTTGGTGATAGAAGTAGAACTCTTGGGGGGCTCTTGACTTGGTTTAAATAGACCATTTGATCCCTAAGATCTTCTAGTGAAGCCTCCCTTGCGTTGGATGTTTTTCCTTTCTCTAAAATGAAGGAAATAGTTGGTAAGGTGACAATGGTGATAGTCCCATTGTCTAAGTCACCTAGTGAGGCCTTTCACTTGGGTGTTAGATTTCACTGTAAAAATGCTAAAGTATCATATTGTGTAACAAGACCCGTTGTTTGTAGGGGTCCATTACTTGATCTAATTTTGACAAAACCCTTCTGGCTTTTTGATGAGCTATATTAGTGTTCCTTTGATCCATTTTTGCTAATAGTAGTCCCTAGGTCTTCGTGCTCTCTAGACTTGGTGGCTCTAACTGAGCTTCAATACCATATCATGATAAGTGGAAATTGAACACAAAGAAAACCAAGATAAACTTGAGAGAGTTCTCTGTATTGCATTGCATAAATGAGAAGCGAAAGCCTTTCTTATAAAGGGTTACATACTCGTCGAGTCGATCCACTTTGGGAATGTGGGCTAGATTGAGAATCACAATAAAGTGAACTAAAAATAAAAGCATAATATTACCTAAAGTCAAAATGACTTTTATAATGTTTATCTTTAATTTCTAATTGACCATTATTAATCTGATATTACTCTAACATGCTCCACCACCCACCACCAAGGAAGACCTACTGACTTGAGGCTACACCACCACTAAGGAAGAACCCCTGAGTTGGGGCTGATCCACCACTGAGGAAGAATCACTGACTTGAGGTTGCACCACCTTGAAGGAAGTACTATAACCCGAGGCTACACCATTCAGCCACTAGGGCCCTTTGCCAAATCTGTACCTGTATCACTAGATGAAGAGTCCCTTACTCTGGTACTAGCAAGTTGCAACCATAGAGGGATCAACACCCTTGAGCTTGATATGCAAAGAAGGCATTCAAAGGATTAATTTACTGAACCGTTTTCTATCTAACTCTATCACTAGTGGAAACAAAAATAGAGGGGCTAAACTTCCGCTTTAGATCCAACTCCATAGATACCCCTGTATTCCCTAAAACAAATTTGGTGGCCAGCTAGAATAAAGTCCCCTTGCAAACCTGTGGGAAAACAGATCGATAAAAGGATGCGTGTTGGTGGACAAGGCTGGGAATTCCAACCAAATAAGATAATGGGCTTGTCCATGGTTATCTACGTTGAAATCTGCCTACCAAGACTGAACATTGGAAACACCACCAACAATATTCCAGTTTCCAAACTGTAACGCATGGTGCTTGCTGAATTGGGAGGCAAAGGGGATCTCCTTGAACTCTTACTGGAACACTTGTTTGGAAATTAGCTGTTTTATTTATCACCCTTGACATTGTTGCTTCAATATATTTGTTTGGAAATAACCTTCAAAAACAATATATTCCATATCTCATATCTTCTCATTCATGTGTAATATTGTATAATTACTACTAGTTTCGGTAGTTGCACACAAAAATATTATAGGCTCAAAGGAATAAATGCATGCCTTTTATGTTATGTTGTGATATCATTTTCAGGCTTTCATTCATCCATTTTTACTGAAATTTACAAATTTCAACGTTGGAGCAGGGATATAAAGTTGCAGGGTTAGATATTAAAAGTCTTGAAAATGAAACTATGGAGGGTCAAAGTGATTTGCAAATCACATCTGCTTCTAAGTTACCACTGGATCGCTTCCACTTTGTGCATGCTGATATTAGTGATCCGGGAAAAATCAAGCTTGCTGTCAAAGAAGCTTTAGAATGGCTTGGTGGCTGTATCCATGTCCTGATCAATAATGCTGGTTTGTTCTGCACTACTCAAATTGCCTTTTTGACTCTTTTTTTTCATTGACTGAACTTCCTTGATAGGGATGATTTTATAAAAATTAAGGTATTAGGATAATATGCATACCATGTTAGAAACTTGTGAAGAAAATAGTGAAACATAATGTACTTTCAGGACAACTTTCTTGCAATGCTTCAAAAAATGTTATTTATTATTAATGGAACAGCCTATGTGGATGGAGTGTAAAGTTGCATTCTTTCTTGTTTTCCAAGTTCCAAACAAATGTTTACTCCCAAACTGCAAACATGACATGGATAGATTATTGCTTACAGACAATAGGTGATTTTACCTGGCATCAACCAGAATTACAGGGTAGGGTATTATGTTATTACAAGAACAGAACTGCCAAACAAGGCAGGATTCATGACATAGGCATATATTATTAGTGGAACAGCCTACTAGATGGAAATTAATGTTATCTATCATCTTTCTTGTTTCCCAAAACAAATGGTTACTATTTGATTGCCAATATGATATGGATAGACTAATTTTTAGAAGCAAGCAGGTATTTTCCAAACATTCAAAAGGTGTGGAACCATGTGGAATCTGCTCAAGGCCCTGTTACTGCTCAAACTAGCAAGGGTCCTATAGGGCAACTACTAGGTCAAGGGCAACAATGGAGCGATGGCCCATTGTCACCACAGCTAAGGCTCCTTGCTCTTTACGGACTTTCACTGATGGGAGGAGACTAGATATGAAGGGAATCAACTAGATAAATGGGTCAATAAAGGGAAAAGAGTGATTTCTGAAGAGGCCTATTCACAAGAGAGGCTCAATATGTAGCTTGCTTGCCCAAGAGGCAAGATGAAAGGCTTTCTAAGAAGGGCCAAGAGGGTCTTAGGGGATAGGTTTTGGGAATGAGACCTCTTAAGGAGGGACCTAGTCCTAAAAACCCTTGTGAAGACTTGGTTTCCAAATGGTATTTGTGAGATTATCTTCGAAAAGTTATGGGACCAAGAGGACCCAAAATTAGGTCAAGTAAGAGGGATTGATTACTCAAGGAGGGTCTTGACCTAATTCTGGAAGAGAAGAGGATCAATGAACAAATATTCTTGGAATAGAATGCAATGATCCAAATGAGGTTACTAGCCAAGGGAAACCTAGGGCAGAAAACGGTCCTCAAGCTAGGGATTGCAATATCTCGATCTCCCATCGTCAGATTTGCTTCAAATTTGGAGGGCCTCTAGAGAAGACACCAGCGCAGTTGTGGACCAAAAATCGAAGTGTTTGGATGGCTAGATTGTGAGATAATTGATGCTCTAGGTGACCTATGTAGGCTAGACCTAGAAAGAAAGAGAGAAAGGTGAGAAAAATATGTTTTAGGGTAATCACATATTGAGGGCCAGTGCCTAATCCTTTGGGATAAATGGAGTCAAGATGATTCCAAGGTTTGGAATGGTTTCACTTCATCAAGGAGACCTTTAGAACAATTTCTCATGTCAATTAATGCATGGCTTCATCAAGGAGGCCTTTAGAACAATTTCTGATGGCAATTAGGGCATGGGACAATTGCTTCAACGTCTTTATACTTCGATGTGAAATATGTGATGACTTGTTAAGATAAATTTCAATGAAATATCTCTAGGAACATTCACTTATTCAAACATGGCCCTTAACATGATGCAATGCTAATAAAAGACAAATTTATACCCTTTCATCCAAGAAAAGTAGCAAAATTTTGGCCTAGTATGTTGATTTAGGGTAGCATCAAATGTGCTCTAGCCACGAAAATTGGTGGAGAGGCTAAAGAACATGAGATCTCCAATGCCCATAAATGGTTGGGGTAGAATCTAACCAGTTTGGGAGATATTAAAATAATTAATATTTTTAATGGAGTCCCTAAGTCTAAGCTTGGGGAAAATAAAATATTAATGTGAATTAATATAAAACTGAGTTAGAATGATCCAAAAGTCATGGATCAAGCCAGATCTAATCTTAGTCGTTGATTAGGGACTTAATCTTGTTGAAGTTTCTATATTTACTTAGTTTAGAAACCCTTCATGCACTTTTTCTGATTTATTCCTACCTACTTGTTATTTTTCTTTAACAAGTTATTTACAAAGTAAATAATGAAAATAAACACCAGTGCATGCTCAACATATTACAGATCAGCAACTAAAAGAAACAAGAACAAACACACCACATGACACCATTATTTTTGGACCAATGTCCCCGGAAAAATCCAATGCAGGAAAACTGGTGCAGCTATCTGAGGGTTTTCTTATTAAGCAATATCAGAGTACAATCTGGGTGCCGAAACTTGCCTACCCAACAAAGAATTTCCTTAGCAGCTATACCTCACAATTTGAGAGAAATCTCCTCGCTGAAACCCCGGAAAACCCTTCCGGCAGTTCCTCGACACAAAACTGTTTTGCAACCCTAACATCTGGACTGCGTTAGCCACTCCTAACCCAGTGTTGGACTTGCGTCAGCCCCAGGAGGCCCTGCGGCAGCTCTAGGAGCCTCTGCGTCAGACACGCTGCTCCCTCTGGTGCTCTATGCAACACTTGGCTGCCTCTGCGTGGCCCTGTCTGAGCCCTTGTTGGCTTTGCGTCACTCTCCTTGGCTGCTGCGTTGCCCTCCCGGCACAATCTCTGCCTTCTCTGTTTCTCTGTACTCAATGCCCCTCAGCTGCTCTCCTAATCACTAATTCTCTCTCTCTCAGCAAACCCCGCTCTAGAGAATAGAATGACTGATCATCTGGTGTGTTCTCCAAGTGACTCTCAAGCCTCTCTTATACTTTTCCTGTTGACATCTCAACAGCCGAGATTAAGTCCCTAATCAACGACTAAGATTAGATATGGCTTGATCCATGTCTTTTGGACCATTCTAACACAGATTCATATTAATACACATTAATAATTTAATTTTCCCTAAGTTTAGACTTGGGACTCCATTAAAAATATTAATTATTTTAATCTCCTGATTTGTTTAGAATCTGCCCAAACGCTTTCTAGGTATTAGAGATCTCATGTGCCCCAACTTCTCCACCAAATTTCGTGGCTAGATCACATCCGATGCTACCCCAAATCAACACTCCCTCTTAGCGAGGACTGTGCTCTAGCAATACTCCTCACTAAGTATTACTCTGATCATCTGGCATCGGTACCTGCGCTGATGCTAGGCCTTCCTGCCCACCATCCTCTGCACTGCTGCCTCCTATACCGCTGCCTCCTGTACTATTGCCCATGGTTCTGCCACTGCCACTATTGCATCTGTACGACAGCTCCCTCTGCATCCTTGCTGCTGCTGGTCCTTTCTCCCATCACTGCATCTGCACTGCACCTTCTCTCATCATGTTGCATCGTGCTGCCCACTATTGCACTGCAACTCAGTTACTGAGATGTAAGTAACTGATCTCCCAACTAACCTCCCTGTTGGGCTAGAAATACCCACTGATGCTGAAGCTCCCTCTCTCTAACCTCTGTGCTGCTGCGACACCTCCCTACATCTCGCACCGTTGCATACCTCTCTGTGCCTTCCTACATTGGTGCAACACTCTTGTGCCTCTTGCACTGCTACAGCCTGCTAGCCTCTGCGTTGTCCCCGGACTCCTACACTATAGCTCTCTCTGCCGCTCCATCCGCATCCGTCTCTACCCACCCAGCCAATCCTGCTACTCCTCGTCGGGGCTCCCGTAGCAAGGTCTAATCCAAGAAACTGAGTATCTCAAGGATCCTGCCCCTCGTTGCCTATAGTCTGCCTGACTATAGCTCGATGTCTCCCCACTTCCGCTCAAGTGGTGCGTGTGCACTCATGGCACAGTCATCGTCTGTCAAAACTTCCTTCTCAGCCCGTGTTGGCACTTCTTTAGTCTCATAAGACTCTCCCTTACTCTTCTTCCCTGGGCACTGGGTCGCATAATGACCCATCTCCTCACAGTGGAAGAACTTGATCTTGGAGAGATCTTTCTTCTTCCGCTTCTATTGCTTTCCTTCAGATGCTAGGGCCACATCCTCCTCCTCCTATTTGACCTTGATACCTTTGCTACTGCTACTTGTCTTCGAATGTCGTCTGATCTCTTCCTAGCGAAGAGTTGCCCGCATCTCGTCCCAAGGTAGGAGAGTCCCTCTGCCCAGGATAATCTGGACAAACACTTCCCAATCTTTTGAGACAACATTCAGGGTTGTCCTCACCATAAGCTCTTGATCTGGTGTCGCTCCTATGGCAGTCAACTGGTCTCGAATCTCAATCAGTCCTCCGAGGAAGGTGTCAATCGATTGACCCTTCTTCATTTGATACGACCTCATCTAGTTCTCGAGCAACATTCTTCTCTGCATAGAAGTATGCTAGTATAGCTTCTTGAGAGCCTCCCACATCTCAACTGTCGTTTCCTTCTCGGCTATATGTGGTAACACATGATCCTTGACCCCGTCAAGGATAATGCACTTGGCCCTCGCCATTGCCTCTTCGTACTTGTCATTATCATTGGGGTTGATTGGGATAGCTATAACCTTTAAGGCAAAATTCTTGACACAATTCCTGTCAAGCACTAAGAAGATTTTGGCCTTCCAGATTGCGAAGTTCGATGCTCTATCCAGTCTATCTTGGTCCCTTACCCCATGAAGTGCCATGACGCTCCTTTACTTCCTGGAAGTTCTCTGTTTGACTCCTTTGAGTCTCTACTTCCCATTTGGAAGTTCTCTTTTGGACTCCCTCTGAGTCCTGATTTCCCTCCTGGAAAGCCTTCTGTCGCTTGTTGAGATGCCCCTTACTTTGATCGTCTTGTGCAACTGCACTGTTGATCTAGGTTCCTCGGCTAGAAACCCTCAGTTATAGCTCCTTTGGCCTTGCTCTGTCAGGTAATGTTATGACTACAGTACCTCACTAGCTCCACTTTGCAATATTTCTGCAGCCTTCTAGACTCCAGCAACTGCGTCTCTGTGAACTGCGTTAGCCCCTCTCTGCCTCACGCTGGCTCTGTGTCACCCCAGATGGGTTTGCGTCAGCCCTGGGATGCCCTGCGTCAGCCCTCTGGCCCTCTGCGTTAGCAATGTTGGCCTCTATGAGGCTTTGCACAGCTCCCGGCTTCTTTTGCGTGGCTCTCACTGGCTTTGCGTCACACTTCTTGGCCTTTGCGCTGCTAGAAACAACTTTTGTCACCTTGGGACAGTTATTTTCTGCTGTTATTGCTCTACTTGGCTGATGTCTCTTAATCCTTCTGTGATCTGCAATCACGCTCTGATACCATGTTGAAGTTTCTAAGTTTACTTAGTTTAGAAACCCTTCATGCACTTTTTTTGATTTATTCCTACCTACATGCTATTTTTCTTTAACAAGTTATTTACAAATTAAACACTGAAAATAAGCACCAGTGCATGCTCAACATATTACAGATCAACAACTAAAAGAAACAAGAACAAACACACCACATGACACCATTATTTTTGGACCAATGTCCCCGGAAAAGCCCAATGCGGGAAAACCGGTGCAACTATCTGAGGGTTTTCTTATTAAGCAATATCAGATTACAATCTGGGTGCCAAAATTGGCCTACCCAACAGAGAATTTCCTTAGCAGCTATACCTCACAGTTTGAGAGAAATCTCCTCGCTGAAACCCCAGAAAACCCTTCCAACAGTTCCTCTGCACAAAACTGTTCTGCAACCCCAGCGCCTACCCAATCTGGACTGTGTCAGCCACCCTAGCCCAGCGCTAGCCCTGCGTCAGCCTTCCTTGGCCTGTGTCAGCCCTAGGAGGCCCTACGTTAGCTCTGGGAGCCTTTGCGTCAGACACGCTGGCCCCTCTGGTGCTCTGCACATCACTTGGCTGCCTTTGCGTGAGCCCTTGTTGGCTCTGCGTCACCCTCCTTGGCTGTTGCGCTGCTCTCCCAGCACAATCTTTGCCTTCTCTATTTCTCTGTACTCAATGCCCCTCAGCTGCTCTCCCGATCACTGATTCTCTCTCTCTTAGCAAACCCCACTCTAGAGAATAGAGTGACTGATCATCTGGTGTGTTCTCCAAGTGACCTTCAAGCCTCTCTTATACCTTTTCTGTTGACATCTCAACGGCCGAGATTAAGTCCCTAATCAACAACTAAGATTAGATCTGGCTTGATCCATGTCTTTTGGACCATTCTAACACAGATTCATATTAGTACACATTAATATTTTATTTTCCCTAAGTTTAGACTTGGGGACTCCATTAAAAATATTACTTATTTTAATATCTCCTGATCTGTTTAGAATCTGCCCAAACCCTTTCTAGGTATTGGAGATCTCATGTGCCCCAATCTCTCCACCAAATTTCGTGGCTGGAGCACATCCGATGCTACCCCAAATCAACAAATCTCGGTCGTTGAAATGTCAACGAGAAAAGTATAAGAGGAGGCTTGAGGGTCACTTGGAGAACACACCGAGTTGATCAAGAATTCGATTTTCTAGGGCATTGCTTACTGGGGAAATCGAAGGAGTGATTAGAGTTGCAGTTGAGGGGCAGTGAATTCAGTAGCAGAGAGGCAGAGATAATACTGGGAGCGTCAGCGCAGAAGCCGGGAGAGGGTCGACACAGAGCCAACTATAGGCCACCAAAGACCATGCAGAAGCAGCCAGAGACCACACAGAGGTCGGCAGGAGCTATGCAGAACCTGAGGAGGGCCAGTGTGGGAGACGCTGAGGCTCCAGAGGTTGACACAGAGCCCAGAGAGGCTGACGCTGGGCCAGAGAGGCTGACGCAGACCCTAGAGGCTGACGCTGGGAGATTTCGTGGGGTAGATTGGGGCTGATATCTGTCTCCGATTGAGAGGTACTACTACTGAGGACATTCTCTGTTGGGTGAGCCATTTTTGGCACCTAGATTGTATTATGAAACTGCTTAATAATAAAACCGTTAGATAGTTGCACTAGTTTTCCCGCATTGGGTTTTTCTAGGGACATTAGTCCAAAAATAACTGTGTCACTTGTGTGCTTGTTTTTCCTTCAGTTGATGATCTGTATGTGTTGAGACTGTATTTGTATTTATTTTCAATATTTACATGGTAAATAACTTGTTACTTAACTATAAAAGTAGGAAGAAATAAATGAGAAAGTACAGGAAGGATTTCTAACAATTAGACTTAGAAATTCCAACATGGTATTTGAGCATGGTTGCAGATCACAGGATAACTAAGGGCATCCGCGCAGCAGAAATAGTTGTCCTGAGTGACAGAATTTGTTCTCAGCGGAAAAGTAGCAAGGAAGGGTGATGCAGTACCTGCGTCATTAGTTCGAGCCAGGAAAAGGATCAGCGCAGTGGCAGAGAGAAGCAAACTTGACCTACGCAGTGCTCGATCATCTTTCTCAGTGAGGAAGGATTGATGTCAGTGGCCAGGAGGTGTGGATTTTGCTGGTGCCGGGATTGCACAGAGCCTAGAGGCTCTAATCTTCAGTTTGTTGGGGCATAGGAGGCTATGGGTAAGCTGCGGAGTGAAGCTGGTGGGGTACTGTGGTTAGAACAGTACCTAACAGGGCAAGACCAAGGAGGAGGGAGTTGTTGCCGAGGATTTTAGCCAAGAAATCCGAATCAGTGGTGCAGCTGCACTAATGATCGGAGTGGGGGCTTCTCGACATTGGCAGAGGGGTTTCCAAGAGGGAAATCAAGGCTCAAAGGGAGTCACATCGAGAACTTCCAGGAGGGAAGTAGAGAGACTCGGAAGAGTCAAAAGAGGAGCAGCAAAATGGCAGTGAAGAAGGTAAGAGATTAGGACAGACTGGATGGAGCCTCAAACTTCGTAGCCTGGAAGGCCAGGACCTTGTCCATTCTAGATAGGAATCTTCTCAAGCACTTCGCCTTGAACACGATAGCGGTCCAAGTTGACTCGAATGAGAACGAAAAGTACGAAGAGGCAATGGCGAGGGCCAAGAACATCATCCTTGATGGGGTCAAGGACCATGTAGTACCACATATTGCCGAAAAGGACACGGCAAATGCGATGTGGGAGGCCCTGACGAAATTGTATCAGCATACCTCTGTGTAGAGGAAGATGCTACTGGAGAATCAGCTACGGTCATACCAGATGCAAAAGGGAGAACAAATAGACACCTTCCACGGTCGATTGAAGGAGATCCGGGATCAACTGACTTCCATAGGGGCCATGCCGGATGAAGAGATGATGGTGAGGACCGCATTGAACGCAGTCTTAGAGGAATGGGAGGTATTTGTCTAGAGCATACTGGGCAGGTCGACCCTTCTAGATTGGGAGGAATTGTGGGCAGCTCTTCGTCAAGAAGGGATCAGAAGGTAATCAAGGTAAGAAGCAGTGGCAAGGGGGTCAGAATCAAGAAGGAGGAAGAAAATGATGCTACCCTAGCATCTGAGTGAAAGTAGGAGAAACGGAAGAAGAAGGACCTCTCCAAGATCAAATGCTTCCACTGTGGGGAACTGGGTCACTATGTGAGCCAGTGTCCGAGGAAGAAGAGCAGGGGAGAGGCTTCTGAGACCAAGGCTATGCCAGCAAGGGCGGAGAAAGAAGGGGAGACAGATGATGATTGTGCCATGAGTGCTCATGCACCTCGAGAGAAGAGGTGGGGAGACATCGAGTTGTAGTCAGACAGACTACAGGCGATGAGGAGCAGTATCCTCGGGGTACCCAACCTCTTAGATTATACCTTGCTATGGGAGCTCAGAAGAGGAGTAGCAGGACTAGCAGATGTCGGTAGAGACGGATGCGGATGGAGTGATAGAGGGAGCTTCAGCATCGGGAATGATTCTAGCCTTACAAGGATGTCAGTAGTTGGGAGATCAATTACTTACTTCTCAGTAACTGAGTTGCAGTGCAACAATTAGCAGTGGCAATGCTATAGGAAACACAATGCAGCATGATGAGAGGGGTTGCAATGCAGATGCAACAGTGGCAGTGGCAGGGTCATGGGCAACAACACGGATGTAGAGGGAGTTGTCGTACAGATGCAACAGTGGCAGTGGCAGTGGTAGGGCCATGGGTAGCAGTACATGATGCAGCAGTGCAGAGGATGATGGGCAACAGGCCTAGCATTAGCACAAGGACCAATGCTGGATGATCAGGGTGATGCTCAGTGAGGAGTATTACTGGAGCACAATCCTCGCTAATAGGGAGTGTTGATTTGGGGTAGCATCGAATGTGCTCTAGCCACGAAAATTAGTGGAGAGGCTAAAGCACATGAGATCTCCAATACCTAGAAATGGTTTGGGCAGAATCTAACCAGTTTGGGAGATATTAAAATAATTAATATTTTTAATGGAGTCCCTAAATCTAAACTTAGGGAAATTAAAATATTAATGTGAATCAATATAAAACTGAGTTAGAATGATCCAAAAGTCATGGATCAAGCCAGATCTAATCTTAGCTGTTAATTAGGGACTTAATCTCGACTGTTGAAATGTCAACGAGAAAAGTATAAGAGGAGGCTTGAGGGTCACTTGGAGAACACACCGAGTTGATCAAGAGTTTGATTTTCTGGGGAAGGGCTTGCTAAAGAAATCGAAGGAGTGATCTGAGTTGCAGTTGAGGAGCAGTGAATGAAGTAGCAGAGAGGCAGAGATAGTACCGAGAGCATCGATGCAAAAGCCGGGAGAGGGTTGATGCAGAGCCAACTAGAGGCCACTAGAGGCCACGCAGGGGCAGCCAGGAGCTGCACAGAGCCCGAGGAGGGCCATTGTGGGAGACTTAGAGGCTCTAGAGGCTGACGCAGAGCCCCGAGAGGCTGACACTAGGCCAGAGAGGCTAACGCTGGGCCAGAGAGGTTGACGCAGACCCTAGAGGCTGACGCTAGGAGATTTTGTGGGGCAGATTGGGGTTGATATCTGTCTCCGACTGAGGGGTACTACTGCCGAGGGCATTCTCTGTTGGGTGAGCCATTTCTAGCATCCATATTGTATTCTGAAACTGCTTAATAATAAAACCCTTAGATAGCTGCACCAGTTTTCCCGCATTAGGTTTTTTTGGGGACATTACTCCAAAAATAATGATGTCACCTGTGTGCTTGTTTTTCCTTCAGTTGATGATCAGTACATGTTGAGACTGCAATTGTATTTATTTTCAGTATTTACATGGTAAATAACTTGTTAATTAAAAAAACAAGTAGGAAGAAATAAATCAGAAAGTACAGGAAGGATTTCTAATAGTTAGACTTAGAAATTCCAACATAATTTTGCGAAAATCCTATCATCATTTATGTGACGTAGAAAAGAATGACAAAATAGCATTCAAAAAGCACTTACATGTGAGAACAAGTATATCCAATCATCATCATATACCAATATAGAAACTCCATGACAAAAATGAAGATATCCAAACATCAAAATTCATCCATGCATCCAATTTCGTCCTCCAAAGAGAATAGCGAAAATCACACAAGAGGACATGATCAATCCATGTGATGATGATCCAAATGATTCATTTCACTTCTATGTATACACTTTCTAATGAATTTGTTTTAGCTTATTTTGGCATAATTTAGCCCCTAGAATAAAATAATTTGTGAAACAACAACCTTTTGGTGACAAGCCCATCAAACTAGCTCAATAATAAAGGGGTAAGCCTCTTAAGAGGGTCGAAGGATCAATAACGTGTGTCGTTGGGCTTTAGAGGAGGCTTAGTGATGTCCATGGGTGTCATAATGTGAAATGGGACTCCAAAAATAGTGGACAAGGGGTTGGCCACTTATTCTCCAAGTAATAAACCCGTGGTGCTCCCAAATGGATGTGGGGGCACACAAATGTTCTCATGAGTCCCCAAAACAGATCGAAGATGCCTATAGACCATCTACAACGGCTAGGATGATGATATAAGTGGTGCCACATCACCCTATATATCTTGGACCATCTACCAAGTGTATGGTGCAACTGTGGAGCTGACTGGGCATGGTGAACGAGGTGCATCTTCCTTGTCCAAGAGGTGAACCACGAGTGATCTCTAAATGACTCTGGGGATCCATGGAATGCTATGTGCTACTGTGAACGCCCATGGCTCTCTACACACACCCTACATGTGCCAATGTAGCCCTCTGGAGGGTTAGGACCCCGTATAGAGAGATCAAACCCAAAATGGAGACCATTTGTAATCCTGCATAAGATCCAATGTGTTCCCTTGCCCTCCAGTACACCAAATCATTAAAAAAATCAACTAAAAGAGTTTAGAAACCATGGAAAACAACTAGGCACTTCATAATGTCGCATGCCCTTCCATAGTGGGCTTTGGTATGTGCAAATGTCTCCAAGCTCAAAGGAGGGTTAACCAAGCACCCTATTAAGTGGTTTCCGCTTCTAAAGGGGGTGGTATGTCCATGGTACATCCTTCAAATGGTGGTGGCATGTGATAATGTGATGGAACATAGTAGGGGATGAAGGGGAAAACCTGGGTCACATGCCATGGTACAAGGGTAGCTAATGAAAGGAAATCCCATACTTTTGTAAATGATATGTAGGAGGGAGAAATCGTGGTACATGAGTTGCCTCGACCTTGATTTTTCCACCCTTCTTCATATGCCTTTTGCCTTTATGATTTTTCTTCGGTTAACTGCTCGGAGGTCAAGGGAATGAGAGCATGATGTGTAAAGTATATGTTAAAATTGGCAACTATGGCCAAATTCCACCTTAGGACAACTCATATGATGGAGATGATTATTGCATTGGATTCCTCTTTTTGAGAGGTACAATTTTGATATAAAGATCATCTCATTCTGACAAGCAGAAATGGAATTTTGAATTTATTCTTTCTCATGGACAAATTGTCAAGGTCGGCCTCAGTCAAATGTAGGCTCATGAATCCCAATGGATGTGTCTCCTCACCCTCAATGAACTGTATAAATAAGAGTGACCCTTCTCTCATTTGGACATCACTCATCTCATCACATCATATTCTCTCTCCTCTCTTGATTGGTTCGTATAACTTGGAGGCTCTCTTCTTTGCATGTCTGGAAGGAAGGCAGATTTCTGGATTGGTTTTGAAGGCCAAAAATTTCAAGACTAGGGCATGCATTGACCATCGTTGACTTCTGTTTTGGGGGCAAAATTTCGATTTCTACAGGCCACATTCTTTGGCATGGATTTCAAGGTGATTGGGGACTGTTTGACGGAGTTGACTACTACGTTGACTTTTTGGTTTGACCGCCGAATTACAACAGACTTTGACTGGGTTGACCGAGCTTGTTTTGGGTTGACTTTGACCCTCTTTGGAGGCCGCATTCTTCTGCTATTGACCGAGCTGATTAGAGGATGATTTGGGGAAACTTTGACCACCGTTGACTTTCTGGTTAGCACTGCATTGATCGTTGATTTGGTAGATTTGTTTTGGCCTTGTATTTATGATATTTGTACTCTCTGTGTGCTGAACTATTGAAGAATAATAAGAAGATTTGATCGAAGGGTTTTCCCACATTGGGGTTTGTCTCTGGCATCTGCCACATCTTGTGTCCTCTTGTCTTGGCTTGTCTTCTACATATGATTTTATGTTCTATCTGCATTTACTGTTAATGTTTATAAGTTAATTTGATTGCTACTTGATATATTTGGAAATTGTCATTGGGTTGCTAAAGGAACATTGAAGTAATTGTGCTTAAGCATATCACATAGCATGGTTATCTAAAATTAATATGGTATTAAAGCTCAGGTGAAGACAAAGCCCAAGCAAGAATGAAGCAAAGCAATCACTAAGGGAAGTTGTCGGACAAGGACTTGGAGCTAGTCCCAATGATGACTGCATCTTTCTTCAAATATGAGGACAAGCTTAAGGACAAATCCGACTATCATGCATGGAAGATGACTTTGGATTTGCCATTAGAATAAAATGATGCCATGGACTATGTGGAAGAATATCAGAGTTTCTTTCAAATGCATCCGCTGCTGCACAAACAAAGTACAAGAAAGGTGAGGTTAAAGTTAAGAAGATTATTGTTGATTCTATTCACAAACCTTTGGTTGCCAATATTTCTGATTTGGAAACATCTAAGGAGATGTATGAAAAGTTGGTTGGGATGTTCAAAGTAAACAATGCAAATCAAATTCTCTTTCTCAAGAACAAGTTGAAAGATATAAAGATGGATAGAGGAGAATCCATCCAATCTTACTTCATGAAGATTACCGAGATCAAGAATGATCTCCTATCTATTAGACAAGTCACTGGTGACCGAGAGCTCTCTCTTATTGCACTTGGGGGCCTTACAAGAGATTGGGATGTGTTCAATACTACCATTCTCAACAATGACAGGATTTTGGGATTTGATGAACTATTGGCCAGATGCACTCAAGAAGAAATAAGGATGATGGAAAGGGACAAGCCCTCAAATGGAAACAATCCAGTAAGCCTTCTCCGTTCATTCTAGGATACATTGGACTATTGGTTGATTGATAGTGGTGCCTCAAGGCACTTCACTGTGTACAAGGAATCCCTCTCAAACTTGGTTGAAAAGAAGATGAATATGGAGATTATACTTGGGGATAATGGCACTGGACTGTTACTCTGATTTAAATCAAGGTCAAACCCTCCACTTACAAGAAGTGTTATATGTACCTGATCTGAAAAAGAACTTGGTCTTTATTTCTGTGATGGAGGATAAAGGTTTCAAGGTGACATTCATTGATGGGAATGTTTGTCTTTGGCAAAGGAACCCAAAAGATGCATTCACTCTTGGATTCGGGGTTGAAGGTCTCTATCAGGTTGGAGGAAGTCCTTTGGGAGCTATGACTTCTGATACTTCTCTTCAGTCCGAATTATGGCACCGAATATTTTCTCACCTTCATTTTAAAGCCTTACCCGATGTAAGGAATATGGTCACAGGGATGCCCAAATTCAACTTAAATCATGAAGGTGTTTGTCAGGGATGTGAAGCTGAAAAACATGCAAGGGGACCATTCCCCTCAAGTGAGACTCGAACCACTGATATTCTTCAATTGGTCCATTCTAATCTATTAGATATGTTGCCTGTGACATCTTTGGGTGGATTGTATTATGCTATTTTTGTGGATGACTTTTCTCGCAAAACATGAATCTATTTCTTAAAGAAGAAGGATGAAGTATTGAAATGGTTCCGCTCCTTCAAAGCCTTGGTCGAGAATTAAACAGGGAAGAAGTTCAAAATATTGAGGACTGATAATGGGACCGAATATGAGTCAAATGAATTCAACGACTATTGTAGAGAAGTTGGCATTAAGAGGGATACTACTACCGCATATAGTACTAAACAAAATGGTGTTGCCGAAAGGAAGAATCATATTATCATAGAAGCCACCCATGCTATGCTTCATGATCAAGGTCTTCCGAAGTTCTTCTGGGGAGAAGCTGCCAACACCGCTATGTATGTCCAAACCGATGCCCATATGAAGCTTTGGACTTCAAGACACCCGAAGAAGTATTCAACAGTAAGAAACCTGATGTTTCTCATTTTAGAATTTTTGGTTGTCTCGTATACTTTCATGTGCAGAAAGAGAAAAGAAACAAACTAGATGCATTTGGAAAGAAATGAACGTTTGTGGGCTACAATGAAACTTCGAAGGCATATAGAATCTATGTGCATGGTCAAAGGGAAGTGGAATTAAGTCATGATGTCACTTTCGATGAAGATTCTTCTCTTATAAAGATGAAGATTCTTCTCTTAGAAAGATCAGTGATCTTTCTATTCCAAGGAAGGATAATGATGATGTTGATATAGAAAGCAGCATGAACCCCCGTCTGATGAACCAATGCCTGATGTTGAAGGTCCGATGGATCCCATTGATCCACCTCCTAGTGAGTCCTCTACTTCAAGGAAAAGGCCTTTGTAGCTCAAAGATACTTTTGAAGATGCTAAGAAACATATTACATCGAGGGGGACATTTTGTGAAAGCAATAAGTCAAATAGGTACCAAGGGTACTTAGTTGTCATGAGTACCATTGTATAATCTGAGCCTTGTACATTCGAAGAAGCTGTGAAGCAATGGGTTTGGAAGGATGTGATGAATGAGGAATATGAGTCGATAATGAAGAATGATATTTGGGATGTGGTTCCTAGACCAAAGGACAAGTTAGTAGTCACTTCAAAATGGCTCTACATGATCAAACATGGAGCTGATCGGAGTGTTGAGAAATTCAAGGCATGATTTGTAGCTCGAGGCTTCTCTCAAATGTTGAGTTGGGGTAGCATCGAATGTGCTCTAGCCAGGAAAATTGGTGGAGAGGCTAAAGCACATGAGATCTCCAAGACCCAAAAATGGTTTGGACAGATTGTACCCGGTTTGGGAGATATTAAAATAATTAGTATTTTTAATGGAGTTCCTAAGTCTAAAGTTAGGAAAAATAAAATATTAATTGGTATTAATTTAAAACTGGGTTAGAAGGTTACAAAAGTCATGGATCAAGCCAAATCTAATCTTAGCTGTTCATTAGAGATTTAATCTCGGTCGTTGAAGGACCAACAGGAAAAGTATAAGAAGAGGCTTGAGGGTAGTTGGAGAACACACTGAGGGAGACCAGTGAGTTCAATTTCTGGGACGGGGTTAGCTGAGAAATTCAAACTAGTGGTTTGGAGAGCAGCAAAAGGCAACGGGTATGGAATAGAGAGTTGGGAACAGCACTAGAAGACCAGCGCAGACGTTGGAGAGGTAGACACAGAGGCAACAAACTGCACAGTGACTGGAGGGCCTGTGTGGGCGACGCAGAGAGGCCCAGTGGTGACGCAGAGTGGCAGGAGCTGACACAGAGGGTCTGGGAGCTGCGCAGAGGCCAACAAGCCTGATGTTGAGACTGGGAGAAGTGTTGGAGAATTTTTTCTCTGTTGGGTAAGCCAGTTTGGCACCCAATTGTACTAAAGAATTGCTGAATAATAAAATTCTCCTATGCTACATTGGTTTTCCCACATTGGGTTTTTTCTGGGGACAACTGTCCAAAATATCTGTGTTGAAGTGTTGATTCTTGTGCATGTGTTTGTTTCTGTACTATGGTGTGATATATGCAGCAAAATTTATTTTAATGTTCATTGAAGGGTTTTTCATAAATAACTTATTGAGAAATAAGTAGGTAAAATAAATCAATTGTTATAGAGATAGGATTTTCACATAGTATTAGAGCAAGTAATCAGAGACAAGAAGGGAAAATCAATTATGGGTTGAGACCATGATGCAGAGGCATCTACGTCAGGAGGCTCGCATAGATTTTCAGACAATTGCACAAGAGACAGTAATTTCGACTTCTCTATGTTGACTTCCAGGATGGAAGAAGAAGTGGCTTGTGTGACTAGCTCTGCATCATCAGAGGTATGGTATATAGACAGTGGAGCCTCTTCGCATATGACGAGAATCCAAGAATGCTTCTTAGATTATCAAGAGGAGAGGATGAACTTTCAGATCGCCATGGGGAACAAGGCAAAGTGTACTCCAGTAGGGAGTGGTACCGTAGTTTTTCAAACAGAAACAGGAAAGCGGTTATGTGCTACCAATGTGTTGCATGTACCAGGATTGGGGATGAACTTACTTTCCATGTCACAACTTCAAGGCAAAGGCTATGACATTTTCTTCATCAAGGAGAAAGTATACGTCAAACACCCGAGCTGGAAAAAGAAAGTGCAGATCGGGATCAAAAGTAACAGGTTGTACAGACTACAACTAGAATCACCAATGGCACTAATAGGCAGTCATGGAGATAAGGATTTGAACAAACTATGGCACATAAGAATGGGACATTTGCACCATGGGGCTTTGAGAATTCTCCGGAACACTGTAACAGGAGTTTCAGATCTTAGTACGGAACGAGATTATGTATGCAGAGGATGTGCTCTGGAAAGTATGCTAAAGCAACATTTCCTAGAAGTAAAAACAGGGCCAAGAGTGTACTAGGCTTGATACACTCAGATATCTGTGGACCTATGTCCACTAAAGCTCTTAGTGGTGCCGAGTACTTCCTCATCTTCATTGACGACCACTCAAGGAAAACTTGGATTTATTTTCTGAAAACCAAGGATGAGGGTTTTGTCGATTCAAAGAGTTCAAGGCTCTGGTGGAGAATCTAACTGGGAAGAAAATAAATGTTTTGCGCTCAGATAATGGTGGAGAGTATGTCGATAAAGACTTGGAGGGAATCAGAAGAGAGTGGACAACTGCTTACAATCCGGAGTAGAATGGGGTAGTAGAAATGAAGAACATGACTATTGTAGAAGTAGTTAGGGCCATGATGTATGATCAGGATATGCCAAAATTCTTGTGGGCAGAAGCATGCAACACGATAGTCTATGTTTAGAATAGAACTCCTCATTGGGCATTGGGCAAGATTACTCCAGAGCTAAGTTGCACGAAACGAAACGGGGAAGCGACACGAAACGCGGAAGCGAAACGAAACGCGACCTCCCCGAATTTTGGAAACGGGGAAACGCGAATATATATAATATATATATATATATATATTAAAAACATTTAAAAATTATTAATATATATATGTGCAAGACTGCAATCATAAAGCATTAATGATACATTTACTTAAACATTTTAACATTAAGATTAAATTTACATCACAATGATCACATTTACTCATGAGTCATCACATAATGAAAATAAAAATATAGGAACTGGAAAATCCAAAATCAGCCTTTATTTATATTAGTATATGAGGCTGCAAGTACAATAAAGACTATAAGGCTGCAAGAACTATAGAGACAAGTCACAAAAGACTAATCCTCATCATAACTTTAGAAACCCTAAGCTCTTTTATAACTTTAGAAACGCTTTCTAGAAGTGATTAGAAACCCTAAGCTAAACCCTAAACTAATTAGGAATTTTTTTTTTTTTAAAAACAAGTGCTTTTTTACAGGAAACGGGGCCCGTACGGCGTGGAAACGAGTTTCCGTCCGTACGGACGTGTTTCCATCTCGGGAAACGCGCCCGTACGGACGGAAACTCGTTTCCACGCCGTACGGTACGGGGAAACCCGTTTCCATTTCGTTTCCGTACGGAAACGGACCCCTGCCCAGCGTTTCCTGCTACTTAGCTCCAGAGAAAGTCTTCATAGAGAAGACACCTGAAGTCAGTCATTTTAGGATATTTGGGAGCTTAGCATATTGCCGCATACCCGAGGAAAAGAGGAAGAAGCTGGATCAAACTGCAGAG
Source organism: Pinus tabuliformis (assembly GCA_031772625.1). NCBI lineage: Eukaryota > Viridiplantae > Streptophyta > Pinopsida > Pinales > Pinaceae > Pinus > Pinus tabuliformis. Next base: position 368,180,966 of record CM062808.1, on the reverse strand, counting down.
AAAGGATATCTAGTGGGATATAGAGAGAATGCTAAGGCATACAGAATCTATCTTCCAGGGAGCAGGAAGGTAGTAGTTCGACGAGATGTGAAGTTCATGGAGGACAGGGCTTTCAGAAAATCTCGAGAAATGCCTTCCGAGGAGCAGTCAAAAGAGGAGCCATTGGTCAAACCTCTTCAACCAACGGAAGTAAAGAATTCTTCCTCGGATCACAAAGAATCCTAGGAGGAGGAAGAGCTAACAGAAGCACCTGCTAGTAGAGGAAGAATGAACAGGGCAATTGTTAAAATTGGCAACTAGGGCCAAACTCCATGTGGGCCATCTTATTCATGGCTGATAATATATTTATTAGACTCCTCTCGTCGAGAGGTGTAGGATTGATCTAAAGATCATCCAATTCCGATAAGTATTTATGTAGATATGAATTTATTTTGATTATGGAATTATTGTCAAGCCTACCAACAACTCATGTAGGCTCAAAAGCCCAACAGTTGCTCCTATTCAATTATCATTAGATGTGTATAAATGCCAGAGGACTTTTCCTCATTTGGACTCACTCAACTCATCACATCTCTCTCTCTCTCCAGCGCAGAAAAGAATCTCCTCTCCAGTGCAGAAAAGAGTCTCTTCTCTCCTGCACAGTTGGTGACTGTTCTCTTAAATGTGTGGAAGGACGCTGCTAAACCTGAAGATGCAACTGCAGATCCAAAGTTTGACCAGCGTTGACCATCAGATCTCCTCCTCTGAATTGCGCTGTAGGTCCATCTGGACCTCCTCTGAAGGCCTCATTTTTTGGTGGTGGAATCAAGCCGATTCGACGGTTGGTCTGCGAGATATCAACTGCCCTAGTTTTGATGATGAAGCCGCTAATGCTGATGAGGGTTTGCTACTGCTGATATAAATCAAATTTAATGTACTATTTCTCTCTGCTAAATTATTGAAGATAAAAGAAGATTTGATGAAAGGGTTTCCCCACATTGTGGGGTTTGTCCCTGGCTAGCTGCCACATCTTGTGTCTCTTGTTTTGGCTTGTTTTTTGTTGATCGTTTAATTTTATATCTGTACTTTACTTATGCACATGTGATTGCTAATCTATGAATAATAATAAGAAAGAAAAGTAAATTGCTCTAAGCATAGAACATACCATAAATTAACATGGGATCAGAGCTAAGGTGAAGACAAAGCCCGAGCAAGAACAATCACCGAAGAGAAGATTGGAAAGGCTATCCTAAAAGAACTATGGGGTCCTCATCACTCTTTCTTGCCAAAGACAAGCTTCGTGAGAAAGCTGACTATCACGGATGGAAGATGTCTATTGATCTAACCTTAGAAGATCAAGGAGTATTGGACCATGTGAGAGGCAATATTGTTGAGCCTCCATCAAATGCAACCACTGCTGCCAAGAACAAATGGAAAACCGGTGAAGTCAAAACAAAGAAGATCATTTGGGACTCTATTGACAAGCACTTGGTGGCCTACATCTCCGACCTGAACACCTTCAAGGAAATCTACGATAGACTGATGAGTTTATTTTAATTTAATGATGCAAATCAAGTTTTGTTTCTTAGAAATAAGTTGAAGGAAATTAAGAAGGGCAAAGATGAGAATATGCAAGCATACTTCTTAAGAATCACCGAGATCAGGAACGATCTCCTATCTATTGGGGAGACTATTACTGATAGGGAAATGGACTCACGACTCTTGGAGGATTACCATCTGAATGGTACGTGTTCAGTACTACTCTTTTGAACAATAATGTAATTCCTGGTTTCGAGGAATTAATGGCTAGATCCATTCAAAAAGAAACAAGGGTTGAAGAGCAAGAAATGCCCATGCCTAAAGGTCCTCCTGCTACTTTTTCTTCTCATGCTAAGAAAAAGAAAAATTCTGGGACTAAATCAAAAAGAAAGGCTGGACCTAAGGGTGGAAGAAAAGAACGATGTTACATTTGTGATAAACCAGGTCACTATGCAAGGGAGTGCCCTGATAGGAAGGACTCACACTGGAACGATGATCAAAATCCATCTCATGGCAATCAAAGGAATGGCAAATTCAATAACATAGGTAAAAGGAGTGCTGGTAATCAAGGAAGAGGACAACCATTCAAGAAGGCCAGAAATTCCAGGTATGAATCCAACATTGTTGAAAATAAGCAGGATGAATATTATCTACCAGCTACTCTATCTACCTCCGCTCCTTCGGACTCAATGGGAATTTGGCTCATTGATAGTGGTGCCTCAAGGCACTTCACTGGTTACAAAGAAGTTCTCCATAATCTGATAGAGAAAGAAAATAACCTAGAAATTGTCCTTGGAGATAATGTGAAATATCTCGTGAAAGGTGTAGGCAATGTCTCTCTTAAATTGAATCAAGGTAACACGACCCACTTACAGGATGTATTATATGTAGTGTTGATAATATTGGTATCGGGCAAATATCGGCGAGGGTCCAGAAAATATCTTATCGGCAAATATTGACAAGCATAAAAAATGCATAATATATTAATTTTTTAAAGATTTCTAAACATATAAATCAATAACAACATGAAATAAACACATTGGCACATAAATATGAAGAAAACACTGATATATATGATGTCAAATAGAAATGATACATCGAAGGCGATATCAAATCCTGCTGATCCCTGATAATTGTCCATTCAAGGACTCAAATGTAGAGAACCAATACAAAATAACATCACATATAAAAGTATCTCATAATCATGAGTTATATGTAGCATAACAAATAAAACTAGCAGCTATCTATCTGAAATCACTGCCCTCTCCCCCTTTTACAGGAAAACATGATGGGTTGTTTGCGAGGCCTGCCCCTAGTAGCAGGAGGCCCTGACCCTGCCTCTGCACCCAATGTCAAATAATGAGTGCTAGGTATGGGGCTATGCTCTCCTATATCTATAGCAGATGGTGTTGATGTTGATGCTCCCGTAGTGTCCTCCTCCTCCTCCTCTTGCTCCTCCTCTGAGTGTTGCTACTCCTCTGACTCCGAGTCCTCCTCTTGCTGCCCCTGCTCTAATGGATCATCTGCCACTGGCTCTAACCATGAAGGTGACTCCTCCAAGAGGGGCTCCTCAGACTCCACCCTCCACAGAGACAATACATCAATATTGTCTAAGCTAAGTCACATGACACGAGGACACAAGACACGGAGGACACGTAAATACGAGTATTCAATACGAAACGCAATGACCTGGAAACAAGAAATTAGAAATTAGAATGTGATAAGCTTGGTCTTGATTCTTGAATATTCAATGTTCATTGTTCATGTACAACTTACAAGCACATAAGAAAATAACTAAAGTCTAATCCTATTAATTTCCTCTGCCCCTCTTGCGAGAAAATGCCATAGCTTTCCCTTTTCCTCTAGATGTAGATGCTGGTGCTGGTGGAGTTGGCAGTGGAGTTTGCTATGCTCTAGAAGCTGAAGAACTAGAAGTAGGAGCTATAGGAGGTAGACCACGTCCTCTACTGGTGGCAGGGGTAGCCCGGGCAGGTGGTGTCACCTGGAAACATTACAATCTCCCAATCCTGAAATCCCAAAAAACTGATAAGTCTGCTGCATTTTGAATGAAATCTAAAATTCTACTTTCTCCATATGAAATCCAATGAGCCCGGAACCACTCTCAAACATCCTGAGTCATTTCATGGTAATGTTAAAAATTTAAGTAAAATGATGAAAATGAAGATTAAGGAGAATGTCACTTTTACTTTAAGAATTTAACATTACCATGAATAGCATATCAATACTAGGGCCTAGAACACTCAAACCCTCCTTGGTAGCAACCACATAGCTCTCCCCTTCCTTCTCCAGCAATCAGAAATGAAAATGATATGAAAAAAACCAAAATAAGATTTTTATAGGCCATGCAGAAATTTTTTACAATCACCAGGCGATATTTTCGATCGTCGCACGATATTTCGGGTCGCCAAAAATATCGCGATATTTCCGAATATCGTCAATATTTCAGCGATATTATCAACACTGATTATATGTACCTGACCTCAAAAAGAACCTGGTGTCCATCTCGACAATGGAAGACAAAGGCTACAAGGTGAACTTCAACGATGGCAAGGTACGTATATGGAAAAACAATGTTAAAGATGCTTTCACTCTTGGGTTTCGAGTTGATTCATTATATCAGGTCGGTGGAAGTCTGCTAGGTGTCATGTCCTGTGACACATCTCTTTAGTCTGAACTTTGGCATCAGAGGTTTGCCCACCTTCATTATAAAGCTCTACCCGATGTAAGACAAATGGTAACAGGGATGCCCGAATTCCGAGTAGAGAAAGAGGGTGTATGTCTGGGATGTGCCGAAGGAAAGCTCAAAAGGGGACCATTCCCCTCAAGCCAAAGCAAGACCTCCGACATATTACAACTGGTTCACTCAGACATATCTGGTATGATGCCTGTAAACTCCTTGGGAGGATATTTATATTACCTTACTTTTACAGATGACTATTCTCGAAATACTTGGATATACCTCTTGAAGAAGAAGGATGAAGTGTTCTCTTGGTTTCGACACTTCAAATCCTTGATCGAGAATCAAACCGAAAAGAAGATCAAGATCTTAAGGACTGATAACGGGACTGAATATGAATCTAACGAGTTTCATGACTTTTTTAAAGAGGTTGGCATCAAGAGGGAGACCACTACACCATATACTCCTGAACAGAATGGTGTGGCTGAAAGGAAGAACCGTACGATTGTGGAAGCTGTCCGTGCCATGCTCCATGATCAAAGACTTTCGAAGTTTCTATGGGCCGACGCTGCAAACACCGCCGTATATGTACAAAACCGATGACCTCATCAAGCATTGGGTTCCAAGACTCGTGAAGAAATGTTCACCGGTAAGAAACCTGATGTATCTCATTTTAGAATCTTTGGAAGCCCTGTATATTTTCATGTGCTGAAAGAGAAAAGGAATAAATTGGGTGCTTCTGGAAAGAAAGGAATCTTCGTGGGCTATGGTGAAAATACTAAGGGTTATAGAATCTATGTTGCCGGTCAAAGGGAAGTCATGATTAGTCATGATGTCACCTTTGACGAAGATATGGCTCTCAGCAAGGTGGACAATCTTCCAACTTTGAGGAGCTCTCAAGAAGCTGGCACCAGGGAACCGAAAGAAAAGGATGATGAATTAATGCTTGATGTGGAAGAACCCATGGATCCTATTGATCCACCTGAGCCTTCCTCTTCTAGGAAGAGGCCCTCTTGGCTTAGGGGGCTACTCCATGATGCTGAAGGACACACTGCACCCCGAGGAACCTTCCGTGAAAGTAAGAAACCCAACAAGTATCAGGGATACCTGACCATCATGAGCATGATCATACAAAATGAGCCTTCATCATTCCCAAAGGCCGTCAAGCATCAAGTATGGAAGGATGCTATGCCCAAAGAATATGAGTCTATTATGAAGAATGATGTCTGGGAAGTAGTTCCCAGACCCTAGGACAAGACAGTTGTCACTTCTAAATGGCTTTACAAGATAAAGCATGCAACAAATGGAAGTATGAAAAATTATAAGGCTCGTTTTGTCGCTTGTGGCTTCTCCCAGAAGGAAGGTATAGACTATGACGAGATATTTACACCTATTCCCAGATATACCACCATCCGCTTGATCATAGCCCTTGCGGCTTCATAAGGATGGAACCTACATCAGATGGATGTCAAGACCGCGTTCTTGCATGGTTCGATCAAAGAAGAGGTCTACGTGGAGCAACCCGAAGGATTTGAGATTTGTGATTCGAGAATCTCATGTATGCAAGTTGAAGAAAGCCCTTTATGGGCTGAAGCAAGCACCCCGAGCATGGTATGAGAGGATCAATAGCTACTTGATGAAGCTGGGATTCCCTAGGAGTGAAGCCGATCCTAACCTTTACTTTAAGGTTGAAGATGACAAACCTCTCATACTGGTGTTGTATGTGGATGACCTCTTCCTAACAGGTGCAGACCCTCTCATTCACAAATGTAAGAGGGTGTTCGCTTCCGAATTTGAAATGAAGGACCTAGGATTGATGCACTATTTCCTAGGACTTGAAGTTTGGCAGAAGCTAGGGGAAATTTTCCTATCTCAAGTAAAATATGTGGTGAAGATTATGGAAAGATTCGATATGGTGGATTGCAAGCCCATAACTACCCCGATGGAGCTTGACTTCAAAAAGTTAAGCAGTAGTGTTGTTGGACCTGTTTTACGAAATGCCATCGAGTATCGTCAACTCGTTGGAGCATTAATGTTCTTGGTGAACTCCCGTCCAGACATATGTTTTGCAGTCAACACATTGAGTCAACATATATTTGAACCTCACCACATACATTGAATTGGTGCCAAGAATCTGTTGAGATATCTTCGTGGCACAATCACTTATGGGTTAAGATACATTGCCGGAGATGTGAGACTACTTGGATATACTGATGCTGATTGGGCAGGCCGTGTGGTGGACCGTAAGAGCACTTTCAGGTGTTGTTTCACCTTGGGATCTGCTTCGATATCCTGGATGAGCAGGAAGGAGAAATCGGTGGCTTTGAGCACTGCCGAGGCAGAGTATATTGCTTCTAGCATGGCCTCCTGTGAGGCAGTCTAGTTGCGGAAGCTCTTCAGTGAGCTGTTTGGATTTACACTGGATACCACTGTGATCCTATGTGACAACCAGAGTGGGATTCGTTTGTCAGAGAATCTCGTATTTCATGATCGCTCCAAGCATATCGATATTAGGTACCACAATATTTGAGATATTATGCAGCGGGGAGCTATAAGACTCCAACATATCGGTACAGATGAACAGGTCGTCGACATTCTGACAAAGCCTCCAGGGAAAGTCAAATTCCTGACTTTCCGAGAACAACTTGGTGTTGTTCAAAGACCCTCTGATGAGGGTCCTGTATGATGCATTGAGCTTAGGGAGCTCCGGGGCGGTGCGGGGTACTTCTTGGAGCGACATAAGACCACATGGTGATTCAGTATCCCCTGGTGGTGTACATGTGCACCCTGTAGCGACTATGTAGCAGGATGATTAGTTCTCCTGTGAGGATGAGATTGATTAAGTTCTCCTGTCAAGGCATCGTACCCATGTAGTCTGGGACTCATGGGAAGTACCTCTCATCTGATCAATGAGCAGGGAAATGAAGTTAGGGACCATAGTAGTACCGATGGACGCATCGTTGTATCTACCGTACTCCCTATGCTAGGATGACCTTCATTGATTTGGGATCAATGACACTAGTCTGGGACCAGTGGTAGGAGTTGTACCCACTATGACGCTGACTTCGGGTCGGTTGAGACTGGTCTGGGACTAGTGGTACATACTCTGAGATTGACTTCGGGTCAGTGAAGGACTGGTCTGGGACCAGTGGTACCTACTATGATGCCGACTTCGGGTCGGTTGACACTGGTCTGGGACCAGTGGTACGCACTCTGAGACTGACTTCAAGTCAGTGGAAGATGATACTGGTCTAGGACCAGTGGTAAGAGTTGTACTCACTATGACGCTGACTTCGGGTTGGTTGAGACTGGTTTGGGACCAGTGGTACATACTTTGAGACTGACTTTGAGTCAGTATGATGCATCCTCGATCATTTCTTCTTCTTCATAATTCGGACAAAAGCAGAGCAGAACAAAACAATGCAGAGCAGAGCAGAACATAGCAGAACAATACAGATTAGTACAAGGTAGAACAAGACAAAGCAGAATAGGCAGAATAGAGCAGAGCAAGGCAAGGGTCAAGCTGTACAGGGTAGTGCATTTGATGGATGAATAGTAGGGATCGACAGACAGATTGCAAATGGAGTTCTTCCTAGTTGAGATGGAGTGTTAAAATTGGCAACTAGGGCCAAGCTCCATGTGGGTCACCTTATTCATGGCTGATAATATTTTTATTAGACTCCTCTCGTCGAGAGATGTAGGATTGATCTAAAGATCATCCGATTCCGATAAGTATTTATGGAGATATGAATTTATTTTGATTATGGAATTATTATCAAGCCTACCAACAATTCATGTAGGCTCAGAGGCCCAACATTCGCACCTATTCAATTATCATTAGATGTGTATAAATACAGGAAGACTTTTCCTCATTTGGACTCACTCAACTCATCACATCTCTCTCTCTCTCTCCAACACAGAGAAGAGTCTCTTCTCTCCTGCGCAGTTGGTGACTCTTCTCTCACACGTGTGGAAGGAAGCTGCTAACCCTGAAGCTGCAATTGCAGATTCAAAGTTTGACCAACATTGACCATTAGATCTCTCATCTCCTCCTCTTAACTGCGTTGTAGGTCCATCTGTACCTCCTTTGAAGGCTGCATTTTTTTGGTGGTGGAATCAAGCTGATCCGACGGTCGGTTTGCGAGATATCGACTGCCTTAGTTTTGATGATGAAGCTGCTAGTGTTGATGCTGCTGATCTAGGGTTTGCTACTACTGATATGAACCAAATTTATTGTACTATTTCTCTCTGCTAAATTATTGAAGATAAAAGAAGATTTGATCAAAGCGTTTCCCCACATTGTGGGCTTTGTCCCTGGTTTGCTGCCACATCTTGTGTCTCTTGTCTTGGCTTGTTTTCTGTTGATCGTTTAATGTTATATCTGCACTTTACTTATGCACATGTGATTGCTAATCTGTGAATAATAATAAGAAAGAAAAGTAAATTGCTCTAAGCATAGAACATACCATAAATTAACAGAACTTCGTCAGATTCTGCGTGATGCAGAGGATTTCATCCGCTCACCAAGGAACAATAAGAGGGAGCGAAAACAGCGAGATAGATATCAGGCATTAGTAGCTTAGAATGGGGAGCCTGCCAGTTTTTAGGAGGCTTCTCAACATCAGGTATGGTTGGATGTGATGGTAAAGGAGTACAACTCCATAATGGTGAACGATGTCTGGGAGGTAGTGTAAAGGCCTCAAGACAGATCGGTGGTAGGTTCGAGATAGATCTACAAGATTAAATACGCTGCAGACGACAGTGTGGAAAAATACAAAGCCAGGTTTGTGGCTAAGGGGTATGCTCAGAAGGAAGGAATTGACTACGAAGAGACCTTCACCCCAGTAGTCAGTTATACATCTATTAGAACTGTGATATCTCTTGCAACACAGATGGGATGGGAGATTCATTAGATGGATGTCAAAATGACATGTCTGAACGGGTTGATAGAAGAAGAGGTATACATTGAACAACCAGAAGGCTTTGAGACACATGAAAAGAAGACTCATGTATGTAGATTGAAGAAAGCCTTGTATGGGCTGAAACAGGCACTTAGAGCATGGTATGGTCGAATTGATGGCTACTTGCAGAAGATGGGATTTGTCAAGAGTGACGCAGAGCCAAATCTCTACTATCTAGTTGTAGAGAATGAACCTCTAATCTTAGCATTATTTGTGGATGATCTCTTCCTGACAAGATCATCCAGGCTCATCGGGGACTGCAAGAAGAATCTAACCATAGAATTTGACATGAAGGATTTGGGACAGATGCATTATTTCCTGGGGTTGCAAGTTTGGCAGCGAAAGGGGGAGATCTTCCTTGGACAAGGGAGATATGCTACAAAAATTCTGAAGAGATTTAGGATGGAGGATTGTAGACCCATGGCTACTCCAATGATCACCAACTGGAAGAAAATTGATGCATCAAAAGACAAGGATGTTGATCCCACCTTATATAGGCAGCGCATAGGGTCCCTAATGTATCTAGTCAATACCAGGCCAGACATTTGTTACGCTGTCAACACCCTCAGTCAGTGCATGGTAGGGTCGAAGAGGGCACACTGGTCAGCAGCCAAACATGTTCTCAGATATATACAGGGAGCATTCGATTATGGACTCTTATACACCAGGAGTAAGGATATCATATTGAGTGGATTCACTGATGTAGATTGGGCTAGAAGTTCAGTAGATCGGAAAGGTACCTCTGGGTGTTGTTTCAAAATTGGATTAGGAATGACCTCCTGGTGCAGTAGGAAACAAAAGTCCGTAGATCTGAGCTCAGCTGAGGCAGAATATATGGCTGCAAGCACAATTGTGTGCGAGGCCATATGGCTTAGAAAATTGCTTGTGAATATATTTAGAAGAAATATGGAGGCGACCAAGATCATGTGTGATAATCAGAGTTGCATCAAGCTCTCTGAGAATCTAGTGTTTCATGATCGGTCAAAGCATATTGATATCCGGTGTCAGTTTGTCAGAGACCATGTCCAACGAGGAGCTGTACAATTGAGCTACACTCCTACAAGAGAACAGGTGACAGACATCTTCATCAAGGCCCTTGGAAGAACAAAGTTTGATTATTTCAGGGAAAAGATGGGGATGATAAAGAATCCATTTCAGTAACAGAAATGGGGGTGATGTTGCAGTGCAGTAGCAACCAGTAGTAGCACGATGCAACATGACAAGAAGAGATTGAAGTGCAGACGCAATGTTGTAAAGAAGGACCAACAACAGCACAGATGCAGAGGGAGTTGCAATGTTGGGAGAAAGGACCAGCAACAACACGAATGCAGAGGGAGTTGTCGTGCAGATGCAGCAGTGGTAGAGGCAAAACCATGGGCAGCAGTACAGGGTGCAACAGTGTAGAGAATGTTGGTCGAGAAGGCCTAGCATCAACACAGGTACAAGTGTCGTATAGTCAGAGTGATGCTCAGTATGGAGTATTACTAGAGCACAGTCGTTGCTAAGAGGGAGTATTGATTTGGGGTAGCATCAGATGTGCTCTAGCCATGAAAATTGGTGGAGAGGCTAAAGCACATGAGATCTCCAAGACCCATAAATGGTTTGGACAGATTATACCCGGTTTGGGAGATATTAAAATAATTAATATTTTTAATGGAGTTCCTAAGTCTAAACTTAGGAAAAATAAAATATTAATGGGTATTAATATAAAACTGGGTTAGAAGGTTCCAAAAGTCATGGATCAAGCCAAATCTAATCTTAGCCATTGATTAGAGATTTAATCTCGGCCGTTGAAGGACCAACAGGAAAAGTATAAGAAGAGGCTTGAGGGTCAGTTGGAGAACACACTGAGGGAGACCAGTCAGTTTGATTTCTGGAGCGGGGTTAGCTGAGAAATTCGAACTAGTGGTTTGGAGAGTAGCAAGAGGCAATGGGTACGGAATAGAGAGTCGGGAACACCAGAAGACTAGCGTAGAGGTTGGAGAGGCAGATGCAGAGGTATCAGACTGCGCAGTCACTGGAGGGCCTGCGTGGGTGATGCAGAGAGGCAGGAGCTGACGCAGAGGCCAACAAGCCTGACGCTAACACTGGGAGAAGTGTTGGAGAATTTTCTCTTTTGGGTAAGCCGGTTTGGCACCCAGTTGTACTGAAGAATTGCTGAATAATAAAATCCTCCTCTGCTGTACTGGTTTTCCCACATTGGGTTTTTCTGGGGACAATTGTCCAAAATATCTGTGATGATGTGTTGATTCTTGTGCATGTGTTTGTTTCTGTATTATGGTGTGATATCTGCAACATAATTTATTTTAATGTTTATTGAAGGGTTTTCGTAAATAACTTATTGAGAAATAAGTAGGTAAAATAAATCAGTTGTTGCAGAGATAGAATTTTCACATCAAAAGGAAGGAGTAGACTATGATGAGATGTTTGCACCAGTTGCCAGAATTTTCACATCAAAAGGAAGGAGTAGACTATGATGAGATGTTTGCACCAGTTGCCCGATATACCACCATCCATTCGATCATAGCCCTTGCTACCTCGCAAGGATGGAACCTACATTAGATGGATGTCAAAACTGCCTTCTTGCATGGTTCGCTTAAGGAGGAAGTATATGTGGAACAACACAAGGGATTCAAGGTTCAATATTGTGAGACACATGTATGCAAATTGAAGAAAGCCCTCTATGGGTTGAAGCAAGCACCTAGGGCTTAGTATGAGAGGATCGATAGCTATCTTATGAAGTTGGGATTTACAAGAAGCGATGCTGACCCAAACCTATACTTCAAGGTTGAAAGGTCAGACCTCTCATTCAGGTCCTTTATGTGGATGATCTCTTTCTGATAGGTGATGACGCTTTCATTCATCAATTGAAGAGGGAGTTGGCTTCCGAGTTCGAGATGAAGGACCTAGGACTGATGCATTATTTCCTAGGGTTGGAGGTTTGGCAAAAGCCAGGTGAGATTTTCCTTTCTCAAGGAAAATATATTGTGAAGCTACTTGAGAGATGTGGGATGGTGGACTGCAAATCCGTGACTACTCCAATGGAACTCAACTTTAAGAAGCTATGTGGAAGTGTTGCTGGGCCCAGATTGGTGAACCCTACCGAGTATTGTCAACTTGTGGGGGCCTTGATGTTTTTGGTCAACTCCTGTCTTGACATATGCTTCTCAGTGAACATGTTGAGTCAATATATGGTCGAGCCTCATCACATTCATTGGATTGCTACCAGGAATCCCTTGAGATAACTCCGGGGTACAATCCACTACGGATTGAGATACACTACTGGGAATTTGAGGCTACATGGATATTCAGATGCTGACAGGGTTGGCAGTGTGGTGGACCGTAAGAGCACGTCTGGATGTTGCTTTTCTTTGGGGTCTGCTTCTGTATCTTGGATGAGCAGGAAGTAGAAATTGGTTGCACTAAGCACCGCCGAGGTTGAATACATTGCTACGAGTATGGCCTATTGTGAAGCAGTTTGGTTGAGGAAATTCTTCAGTGAGCTATTTGAGCACGTGCTAGATACCACTGTGATCTTCTGCGACAACCAGAGTGGGATTTGTCTATCAGAGAATCTCGTGTTCCACGACTGCTCCAAGCACATTGATATTAGGTACCACTTTATTCGGGATATGGCACAACGAGGAGCAGTTAGGTTCCAACACATCAGGACAAATGAGTAGGTTGCAGGCATTCTCATGAAGCCTTTGGGGAAGGTCAAATTCTTAACCTTCCGAGAGACACTTGGAGTCGTGGAATGAACCTCCTATAAGGGTCCCGTATGAGTTGGACACAGAGATCTGGGGGCCCCTGAGGGCGTGGTGTACTTCTTGGAGCTAGCTATAAGCAACCATAGGGTGAGTGGTTCACCTTCCCCTATTGGTGTGTTGGACACAGGGTGAGTGGTTCACCTTCCCCTGTGATACCCCATTATGTTTGACATGTGTGTAGGGTGATTGGTTCACCTTCACCTACGATTGTCATATGAGCAGAATGAGTGGTTCACCTTCTCCTGCTAATGCCCCAACACACATCCTACCCATAGAGTCCGGGACTCATGGGATGTACCTCTCATCTGGCCAATGAGTTGGGAAAGGATGGTTAGGGACCGTAGCACTACTGATGGACACATCATGTACTGCTGTACTCCCTATGACTAGGATGCATGGTGTTCAACAACTTGATCTAGGATCAAGGACTGACTTTAGTCATTGAAGAGTGGTATGATCTTATGACTCATTCTCGATCACTTCTTCTTCATTATTTCTTCATAGTTTAGCAGAGTAGAGCAGTACAGGGCAATGATGGAATGGATGGTACAGGATGATAGATTGGCAAGTGGAATTCTCCCTAGTTGAGAGGGAGTGTTAAAATTGGCAAATAGGGCCAAATTCCACCATAGGACAACTCATATGATAGAGATGATTATTGCGTTGGATTCCTCTTTTCGAGAGCTACAATTTTGATATAAAGATCATCTCATTTTGACAAGCAGAAATGGAATTTTGAATTTATTATTTCTTATGGAAAAATTGTCAAGGTTGGCCTCAGTCAAACGTAAGCTCATGAAGCCCAATCGATGTGTGTCCTCACCCTCAACGAATTGTATAAATAGTTGTGACCCTTCTCTCATTTGGACATCACTCATATCATCACATCATCTTCTCTCTCCTCTGTTGATTAGTTCATATAACTTGGAGGCTCTCTTCTTCGCACGTGTGGAAGGAAGGAAAATTTTTAGGCTGGTTTTGAAGCCCAGAAATTTTAGGACTAGGGCATGCATTGAGCAACATTGTTTGACCAACGTTGACATCTGTTTAGGGGGGGAAATTTCAATTTCTACAGGCCGCATTATTTGGCACGGATTTCAAGGTGAATGGGGACTGTTTGACTGAGGTGACTACTGTGTTGACTTTTTGGTTTGACCGCCGAATTACAACATACTTTGACTGGGTTGACCAAGCTTGTTTAGGGTTGACTTTGACCCTCTTTGGAGGCCGCATTCTTCTGCTATTGACCGAGCTAATTAGAGGATGATTTGGGGCAACTTTGACCACCGTTGACTTTCTGGTTAGGGCTGCATTGACAGTTGATTTGGAAGATTTGTTTTGGGCTTGTATTTATGATATTTGTACTCTCTCTCTGTGCTGAACTGTTGAATAATAATAAGAAGATTTGATCAAAGGGTTTCTCCACATTGGGGTTTGTCCTTGGCATCTGCCACATCTTGTGTCCTCTTGTCTTGGCTTGTCTTTTACATATGATTGTATGTTCTATCTGCATTTACTATCAATGTTTATAAGTTAATTTGATTGCTATTGGATATATTTGGAAATTGTCATTGCGCTGCTAAAGGAACATTGAAGTAATTGTGCTTAAGCATAAAACATACCATTGTTATCTAAAATTAATACTATAGCTGTGGATACCCCCTTTAAGGTGGGGCAGTTCATTGCCCACCAGGGGTTGGGACAATCATGGGTTCTTGAATGATAGAGGAGGCTCATCTAGGGTCTATCGGAACCAGGGTGATGGCCATGGAAGGGTGTAGAGCTCATGTATTGGCTTTTGCCCACATGCTAAATGTGTTTGTCCCGACCATCTTTTGCATTTTGTGATACAATTTCCTATTGAATGTGGCCAATTATGTTTTTTTTTGTTTTCTTTTGCATTAACCTTTGTGGATCATTCTAGGCCCGACCCAAGGTGTGGGCAAAGGGGAGGGGGTGGCTAACCCTTTGTGGACCCAAGTGGGATGAGCGATGAATGGGATTATAATGAGCGAAAGGGGGGTGATATATGTGGATCGAGGAGTGGGACCACGCAACTAAAATTTGGGTTTCCCATGTAGTTCTATCCCTAAAGCCCAAGGGTCAGTAAAAGAGATCCCATAGGACTAGGGTCCAAGTTTAACATCCAAAGAGACCTAGGGGACAAGAGCACAGACCTAGTCCACTCTTTCTGTGAAATCCCCCCATTAATACATGCCTAAGAGTTTCCATGATAAGTGAACTAAAATACTCAATTACCAAATAACAAGGCATACCTTTAGGTTTGGGAGGTCCAACTTCAAACATACGATCACGATAGATGGGTGAGGGACCACATGGCTGGCTCAGGTGGCGGAGAAATGACACAATGAGCTAGTTGGTGGTTGCAAGGGGTTGTTGGCTGCCGACTGAGGACCATCATGGACAAAATTTTTCTTCTAGGGATATCACCCACAAAATAGTGAGTAACAAGCCCAATCCTCATCCTTGGAGGGGTAGTGTTGGAGTGACAAGGTCACATCTCATCTCAGAACTTGGGAAAACATCCTTTGGAATGTGTTGGAAAGGAGTCAAGCCATCCCTCAAGCAAATTTTGTTGTTACCACTTGAACAGACCTCTCAAGATCAAGTGAGACCAACATCATTATGGACAAATGTTTATTTTAGGTATGTTCTATGCTAGAGCAATTTATTTAAATTTTCACAATTAGCAATCACATCAGCATTAAGATAAACTACAGATAGAACATAAATATAAATCGCAGAAGACATGCTAAGACAAGAGGACACAAGATGTGGCGCTAGCTAGGGACAAACCCCACAATGTGTGGCGAAACCCTTGATCAATTCTTCTTTTATGTTCTTCAAAGTTCAACAGAGAAAGTGAAAGAGATAGGACATTTAAATCAGAAGTCAATACTTTGACTTATCTAGATCTGAGCATATATCATCTCCTATAACGATGATACATGAGATTAGTTGAAGACATTCTGCTTCAACTGATTCTCCTAGGTGACGACTTCACCTATCCATTTCGTTCATCTGCTGCACCTTACTATGTAGCACCATCATGCTGCATCATGCATCATCATGCTGCTCATGATCACTGTGCTGCCCATACATCAAGTTGTCCATGACCGCATACTTCATGCTGCCCATGTGTCGTGCTGCTTCATGATTTCATCATACTGCCCATTTATCATGATCATGCTGCTCATAAGGCTGCCCATGTTTATCCTTCTGTTGCTTCATTATGGAGTTCATACACATATTAACCTTCGCTGCTTGCTATGGCTTGCAGCCTAGCAAAGCAGCTAGGCTATATTATTTCTATATAGGGTTCACTGTGTATCAAGGCTTCATATGTCCATGACTGTGTATGGATATGACCAGTGTTGCGTTCCATACATCATCAAGCATATATATATGATGGCGTCCCCATTCCATACACAATGTATATATATGATTGCGATGACTGTGTGGCCACTATAACTTCATTCCCATATGCGTATATCACTGCTTGGTAATGTTGTGCATGACAACGTATATGCCATCCATGCTGTGTTACAACGTATGAGTGTTTGTGCGTATATAGCTTTATGACTGCGGCTGCTCCAGGCATTACGTTGAATGATTTGCGTGTTTGACTGCCAAATCCACATATATCATGACTTCACCTATCCATTTTCTTCATCTGTTGCACCTTACTGTGTAGCACCATCATGCTGCATCATGCATCATCATGCTGCTCATGATCACTGTGCTGCCCATACATCAAGTTCTCCATGACCGCATACTTCATGCTGCCCATGTGTCGTGCTACTTCATGATTTCATCACACTGCCCATTTATCATGATCATGCTGCTCAGAAGGCTGCCCATGTTTATCCTTCTATTGCTTCATTATGGAGTTCATACACATATCAGCCTTCGCTGCTTGCTATGGCTTACAGCCTAGCAAAGCAGCTAGGCTATATTATTTTCGTATAGGGTTGGCTATGTATCAGGGTTGCATATGTCCATGACTGTGTATGGATATGACCGGTGCTGCGTTCCATATCAAGCGTATATATATGATGGCGTCACCATTCCATACACAATGTATATATATGACTGCGATGACTGTGTGGCCACTATAACTTCATTCCCATATGCGTATATGACTGCGTGGTAATGTTGTGCATGACAACATATATACCATCCATGCTGTGTTACAATGTATGAGTGTTTGTGCGTATATAGCTTTATGACTGCGGCTGCTCCAGGCATTACGTTGAATGATCTGCGTGTTGACTGCCAGATCCACATATATCACGTGCCATGAATGTGTTGCATTGCTGCGGGTTCTATATTTGCGTTAACCTCAGCGTGTATCTTCTACGCTGCCAAATCCACATATATCATGTGCCATGAATGTGTTGTATCACTGTGGGTTCTATATCTGCGTTAACCTCAGCGTGTATCTTCTATGGTGCCAGATCCACATATATCACGTGCCATGAATGCATTGTATGTTGCTGCGGGTTCTATTAACCTCTGAGAATAGCGTGTATCTTCTATGCCCCCACATATCTCATCCACGTAGGTTGTCTTTGCATGAACAGGCCTACGCTATCTGTGGCATTTTCATCACGTTGACTGCTACTTCAATCTTGACATTACCAGGACTGTGTTTCACCATAATGCTACTGCGTTCACCATAACTGCGTTTCACCATAATGCCATGGCTGCCCAGATTACACGCTGCTTGTTGTTCTACGCTGCCAGATCTGTAAGGCAACGTAGGTTTCTTCTTGGACTGTGTTATGAGATCTTGAGCCTTCCTGTTGCTGCGTATTTAGTGACAGCTTCTAGGGTTTCTTCCATAGCAGTGTTTAGATCTAGATCATTATGCTACTGCGGCTAGGGCATCATAGCAAATACTCTTAGCGTTTTCTCCTTCTCCAAAAACCTAGATGTGGAGAGGAGATCACATGAAGAGTGTCAAAATGACTTCAAATCCTCTTCTATTTATACCAAAATGTATAGGTTGAATAGACATGACCTTTGGGCTTCTTGAGCGTACATAAGTTGCTGGTCAGCTAGATAATAAATCCATAATCAAAATAAATTCATATCTCCATAAATACTTATCGGAATCGGATGATCTTTAGATCAATCCTACACCTCTCGACGAGAGGGATCCAATAAAAATATCAGCTGCCATAAATAAGTTGAATCACATGGAGTTTGGCTCTAGTTGCCAATTTAACACTCCCTCTCAACTAGGGAGAACTCCATCCGCTGATCCATGAGCCCGACTGTACTATCTCTGCCATCAGTGCCCTGCATTGCTCTGCCCAACTCTGCTGGCTCTGCTTTGCTCTGCTCAGCTCTGTTGGCTCTACTGGCTCTGCTAGCTTTGCTGGCTCTACTCTGCTCTGCTGGCTCTGCTAGCTCTGCTCTGCTCTGCTCAGCTCTGTTAGCTCTGCTCTGCTCTAGCTTAGCTTTGCTTGGCTCAGCTCTGCTGGGTTTGCTCTGCTCTAGCTTAGTTCTGCTGAATTATGAAGAAGAATTGATCGAGAATGTCTCATACCATTCTCCACTGACCCGAAGTCAGTCTCAGAGTGCGTACCATTGGTCCCAGACCAGTCTCAACCGACCCAAAGTCAGCGTCATACTGGGTACCACTCCTACCACTGGTCCCAGACCAGTATCGTAGGCTCAGAGAGTGTACCACTGGTCCCAAACCAGTGTCAACCGACCCGAAGTCAGCGTCATAGTATGTACCACTCTCACTGATCCTAGACCAGTCCTGTACTGACACGAAGTCAGTCTCAGAGTATGTACCACTGGTCCCAGACCAGTCTCAACTGACCCGAAGTCAGCGTCATAGTAGGTACAACTCCTACCACTAGTCCCAGACCAGTATCGCAGGCTCAGAGAGTGTACTACTGGTCCCAGACCAGTCTCAACCAACCCGAAGTCAGCGTCATAGTATGTACCACTCTCACTGGTCCTAGACCAGTCCTGCACTGACACGAAGTCGGTCTCAAAGTATGTACCATTGGTCCTAGACCAGTCTTAACTGACTCGAAGTCAACGTCATAGGAGGTACAACTCCTACCACTGGTCCCAGACCAGTGTCATTGATCCCAGATTAATGAAGGTCATCCTAGCATAGGGAGTACGGTAGATATAGTAATGCGTCCATCGGTACTACTATGATCCCTATCTTCATTTCCCTGCTCATTAATCAGATGAGAGGTACTTCCCATGAGTCCCAGACTGCATGGGTAGGATGCCTCGACAGGAGAACTTAATCAATCCCGTCCTCACAGGAGAACTAATCATCCTGCTACAATTGCCATGGAGAACACATCATCCAAGCCTCACAGGAGAACTAATCATCTTGCTACATTTGTAATGGAGAACACATCATCCAGACCTCACAAGAGAACTAATCATCCTGCTACACAGGAAAGTGAATCATCCTATCCCACAAGAGAGCGAATCATCTTGTTCACAGGAGAGCGAATCATCTTGTCCATAGGAGAGCGAATCATCCTGTCCCACAAGAGAGCGAATCATCTTGTCCCACAAGAGAGCGAATCATCTCTTTCACAGAAGAGCGAATCATCCTGTCCTAGTGTGCAACACCAGGGGAGGGTGAGTCACCCTGTGGTCGTAGGTTGCTCCAGTAAGAACCGCAAGCCCTCAGAGCTCCCAGAGCTCAATGTATGAAACATGCAGGACCCTTGTACAAAGGTTTCTTGACGAGTCCAAGTCGTTCGGGAAAATCACAGATTTGACCTTTCCCCTGGGGCTTTAGCGCCCTATACATCATCTCAGTGTGATGGAGCCTCCTTGCTTATCGACTTAGCATATCCTAGATAAGGTAGTATCTGATGTCTATCTGCTGGAGCAATCGTCGAATATGGGATTCCTCAATAATCGAATCCCACCTCTGGTTGTTACAGAGAATCACAGTGGTATTCATCATGTGTACAAACAGCTCACTGATGAGCTTCCCCAACCAAGCAACTTCATATGAGATCATACTCGTAGATATATATCCGGTCTCGGCGGTGCTTACAACAACCAACTTCTGCTTCCTACTTAGAAGCAGAATCCAAAGAGGAACAACACTAAGAAGTGCTCCAGTGATCCTCCATACTGCTTGCCCAATTAGCATTCGAATAAACATGCAGTTTCATATTTTCGGCAGTGTATCTCAATCCATGAGAGGTTGTGCCCTTAAGACATCTCAGAAGATTCTTGGCACCAATCTAGTGAGGCTCAACCAAATATGAGCTCCCTGTGTTAACTGCAAAACATATGTCCGGAATCCAACTCCCTCTTACTTCTGCAAATGAGAGGGTCTGCAACTGTCAGCGATAGTTCGTCCGCAACCTTTGGATAATGGTTTGGATCGGTTTCACTCCTTAGTGAATCTTAGCTTCATCAAACAACTATCAATCCTCTCATACTACGCCCAGGGTGTTTTGCTTCAAGCCATAGAGGGCTTTCTTCCACCTATATACATGAGATTCCCGTTCATGAATCTCAAACTCCACGGGTTGTTTCAAACCTATGGACCTGCTACGTGAGGGGAATGGTCGCCTTGTAAGATTTTCCTTCGGTACATTTCAGACATGTACTTTCATGCTCTTTTTGAATTCAGGCTTCCCTGTCACCATCTGACTCACAAACCTCTGGTGTTATGTGTCAATGTTGAATGGACATGGTCCCCAGTGGACTTTCGGTAACTTAATACAACCCTTAACTCAAAAGCATCTTAGAAAATTCTATTTTCAAACACGTACCTTTTCATTGATGAATGCTACCTTAAAATCTTCGACTTCCATTCCTGGGGTTCCTTGCTCACTTGAAGAGTCAGCCGTGTCCTTGATGACCTGCATCTCTGCGATTCAGACACTCCTTCGCATAAGGGCCGAACTTATAACTAAGACATTTGCCTTTCCTTCCACCCTTAGATCCGAACTTCCCAATGAAGTGATCTTTAGGTAGGCCATCAGAGGTTCTGTAGCACCATTTTGATAACATTCTCCTCTTCGATCCTTTCATCCTTGTCCCCACTGTTTTTGGTGATTTCTCTTTCACTCTTGTTTGGGCATTGTCTTCGCCTCAGCTCTGATACCATGTTTATTTTAGGCATGTTCTATGCTAGAGCAATTTATTTAAATTTTCACAGTTAGCAATCATATCAGCATTAAGATAAACTGTAGATAGAACATAAATATAAATCGCAAAAGACATGCCAAGACAAGAGGACACAAGATGTGGCGCTAGCTAGGGACAAACCCCACAATGTGTGGGGAAACCCTTGATCAATTCTTCTTTTATGTTCTTCAAAGTTTAGCAGAGAAAGTGAGAGAGATAGTACATTTACATCAGAAGTCAATACTTTGACTTATCTAGATCTGAGCATAGATCATCTCCTATAACGATGATACATGAGATCAGTTGAAGACATTCTGCTTCAACTGATTCTCCTAGGTGACGGCTTCACCTATCCATTTCATTCATCTGCTGCACCTTACTGTGTAGCACCATCATGCTGCATCATGCATCATCATGCTGCTCATGATCACTGTGTTGCCCATACATCAAGTTGTCCATGACTGCATACTTCATGCTGCCCATGTGTCGTGCTACTTCATGATTTCATCATACTGCCCATTTATCATAATCATGCTGCTCATAAGGCTGCCCACGTTTATCCTTCTATTGCTTCATTATGGAGTTCATACACATTAGCCTTCGCTGCTTGCTATGGCTTGCAGCCTAGCAAAGCAGCTAGGCTATATTATTTTCGTATAGGGTTGGCTGTGTATCAGGGCTGCATATGTCCATGACTGTGTATGGATATGACCAGTGCTGCATTCCATATCAAGCGTATATATATGATGGCGTCACCATTCCATACACAATGTATATATATGACTGCGATGACTGTGTGGCCACTATAACTTCATTGCCATATGTGTATATCACTGCTTGGCAATGTTGTGCATGATAGCGTATATACCATCCACGCTGTGTTACAACGTATGAGTGTTTGTGCGTATATAGGTTTGTGACTGCGTCTGCTCCAAGAATTACGTTGAATGATCTGTGTGTTGACTGCCAGATCCACATATATCACGTGTTATGAATGCATTGCATTGTTGCGGGTTCTATATCTGAGTTAACCTCAGCGTGTATCTTCTACGATGCCATATGCACATATATCACGTGCCATGAATGCGTTGTATTACTGTGGGTTCTATATCTATGTTAACCTCAACGTGTATCTTCTACGCTGCCAGATCCACATATATCACGTGCCATGAATGCGTTGTATGTTGCTGCGGGTTCTATTAACCTCTGAGAACAACGTGTATCTTCTACGCTGCCAGATCCACGTATCTCATCCATGTAGGTTGTCTTTGCATGAACAGGCCTACGCTATCTGCGGCATTTTCATCACGTTGACTGCTGCTTCAATCTTGACATTACCAAGACTGTGTTTCACCATAATGCTATTGCGTTCACCATAACTACGTTTCACCATAATGCCATGGCTGCCCAGATTACACGCTGCCTGGTGTTCTACGCTGCCAGATCTGTAAGGCAACATAGGTTTCTTCTTGGATTGTGTTATGAGATCTTGAGCCTTCCTGTTGCTACGTATTTAGTGACAGCTTCTAGGGTTTCTTCCATAGCAGTGTTTAGATCTAGATCATTATGCTACTGTGGCTAGGGCATCATAGCAAATACTCTTAGCGTTTTCTCCTTCTCCAAAAACCTAGAAGTGGAGAGGAGATCACATGAAGAGTGTCAAAATGACTTCAAATCCTCTTCTATTTATACCAAAACGTATAGGTTGAATAGACATGACGTTTGGGCTTCTTGAGCCTACATAAGTTGCTGGTCGGCTAGATAATAAATCCATAATCAAAATAAATTCATATCTCCATAAATACTTATCGGAATCGAATGATCTTTAGATCAATCCTACACCTCTCGATGAGAGGGATCCAATAAAAGTATCAGCTGCCATAAATAAGCTGACTCACATGGAGTTTGGCTCTAGTTGCCAATTTAACAACAAACCATTAAAGCATCATCGTGGACCATATCTAATTCTAGGGGCATATGAATACTTCACATGAAACTTGCCTTCTGTTAAAATTGGCAACTACGGCCGAACTCCATGTGGGTTATTTTATTAATGAAAGTTGATGTTTTTCTTGGATCCCTCTCATCAAGAGGTGTAGGATTTTTCTAAAGATCATCTGATTCCGATAAGTATTCATGGAGATATGAATTTATTTGTGGCATGGGACAATTCGTCAAAGTCGGCCAACAACCAAATAAACCCCACTTGTGCTCAACGTTTTAGTATAAATAGAGGTGGCCTTCAAGTCATTTCAACACACTTGGGATCTCTTCCTCTCTACTTGTCTTTGGGTTTTAGTAGGAGGAGAGATCCTAAGGGATAACGTTGCCCTAATCCAGAGGGCAGAAGCCGGAACTGCCACGAATAGCCGGAATTGCCAGGACTGCCGGGAACTGCCAGAATTGCCAGGAAAAGCCAGAATTGCCGGGATTGCCGGAACTACCGAAACTTCCGAGAATAGCCGGAATTGCCAGAACTACTGGAACTGCTAGGAACTACCGGAACAGGCGGGAAAGCTGAGGCAGAGGGCAGAAGCCGAAACCGTCGGGAACAACTAGAATTGTCGGAACTGCCGGAACTCTGGGAACAGCTAGAACTACCGGAACTGTCTGGAACTGTCAGAACTGCCAGAACTGCAGGGAACTGCTGGAACAGCCAGAGCATCTATCTTCGAAGGAGAGTAGCATGCGAGGGTCAACTAACTAACATTGCCACAATTGTATGGTACTGTGCACCACATACCCCAAGCATGCAATGTTACAGCTAGCATGCAAGGGGCAGCGAGCATGCAACAGCAAGCATGCTAAGGACAACAAGCAAGCAAGATGCAGCCAACACATAGGTCAGTGTGGAAACATGGTGCAACAATGGCACATAATGCAATACAGTGATGGGTACAGTCATGATTAATGAAGTGTGATGAGATGTAGCATAGTGATGATGGGTGCAGCATGTTGTAGTGCAGCGAGGTGCAGCATGATGACGAAATGCAGCACAACGATAGGTGAAGGAGTCACCTTGGAGAATCAGTTGAAGCAACATGTCTTCAACTGATCTCATGTATCATCTTCTTAGATACGATCTATGCTCTTATTGAGATAAGTCAAAGTGTTGACTTCTGTTGTAAACATACTATTTTTCTCTCCCTGTTGAACTATTGAAGAACATATAAGAGGAATTGATCAAGGGTTTCCCCACATTGGGGTTTGTCCCTGGCTAGCGCCACATCTTATGTCCTCTTGTCTTGGCTTGTCTTCTGCGATTTATGTTTATGTTCTATCTGCAGTTTACTTTAATGTTGATGTGATTGCTAATCTGGGAAAGATGTTGAGCTAACTGTGAAAATTGAAATAAATTGCTCTAAGCATACAACATACCTAAAATTAACATGGTATCAGAGCTAAGATGAAGACAATGCCCAAGCAGGAGTGAAAGAGCAATCACTAAAGACAGTTGGGAAAGGACAAAAGGATCAGTGGATTACTCATCCCTCTTCAAATTCACCGAGGGTGATGTCAAAGTAGAGAATATTATTAGAATGGCACAGTGGAAGTTTCTGATGGCCTACCTAAAGATAACTTCATTGGGAAGTCCGGATCTAAGGGTCAAAGGAAAGGCAGATGCCTTGGTTGCAATAATTTCGGCCATTATGCGAAGGAGTGTCCAAATGGAAGAGACACATCTCTTGATGAAGATAACAATCATTCCAGGGACATCTTCAATGATCAAAGGAATGACAGGTAATGCAGGTCATGAAGGAAATGGCCGACTCTTCAAAAAAAGCAAGGAACCCCAGGTATGAAGAATCAAATGTTGTTTTTGATAAGATGAAGAAGCGTTATCTTGTATTGACCCTCTTCTTCAGATTCTTTGGGAATCTGGCTTATTGATTATAGTGCTTCAAGGCACTTCATCGGATAGTAGGGTGCACTCTCTAATTTGGTAGAGATGGAAACAATCGTGGGATTATACTTGGAGCCAATTCCACCTATCCCGGAAAGGGTGTAGGGAATGTTACCCCTCAATTGAATGAGGGTAACTCGATTCATTTACAAAATCTCTTTTATGTACCTGATCGCAAGAAGAACCTGGTGTCCATTTTGGCAATGGAAGTCAAAGGTTACAGGGTAGCACTCATTGATGGAAAGGTACGTGTTTGAAAATAGAATTTTCAAAGATGTTTTTGAGTTCAGGGTTGTATCAAGTTGCAGGAAGCAGTGTGGAAAAAGTCTGGAAAAAATCCCGATTTAATCCTAAAAACGCGATTTTTTGAACTAAACGATTTAATCCCCCGACTTTTTGGCGACTTTTTCACAAAGGAAAAAATCCCGATTTTTTCCTTATACTCCCGATTTAATCGGGAGTTGACCCAAAAAGTCTGCCTCCCTTCCCAGACCGTGGATAAAGAGGTCACAAAGGTGAAAAAACTGAATTGAAGCTTCCATCCATGCATTTTCAAGTTATTGCATTGTATTGTTTGTCATACTTCTTGCGAGCATAGCAGTCTCATTTGTAATCTGTTAGTTTTGAGGTTAAGATATGTTTTTGCTTTCCAAGGAAAAACAAATCTTTATACTTCATATTTCTAGTTAGAAAGCAAAGTATACATTGGCTAAGCCTCCAGGCTTTTAGTGATCCAGACTCTAACAGCCACTGCCCCTTCAAAAGATTACAAAAGTACCAAAAGAACAAGCATACAACAGTCTTCTGTAGAAAGAACCCCACACCATCAAAAACATTGTTATAGTTGTTGAATGCTTCTAGAAGAAACAACAAAGAGGAGGTCATGAAGATCAAATAGCAACAACCTGTCCAAAAAAAACAAAACCAGTGCCTCAAAAAAGAACCCATTTTTCAGACAGGAACAAAGTACCTGTGAAATCTTGTGACAACAAAGATACTTCCTGCAATGAGAGCACGTTTTGAAAGGGAATCTTCTTTAGTGGTGAACTCCCTATAAATGTGGGCAAAGGTTATGTATCAGAAGTGGATTTTACCTCCAAGAGTTTTTGAATAATAGATGCCAAGGCTAGGTTAGTAATCTGACATCTACTGTTTTCTCAGAAAATAAGCAGCTTGGAGTCACCAAACGTTAATTTTCACATCTATTGTGATACTCATTGTTAATTTTCAGTGGACCTACCACCTGACACCTTATTACCCAAGTAGATTACAATCTACTGAATAAATGCATGACTTATTTCTTAATACAATTAGCGGAAACAAAAATTAAAAGGGGAAGAGGATCTCAGTGACTGATTACTTGATGACTTTTAGATGACTCATGATATACATTTATTATATTTTTTGTTGATATTTTGACTCTTGAGAGTTGAGATTCAGACAGGACCCAAAATTCAGGAGTTGATTCACTATTTTGATATGTGATGTAGCATTAGACTTCATATACATATTATATATTAGCTTTCTTTACATGTTTATGTGGAAATGCATTTATTTGATGTTGTGGATACTCTAGATGTTAAAAAAAATAAAATAAAAATGAATAATTTTGTGCTTTTTTAATTTTGCCGACTTTTTGGCGACTTTTTCAAAAAACTCCCGACTTTGACGAGTTTTTCAACTTTTGGACCCTTGCCGAATTAATCCCGACTTCGACTTTTTCCACATTGGCAGGAAGTCCACTAGGGACCATGTCCATTGACACATAGCATCGGAGGTCTATGAGTCAGATGGTGACAGGGATGCCTGAATTCAAAAAGAGCATGAAAGTACATGTCTAAGATGTACCGAAGGAAAATCTTACAAGGGGACCATTCCCCTCATGTAGCAGGTCCACAGGTTTGGAACAACCTGAGGGGTTTGAGATTCATGATCAGGAATCTCACGTATGCAGGTGGAAGAAAGCCCTCTATGGCTTGAAGCAAAATTCCCTGGGCGTAGTATGAGAGGATTGATTGCTGTCAGATGAAGCTAAGATTCGCTAAGAGTGAAGCCGATCCAAACCATTGTTTGAAGGTTGTGGATGATAGACTTCTCATACCAGCACCTTCTGAGGACGACCTATTTCAAACAGGTGCAAACCCTCTCACTTGCAGAAGTAAGAGGGAGCTGGATTCCGAATGTGGAATGGTAAACTGCAAGGCCGTGACTACCTCAAGGATCTTAACTTTCAGAAGTTATATGGTGATGATGCTGGACCAGATTTGGGAAATGCCTCTAAGTTTTGTAAACTCATTTGCATTGATGTTCTTGGTGAACTTCCGTCCGGACATATGTTTTGCAGTTAGCATGGTGAGCTCACATTTGGTTGAGCCTCACTGGATTGGTGCCAAGAATCTTCTGAGATATCTTCGGGGCACAATCTCTCATGGATTGAGATACACTGCTAGAAATATGAAGCTGCATGATTATTTGAATGCTGACTGGGCAGGCAGTGTGGAGGATCATTAGAGCACTTCTTAGCGTTGGTTCTCTTTGGGTTTTGCTTCGATATCATGGATGAGCAAGAAGCAGAAGTCGGTTTCTATAAGCACCGCCGTGACTGATTACATAGCTACGAGTATGATCTCGTATGAAGCTGCCTAGTTGTGGAAGCTCTTCAGTGCGCTGTTTGTACACATGATGAATACCACTATGATTCTCTGTGACAACCAGAGGGGGGATTCGATTATTGAGGAATCCCATATTCGATGATTGTTCCAGCAGACAAATATCAGACACTGCCTTATCTGGGATATGGTAAGTCGATGAGCGAGGAGGCTCCATTGCATTCAAACTGATATACTGTTATGAAACTAGCTCAAGAAAAGATAGAAAAGATAGATCAACGCCTTAGAATTCAGCCTCTTCGAGGGGGCAACCTCCTTTATATTACATAAATGAACAATTCTTGGATGATTCAAATGACAAAACCTCCTTTCTATATATAGGAGTTTAAGGAGTCACAGTATAATCCAACCGACCTAACAATAATAATATAAAGCCACAAAAATAACAATAGAGGGATTCTATGGGGCACAGTAATAACAATATGGGGGCAATAGGGGCACAACAATATTAATAAGGGGTATAACTACAATAGTAATGGGGTAATCACTAGTATTATAGGGACCCAACATGCCCCTCTCCTTCAAAAAAGTATTGTCCTCAACGCTTGAGTAGTTTTGGATACTTCTGCATAAAATTCTCATCCTCCCATGTGGAATCTTCAGCGGATAAGTTCTTCCACTTGATAAGATACTCTGAAATTGATCGATTTCGTAGCTGTCGAGTTCTTGTTTCTGTGACTGCTTCTGGTTCCAATATAATTTTTCCTTCCTCGTCAAGTTTTGGCAATATTGTTTGAACTGGGAGCTTGTCGCCTATAACCTTCTTTAAACATGAAACATGGAAAAGTGGGTGCAATCGAGAAGCTGCAGGAAGCTCCAATTTGTATGCCATAGTACCAATCTTTTGCAACACCTTCTACGAACCATAATATTTTGGTGACAATTTATTATCCTTCTTAGCTTGCTTGAGGGACATTTGCTTATATGGTTGTAGCCGTAGGAATACCCAATCACCTACATCAAAACTTCTTTCGCTGCGATGTTGATCTGTCGGTTGTTTCATTCTATTATGTGCCAACACGAGGTTATCCTTTAAGAGTTGGAGGACTTGTTGTTGATGTTCGATGTGATGTTCCACTCCCTGAACCATAGAATTTTCTCTTAAATATTGTGTGATGGATGGTGGTTGATACCCATAAAGTGCCATAAATGGGGTCATTTTTGTTGTTGTATGGAAGGAAGTGTTATACCACCATGCAGCCAGAGGCAACCATTTGACCCATTGTGTATGTTTATCAGATACAAAGCAACGAAGATATCCTTCCAAACATTTGTTTACTATCTCAGTTTGCCTATCAGATTGAGGATGATAAGATGAGCTATGAGCTAACTGAGTACCAAGACAAAAAAATAATTCTGCCCAAAAATTTCCAGTGAAAATGGGATCTCTGTCACTTACAATAATCTTTGGGTTTCCATGTAGCTTTTGAATTGTTTCCATAAATGCAGTAGAAACTGTACTGGCTTTAAATGGATGTGATAATGCACAAAAGTGTGCATACTTGGTAAGTCTGTCAACTACCACCATGATGACACTCTTTCCCTCAGACTTGGGTAAACCTGTGATAAAATCCATTGAAACCTCCTCCCAACGTTGGCTTGGAATGGATAAAGGTTGTAATAGACCCTGTGTCTTAATTGTTTCAACTTTATTTTGTTGGCAAACCAAACATTCCGCCACAAACTTTTGAATATCTGATTTAAGGCCATCCCAAAAAAAATCCTTTTTAACCTTGTGGTAAGCTTTTAAAAATCCTGAGTGCCCTCCTAAGGGAGAAGTGTACAATTCCATAAGAATGTTTTGTTTTAGCTGGGAATTCTTACAGAGGTATAAGCGATCTTTGTACCATAACGAATCATTTTGCAGCTAAATGTATCAAACGTACTGGAATCTTGTTGTAACTTTCGAATAAGTGCCCACACTTCTTCGTCATTCTTCCATTCCTCCCTTGCTTCGTTTATCCAATCTGGTTGGATAATAGAAATGGCGCACAACAATGCTTCCACATCCTCATCCTTTCTTGAGAGTGCATCTGCCACCACATTTTGCTTCCCTTTTTTGTAGATGATTTCAAAGTCATAACCCAACATCTTTGTGACCCACTTTTGTTGTTCTTCAGAGGATAATCTTTGTTCTAAAAAGTATTTAAGGCTATCATGATCAGTTTTTACCTTGAAGTGTCTTCCCATTAGGTAGGGTCGCCATTTCTTAAGTGCATGGAGTATTGCCAACATTTTCTTCTCATAAATAGCTTTGCTTAAAAGCTTTCCCTTGATTGGACGACTTTCAAAAGCAATGGGTCTTTCATCTTGCATTAGAACAACACCAATTCCATTTCCTGAAGCATCACATTCCACAATAAAGGTTTTTGTGAAGTCCGGTGTAGCTAAGACCGATGCTTGGCACATTGCCTCTTTAAGATGTTCAAAGGCCTTTGTTGCTTCCGGAGTCCATGAAAATGCATCTTTCTTCAATAATGTTGTTAGAGGCGATGCTATTCTCCCATAATTCTTAACAAACTTGCGATAATACCCTGTCAACCCGAGAAATCCTCGCAGATGCTTTATGGATGTGGGGATTTTCCATTCCTTAATGGCTTTAATTTTGCTAGGGTCTACCTTAACTCCTTCATGAGATACAATATGACCCAGGTATTCCACCTCCTGGACTCCAAAGAAACATTTGGATCTTTTTGCATATAATTGTTTCTCCTCCAATAGTTGTAGCACCCTGTCAACATGTTCAACATGATCCTTCCAAGACTTGCTGTAGATTAGTATATCATCAAAAAATACTAAACACAAATTTTCTAAGGAATGGTTTGAAAATTGAATTCATCAAACCTTGAAATGTTGAAGGTGCATTGGTAAGGACAAAAGGCATAACCAAAAATTCATAATGATCCTCATGAGTTCTAAATGCTGTTTTCGGAATGTCTTCAGTCTTCATTCTGATTTGATGATATCCTGAACGAAGATCCAACTTGGTGAAGTAAATTGATCCATGCAATTTATCCAGTAATTCATCAATGACAGGAATGGGAACTTATCTTTAATAGTGAGCTTGTTGAGCTCTTTATAATCCAGACACATACACCATGATCCATCCTTCTTGTGCACCAATACTACTAGAGCAGACATAGGGATATCTGTACGGCCTGATGTTTGGAGGAACACTTCCTGGAATCAGATGAATAGCATGATCATGATCACGCATAGGTGGGAGACCTTTGGGAGTCTCAAATACCTTGGAATGATTGTCCAGGACTTTTGGGAGATCTGGAGAAATAGATGATTCCAATGTGGAAACATCTAGCGAACATAATTGTGCAATTACACCTCTTTGCTCCTTTTTTAGAAGCTTTGTCATACCATTAGAGCTGATTATCTTTCCTGGTTTCCCTGCAATACCCCTTAATTCAACTTCCTTTCCTTCCGTAGAAAATTTGATGAAAAGTTCTTGAAAATTAAAAGCTATTGTACCCAAGGATTGTGGCCATTGGACTCCTAGTACAACATTAGCACCTCCCATTGGAATGGAAAGCATTGGGCTAGTCAATACATATTCTCCCATGGATAGCTTGATATTATGGCACTTTCCAGAGCAATTTATTGTTTCTCCATTTGCAATCATCACTTGACACTCTGGTGCTGGATATAGGAAGCAATTCAATTCTTTTGCTACCTTACAATGAATAAAATTGTGGGTGCTTCCTGAATCAATCAACACTATTACCTTTTTCTTCTTGATTTGTCCTTCTATCTTGATGGTTTGAGGAGTGGTAATTCCCGCCAATGCATTACAAGATATGGTTGGATTTATTTGTTCTTCATCTAGGCTTTGTTCCTGGAGTATATCCTCTTCTTTTGACCTTTCTTGCTCCTTTTCTTCTTCCTCTTCACAATCTATGTAGAATACTTTCTTCTCAACACACTTATGACCTTTAGTGTATTTGCTATCACAACTGTAACAAAGCCCTTTTGCTCTTTTTTCTTCCAATTGTTGTGGTGTCAACCTTATAGGTTGTGGAAGACTAGGGGCAACAACACTTCCGTCTTTATAGTTGTGAGTGGTATGCTTCCTGGTTGCCATAATTTTGCTTTCCATTTTTCTTGTTAACCTCAATGCCTTCTCTAATGAATCAGGTTCTCAAAGGCGAACATCATGTTGGATATTATCCTTTAAAGACCCTATGAACACATCAATCCTATGCTCCTCTGGAATATCTTTTACCCTTATGTTCAATTTTTGGAACTCCTCAATGTGCTCCATTATTGAACCCTTTTGTTTGAGACTTATCAATTGGCTAAAAAAAGTGTTGCTTTTTGTATCCTCATAATGTGCTATCAATTCTTCCATAAAAATTGCTCAAGTGATAAATTGTTTACGAGAGCAAAGCCATTGATACCATACAAACTGATTTGGTTCCAAATATAAAGTTGCCATATGTACCTTTTGTGTGTTTTGCACATTATTGAGATCGAAGAATTGCTCCATCTGTAATATCCATGTGGCGGGATCCTTGCCATCAAACTTCCTCATATCGATTTTTGGAATATGGTGAGTCTTCGATCCAACATTAGAGTCTATGGAATCATGATTAACATTTCTTTTGTTCTCATCATGAGTTTCCTTTAATACCCTTTCACCCTTAGTGACCATTTCTTGTAGCAACTTATTCATATTTATCTTCAATTTTTCCATCTTATCATCCATGCCATCAATTTTAGCTTCTACACCTTTCTTTAAACAATCCATCTTAGCTTCTACACCTTTCTTTAAACCATCCATCTTAGCTTCTACATCTTTCCTTAAACCATCCATCTTAGATTCTGTTGCTTTTTGTGGAAGTGACACTTGTTGCACTTGTTCTTGTAATTTTGATATATCATATAGCATTTCTTCTTCTTCTTCATGAGTCATGCTAGAGCTTTCAGGTTCCTTACTAGGTGTTTGCATTTTCTTTCCTCGGAGCATCAGTTACCGATAATAATGCTCTATTATGCCCTTTGAATTCCTTCAAAATAAATTTTCAAACCAAGCTTAAGCAAAAATTTAAGAAAATCTACACATCTTTTTTCACTTTGTAGGAGCTCGATATTGCCCCTGATGTATCTCTGTGCTTTCCGATCATCTAGTTCTGAATTTGTGACCTACAGTAGCCCTTTGTGTCCTCTTTCCAATGCCACAAGTCTAACCCAAATTGGATTCTCCAAGGAAGAGTTATGCGAAATCTCCCACAGTGACTTGATTATATACTAGTTCAGTAGAGCAAACTTGTACGACGTGCCACGAGTCACTGTTTCGACCTTTCGATCTAAAAAATGCTTACAAGAAACTACAGTCCGTCCTCTTTCTGTACCTTCTTACGAAATTTTAATCCGATCCCCAGAGAGAAAGTTATGACGATTTTCCCCAGGTCACCTGTTTGGAATGTAATTCAGGAGTCTGCAAAAAGACCAACTTCCTCAGATCATATCTCCGCAAATATGGCGCGAAAAACTCTGAAATTCGGACCCTAGGTTCAGTGCGATTTCTTCCCAAATGGGTTTTTTTTGCAACTTCTGAAACATCGCAGAAACAAAGTTATAGCGAAAATGCCATGATGACCTGTTTGGAGCAGCGAAACCCTAGAATCCAAAGCTCTAATACCAAATGTTATGAAACCAGCTTAAGAAAAGATAGAAAAGATAGATCAACGCCTTAGAATTCAGCATCTTCAAGGGGGCAACCTCCTTTACATTACATAAATGAACAATTCTTGGATGATTCAAATGACAAAACCTCCTTTCTATATATAGGAGTCTAAGGAGTCACAATATAATCCAGCTGACCTAACAATAATAATATAAAGCCACAAAAATAACAATAGAGGATTCTATGGGGCACAGTAATAACAATATGGGGGCAATAGGGGCACAACAATATTAATAAGGGGTATAACTACAATAGTAATGGGGTAATCACTAGTATTATAGGGACCCAACATATACAAGTCGTAGACATTTTGTCAAAGCCTCAAGAAAGGTCAAATTTGTGACTTTCCCGAACGACTTGGAGTCATTGAGAGACCTTCTTATAAGGGTCCTGCATGTTGCATGCATTGAGCTCTAGGAGCTCTGGGGGGCTTGGGTACTTACTGAAGCAACATATGACCACAGGGTGACTCACCCTCCCCTAGTGGTGTGCTATGTACAGGATGATAGGTTCAACCTTCCCCTGTGATACCCCATAGTGATTGTGGAAAAGGATGATTAGTTCTCCTGTGGGCCGGGATGATTAGTTCTCCTGTGGGCCGGGATGATTATTTCTCCCGTGGTAACTGTGAAACAAGATGATTAGTTCTCCTGTGGGTTGGGATGATTAGTTCTCCTGTGGCAACTGTGGAACAGGATGATTAGTTCTCTTGTGGGTCGGGATGATTAGTTCTCCCGTGGCAACTGTGAAACTGGATGATTAGTTCTCCTATGGGCCAGGATGATTAGTTCTCATGTGGCGATTGTGGGGCAGGATGATTCGTTCTCCTGTGGACAGGATGATTATTTCTCCTGTCGAGGCATCCTACCCATGCAGTCTGGGACTCATGGGAAGTACCTCTCATCTGATCAATGAGCAGGGAAATGGCGTTAGGGACCATAGTAGTACTATCGATGTACGCATCGTTGTATCTACCGTACTCCCTATGCTAGGATGACCTCCATTGATCTGGGATCAATATGAGTGGTTTGAGACACTTTCTTGTGATATTGATCTGGGATCAATAAAGCTGACTTCGGGCCAGTAAGAGTGATGTGACACTCTCTTCAGATGAAACTGACTTCAGGTCAGTAGAGAATGGTATGAGACATTCTCGATCAATTCTTCTTCTTCATGGTTTAGCAGAGAAGAGCAGTGCAAGGCACTGATGGCAGAGATAGTACAGTCGGACATATGGATCAGCAGATGGAGTTCTCCCTAGTTGAGAGGGGGTGTTAAAATTGGCAACTAGGGCCAAAATCCATGTGGGTCATCTTATTATTGGACGCTGATATTTTTCTTGGATCCCTCTTATCGAGAGGTGTAGGATTGATCTAAGATCATTCGATTCCGATAAGTATTCATGGAGATATGAATTTATTTGTGTTATGGGACAATTTGTCAAGGTCGGCCAACAACCAAATAAACCCCACTTGTGCTCAACGTTTTAGTATAAAGAGGTGGCCTTCAATTCATTTCAACACACTTGGGATCTCTTCCTCTCTACTTGTCTTTGGGTTTTAGTAGGAGGAGAGTTCCTAAGGGATAATGTTGCCCTAATCGAAAGGGCAGAATCCGGAACTGTCGAAACTGCTGGGAATAGCTGGAATTGCTGGAACTGCCGCGAAAAGTCGGAACTGTCGGGAATGGTCGAAATCGCTGGAACTGTTGGAACTGCAGGGAAAAGCTAGAACTATCGGAATTGTTAGAACTGCCAGAACAGGCGGGAACGCTGAGGCAAAGGGTGGAAGTCGAAACTATTGGGAACAACCAGAATTGTCGGAACTGCCGAAACTGTCGGGATCAGTTGGAATTGTCGAAACTGCTAGAAATGCCAGGACTTCCGGAACTGCCGGGAATAGCCAGAACTGTCGGAACTACCAGGAATAGCCAGAACTGCCGGAACTGCCGGGAATAGCCAAAACTGCCAGAACTGCAGGGAGTAGCCGGAGCAGCCAGAGCATCTGTCTCCGAAGGAGAGCAGCATGCAAGGGACAACTAACTAACATTGGGACAATTGTATGGTACTTAGCGGCAAATACACCAAGCATGCAATGTTACAGCTAGCATGCAAGGGACAGCTAGCATGCAACAACAAGCATGCTAAGGACAACAAGCATGCTAGGGACAACAAGCAAGCAAGATGTAGCCAACACATAGGTCAATATGGCAACATGGTGCAGCAATGGCACATAATGCAATACAGTGATGGATACAGTGATGATTAATGAAGCGTGATGAGATGCAGCATAGTGATGATGGGTGCAGCATGGTGCAGCGCGGTGAGGTGCAGCATGATGACGAAATGCAAACAACGATAGGTGAAAGAGTCACCTTGGAGAATCAGTTGAAGCAGTATGTCTTCAACTGATCTCATGTATCATTTTCTTAGAGATGAACTATGCTCTTATTTAGATAAGTCAAAGTGTTGACTTTTGTTGTAAACGTACTATCTCTCTCTCTTTGCTAAACTATTGAAGAACATATAAGAAGAATTGATCAAGGGTTTCCATACATTGGGGTTTGTCCCTGGCTAACGCTACATCTTGTGTCCTCTTGTCTTGGCTTGTCTTCTGCGATTTATGTTTATGTTCTCTCTGCAGTTTACTTTAATGCTGATGTGATTGCTCATCTGGAAAAGATATTGAGCTAACTATGAAAATTGAAATAAATTGCTCTAAGCATAGAACATACCTAAAATTAACACCTTCACATGTCTAACTAGCTTAAGATTTGTGAACATGTTACCTTGCTTTTGTTATGGATGATTAGGTCAACAATCCTATTAGGTGTTTCCAGCCCCCAAGAGGACATGTCCTTGGAAGACCCATCAATCCACAAGTGCATGAGATAATGACTTTATGGAGTAGGAAAGGCTTCGAGGAAGATGCCACAACCATGAGACCAACTAGTGGAGGTCCAATATCGCTAGTATAATGATGTAAAAAGGGAGAAATCGTGGAGGCATGAGTTACCCCTTTACTCGGCTTGCTTTTTCCATCTCTCTCGTTCACCATTTACTTTAATTATTTCTATTTCTTTGGTGCATAGCTTAGGAGACCATGCTTGCTTTTCTTTTCCAATACCCCTTAAAGATGTAGCAATTTCTTGGTCATCGGGTTTGGGACATTCAAGAGTTCCTTTATTTGGATGAAGCAATAAATGTTTGAGGAATTGTGTGATGACCTATGAAACCGGATTTGTCATTTTTTTCCTAAAGTGTCCAAATCCTACGAATCGGACACGATTCGAGGGAATTCGAATCCCAAATTCGGGACACATCGTGTCCTAATTGGACATGCTCAAATCCGGGTCGTGTCCCGTTAGGACACAACGTGTCTCGAAAACCGGATTCAGATCAGGCGAAAATGAAACCTGTGGGCTCTAAAAACAACACATTCCTTTTTTTATTTACAATTTTCTCTCATTCCTTTTGCAAACAGTGAGTTGTGGGTTTGCTGTTAGAAGTTTGGAGCAAGGAGCCAAGGGTTTGGAGCGCTCAGCAAGGAGATTCAAGCACCAAGTAAGTGAATTTCATATCTAGTTTTTTGCATTTGTATTACAGCAGTTTGTATATGCATTTCTTTTACAAATTTTTGCATGTTTTGTTTTTTTTTAACAGTATTTATGGCTCAATCAAGGGCAGCACATAGGGGGCAAAGGAAGGGGAAGAATGTCCCCATTCGAGATGCCCCTCCTCCCCCAATATCATCAGAGTTTGTTGCAAGTAATGTTGAGGGAAGACTTCCTCCTAAAGAAAACATTGAGAAATATCCCTTGTGGAAATATGTCACAAGAGAGGATGGGCCAAGCACCAAGGGGAAGGGAGGAGGCAATGTGCATTGGAGATGTAACTTTTGCCACAATACTCTCATAAGCACATATTACCGTGTGAAAGGCCATTTGTTGGCGTTACCAGGTTGTGGAGTTGGAGCTTGTAAACGTGTTCCTTTACAAAAGTGGAAAGAAATGGAAAAAGAGTTCATTGTTGGTATGGCAAATGTGGCTGCAAAATCAAGAAAAACCAAGAATGATGATCCCCTTCCATTTTTGAGGAAAGGCACCACCAAATTTCCATTTCAGAGTTCTATTAGGGGACAAGCAGCAAAAGGAAAGACAATTTCACTTGGTCCAATGGACAAGATTTTTCAAAAAGAGAAACGAGAAGAGGTTTATCTCACCATTTCCTTCTTTTTCTATCAAAACTTCATATCCTTTAATGTTTCACGCTCACCTCTATTTATTGATATGTGCTGAACTCTAACTCACGGGTTTCCATCATGGTATGTGCCTCCTGATTCAGAGAAGCTTAGAACCACATTGTTGACAAAGGCAAAAAAAGAGGTGCAAAAAATGCTTGAGCCTATTAAAGCATCATGGCCAACATCTGGGGTTAGCATTGTTTCTGATGGATGGATAGATCCAGCACGACACCCACTCATCAACTTCATGGTGTCTTCCTTGAATCGTCCAGTTTTCTTGAAAGAAGTGGATACACTTGGAGAATACAAGGATGCACAATTTATGGGTGAGTTATTTATTAAAGTTATTGAAGATGTAGGTGTTGACTCTTGTGTGCAAATCATTACAGATAATGCACCTGTTTGCAAGGCTGCTGGCATGATTGTGGAAGCTAAATATCCACAAGTGTTTTGGACACCTCGCATTGTCCATTCATTGAACTTAGCACTGAAATCCATTGCTTCTGATGTGCTTTGGGTTGGTAACATTATTGAGGATGCACGACATATCCGTAACTTTGTGCAAAATCATACAAATGCCCTCACTATCTACAAGGAGTACAACAATCTATCATTGTTGAAGATTGTTGATACATAGTTTGCCTCTTCATTCATCATGTTGGAGAGGTTGAGTGAGGTCAAGACCGCTCTTGGGGCCATGGTTATTTATGAGTTTTGGTCTTTTTGGAGAAAGAAAGATAAAGTAGCCTCTAAAAGAGTGAAGGACACAGTGCTAGATGATGCTTGGTGGGAGAGAGTAGATCTAATTATTCAGATCATGGACCCTATCATTTCTTTGCTTCGATTTGCAGATACAAGCAAACCCATCCTAGGAGAAGTTTCTGAGGGATGGGATTCCATGATTGAGTCTTTGAGGAGCATTATTCTACAGAGTGAATGCCTCGAGTATGAGACATCACCAGAGGCCTTCTGTGGTACTATATAAGATATTCTTGTCAGCAGATGGGACAAGAATTGCACACCTTTACATTGTTTGGCTCACTCATTGAACCCAAAATACTACAGCCATGAGTGGCTGAATGGTGGACCTTCTCGCAGATTCCCTCCTCACATGGATGGTGAAATCTCACAGGGGAGGAAAGATGCATTCAAGTGGGTTTTTTAGGATAGATCATTGCTTGAAGAGGTGGAGGATGCCTTTGCAGAGTTTTCCATTGGCACTGCTCGATTTGTAGGATATGATGTGATTAGAGACAGGGGGGCTAAGAAGCCCTCCTCTTCAGCAGTTAGCCATGAGGCTCCTCTCTCAGGTGACTTCATTCTCTTGTTGCGAGAGGAATTGGAGCACATATGGGAATTTGTATAGTATGAAGAAGAGCAGGCTTGAGTAGTCCAAGGCAAAGACAATGGTGTATGTGCACACCAACCTTCGTCTTATTTACAAGCAGAGGGAAGAGTGGTTGACGGGAAAGACAAAGATGTGGGATGTCTTTCCTGATGATATGGGTCTGGACAACAGTGTTGAGTTGTGTTAAGTTATGGTATGTTCTATGCTTATAACAGTTTACTTCTTTTTCTTATTATATTCCACTGATTAGCAATCACATGTACATAAAGTAAAGTGCAGATAGAACATTAAACGATCAACAGAAAACAAGCCAAGACAAGAGACACAAGATGTGGCAGCTAGCCAGGGACAAACCCCACAATGTGTGGGGAAACCCTTTGATCAAATCTTCTTTTATCTTCAATAATTCAGCAGAGAGAAATAGTACAATAAATTTGATTCATATCAGCAGTAGCAAACCCTAGATCAGTAGCATCAGCATTAGCGGCTTCATTATCAAACTAGGGCAGACCATATCTCACAAACCGACAGTCGGATTGACTTCATTCCACCACCAAAAGTTTCGGCTTCCAGAGGAGGTTCAGATGAACCTACAGTGCAGTTCAGATGAGGAGATCTTCTAGGCCACGCAAGTCAATCTTTACTTCTGCAGTTGCAGCTTCAGTTTCAGCAGTTTTCGGCTTCAAACTAGGGCAGTCGATATCTTGCAAACCGTTCGTCGGATTGACTTCATTCTACCACCAAAAGTTGCGGCTTTCAAAGGAGATTCAGATGAACCTACAGCGCAGTTCCAAAGAGGAGATCTTCTAGGCCACGCAAGTCAATCTTTACTTCTGCAGTTGCAGCTTCAGTTTCAGTAGTTTCCGGCTTCAAACTAGGGCAGTCGATATCTTGCAAACCGTTCGTTGGGTTGACTT
This sequence comes from Pinus tabuliformis, assembly GCA_031772625.1. Taxonomy (NCBI): domain Eukaryota; kingdom Viridiplantae; phylum Streptophyta; class Pinopsida; order Pinales; family Pinaceae; genus Pinus; species Pinus tabuliformis. Next base: position 368,141,079 of record CM062808.1, on the reverse strand, counting down.
CATTACACCACCAAAAGTTGCGGCTTTCAAAGGAGGTTAAGATGAACCTACAGTGCAGTTCCAAAGAGGAGATCTTCTAGGCCACGCAAGTCAATATTTACTTCTGCAGTTGCAGCTTCAAATTCAACAGCTTCCGGCTTCACATGTGTGAGAGAGAGAGACCCATTTCAGCGCAATAGAGAAGAGACTCATATCTGCGCAGTAGAGAGAGAGAGATGTGATGAGATGAGTGAGTCCAAATGAGGAAAAGTCCTCTTATATTTATACACAACGTTGGTGGGTGAATAGATGTGACTGTTGGGCTTCTGAGCCTACATGAGTTGTAGGTCAGCTTGATAATAATTCCATAATCAAAATAAATTCATATCTCCATGAATACTTATCGGAATTGGATGATCTTTATATCAATCCTACACCTCTCGACGAGAGGAATCTAATAAAAATATTATTAGCCATGAATAAGATGATCCACTTGAAGTTTTGCCCTGGTTTCCAATTTTAACACTCCCTCTCAACCATGGAGAACTTCATCTGCAATCTGTCTATCGGTTGTTACTATTCATTCATCAAATGCACTGCCTTGTACAGCCTGACCCTTGCCCTGCTCTACTCTATTTTGCCTGTTCTGCTTTGTCTTGTTCTGCCACTGATCTGTACTGTTTTGTTCTGTTCTGCTCTGCTCTTGCATTGTTCTGTTCTACTCTGCTTTTGTCCGAATTATGAAGAAGAAGAAATGATCGAGGATGTATCATACTGACTCAAAGTCAGTCTCAGAGTATGTACCACTAGTCCCAGACCAGTCTCAACCAACCCAAAGTCAGCGTCATAGTGAGTACAACTCCAATGGTCCCAGACCAATATCATCCTCCACTGACTCAAAGTCAGTCTCAGAGTATGTACCACTGATCCCAGACCAGTCTCAACCGACCTGAAGTCAGCGTCATAGTATGGTACAACTCCTACCACGGGTCCCAGACCAGTATCATTGATCCCAAATCAATGGAGGTCATCCTAGCGTAGGGAGTACAGTAGTTACAACGATGCGTCCATCGGTACTACTATGGTCCCTAACTTCATTTCCCTGCTCATTGATCAGATGAGAGGTACTTCCCATGAGTCCCAGACTGCATGGGTAGGATGCCTCGACAAGAGAACTAATCAATCCTGTCCTCACAGGAGAACACATCAATCCCGCTACAATTGCCATGGAGAACACATCAATCCAGGCCTCACAGGAGAACACATCAATCCTGCTACAATTGCCATGGAGAACACATCAATCCAGGCTGCCATGGAGAACACATCAATCCAGGCCTCACAGGAGAACTAATCATCCTGCTACACAGGAGAGCGAATCATCCTGTTCCACAAGAGAGCGAATCATCTTGTCCCACAAGAGAGCGAATCATCTTGTTCCAGTGTGCACCACCAGGGGAGGGTGAGTCACCCTGTGGTCATATGTTGCTCCAGTAGGAACCGCAAGCCCTCAGAGCTCCCAGAGCTCAATGTATGCAACATGCAGGACCCTTGTACAAGAGTTTCTAGCCGACTCCAAGTTTGGGAAAATCACAGATTAGATCTTTCCTCGGGGCTTTGACAAGGTGTATCAACCTGTACATCATCTTAATGTGATGGAGCTTCCTTGCTCATGGACTTACCATATCCCAGATGATATCTATCTGCTGGAGCAATTGACGAATACGGGATTCCTCAATAATCGAATCCCACCTCTGGTTGTTACAGAGAATCACAGTGATATCCAATGTAAATCCAAACAGCTCACTGAAGAGCTTTCGCAACCAGACTGCCTCACACGAGGTCATGCTAGCAACAATATATCCTACTTTGGTGGTGCTCAAAGCCACCGACTTCTGCTTCCTGCTCATCCAGGATATCGAAGCAGATCCCAAGGTGAAACAACACCCAGAAGTGCTCTTACGGTCCACCACACTGCCTGCCCAATTAACATCAGTATATCCAAGTAGTCTCACATCTCCGGCAGTGTATCTTAATCCATGAGAGATTGTGTTTTGAAGACATCTCAGAAGATTCCTGGCATCAATCTAGTGAGGCTCAACCAAATATGAGCTCACAATGCTAACTGCAAAACATATGTTCGGACGAAGGTTCACCAAGAACATCAATGCGAATGAGTTTTTGAAACTCAGAGGCATTTCCCAAGTCTGGTCCGACATCACTACCATATAACTTCTAAAAGTTAAGATTCTCGAGGTAGTCACAGGCTTGCAATCCATCATACCGAATCTTTCCAATATCTTTACCACATATTTTCCTTGAGATAGGAAAATTTCCCTTTGCTTTTGCCACACTTCAAGTCCTTGGTCCTTCATTTCAAATTCAGAAGCCATCTCCCTCTTACATTTGTGAATGAGAGGGTTTGCACCTGTAGAAAGAGGTCATCCACATGCAACACCAGTATGATAGGCTTGTCATCTTCAACCTTAAAGTAAAGGTTAGGATCAGCTTCACTCCTAGTGAATCCCAACTTCATCAAGTAGCTATCGATCCTCTCATACCAAGCTCGGGGTGCTTGCTTCAGCCCATAGAGAGCCTTCTTCAACCTGCATACATGAGATTTTCAATCATAAATCTCAAATCCTTCGGGTTGCTCCACGTAGACCTCTTCTTTGATCAAACCGTGCAAGAACGCAGTCTTGACATCCATCTGATGTAGGTTCCATCCTTGTGAAGTGGCAAGGGCTATGATCGAGCGGATGGTCGTATATCTAGCAACAGGTGCAAATATCACATCATAGTCTATACCTTCCTTCTGGGAGAAACCATGAGCAACAAAACGAGCCTTATACTTTTCCATACTTCCATCTGCTGCATGCTATATCTTGTAAACCCATTTTGAAGTAACAATTGTCTTGTCCAGGGTCTGGGAACTACTTCCCAGACATCATTCTCCATAATAGACTCATATTCTATGGTCATAGCATCCTTCCATAGTTAATGCTTGATGACATCTGAGAATGATGAAGGTTCATTTTGTATGATCGTGCTCATGATGGTCAGGTATCCCTGATACCTGTTAAGTTTCTTACTTTGATGGAAGGTTCCTCAGGGTGTAGCATGTCCTTCAGCATCATCAAGTATCCCCCTAAGCCATGAAGGCCTCTTCTTAGAAGAGGAAGGCTCATGTGGATGAGGATCAATCGGATCCATGGGTTCTTCTACATCAAGCATTGATTCATCATCCTTTTCTTTCGGTTCCCTGCTGTCGGCTTCTTGAGAGCTCCTCAAAGTCAGAAGATTGTTCACCTTGCTGAGAGCCATATCTTCGTCAAAGGTGACATCATGAGTAATTACGACTTCCCTTTGACCGACTACATAGATTCTATAGCCTTTAGTATTTTCACCATAGCCCACAAAAATTCCCTTCTTTCCAGATGCACCCAATTTATTTCTTTTCTCTTTCGGCACATGAAAATATACAGGGCTTCCAAAAATTTTGAAATGAGAAACATCAGTTTTCTTACCAGTGAACTTTTCTTCAGGAGTCTTGGAACCCAATGCTTGATGAGGGCATCGAATTTTGTACATATACGACAGTGTTTGTAGTTTTAGCCCATAGAAACTTTGGAAGTCTTTGATTATGTAGCATGGCATGGACAATTTCCATCATTGTGCGGTTCTTCCTTCCCACCATACCATTCTGCTCAGGAGTATGTGGTGTAGTAGTCTCCCTCTTAATGCCAACCTCAGGTATGCTTGAGTGAACCAATTGTAATATATCAGAGGTCTTGCTTTGGCTTGAGGGGAATGGTCCCCTTTTGAGCTTTCCTTCAACACATCCTGGACATACACCTTCTTTCTCTACTCAGAATTCGGGCATCCTTGTCACCATTTGTCTTACATCAAGTATAGCTTTATAATGAAGGGGGGCAAACCTCCAATGCCAAAGTTTGGACTGAAGAGATGTGTCATAAGACATGACACCTAGCAGACTTCCATCGACCTGATATAATGAATCAACACTAAACCCAAGAGTAAAGGCATCTTTAACATTATTTTTCCATATACATACCTCGCCATCGTTGAAGGTTACCTTGTAGCCTTTGTCTTCTGTTGCCGAGATGGACACTAGGTTCCTTTTGAGGTCAGGTGCATTTAATACATCCTGGACTTTCTAGCCTTCTTGAATGGTTGTCCTCTTCCTCGATCTCCAGCTCTCCTCTTACCTTTGCTGTTGAATTTGTCATTCCTTTGATTTGCCATAAGAGGGATTTTGATCATCGTCCTGGTGTGAGTCCTTTCTTCTCTTTGCATGAGAAGAAAAGACAGTAGGAGGACCTTTAGGCATGGGCATTTCTTGCACTTCTTCCCTTGTTTCTTCTTGAATGCATCTAGCCATTAATTCCTTGAAACTAGGAATTACATTATTGTTCAGAAGAGTAGTCCTGAACACATACCATTCAGATGGTAATCCTCCGAGAGTTGTGAGTGCCATTTCTCTATCAGTAATGGTTTCCCTAATAGATAGGAGATCGTTCTTGATCTCGGTGATTCTTAAGAAGTATGCTTGCATACTTTCATCTTTACCCTTCTTGATTTCCCTCAACTTATTTCTAAGAAACAAAACTTGATTTGCATCATTAACTTTAAATAAACTCACCAGTCTGTCGTAGATTTCCTTGGAGGTGTCTAGATCAGAGATGTAGGCCACCAAGCGCTTGTCGATAGAGTCCCGAATGATCTTCTTTGTTTTGACTTTTCCATTTTTCCATTTGTTCCAGGCAGCAGCAGATGCATTTGATGAAGGCTCAACAATATTGCCTCTTACATGGTCCAACACTCCTTGATCTTCAAGGGTTAGATCGATAGACATCTTCCATCTGTGATAGTCAGCTTTCTCACGGAGCTTGTCTTTGGCAGGAAAGAGTGTTGAGGACCCCATAGTTATTTTAGGATAGCCTTGCCAATCTTCTCTTCAATGATTGCTCTTGCTCTTGCTCGGGCTTTGTCTTCACCTCAGCTCTGATACCATGTTAAGTTATGGTATGTTCTATGCTTATAATAGTTTACTTCTTTTTCTTATTATATTCCACCGATTAGCAATCACATGTACATAAAGTAAAGTGCAGATAGAACATTAAACGATCGACAGAAAACAAGCCAAGACAAGAGACACAAGATGTGGCGGCTAGCCAGGGACAAACCCCACAATGTGTGGGGAAACCCTTTGATCAAATCTTCTTTTATCTTCAATAATTCAACAGAGAGAAATAGTACAATAAATCTGATTCATATCAGCAGTAGCAAACCCTAGATCAGTAGCATCAGCATTAGCGGCGTCATTATCAAACTAGGGCAGACCATATCTCACAAACCGACAGTCGGATTGACTTCATTCCAACACCAAAAGTTTCGGCTTCCAGAGGAGGTTCAGATGAGGAGATCTTCTAGGCCACGCAAGTCAATCTTTACTTCTGCAGTTGCAGCTTCAGTTTCAACAGTTTTCGGCTTCAAACTAGGGCAGTCGATATCTTGCAAACCGTTCGTCCGATTGACTTCATTCCACCACCAAAAATTGCGGCTTTCAAAGGAGGTTTAGATGAACCTACAATGCAGTTCCAAAGAGGAGATCTTCTAGGCCATGCAAGTCAATCTTTACTTCTGCAGTTGCAGCTTCAGTTTCAGCAGTTTCCAGCTTCAAACTAGGGCAGTCGATATCTTGCAAACCGTTCGTCGGATTGACTTCATTCCACCACCAAAAGTTGCAGCTTTCAAAGGAGGTTCAGATGAACCTACAACGCAGTTCCAAAGAGGAGATATTCTAGGCCACGCAAGTCAATCTTTACTTCTGCAGTTGCAGCTTCAAATTCAACAGCGTCCGGCTTCACATGTGTGAGAGAGAGAGAGACCCATTTCAGCGCAGTAGAGAAGAGACTCATATCTGCGCAGTAGAGACTAGAGAGAGAGAGAGATGTGATGAGATGAGTGAGTCCAAATGAGGAAAATTCCTCTTATATTTATACACAACGTTGGTGGGTGAATAGATGCGACTGTTGGGCTTCTGAACCTGCATGAGTTGTAGGTTGGCTTGATAATAATTCCATAATCAAAATAAATTCATATCTCCATGAATACTTATCGGAATTGGATGATCTTTATATCAATCCTACACCTCTCGACGAGAGGAATCTAATAAAAATATTATTAGCCATGAATAAGATGACCCACATGAAGTTTTTCCCTGGTTGCCAATTTTAACAAGTTGGCATTAACCAACATCGATCTCAATGATCCAGTGCTAGAGCCCGTTAGATTAGATGATGGTGATATTGTAGAGGGGTCATCCTCCACACCAGTGGATGTAGAGGCGACTATGGATACAGGGGAGGAGGAGGATGCAGAGGAGAGCAGTGGTGACCATGATGATGAGGACTATTGACCACTACGTGTCAACGACCCATAGCAGTACACCTCTTTTTTTCACAAAAGGAATAGCGTTTGATCAATGTGTCCATGTTGTTTGACTATCATCATCAGCCTGATCATATTATATTGTAAACCCTTTCTGCATGTGTAAATTGTAAATAATCTCAGCAGATCCGTGTCGTGTATGTATTTTCCTAGGTAAACCTAATTTTTTGATGACGATTTACATTCAGAAGGTTTTTTGTCTCACCGATCCATGATCGGCAGATTTTTCCTTCAGCCTTACCCCAAAGCCGGAATGGATTTTGTCACCAGAATGTTAGGGGAGTCATAGTGTGTTATATCGAGTCAATGTAAAAGTGATTTGGGAATAATCCTAACTATTTGGTTAGGTTATTTTATTACAAATTGCTTGATCTGCTAGATTATATTTGTGTTGCAGAAATGGGTAGTCTGTGAGGGTCTATATCAAATGGGTTTTCCCCCTTGAGATGTAAAAATGTAAAAATCATGATGTAAAATGTCTTGAGTGTTAGAAAAATAATTTATCCCCTCATAGGTCCTAGGTCCTAGGTAAATTTAAATTTTCCAGTGGTAAAATTCGTGGATCCTTTAAAAAATTAAATCTTAACTGGTCCAGGGACTAAGGTTAATTTATTATTTTGCTAAATTTTATATCTTAGGTCCCTTTGGTTAAGTCAAAGTCAAAGTTTTGAGAAAATAAATGCAAAATTTTAATTTTTAAATATATTTAAATGCATTTAATTGAAAATTTTTAAATTTCCTCAATATTTAAAATTTCGATGGATGAGATTAAAAGAAATTTTGATCCTCATCAACAGTCGAGATCACTTTGACAAGGATCACTCGAACTAGCCGTTGGGAAATTTATCTTTAAATAGGGGGTCAGTTGTCAGTTGAGAATGATCCGATCTTTTGATCGTGTACTAGGCGAAAAGCTCTCTCTTGTAATTTTTTTTATGAGCAATAAAGAAAAACTTTAGGGTTAACTTCTGCTGGTGTTACTCTTCATGAACATGCTGTAAGATGTATTATTTTCATGCATATATTTCTTTTTGGGCATTGATATAGCTTTCTAAAGAGCGATTTGAATACAAGTATCTTGCTTAGTGGCCGAGGTTTGAATGGTAATTTAAGTTTTGAATATAATCGCAGGTATCTCTATTAGATCTAAATTTTGTTATCATTTTTTCGTTCTATGTTCACGACTGAATCGAGTTTTGTAGGACAATCCTTGATTATTAGATCATCGTGCACTCGGGGAAGTTCTTGGCTGAACCAGCCAACTCTCGATTTGTGTTTTCTGAAGAGCCCAACTTGATTTTGATCCCGGGCTTATCATAAGATAATATTTTTATGGGTGATGCATGAAGGGTTTCAAGCTTAGTACCTCCAAAATTCAAAAAATTTTAATTTTTATGTGCAAAATTGTCAGATATGGCTATCGGGAGCCACAAATCATCAGATCTAGGAGAGGAGTCAGACTCACACTCCCTAGATCTGATAGATATGCCACTTATGTACATAGATTTGTAATTTTTTTTTAATTTTTCTGACTTAGGGTTTTTGGGGTTTCATTTTTTTTTTGGTATACCGAAATTCTGGCTGTTTGTTTTCGGGAGCAGGTTGCAGATATGAAGGTGAAGTTTTATTTTGAAGCCAAATCTAGGCCCTGGAGGGTAAGATCTGGCCTCAGAACTAGCTTTTGCAGGAGCATTCTTTCTACAATTCGATGGTTTGAAAATTTTTTAAATCTGAAAATTCCGTGAAGGTTTTAAGGTCAAATCTGAACGAGGTGGATTAGATATTTATCTGAAGAATTTTCTGTAAGGGTTTCATTCCATTTTTTTAGTTTTTGGCTATCTGTCTACTGCCTGGGGTTTCAATTTTTCTGAAAAAAATTCGAATTTTTTTTTTAAGATAGAACCCTCACTCGCTCATCTCTCCCACAGCTACATCGCTTTTTTTTCCACTTCTACCCTCCCCACACCGCATTCACCTTCAAAACACACACACCCTCGTTTTGTGTCCTTTCTCCTAACTAGCAGATTCCTTCTGCTCTCCCTCACTGCAACCATATCCGCTATCCTCTCTTCATCGCAGCTCTTTTCTTAGCCAAGACTCCATTTCGCTACCTATCCATTTTCTCACCTGCGAAACCTGCAACAAACCCTGATCCTCACGTCCTTACGATTCTATCCGATCTCCATCGAGTTGCTTTTCCTCTACGCAGCAAGCTCCTCCAGCATCCTCACGCAGTTTATCGCTGCCTTACACTGCTATCCAACTCGTTCTCCATGCTGTCGACAATCCTTCTTCAAACCTACAAAAAAACTAAACCCTCCATTTCTAACATTCATTGCAAAGCCTGTGTTCGATTTCCATTTCCGCCGTCAAGTATACCTACGCAATAAACAAACGCATACACTTCGATTTTTTATGTTTCGATTTTATGCTTGGGTTAGGGTTATTGCTATTTCATCGTATGATTTCATGGTGTTAGCTTATGTTAGTTCCTTTTAATTATATATTCGATTAGGCTTAAGTTTGCAAATAGTTTGATTTTTGTTTTATTTTGTTTTATTTAGATTTTATCTTTCATTACCTTATTTTGACTTTGATTTTTTGGGGTTGAAAAAAAACAAAAAAACAATCGATGTATGTATGCATTACTTTAGGTTTAGGGTTAGTTTCTTTTTTTATTATTATTTAGTTTAGCTTATGTATGCATTTTTTTTTAGGTTTCATTAAATTTCTAACTTGGGTTAGATATCTCTTTTATTTAGTTTAATTTAGAATTTTATTTAAGCTTTGTATAGTTAGGGTGTAGGTAGATTAGTTTTTATATATTTCAATTTGATGATAGTCGTTACATTTGAAATTAATAAATCATAAAAAAAATCTATTTTTTTTTTTAAATTCAATTTTATTTTTATTTTTGACTCTGATATTTATCATTTAAAAAAAAAATCGAAAAAGTTATTTGTCGATTTATTTTGTCACATTTAGTCTTGCTTAAAATATCAAAAAATTCACCTAAGGAAAAGTTAAGTGTCAATTTAAAATTTCATTTTGGTGTCCTTTTGGTGCTGAGGAAAGATCTAACAACAAATTTTTGTGGTGTTTTTCATTTTACTATAGTTAAATGTGCTTAAATTTTTATATCTAGAGATTAACTATTTGAAGGTGGTGAAATTTTCCTGGATTTGGTTCTTTAAGCATACATCTTTTAGTTTTGGGATTTGAAATGGTCAGCATTTAAATTTTGTGGCTATTTAAAGCATTTGCATCTCTTGAAATTTAACTGCTAAGACATTGTGCTTCTATAGAAAATCTTTCGTTATTGCTTGAATTATATAATGCTCGTTACATATCAGATATTTTGCAAATTTTTCAAGCAATCATTAATTATTTCATAAGCAGCAGCAACTAATTGATTACCTTGGATCATTGACTCCATAAGGCACTGGTTGTAATCATTTAAAATTTAATCAAATTCTAAGTCTCGCTAAGCCTTAATCAAGTACTCGATTGGTTCACTGTGTCTCCCGAACCGGCTGATTCATAGCTAGTTCTCTTTTATGCCATAAGGTCTAGCCCCCTTACCTTGTTATAGGGAGATGGCTTAAACGGAGAGATCGGGGATCAGGGTGGCAACCCCTGGTCTAAGTGTTGTCACGGTCCTTAGACACCCTATGCGACAACATTTTTTGGCGCCATTGTCGGGGACCGATTTATTGGGCCTAGGCTTTACAACATTCATCATCCATCTTCCATCTTTCTATCATTCATTTGAGCTAGCAACGATAACATTTTTTGGCGCCGCTGCCAGGGACAGAGTTTTTTTGTCCTTGGTCCTCACGACATTCATCTGTCATCATTTCAATCATCTCATCTTTTTTGCCATTCATTACCTTGTCAAGCGGCCAGCATTTCCTGGCATCATTTGATCTTTTCATCATCTCGTTAATCGTTTCCTCTGCACCTTTAGCACCTAGACTTCTCGGTTCGTTTTTTTTTTGGGTGGCGACTCCATTTCTTTTCATTTATTTTTTCTCAGATAAGAAGCCCTCCCTTATATCCGGTTGTTTGTTGCCTTTTGGATCCTAGAGTTAGATTCATGTTCAAGTGGCGACTCCACTTCTTTCATTTCTTACAAGAATTTCTACTAGAAGCTCACTTCTTGTGGATCTCTTGACTTTCTTGAGCATAGGTCTCTCTCTATCATCCATTTGGTCCCTCATTATTCGTCATGGATTATTCGTTTACCCTGTGTCATTTTACTAATGTTCTCCATGAAATTCTGGAAATCTCCATTCATAAATTGTCTTTGTTCTCGGGTGGTGATTCAGTGGAAAATTTTAAGGATGGAAATTTTTCTTGAAGTTTAAAAACATTGGCAAATCTCACCAATCCCTAATATGCAAACTATAAAATGTTTATTGATATATTTGTAAAATTATTCAAATTTTTAATGATTTTATGTATAGTTTCTATATAATGTTGGCGATTTTTAAGGTAAAATAATTTTATATTCTAAAATTTGGGCGAATCATATTTTAAAAAATTGGAAATTGGCGAATCTTTTTTGTGCAAAAATCATGGAAAATTAGCCCACTGGGCGAAATTAGCCCCTAAAATTTTCCATGGAAAGCATCTCTGCAGGTTTTCTCGTATAATGCTCATATATTGTAGTTCTCCCCAGTATGATCATGAAGATGTCAAAATGCGTCTATTTGCCTGTTCTTTAGAGGGTGATGCTTTGAATTGGTTTAATAATTGTCCTGAAGATTCTTTCACTTCTTTACAAGACATCTTTCATGCTTTTAAAGATAGATATGGTTATCAAGACACCTAGCCTTGTGCCCTTGAAATTATACAACAGAATGAAAGTGATTTTGTGAAGGATTCAATTGTCGATGAAAGATTTCAAGACAATTCTCCATATCAGAATGTGCCATCCACCTGTACCATTGCAGATCAAATCCATGATAGTGGAAAAGCAGGGACAAATTGTCAAATCAGTGTCAACAATGAAAGGGAAAATCATAAGCAAATTATAGAGGAACTAATGCGACTAGAGGAAGCAAATCAAGAAAAAATTGTAACTGATTACGTCAATGATATGAGAACTTTATAGATCCACCTGGAAAAACGATATAAGGAGATGGAAACCATGAAAGCTAATCATGATAGGGAAATTAATTCTATGCAAAACAAGTTATTAACTATGGACGAAGAAATGACACTCATGACATTTGATTATAATAATCAGTTGGCTACCATGCAAGCAAATCATAAGAAAGAGATAAACTCTATGCAACATTGCTTGATGACCATAAAGGCAAAGAATGACAAAGTAATAAAAGATATGGAAGCTAGTCAGATATGTCTTCAGAATAAGTTATTGAGCATGGAGGAAGACCATGCCAGGGAAATCAGTGCTATGAAGGTTGAACATTTTAGCCAGATGGATGCCATTACAATGTAGGTATAGAAGCTTCAACATTAGTGAGAGGATGAAAGAAACAGGGAGATGTCGATAGATTAGAAGCCTCCTTATCTACTGCATAAAGCTCCATCTTATTATGAGGAGGTCATTTGTTCCATTGAAAAGTGGTTAATTGAAGGTGATCAAGATAAAATTAAAAACAATAAAAATCAGATGCAAGATGAAGAAAGACATGTCACGCATATCCTACATACATCATCTGAGAGTTTTGAAGCAGAAGGTTCCATGTCATCAGTGATACACCCTTCCACAAAGAAAAACGCAATAGAAAGAGAACAAGAAAGCGATTTGATGCATCAGATAGCTGTAAACAGTTTGATTTTCGGATAGGAAAAAGTCCTACCGTATGCAGAATTGGACATGGCACATCCAAGAAACAGCGGACAGATTTTCCTGAAAGCAGGCAAATGCTCAGTATACACTATATTGAACCCATTTGATGCCATGGGGCATCCTCTGTATTTCTAACCCTACTCCTTGTCTTTTTAGTGTTTCATTTTTGCTTTAGGATTAGATTTACCTTTCATGTTACTAGATAGTTAATAAATGAAGAGCTTATATCTTTCTTGTGTTTAATGTTATATGATGATTTTTGGATGTGTTAGCGCTTGAAATTTCACCTTAGGCTGAGAAAGGCAAACTCCAAGGCAACATCAAACCACTTAGCCTCGTAGCTAGCCCTACGGGGCAGGAGAGGGCTCTCTCCGTATATCTCGGTAAAGACCTTCAACGGGCGAGATAACCAATAAGGAAACACTGATTTTAGGCTAGTAAACTGATAAAAAAGGTTTGAATTGGAAGTTTTAAGATTTTGGTGGAAAGTTGGGGAAAGGCAATTTTGGGTGCGGGGATTGGACACAGTTTTTGCAGGGGGTTCTTTGGGGCAAGGTAGGAGACAGTATTGATGCCTTTGATAGAGGTGGATGGATGAGAATGACCGGTGAGGAGTTAAGGAGAGCAAGCAATAACCTTGAATTCCCCTTAAACAGTTGAAAACATTGATATTAAGCAAACTTAAAAGCAGAGCATGACAGTCATGAATTCTACTTTAACACTTCATTTGCCTAATTTGCAGAAGGAAAAGTAAGGAAATGATTCACATAACACACTTACAAGTACAAAGAGAAACACACCATCAATACATGTGACCACAAGAATCCCAAAAAGGACTGCAAAACCCTGGTCTTCCTTTGCCAAAAATTGCAGAGATACAATGAGTAATACAATAAGAGCTTCTCCCTCAAGAGTCCAACCTTCCAACCTCTGAAAATGACTAAGAAAATACATAATATAGGCAAGCTAACACCTTTCCTTGCCTCTAGGGGTCGAGCTCATCCTTCTAGGAGCTGTTTCAACCAATTCTAAATTGAGCACTAAAATCTAGGCAGTCAAAACAACTTGCTTCTATAAGCTAGGAAGCCAATTCACTCATTAAATGTTTGTTATTTCATGAATGAATCTTCTAGAATAGGTAAATAAGTGTCATGTCAACATGAAAATACATTAATTACATCAAAGAGGGTGAAAAATCCCATCACAAGTCAAAACTGGTCAAAGTTGGGCGAATCCCTGAGCTGTAGGTTGAATTCCTGTGCAAACTGCCTGATGGGTCGCGCGCAATTCCTGAATGGGTCGCGCGCCTTTGGAGGCACTTCTAGGTGTCCAAATGAGGCAAAAGTGGGCTTGTTGGAAATGTCTGGATGTCTACTTTCCAACCCAAGTGGAATTTCTGAATTTGGTTGTCATTTGCCCCTCCAAAATTGCAATCTCCCAAGACTGCTTCCTGTGTGTCAAAAATGTGGCAGAAAATCATTTTTTTCTTGTTTTTTGACTTTCTGGAGGCCCAAAACTTGGTGAAATTTCTTGGTAATGGCTGAGCAAGTGTAACTTTCCATGACAAATCCAGAAATGCTGAGTTTTCCCAAAATGGAGTTGCCCAACGAAAGGGTCGCGCGCCATTGGTGGAGAAAACCTGTGTTTGGCACAAAAAATTCACAATTGACAAAATTTTCTCCAAATTTCTTGAAATTTGGGCTGGGAGTCCCCAATCAAGTATCATGCTCAGTCAAAGAGGCTTTGGCCAAAATTTGGAGTGGATCGGGCCTTTTCCGTCGTTTTAGTGCCTTGGCCAACCTCCTTGGATCTGGCGATTGCAATTTTGACATTTCTCTAAAACCATGACACCTGTGCAAAAAGTGAAGGAGGTTTTTCTTCTTTGGCATGTTATGGACAAAAACCTCTCTCAGTTTTCCAAAATTCATCTTTTATTGCTCTGGAACATCATTTGAGTACGACTTGTCCTGATGTGTGAAACAAGGAATTTTGTCGAAATGGAGCGAAATGAAGGGGATAGGGGGCTTCTAAATTCTTGGAGAAATTTTTGAGAGTGGGGGGGGATGTTAGGAAGCAGGGGAAAGTGGAATCTCAGAGATTGAGCGAGGGGAAGGGGTCCAAAAGGGCAAAACACAGGCCCAACCTAGAAAATTGCCAGGTTGTAGCTAGAAACTAGGGTTTGTGCAAAAATGAGGAATTTGGGGGATCTCAGTGATGGAAAGTGTTTGATAAGGTACTTTAAGGATAGGGGAAGGTGTATGAACATCTGGATACAAGTTTTGCCAATGATTTGACCATCCAAGAGAAATTAGCTTTCAAAACCCTAGGAGAGGGAAATGACCTTACCTAGGCGCAACTGAAGCATGAACAAGATGTAAAATGACTCATTAGACACTGACATGATAATGACAACCCTATGAACGATGATAGACTCAGCTGAATAGTGACATAGATTGGCATTTGGGCAACTTTGAAAAGAGTGAGAGCAAACCCTAGACCTAATGCCTAGTGACCAAGTTTTGCTTGAAAACTCTTTGAAATGACAAAATTTGACCTTGACACTTTGAGACCACTTTGTAAGAGCATATTTGATCACTGGAGGAAGGCTAGAAAGACTGACACTTACAGGATGGATGCTACTTATCTTTTGTTGTGTGTTGTGTGGATGCAGATTTTGGATTCTCACATTCCTACAGTGCAGCAACGTGTCCCCAAGTAGAGCCAGATGTTGACCACTATGTGTCAACGACCCATAGCAGTACACCCCCTTTTTTCACAAAAGGGATAGCGCTTGATCAATGTGTCTATGTCGTTCGACTATCATCATCAGCCTGATCATGTTATATTGTAAACTCTTTTTGCATGTGTAAATTGTAAATAATCTCAGCAGATTCGTGTCGTGTATGTAATTGCCTAGGTAAACCTAATTTTTTGATGACGATCTACATTCCAAAAGGTTTTTTGTCTCACTGATCCATGATCGGCAGAGTTTTCCTTTAGCCTTACCCCAAAGCCAGAATGGATTTTGTCACCAGAATGTTAGAAGAGTCCTAGTGTGTTAAATCGAGTCTATGGAAAAGTGATTTGGGAATAATCGTAACTATTTGGTTAGGTTGTTTTATTACAAATTGCTTGATCTGCTAAATTATATGTGTCACAAAAATGGGTAGTCTGTGAGGGTCTATATCAAATAGGTTTTCCTCCTTGAGATGTAAAAATGTAAAAATCATGATGTAAAATGTCTTGAGTATTAGAAAAATAATATATCCCCTCATAGGTCCTAGGTCCTAGGTAAATTTAAATATTCCAGTGGTAAAATTCGTGGATCCTTTAAAAAATTAAATCTTAACTAGTCCAGGGACTAAGGTTAATTGATTATTTTGCTAAATTTTATATCTTAGGTCCCTGGGGTTAAGTCAAAGTCAAAGTTTTGAGGAAATAAATGCAAAATTTTAATTTTTGAATATATTAAAATGCATTTAATTGAAAAAATTTAAATTTCTTCAATATTTAAAATTTCAACGGATGAGATTAAAAGAAATTTTGATTCTCATACACAGTCGAGATCGATTTGACAAAGATCACTCGAACTAACCATTGGGAAATTTATCTTTAAATAGGGGGTTAGTTTTCAGTTGAGAATGATCCAATCTTTTGATCGTGTACTGGGCGAAAAGCTCTTTCTTGTAATTTTTTTTTATGAGCAATAAAGAAAGACTTTGGGGTTAACTTTTGCTGGTGTTACTCTTCATGAACATGCTGTAAGATGTATTATTTTCATGCATATATTTTTTTTTGGCCATTGATATAGCTTTCTGAAGAGCGATTTGAGTACAGGTATCTTGCTCAGTCATTGGGGTTTGAATGGTAATTTAAGTTTTGGATATAATAGCAGGTATCTCTATTAGATCTGAATTTTATTATTGTTTTCTCGCTCTATGTTGACGGTTGAATCGAGTTTTGCAGGAAAATCCTTGATTATTAGATCATCGTGCGGTCGGGGAAGTTCTCGGCTGAACCAGCCAACTCCCGATCCGCGTTTTCTGAAGAGCCCAGCTTGATTTTGATCTCGGGCTTATCATAAGATAATATTTCTATGGTGATGCATGAAGGGTTTCAAGCTTAGTACCTTCTCCAAAATTCAAAAAATTTTAATTTTTATGTGCTAAATTGTCAAATCTGGCTGTTGGGAGTCGCAGATCATCAGATCTGGGAGCGGAGTCGAACTCACACTCCCTAGATCTAATAGATCTATCATTTATGTACATAGATTTGTAATTTTTATTTTATTTTTCTGACTTAGGGTTTCTAGGGTTTCATTTTTTGGGTATATCAGAATTCTGGGTGTTTGTTTTCAGGAGCAGATTGCAGATCTGAAGGTGAAGTTTTATTTTGAAGCCAGATCTAGGCCCTGGAGGGTAAGATTTGGCCTCAGAACTATCTTTTATAGGAGCATTCTTTCTACAGTTCGACGGTTTGAAAATTTTTTAAATCTGGAAATTCCGTGAAGGTTTTAAGGTCAAATCTGAACCAGGTGGATTAAATATTTATCTGAAGTATTTTGTGTAAGGGTTTCGTTCCATTTTTTTAAGTTTTTGGCTATCTGTCTGTTGCTTGGGGTTTCAATTTTTTTGAAAAAAAATTTCGAATTTTTTTTTAAGCTAGAACCCTCACTCGCTCATCTCTCCCACAACTACATCGCTTTTTTTTTCCACTTCTACCCTCCCCACACACCATTCACCTTCAAAACACACACAACCTCGTTTTGCATCCTTTCTCCTAACCAGCGGATTCCTTCTACTCTCCCTCACTGCATCCATATTCGCTATCCTCTCTTCAGCGCAGCTCTTTTCTTAGCCAAGACTCCATTTCGCTGCCTATCCATTTGCTCACCTCCGAGACTTGCAACAAACCCTGATCTTCGCATCCTTATGGCTTTATCCAATCTCCATCAAGTTGTTTTTCCTCCACGCAGCAAGCTCCTTCAGCATCCTCACGCAGTTTATCACTGCCTTACGTTGTTATCTGACTCGTTCTCCACACTGCCGACGATCCTTCTTCAAACATGCAAAAAAAACTAAACCCTCCATTGCTACCATTCATCGCAAAGTTTGTCTTCAGTTTCCATTTCCGCTGTCAAGTATACCTTCACAATAAATAAAAGCATACACTTCGATATTTTATGTTTCGATTTTATGCTTGGGTTAGGGTTATTGTTATTTCATTGTATGATTTCATGGTGTTAGCTTAGGTTAGTTCCTTTTAACTATATTTGATTAGGCCCAAGTTTGCAAATAGTTTGATTTTTGTTTTATTCAGATTTTATCTTTCATTACCTTATTTTGACTTTGATTTTTTGGGTTAAAAAAAAAAAAAGAAAACAAACAAAAAACAATCGATATATGTACGTGTTAGTTTAGGTTTAGGGTTAGTTTCTTTTTTTTATTATTATTTAGTTTAGCTTATGTATGCATTTCTTTTTAGGTTTCATTAAATTTTTAGCTTAGGTTAGATATCTCTTTTATTTAGTGTAATTTAGAATTTTATTTAAGCTTTGTATAGTTAGGATGTAGGTAGATTAGTTTTTATATATTTCAATTTTATGATAGTCGTTACATTTGAAATTAATAAATCATAAAAAATAAAAAACTCAATTTTTTTTTTTTTTTTTTTTAATTCAATTTTTATTTTTGACTTTGATTTTTATCATTAAAAAAAAATCGAAAAAATTATTTGTCGATTTATTTTGTCACATTTAGTCTTGCTTAAAATATCAAATAATTCACCTAAGGAAAAGTTAAGTGTCAATTTAAAATTTCATTTTGGTGTCCTTTTGGTGCTGAGGAAAGATCTAATAACAAATGCTTGTGATGTTTGTCATTTTACTATAGTTAAATGTGCTTAAATTTTTATATCTAAAGATTAACTTTTTGAAGGTGGTGAAATTTTCTTGGATTTGGTTCTTTAAGCATACATCTTTTAGTTTTGGGATTTGAAATGGTTAGCATTTAAATTTTGTGGTTATTTAAAGCATTTGCATCTCTTGAAATTTAATTGCTAAGACATTGTGCTTCTATAGAAAATCTTTTGTTATTGCTTGAATTATATAATGCTCGTTACATATCAGATATTTTGCAAATTTTTCAAGCAATCATTAATTATTTCATAAGCAGCATTTGCTAATTGATTACCTTGGTTCATTGTCTCCATAAGGCACTGGTTGTAATCATTTAAAATTTAATCAAATTCTAAGTCTCGCTAAGCCTTAATCAAGTATTCGATTGCTTCGCTGTGTCTCCCGAACCGGCTGATTCACAGCTGGTTCTCTTTTATCCCATAGGGTCTACCCCCCTTAGCCTGCTATAGGGGGACGACTTAAACAGAGAGATCAGGGATCAAGGTGATAACCCCCGGTCTGAGCGTTGTCGCGGTCCCTAGACACTGTGCGACAACAAGCACATTGATGTTGATTTCGGTGATGACTATGAGGATTGATGTCTCATGAGTCATGGGCTACCTACTACCTTGAGGCTTGTATATCTGTAGTTGTTTTTTATTTTCTATTTCTATTTCTATTTGCCATTGGCATTGCACTACCTATGTAACACATTTTGATATGATGACTTAATGAGAAAACTACAACTGTCAGTGTCTTTATCTTACCATCTTGTCTTTCTCCTATTAGATCATTGATGAATTGAATATGTATTATGATTTATGTGACAGTGACATGTATTTGAATTTTGTATGTACTATGCATGCTATAATGTTACTAACTTACTTTGTAAACAATAAAACTAACATCTAGATGAAGATCTATGTTTGAAATCAATGAATTTGTATAATTAATGAGAATTTGTGTAAGAAATATATATATATATATATATATATATATATAACGAATCCTACGTGTCCTGTTCCAGGGGGTCAACGTGTCCGAATCTGACACTCGAATCCCCGTATCCTACAAATTCTGAATCCCCGTGTCAGGTTACTTAGGTGATGACTAATGAGGGATGTGTAGCTCATGCTAGGCCTTTGCCCATATGCTAAACACGTTCCAACGATATTTGCATTTTACATTTTCTATTGCATCTTTATATGCTTTTATCATTCTTTCAGCTGCATCAACCTCTGAGGCCAAGGGTTTGGGCCCTGACTCAAGGATGTGGATATAGGGTGCCAATCCCAGTGACCAATGACAATCAACCCAAAGAGTGGAGATGAATAACAGGGAAGGATGGAAAGTGGTAAGCATGGATTACCATGGACATACTATATCAGTCAATGCCCCCTATTAGTGCCCTTCCTAAACCATAAGGCCTTAGAAGAGGTCTCACTGGACTAGAGTCAAAAGCTAACTTCCTATTTGAAGTGTGGGAACAATGATAAAATCAGGGGAAATCGATCTAGTATGCTTCGTGATTCATATTAATACGCTCTTAACATTAGATTGAAGAACACGATTGCTGAAATGGTTAAAATACTTATTGATAGATAACCCAACATCCTTCAAGAAGGATCCTAGATGGGTAAGAGCACTGACCATAGCAATAAGTGGAGAGCTCTGACATGAAGCTATCTGAAGACCATCATAGGGACATTGGTTGAATGGCTGTCAAATGAGGAGAAAAATTCTCCTATGGTTACCCACTTTTGGTGGGTAACAATGACTAAAATGAATCTATTATAGATGTTGTTAATTGGCCCTATTGTTGTACAAACTAGCAGGTCTCGTATATAGGCTAGAGCTAGAGGGAACAACAACAATTTGGGACCACTGCCACCACGGCCCATGTTCCCTTCGCTTCTCGAATTTTCATTGACGAAAGGAGTCCCAGTATGGAGGAAATCATATTGGATGTAGGATCAATGTTAAAAATTGGCAACTAGTGTCAATTTCGACTTTGGACAGCTCCTTTGGGGAAGATAATTATGGCATTAAATTCCTCTTTTCGAGAGGACCAAAATCGAGCTAACGATCGTCGAATTTGGTTAAGGAGAAATGTGATTTTGAATTTATGCTTCTCTCATGTAAAATTAACAAGGTCGGCCTCATTTATATGCTGGCTCAATAAGCCCAAAAGTCACGTCTCCTCAACCCCATCAACTAGTATATATTGAGGTGCTTCCAACCTCATTAGAGACATGATAAAGGTGGAATTTCTTCTGAAATAGGGTGCGAAGTTGAGACTAGGACGTCCAAAAGCAGGAGCCAGATTTGTGAAGAGATTTTCTCTGTTTGTGTACCGTTTCCTTTTGGGCGAAAGGCCGAAGTTCTCTATGGTTATTGTAGCCAGAAAGAAGGTTCGGAAAACTATTTTAATGTGGTTTTAGGGCTGCGGATTTCTTACTGTCACAAGCCGCAATTCAGAAGTGTGATAATAAGGGTTTCTATGCTTGGTTTGTGCATTTCATATCTCTATTCTAGCCGCTAGAAAGTATCAGCTACAACTGCATGTTAAGACACCTGTTTGAGGGATCGTAAGGCCTTAGAAGGCTCTTCCCTTCAGGCCACAGTCACATGAAGATTTAGTTTTCTGTTGTTTAAGGGCTTCTTCCTTAGTATTGGACAACTGTTGGTACAGGTTGCTGTAGGGTGCATTGAACCCTAGTTCTGCGTATAGATGTCTTGAAGTGAACTTCAAGGGAGCTGCTCAGTGAAAGGAGGATACACCATGTTTAGCATGTTTGATTAGGGTTGTTGGTATGCCCTAACCAGTCTTGTTGATGCACAATGTTCTAGATCTCCATTGTACTCTTTCTCTATCTTTGCTGAACATTTGATTATAATAATAAGAAGAATTGATCAAGGGTTTTTCCCATCTTGGGATTTTTCCCTGGCTTGAGTCATATCAATGTGTTCTCTTGTCCTGGCCTATCTTTTGCATTTTCATTTAATGTTCTTTCATTAAGTTATTGTCATATGGAGATGGTTAAAGTGATTGCTTATGGTCAAATGGAATTGATAGTGGGCTAATGAAGTAACTAACCTAAGAAAATAATGTGTTAACTCAAAATTAACAATCAATGATGAGGTTTAAATGATTTCCAAGGCCCATTCAAAGGAGAGACACAGTATGAGGCTCACTTGATTCTATGAAGCTTAATAGCTCTCCAAGAAAGACTTAAGGATTAGGAGTGAAGATCTAGGGATTGATGATGTTACAACTTACAATAAAGCTTGGTATACCAAGAGTCAGGGTCTCCGAAAGATATAAGATCTCTCAATAAGATTTTTTAGATAAGCAATTGCCTGTAGGAAATGTGTTGCTATAATTGAGAGACCTAGGTTGGATCCACACAAGACCTAGGGTTTTAGAATTTATCATGAAAGGGAGACTCCCAAGGAGAGCCCTAGGTCGATTAGGGACATGAAAATTCAAAATTTGATCAACTTCCTTTGAGTTTTGAAGAGCAAATGACCTTTGGAATGCCGCTAAACTAAGAAGTTCAAGATTAATTTTAGGATGAGAGCTAGGGCTTGAGATTTCTCTCAAACTAGCCACGGGAATTGCTTCAAGTTTTGAGGGTAGCTACAGGAAACTATAGTATAGTAGCCTACTAACTTGCTCCTCAAACTGACCTCTCTAATGTAATTCGCACTAGGCCCTAGCTAGCTGTCTAGGGTTAGGGCATGATTTTGCAAAGAATAAAAGAAAATGGTTAAGGTTGATCACCTAGGATTAAGACTAGTGCCTAGTCCTTTTGGGAGAATTGGAGTCAAGATTTGCTTTGTTTCAAGAATCTCGCTCTTCCAAGGAACCTTATAGCAACTTCACTAACCCTAAAGAGAAAGCTTGAAGGCCACTATATATTTTTATACTTGATTGACAATGGTTTGATGGAGTTGTTGATTTTTGTAGCATCGTACAAGTGTTCTAGTCTCAAACTTTGTGGAGAGGCTAAAACACATGTGAGCACCAAAACTCAGATATCGTTTTTGGAAATTCCACCTAGAGACAACTCAATTAAATTAATTGATCGATAATTAAAAATGTCTAAGTCTAACATAGGGAAATCGATTAATTAATGGGAATTAATTGAGAAAGGTGATAATTCTTTAGAAACTCAAATGGATCGACTCAGAGATGATCTTAGCCGTTTATGAGGACTTAATCATGGTTGTTGGTGAGCCAATGAGAGATTCTAAGAGGTGGTCGATGGGGTTGGAGCTAAAAACACAAGAGAGGACTTAGTAGTGCGAGTTCCTTAGTAGATCGAGCTATCCAACTTTAGAGGTCAAGTAGAGGAAGAGAGTTCGAGCAATAGGGACACAAAGGGGCAAAGACAGTGATTCCGGAGGAGGATTCTAGTTCTAGAGGGTCAGGAGAAGAGGTTGACTTATTTCTCTAGGAGGCTTTGCAGGGATTGTCGATTTGGCTGAGAAAGAGGAGAATTCAGTTGTCAGAAGTTGGAATAATTTTCTAGAGGGCTGGAAAATTCATCTCAGAGCAATAACAATCAGTGAAAAGCTAATTCGAGGCAGATCTGGGCAGAATGTGTGAGTGACTGCACAAGGCTTGAGCAGAAGTTGCGCAGAGGGGTCCAAGTTAGCTAGTTCGAGTGGGCAGACTAAGCCAGGATTGCTTGAGGAGGAGGGTAAATTTCACTCAGTTGATTTTTCCAGTGTTTCTCTCAAATTGGATTGCCAGTTTGGGCGTCCATAGATTGTACTCAGAATTTCTCTGTTGCATAATAATAAAACCCTCATCTGTGGCACTGGTTTTCCTGCATTGGGTTTTTCCAGGGACAATTGTCCAAAAATAACTGTATCAAATTTTTATTCTCTGTGTGCTAGCATTTTCTCAGTTTCTAGTTTATTTCCGCAACGTTTCTATTGTGAAGAAATTGTAGTGTGATTAATTCATTATTTTTCCATAACAAAATAAACTGCATAATTTAATCAATTAGAAGAATTAATCCCAGTTGCTGCATTTCAAGCAAAATTTCACATGGGCTTCAAGGATGAAATATGCATAATAACCCTCTCAGAACAGTCTTTCAACATCATCCACGAATAATGCATGCAATACTTCCATAATATTAGTGTTCTTCACAAATTCACATCAAATTAGAGCAATGTTGCACGAAGCGGGGACGTTTTTTGGAAGCAGGAACGCAGAAGTGTCATTTTCCAAAAATCTAGGAAGCGAAGAGTCCGCGGAAGCGTCTGCTATATATATATATATATACACTATATTTTTTTGCATTTATACTCAAAACAAACATCCCAAATACCAAATTAATTGTAGAAGACATGAAAGCATGCATATTTTTGCATAAATCAAGATAGATATGGCATCCATGATTCCATTGTAGTTACTAGTATGTACAACAACCATCTATATTCTAGCTATTACAAACATACATCAAATTTTTAAGCATATTATAAAACATAAAACATTTAAGAATATTATAAAACATAAAACATAGAGCATATTATGATTTATCTAGCAAGTGAGCAACTGTCAACATTTGTCATGTCCAAAATTCAAATAATAATGTTTACAAAATATGTCACTTGGTCACCGCCAAGACAAAAAAGGTTCAAAATTCAAATTCACAAGCCTACAAGTCTAATGAGTAATCTATGACAAAAGTAGTAGATTGTGAATGTATCTACTAATCTCTCCTCCTTCCACCACAAAGATAATGTGGAGGGTGGGCCTCCATGTGGTGGCAATGAAGAAGATAGTGCCTGTGGAAGTTGTGGCAGTGGCACTGAAACTGATGAAGAAGAACCCCTTGCTGTTGGTGTTGAACCATGGAACCTAGGAACCAAGGGACCAGATGGGGGTGGGGGTGGCATATCAACACGATCATCATCATCCTGGAATCGCTCAAAAAATTCATGCAAAAAAAAAAACACTAGTTGACAAAAAAATTAAAACCTTGAATTAGAGAAATGCTTTGTAAGGAAAAATTGGAAATTCATACCACAATGGACATACCTGGATAAGAGTATCCTCTAATTGCTCTAATCGCAACACTCCATCCTCCAAATTGGGCTCCTCTGGATTCTTGTCCCAAATCAACATGTCTTTATTAGACTTTGCATCTTCACAGTAATGGGACAACAATCGCAAGTTGTAATGAACATAAACCAAGCTCTCTACCCGATCTAAACTCAACCTATTCCTTTTAACACTGTGGATGAAAGAATAAGAGCTCCAACACCTCTCTGCAGAAGAAGTGTTTACCACCTGTGATAGCACCCGCAATGCCAAAGTCTGTAGAAGTGGAGTACCCTCTCCATGCATGTTCCACCACTCAAGAGAAGAAAAAGTTTCTCGATCTTTAATTGCATGCATGCTCCCAAATGGACCAGTGTTAAGCGTATAGTTGCTCACCTGTCTCCGTACCAATGCAGCCTCCTCCTCATCAGGGATTAATTTACTCAATGCAGCCATATATTTTCTATGAACCTCTTGATCTTGGTGTGGTTTTCTCCTGCTTCCCCCCCCCCCAGGCGCTGGTGTTGAAAGCCATGATGGATGATAGTATTTAGGTGTCAAAACATATGCTAATGCACGCAATGGAACATTTAGCATTTTCCATCGATTTTCCACCTCTGCACGAATATAATTGTACAAGGTGGTATCTCTAGGCTCAACAATGTCTTTAATCTGCCCCAACATGCTATCCATTTGCTCATACACCTCCCCAATTACTGGTCGATCTGAATCTGCAAACTTGATCATGTAATAAATTGGTTTGGTGAGTTGCAAAACATATTTAACATGTGCCCAACAGTAACTATCAAGAACAGTGTCCTTGACTGCATTAGCACCATCTATGTCAGTGTTAATTTCATCCCATGATTCAGCACACACCAGATTAATTAAAGCTTGTCTCACCTTCACTAGCCGCCTAAAGGTGAGGTAATAACTAGCAAATCTTGTCTTTGCAATTTTAAGCAATTGCAACTTGGAGTAAGTGCCATAGAAGTAGTTTACCCTTGTATGCCCTGTGATGAATTTAGTGAGTTGCTTCCCTCTCTTGTAAAGCTCAGTAATCCACCCACATTCTTTGTGCTTCACAATATCATGCATCAAAACGTTCAATGTGTGAACCAGGCACCCAGACCAAAAGATGTGTGGATAAGTAAGCTCAATAATTTTTCTTGCTACCTTACAATTCGCTGCATTATCTGTGATCACTTGAACCACATTATTCGGACCAACATCTTTGATTGATTTCAATAGGAGATTTGCAATGTTTTGTGCAGATGCAGTGATGGAGGAGTCATGACATGTAATAAATACTGCACCACTAGAAGAAACACAAAGAACATTTATCAAATGTTGGTTTCTAATATTTGTCCACCTATCTGATACAATGGATACCCCAGAATCTACCCACTCATTTGTAAAACGTGTCAAAGCTCTTTGAACCTTAGCTTTTTCTCTTTCTAATAACATTGTTCTAGCTTTCTCATAGTTGGGGGCCTTGTATCCTTTTGGGGCTTCATTGATGGCCTTTACCATTTCATGCCAATAGAGAGAGCGAAGCACATTGAATGGTACACCGCAAGCACAAAGAAAACAGACTATCTTTCCATCCACATCATCCCTCCCAGCAACATTAAGGAAATACCCTATTGTTCTTCCACCTCCAGAGCTTGCAGAAGTACCATGAGGAGATGAGCAGCTACCAAATTTAGAGGTTGCACTTGATTCAGAATGAGTTTTTTGTTTCTTGTTTTTTTGTTGTGCAGCCTCCTCTATTTGGATGTATTTTCTTCTTTCTTCAGTTGAAATGTTTGGGCAAATTTGTACCCACATAGGACCCTTTTTTTCATCACTATCCAGCAACCCACAAAGATGCCTCCTCACACAGGTATATGAACCACAATATGGTTTTCCTCCATGACAACCATGAGGGCACAAATATGTAAGTTCCACCACCCTTTCCCCCATCAAGTTTGGTCACATATTTCCACAAGGGTGTTAATGCAGCTTTCCCATCTAGTGTTTCAGTTTCCCCTTCAAGTTCATCCCCTTCCTCTTCAAACCCTTCCTCCTCATCATACATTGGGTCACTCACATTGGGACCACTGTCCTCTTGTGTTTCTTTCCTTCTATTCGTATTCCTCCTTGCCATCATTAAAACCAAGAGAGGAATGATACATAGAAGCCAAAAGAACACCATCTTGGAATATGGATACAGGTGGTGGACAACCTGCAAGTAAAGGAGCAAGTAGAAACAATGGAAAAGAGTAGGAGAGGGAGGAGAAAAATATAAAAAAAATGTCAAAAAAATAAGGGAGTTTGGGGTTTGAACTTACCTCTTTAGCTCTTGTAGATGAAGTCCTCCAAGCTTTTTCTCCAAGTTGCTCCTCCTTCTCCAAGTTGCTCCTCCTTCTCCTAGCTCCTCCTCCTTCACTCCTCCAAGCTCTCTTCTCTTCTCCTCTACTTTCCTCTCTTCTCATCTCCTCTCCTCTCTTCTCTTCTCCAACTCTCATAAACTCAAAGTGAGAAAATGAGGAATGAATGGGGGCTTTATTCTCTTCATTCCTCACCTTAACCTCACCCTAACCCACCCCCTTTATGCCAAGTCAACAAAAATAAAAAAAAATAAAAAATGAATTTTACCTTGCGCGCGGCCTTTTACGAAAGCGTATGGGAAGCATATGCTTCCTCCTCCGAAGCGCCATGCTTCGTACGCCCGAAGCGCCATACGAAGCGCACTTCAGAGGTTTGGAAGCGCGCTTCCGAGCCACGCTTCCGAAAAGTCCAAGAAGCGGCAAAAAAAAATCGGAAGCGCGCTTCCGGCGAAGCTTCCTAGGCGCTTTAGCACGGGACGCGCTTCTAGGCTTGGAGCCCGGGGGGGGGGGGGGGCGCTTCGTGCAACATTGAATTAGAGCACATTGAAGATTAAGAAATGACATTCCATACATTAGACACTTATCAAAAGAAAAATATAACATCAATGTACTTACAAGGCAATGAGAATATATCCATCCATCCACAACATGCCAATAGAAGCTCCAAGAAAATAATGCAAAATAATTCAAATGTCAAAGTGCATCTAAACTCCAAAAGCTCGTCCAAAATTTCAGGTCCAAATACTCAAGAAGAGAAGTTGAAATCCAAATGATGATGGTTTGGATGAGACAAGGTCTCATCTATTTATACATGTCATTTGAATTAATAAAATGGACTAAAACACTCGTAAGATTAGTTTAATGTGCTTAATAACATTACTTTTGGTGACAAGCCCACCAAATAGCTCAAATGTGCTAACCAAGCCATCCAAATTACGCCAAAATTGTACAATAATGTTGAGATATGGCCATGGAAAGCCTAATAGACTCTTCAAGCGTCATGATGAGTGATGAGGCTCCATAAACAATGGTCAAGAGGGTGGCCCCTTGATCTTCAAGCAAAACATGAAATGGTGCTTGAAGGTGGCTGTTGGGCACCAATAATGGTCTCATGGGTCTCCAACTAGATCAAACATGTTGATGCTCCATCAATAAGTGTTAGTTTTTGGTAGCATCGGAAGTGCTCTAGCCTTGAAAATTGGTGGAGAGGCTAAGGTACACGAGTTTTAAAGAACCCAGAAACCGTTTGGTGAAATTCCACCCGGATTGTATTTTATTAAAATAATTAATATTTTTAATGGAGTTCGTAAGTCTAAACTTAAGGAAATTAAAATATTAATGGGTATTAATCAAAATATGGGTGAGAATGATCTAGAAGGTGGATCAATTCATGTTTTAATCTTAGCCGTTGATTAGAGACTTAATCTTGGTCATTGAAAATTCAACAAGAAAAGTATAAAATGGAGGCTTGGGGCTCATTTGGAAACACACAGAGAGATTGAGGAAATCAATTTTCTGAGGTGAGAAATTCTCAGGAGGAAAATCGATTGGGGAGATCTTGCAGCAGAGGCGCAATGAGAATTCAGGAGGACTTTCCATAGAATACTGTAGAGAGGTAGAGAGAGCTTGCAGAGAGGCAATGCAGTAGCTGGGAGAGTTGACGTAGAAAAGCTACCTGTCATGCAGAGTCCAGAACTGCCGGAACAGCCAGGAGAGTTGACACAGAGGCAGCACAGTAATTGGGAGAGCTGATGCAAAAAAGTTGCCTGTCATGCAGAATCCAAAACTTTCGGAACATCTGGGAGAGCTAACGTAGAGGGTAGAGAAGGTGACGCAGGGTTTACGCAGAGCCAACACATAAATAGTCGGGGTTAGCCAGTCTTGTGCTGGATCAGCCAGAATTCTGCCAGGTCAAGTGAGGTAAAACTCACTTAGATTTTCAGCCCGTATTTTCTTTGTAAAGGGTTGCTAGATGAGCATCCTAGATATGTATTCCGATATTTATCATGCATAGTAATAAACCCTCAAAATTGTTGCACCGGTTTTCTCGTATTGGGTTTTTCCAGGGACTATTGTGTCCAAAAATAAGTTTGTCTTGTGTGTCTTGTTCTTTGCTCTGTTTTCTCTTTCGTGAGATCAAATATTTAATTAGTGTAGGCTGCAGAAGTATTTTGCTTTAGGATTCAGAAGAATGACTTGATGAATGTAATTTAAAAATCAAGTAGGTGAAGTAGATTCTGATTTGTTGCAGTAGGGGTTCCTTCAGAGTGTAGGAATTTTCACAATAAGGGCTAGAATTATGACACATGCCCTCTCATGTCTTCCTGGACAAGACATATCCTCGTCTGGGTCCTGGATCACCTGCCAAAGGTCTGGGGTAGCATGGTCCAAGTGCATCATCATCTCTGGATAGCTAGGGCATGAACGAGCAACTAGTGGTGCTTAAGAAGCCCATGGTGTGGCAATCAATGCTCTGCTATGGTGGAAGCCAATGGCTCTTAATGTTGTCCCTACAAGTGCCATTATGAGCCTTTGGAGGGCTTGGATTCCATATAGGGAGACCAAGTCGAAGATGAAGACCCACTTGCAATCCTGTATAAAATCCAATGCGTCCCCTCACCTTCTAGTACAATTAATCATTAGTGCAATTGAGTAAATAATCTTGCTAATTAGGGGAAAAAGTGGACACTTCATATTGGCATGACCTTCCAAATGGGTTTTAGAAAGTACAAGAGTTACCTTGCTCAACAAGAAAGGTTAATAAAGAACACTATTAGGTGGTTTTAACCTCTAAGGGAGCGACAGGTCCATGGTACATCCATCAAATGGCAAGTGTCATGTGAAGTGATGATGGAACATAGTGGGGCAATAATGGAGGCTCCAAGCCACATGCCATGTTACAGAGCAATCTATAATGTGGGAAGCCCACACCATGGGTATATGAATGTAGGAAGGAGAAATCGTGGTACATGAGTTACCTTGACCTTTTTTTTCCACCCTTCTTCATATACCTTTTGCCTTTTATTGGTTTTTCTTCAATTTACTGCTCGAGGCTCCAGGAGATGAGAGCATGATGTGTATGATGAAGCAAAGATTACCCCCTTAAAGTTGGGCAGTTCATCACCCTCTAGGGTTTGGGACAATCATGGGTTCCTTAATGATGTAGGGGTCACTCATAGGGACCCTAAGAACCAGGGTGATGGCCATAGTGATAGGCGTAAAGCTTATGCATGGCTTTTGCCCACGTGCTAAATTTTTATGTCCCGACCATCTTTGGCATTTTGTGGTACATTTCCCATTGTAAGTGGCCAAATTATGCTTTTATCTTTCTTTTTAGCTGCATCAACCTTCGGGGCATCGTTCCAGGCTCGACCAAAGGTGTGAAAATTTCAACTATCACAACAACTGGAAATTATTTTCCTAATTGTTAATTTATTTAACAATTTATGTGCTATGACAAATATCAAATATGAGGTTGCCCGACCTTGATTTTTCCACCCTTATTTATATGCCTTTTGCCTTTTATGATTTTTCTTTAATTAATTGTTCGGAGCTTAAGGGGTAAGAGCATGATGTGTGGGATATAGCAGTGGATACCCCCTTTAAGGTAGGATGGTTCATTGCCCACCAGGGGTTGGGATAATCATGGGTTCCTAAATGCTAAAGGAGACTCATCTAGGGCCTATAGGAACCAGAGTGATGGCCATGATGATGGGGTAGAGCCCATGTATTGGATTTTTCTCATGTGCTAAATGTGTTTTTCCCGACCATCTTTTGCATTTTGTGGTACATTTTCCTATTGGATGTGGCCAATTATACTTTTACTTTTCTTTTCAGCAACATCTACCTCTGTGGGCAAGGGGAAGGGGAAGGTTAACCCTATGTGGACCCAGTGGAGGAATGTGGACCCAAGTGGGAGAAATGATGAATGGGGTTATAATGAGTGGAAGGGGAGTAATATATATGTATGAGGGAGCAGGACCACGCAACCAAAATCAGGGTTTCCCATGTAGTACCATCCCTAAAGCCCAAGGGTCAGTAAAAGAGATCCCACGGGACTAGGGTCCAAGGTTAACATCCAAAAGAGGTCTAGGGGACAAGAGCACAAACCTAGCCCACTCTTTCCACCGAATCCCCCCATTAATCCATGCCCAAAAGTGTCCATGATAAGCAAACTACAATACTCAATTACCAAATGACAAGGCATACCTTTAGGTTCGGGAGGCCCACCTTCAAACATACAATCGTGGCAAATGGGTGAGGGACCACATGGCTGGCTCATGTAGTAGAGAAGTGGCACAACAATTTAATTGGTGGTTGTTGGTTGTCGGTTGAGGACCATCTTGGAGAAATTTTTTCTCCTAGGGATATCACCCACAAAATAGTCAGTAACATCTAACTCCATCTGGGACGTGATCTCTGGAAGTGGACGAAGCTACTGAAACAAGAGTTAACGAGAACTCCAACAATCTCTTGGTTACCGCAGATTTGTTACCTGCACATATAATATATGAAAAACACAAGGCAGCATGCTTTCACGGTGTCTCATGATCGCACATGCTTGGATTAGGCCCATAAAAATCGACTCATAGAAGTAAAATGTAGTTTTTTAAAATCTAAATGCAGCTAATCTATCATGAGAAATATCATATGTCATTAGTTCTAATGCAAAAATCAGCATGCAATGCATCCTACCCTAACATGCATATAATAATGCTAATGCTAAGTGTAATCATAAAGCCAGTGCAACCAACATATCATCATATCAATATACATATGCCTGCCAGTATGACTACTCATGTAGCAAATCCCGAAGCGGATGCGGATACATTTGTATGGAGGATGAAGCGGGTGGGAGGTGGGAAAATATGATCTCCATTCGAGGTAAAAGGAAGCCCTAGGAGGAGAATAAGCCAATCTAGAAGTGCAGGGCTTTCCCTCTAAGTACACAATGGTGGAATGAAAGATCACTCTCAACAACTCCTTATCACAATCATTGTTTATAATATCATGCTTTGTAGATGCCACAAGGTCGTGATGAGAGGGGAACGAAGGGCGAGGGAAGGAAGGGGTGCAATAAATAGGTTGCTCAAGGTGATGGTTACATTGTTGAGGGGAGGTCATGTAGTGATCAAAACCCTGAGGGTGTTTCCAAGGAGCTAAAGTATAATCAATGAGGGGCTCTTCCTCAACACTATACTCGGAAGGGGGAAAGGGCTCACGGTCACTTGAGATCATATGACAAGGGGTGAGGGAATCACTTGATGAAGACTCAAGATGATGAACAATAGAAAAGGGAAAAGGGGAAGGTGAAGTGTCAATGGTACCCTTTTCCTGAAAATCCAACTCTAAAGACTCAAGTGATTTGAATATACTCTCGGAATCATAAGGAAGGTAGGTATGAGCAAGGGCCTTATCAATCCTATCATTGTTGGTATCAAAGATAGGGTCTTCCCAAAAAGGAGAATCAATCATCTCCAATTGCTCCTTTTCATGCAAGGGAAAGTGATAATTCTCCTTCCCAAGGGTATCGATGGATATGTCCTCATAAATAATGCTCGGGAGAAAGGGAGGACCACTCTCAACCTCATCCTCCTTGTCAGTGTCATAAATGGGAGCACAGTCAAATTGAGGGCCAACAACTTCCCATTTCTCTTTTTCAATATGGAAATAATCTCCAATGTCATCTTCTAAGGGGCTAATGGGATCACCTTCCTCAAGGTTCTCAAAAGGAGAATCATCGAGAGTACTATCCTTGAGAAAGGTAAGGTTAGTCTCAACTTCACTTTCCATAGACTCATTCTTCCCAACACGTGTCCTCAAAATCATCCTTTTCATCATGTGGACCCAAGGAGGACTCGTCTTCTTGCTCATTACTTAGATTCTCAATGTCTTGATGATGCTCGATGAAGGCTTCCTCTAGGATGCTTAATGGAGGGTGTACTTGAAAGTGTCTCAGAAAGCCATCAATGAATTCTTCAATAGATGAGATGCTCCTAGGTTCATGATCATGCGACCATGAGTTATGACCATCGAGAGATCCCATGAACAATAACATGAGGACATCTTGGTGAACAACCCCCTCTCTTGAAGCATGTGCATTAAATCTTCTACATGATCAATTGCGGAGAGTGGATCACCATCAAACATGGGCACCCCACGTACCATCCTTCCCATGACATGATTAGGGTGCCCAGGGATGGTAGCAATGTCCAAAGCAGGAAATTTATGAAAGAAAGACATCCTATTTGAGATATACATGAAAAATATGTAGGAGTCACTAGGGTGAATTTAAAGATGCCTAGAAAAATGCTTGCTTCACCCTACAAGCATTGACCTTAAAGTTCAATGAAGAACTAGGGCTTCGTTCTTCCAATGGAGTCGTCAATAATGTTATGTCAACATGTCGTACAAGGAACAAAACACACATTTCGTGTCCCTGACAACGACGCCAAAATGTTATTGCTCAAATTAGCAAGGGGAATAGAGGGGCACTTGCTAGGTCAAGAGCAACAATGAAGCTAAAGCCCACTGTCACCACAACTAAAGGTTACTACTCTTTACAGACTTTCATCGATGGGAGGAGACTTGATATATAGAGAATCACTTATGAAGGATTGAGCTGTGAAAATTCTTGAATCTAACACATCAGAAACCCCTACTGCAATTACTGGTTTACAATATCCTACTTGTTCTTTACATTAACAAGTTATTTAATTGCATAAACATTGAATTAAACACTATGCAGCCTTCACAGATAGACAAATCACGCACTGAAGTAAACAGAACAATAACACAAGGGACACCGTTATTTTTGGACAATCGTTCCCATAAAAACCTAATTCGGGAAAACCATTGCAGCATATAGAGGGTTTGTATTATTAAGCAGATTTCGTGAATACAACTAGGGTGCCAGAAATGGCTCACCCAACAGATAATTTCCTTGGCAGTAGTACCTCTATCTAGGGACAGATATTCTGACAAATCAGCAACTGAATGATCAAACCCCACAGTGACTCCGACTGTTCCCTATGCTGGACAACGAAAGGTGCTCCAAGCACTGCTTAGGAACTGTGTCACTCCTCCAGGAGTTGCGTCACCCTATCCCGACTTAGAATCTGTTGATTTGCTCCTAGTCTGCCCCAAAAAATCTCTCAGCATTATCTCTTAAGCCCTCTACGGCTTCTATGTCAGCTTCTACGACCCTTTGCATCCTCTGCGTCAGCTCCTATGACCTCTGCATCAGCCCTTCTAGGGCTTGCGTTGTCTCTCCCGACACTTCACTGCCTATCTGCTACGTATTCTTTAGCCTTGGATGGAAATACCTTGCTGAACTGCCCCTCACTGCAACTGATCACTAACTCGATTTCCTCAGCAAACCTCGCCCCAAAAATTCGAATTCTTGATCTCTCTTCATGTATCTCCAACTGACCCTCAAGCCTCCTC
Organism: Pinus tabuliformis; assembly: GCA_031772625.1. NCBI lineage: Eukaryota > Viridiplantae > Streptophyta > Pinopsida > Pinales > Pinaceae > Pinus > Pinus tabuliformis. The sequence continues at coordinate 368,107,033 of CM062808.1, read as the reverse complement.
TTATACTTTTCTTGTTGACGATTCAACAACCAAGATTAAGTCCCTAATCAACGACTAAGATTAGAACTAGCTTAATCCTCGTCACTTAGAACTTTCTCACCCATATTATATTAATACACATTAATATTTTTATTTTCCTAAATTTAGGCTTAGAAACTCATTAAAAATATTAATTATTTTAATATCTCTTCATCCGGGTGGAATTTCTCCAAGCGATTTTCTGGGTCTCTGAGATCTCATGTGCCTTAGCCTCTCCACCAAATTTCAAGGCTAGAGAACATCCAATGCTACCCAAAATCAACACTCCCTCTTAGCGAGGAATATGCTCTAGTAATGCTTCACTATAGAAGCATCACATTGATCCTTTGCATCGGTCCTCTGTGTTGATGCTTGGCCTGCTGCCCCACATCCACTACATTGTTACTTCCTGTACTGTTGCCCATGACAATGCCACTGCCACTGCTACATCTGTACTGCAGCTCCCTCTCAAAATGTTGCCCATAGCATTGCCACTGCTAATTGTTGCACTGCAACTCAATTTCCGAGAAGTAACTGACTTCACCCAAACACTGACATCTTGGTCAGTCTGGAAGCCTCGTGATGCTGAAGCTACCTCTGCTACTATCCTGTGCTCTCTTTGTTGCCACTGCGCTGCTACAACCTCTTTTGTGCCTCTCACATTGCTGCAACCTCCACTGCGTTGCTACAGACTTCTGCACTCTAGCATTGCCTTGTTGCTTCATCACACCTTGCTCCACCCGACACCTTTCATCATGCTACTGTCTTTAAGGGCTCCAGTAGCCGGATGTGATCCAAAGATTTTGGGCACCTCAAGGATCCTGCCCCCCTTCTGTAGTCCTCTCGACCACATCTCTATGTCTCCCCACCTCTTCTCTAGAGGCGCATGAGCGCTCATTGCACAATCGTCATCAATCTCAACATCCTTCTCCGCCTTTGCTAGAGCATCCTTTGAGTCATAAGCTTCTCTCTTGCCTTTCTTCCTGGGGCATTGAGAGGCATAATGTCCCAGCACCCCACAGTTGAAGCACTTGACCTTGGAGATGTCTTTCTTCTTCCTCTTCTGTTCTTCCTGTTGCCCCATTGATGCGAGAGCTGGATCCTCCTCCTCCTCTTTCTTGATTCGAACTCCCTTACCGCTACTCCCCGTCTTGGTCAATCTCCTGAGCTCTTCCTGTCGAAGAGTTGCCCACATCTCCTCCTAACTGGGGAGAATCGATCTGCCCAAAATGCTTTGGACAAATGTCTCCCACTCCTCGAAGACTGCATTCAGGGCAGTTCTGACCATGAACTCTGGATCCAGTGCACACCCCATGGAAGTAAGCTAGTCGCAAATTCCTTGCAACCTGAGAAGGAACAGATCTATCTCCTCTCCTTTCTGCATTTGATATGACCTTAGTTGATTCTCCAATAACATCTTCTGCTGCATGGAAGAGCCCTGGTATAAGGTGGTAAACGTCTGCCGCATCTCCCTTGTTGTGTTCTTCTCAGCAATATGTGGTATGACATGATCCTTGACCTCGTCTAGGATCATGCATTTCGCCTTCACCTCGGCTCCCTCATACTTTTCATTTGCATTAGGGTCAATTGGGACAACTATTGTTTTGAAGGCATAGTCTTTGATGCGATGTTTATCCAGGATTGCCAGGATTCTGGCCTTCTAGATGACAAAATTGGAAGCCTCGTCCAATCTGTCTTGATCCCTCAATCCGTTCACTACCATCTTTGCTCCTCTTCTCTAGACTCCCTCTGAGTCCTGATTTCCCTCTCGGAAATCCTCCGACCATTGTAGAATCACTCCTCTCCAATCCTCCTTTGCAGCTGCAACCTAGATCTAGATTTCTTAGCTAGAAATCTGTCGAGGTAGTGCTTCCCTCTACCTTGGTTCAGTCTCGTTATACACTATTCTGCACTGAGAGATACAACATCCCACCAGCTCCACAAATCAAAATCTGCACAGTTCCCTTAGCCCCGGCAACTCGAAGAATTTGAGCCCTTCAGGCTCTGCGCAATCTCTGCATGGTCTCAATCTGCTCCTCCCAGCCAACTGCGTCAATCCTTCTTGGCTCAGAAAGATGATGTGGCTCTTTGTGAGCCTGATCTGCCCTCCTCTGCCTCTGTGCTAGCCTTGATGGCTGACGTAGCTACTGCGTCTTCCTCTCTCGACTCAGAATGCTAATGCAAGCACTACGTGAGCCTCTGCGTCACACTTTTCACTATGTCACTCCTCTCGCCTCTTCAACTTTGGAACAACGTTGTCTCTTGGGACAACTGCTTCTCTGCGACAATATCTCAGATTTTCTCGGCTGGTGTGTTCAGTTGCCTCTGATCTACAATCGCTCTAATACCATGTGAAAATTCTTGAATCTAACACATCAGAAACCCCTACTGCAATTACTGGTTTACAATCTCCTACTTGTTATTTACATTAACAAGTTATTTAATTGCATAAACATTGAAGTAAACACTATTGCAGTCTTCACATATATACAGATCATGCACTGAAGTAAATAGAAACAATAACACAAGGAACATCGTTATTTTTGGACAATTGTCCCTGGAAAAACCCAATTCGGGAAAACCGGTGTAGCATATTGAGGGTATGTATTATTATAGTTTCGTGAATACAACGAGGGTGCCAAAAATGGCTCACCCAACAGAGAATTTACTTAGCAGAAGTACCTCTATCCGAAGACAGATATTCCGGCAAATCATCAACTGGATGATTAAACCCCACAACGACTCTGGTTGTTCCCTACGCTGGACAACAAAAGCTGCCCCAAGCATTGCTCAGGAACTGCATCACTCCTCTAGGAGCTACGTCACCCTATCCCGGCTCAGAATTTGCTGATTTGCTCCCAGTCTACCCACAGAATCTCCTAGCGCTGCTTCTAAAGCCCTCTACAACTTTTGTGTCAACCTCTACGGCTTCTGCGTTAGCTTCTATGACCCTCTACATCCTCTGTGTCAGCTCCTACAGCCTCTGCGTCAGCCCTTCTGGGGCCTGTGTTGTCTCTCCCGCACTTCACTACCTCCCTGCTATGTATTCTTTAGCCTTGGATGGAAATCCCTTTCTAAACTGCCCCTCACTGCAACTAATCACTAACTTGATTTCCTCAGCAAACCTTGCCCTAGAAAATCGAATTCTTGATCTCTCTTCGTGTCTCTCTAACTGACCCTCAAGCCTCCTCTTATACTTTTCCTGTTGACGATTCAACAACCGAGATTAATTCCCTAATCAACGACTAAGATTAGAACTAACTTGATCCTCGTCACTCAGAACTTTCTCACCTATATTATATTAATACACATCAATATTTTTATTTTCCTAAGTTTAGACTTAGGAACTCATTAAAAATATTAATTATTTTAATATCTCTTCATCTGGGTGGAATTTCTCTAAACGATTTCTGGGTCTTGGAGATCTCATGTGCCTTAGCCTCTCCACCAAATTTCAAGGCTAGAGCACATCCGATGCTACCCAAAATCAACAAGATCAACTAAGATGGATGTGAAGTGATCTTGAGGACCCTTTCCTAGGGGAGGCTGAATTATGGGACTTTCTTGCTTCTTAAGCAAGGTACAAGCCTTTCTAGGAGAATGGAATGAGGATTTAAGGGCTAGGTTTGGGGAGTGTGAATTGTAAAGGAGCTTCCAAAACCCCAAAATCCTTGTTGGACTTGGTTTCCCAAGTGGTGTTTGAAGAGTTGACTTTTCAAAGGTATGGGACCACACGTGGCCAAGTGGACCCAGGTTAGGTCAAGAGGAAGGAGTTTAGCAACGAATGATAAACTTGACCTAAACAAGGAAGAGAATGTGATCAAAGAATTGATTTTCTGTTGAAGGTGCAAAATGATCCCTATGAGGAAATAGCCTAGGGAAACTTAGGGCAAAAATAAACCTCGAGGCTAGGGCTTGGGATATCTCACAACCCCACTGTAAGAATTTCCTCAAATTTGGAGGAGGCCTAGGAGAGACACTAGCGTAGTTGAGACTAAGAGATCAAAGTTTTTCTATGGATGGTTTGTTGGGAAAATGATGCCCTAAGAACCCTAATGTGGCTAGACCTAGAATAAAGAAGGAGAGGTGAAGAAAAATGTTTCTCTAAGTGATCACCTTATGGTAGACCAATGCCTAATCCTTTGGGGAGATTGGAGTCAGGAAGAATATGAAGATAGACTTAATTTCTAGGTCAAGGAGGCTCTAAGATCAACTTCGATTGTCATTAGGGCAAAGGAGAGTGACCTTAAATATTTTATACTTCATTTTGCAAGATGAAGTGGCTTATCAAGATAAATTAAACCATAGAATTATCCCTAGGAAAATTTGTTCAACATACATGGACATAGAGATATGCTATATAGAAACATAATTCCACAAATTCACAGTAAAATGCATGCAACAACTAGACCTAGTATAGCAAAAATATCATTATCAATGTATGTGACAAAGTAAAAGAATAAATAGCATTAAATTTGTACTTACATGTAAGAGAATATATCCAACCACCAATAAACTTTCCAATCAAGAAGCTCCAAGATAAGAAAAGACAATCCATACATCAAAATTCATCCATGCTCCAAAATTTCGTCCAGCAAGAAGGAATATTGAAAATCTCAAGAGAGATCCAATTCCAAACCAAGTGATGATGAGAAATGAACTCTCATCATTTGTATTTATACACCTCTAAGAAGTTCAATTTAGCTACTTGAGCCTACATTAGCTCCTAAAATAGAAATAATGTGCAAATAACTAACTTTTGGTGACAAGTCCACCAAACTGGCTCATAAACAAAATAACAAGCCTATCAAGAGGTAGAGTGATCAACAATACATATCGTTGGTGTTGATTTGTGGTAGCATCGGATGTGCTCTAGCCATGAAAATTGGTGGAGAGGCCAAGGCACATGAGACCTCCAAGACCCAGAAATCGTTTGGAGAAATTCCACCCGGATGGAGAGATATTAAAATAATTAATATTTTTAATGGGGTTCCTAAGCATAAACTTAGGAAAATTAAAATATTAATGTGTATTAATACAAAATTGGTGAGAAAGTTCTAGATGATGAGGATCAAGTCAAATCTAATCTTAGTCGTTGATTAAGGACTTAATCTTGGCCATTGAATCGTCAACACGAAAAGTATAAGAGGAGGCTTGAGGGTCAGTTGGAGACACACCAAGTTGATTAAGAATTCAATTTTCTGGGGTAGGGTTTGCTGAGAAATCGAATTAGTGATATGTTGCAGTGAGGGGCAGTTCGACGGAAGGCCGAGAATACATATTAGAGAGGCAGAGAAAGTGTCGGAGAGACAACGTAGAGCCTTGAGAGGCTGACACAGAGGAAGCCAAGACTGACGCAGAGGCTGAGGAGGCCAACGCAGGTGACGTAGAGGGCGAAGAGGCTGACGCAGAGGTAGCACAGGGTTGACGTTGGGTTGAAGAGGTAGCGTTGAGGAACTTTCATGGGGCAGACTAGGAGCTGAGAGGCAGACACAGAGCAGAGGAGGGTGACGCAGCCCCTGGAGGGTGACGCAGTTCTAGAAAGAAGCTTGGAGCAGCTTTCGCTATCCAACTAAGGAATTGTCGAAGTTGTTGTGGGATCAATCATCCGGTTGCTGATCAGCCGGAATATCTATCTTCGAGGAGAGATACTTCTTCCAAGGAAATTCGCTGAAGGATGAGCCATTTCTGGCACCCTAGTAGTATTCAGAACCTGCATAATAATAAAACCCTCATATCTGCTGCACCAGTTTTCCCGCATTGGGTTTTTCTGGGGACGTTTGTCCAAAACTAACGATGTCCCTTGTGTGATTGTCTCAGTTATTTCAGTTGTTGATTTGTATATGTGTTAAGGCTACATTTGTGTTTATTTCAGTATTTATATTTATAAATAACTTGTTAATGGAAAGAACAAGTAGGAGATAATAAACCAGATAATGCAGTAGGGATTTCTAATGTGTCAAACTTAGAAATTTCAACAGTTGGGTTCTCTAAGAACCCTGATAAAGTCCATAAGTGCCGTAATGATGAATAGGACTTCCAAAAGTAATGGAAAAGGGGTTGGCCCCTTGTTCTCCACATAATAAACCTGTGGTGTTTCCAATGGGTGTGAGGGCACACAAGTGACCTCATGGGTTTTATAGTAAGTCGAAGATGCCTGTAGATCATCTGTAAGAGCTCAGATGATGGTGTAAGTGATGCCACGTCAACATACAAGTCCTGGGTCATCCGCCAAGTGCATGGTACAACTGTGGGGTTGTTTGGGCAAAGGTGAACTAGGTGTATCTTGCTCGTCGAATAAGTGAATCTTGAGAAATCTCTGAACATATCTAAGGATTCATGGAGTGTTGCCTACTGCTGTAGAGGCCCATGGCTCTCAAGACACACCCTACATGTGCCAATGTAGCCCTCTGGAGGGTTAGACCCTGTATAGGTAGACCAAACCCAAGATGGAGACCTACTGCATTATCTGGTTTATTATCTCCTACTTGTTCTTTCCATTAACAAGTTATTTATAAATATAAATACTGGAATAAACAAAAATGCAGCCTCAACACATATACAGATCAACAACTAAAATAATCGAGACAATCAGACAAGGGATACCGTTATTTTTGGACAATCGTCCCCAGAAAAACCCAATGCAGAAAAATTGGTGCAACATATATGAGGGTTTTATTATTATGCAATTTCTAAATACAACTAGGGTGCCAAAAATGGCTCACCCAACAAAGAATTCCCTCGACAGTAGTACCTCTCTTCGGAGACAGATATTCCAACTAATCAACAACCGGATGATGAGCCCCATAGTGACTATTCCTTAGCCGGACAATGAACGCTGCTCCAAGCTTCCCTCTGGAACTGCATCACCCAGTAGAGACTGTGTCACCCTTCTACGGCTTTGCGTCAGCTCACCAGCACTTAATCTGCCCCACAAAAATCACCCAGTGTAGCTCCTCAGCCCTCTGTGTCAACTCTGCTAGCCTTTGCATTAGCTCTGCTAGGCTATGCGTCAGCACTGCGTCCTCAACGCTGGCCCTCCAAGCTCTTAAGTCAACTCTGGTTGTATATGCGTTGTCTCTCTGGCACTATCTCTACCTCTCTGCTATGTATTCTCACCCTCATGGCGAAATGCCTCTCGCTGCAATAGATCATTGGTTTGATTCTCTTAGCAAACACCTCTCTCGAAAATCGAACTGACTGATCAACTTGGTGTATCTCCAACTGACCCTCAAGCCTCCTCTTATACTTTTCCTGTTGAGTCTTCAACAACCAAGATTAAGTCCCTAATCAACGACTAAGATTAGATTTGGCTTGATCATCGTCTCTTGGAACCTTCTAAACCAAAATTATACTAATACACGTTAATATTTTAATTTTCTTAAGTTTATACTTAGGACCCCATTGAAAATATTAATTATTTTAATATCTCGTCATCCGGGTAGAATTTCTCCAAACGATTTCTGGGTTTTGGAAATCTCATGTGCTTTGGCCTCTCCACCAATTTTCATGGCTAGAGCACATCCGATGCTACCACAAATCAACACTGCAATCTTGCATAAGATCCAATGCGTCCCCTAGCCTTCCAGTACAACTAGTCATCAAGGAAATTGACTAAAGGAGCTTACAAACCATGGACAACAAGTGGGGACTTCATAATGGCATGCCCTTCCATAATGGGCTTTGGCATGTGCTAATGTTTCCAAGCTCCAAGTGGGGTTAACCAAGTATCCTACAATGTTCCACCAAGTTTCTAGGACGAGGAGGCGAGGGAGCAGGGATACGCAGGAGCAGCCTATGCAAAAACTCCCCACCAATTTTTAGGAAATGTGGGGGGACATTGGGGGTCTTAAAAACTTATAAATATAAAATATAAATCGATAAATCATATAATTGAAACAAATTTAAAACGAAAAGCATGATCATTGATATCATTATCATATATATTATAATCATACATCATACATGTAAGTTTGTAACTGTACAGTGTAACTACTAGTCTACTAACATACTAACAATGCACAATGAAAATAAATTATAAAATTATAAATATTTAAATTTTAAACCATATTGATGTTCCACTTCCAACTATGAACATTGAATATAGAATATTGAAATAAAATTATAAAAGTCTGATACATCAAAAGTCAAAAATTTTAATTTGATAGAGTCAAAATAACCTAAGAACATATAAAAAGATAAATGAGCATAATTGATCAAGGTAATCCATTCAATGAAGGAGTATACAGAAGGTTGCTTGGCGATGGTGGCAGCGTTCTGTGTAACAAAGGAGCAGACAAAAGGCTGCTTGGCGATGGCAGCAGTGTTTAGTTCAACAAAGGAGCAAACAAAAAATGAAATGTGAAATGAACATAACGTAACCCTTCTTGGTCGATCAACAAATATTAAAAATTACATTTTTTTTTTTTTCATAAAAAGAATTTGCAATTTTTTTCTAGGGAAACGACCCCTCAAGACCCCTTAAGACCCCTTTCGCCTAGGAAACGACCCCTTTCAAGTTTCCTCACGTACCCTGTTTTTTGGGAGCGTGGGGAAATGACCCTGTCTCGTCCCCAAGTCCCTAGAGCACGAGGGAGCTAGGAAACTCGACCCCCAGGTGGGGGGACGAGACCCCTGGAATACTGGTATCCTATTATAGGTGGTTTCTACTTCTAAAGTTGATAGTATGTCCAAGGTACATTCTTTAAAAGGGTGGTGGCATGTGATGGAGAGATGAATGGAGTAGGTACTGAAAGGGGCAGCCCTGGGTCACATGCTGGGGTACAAGGGTAACTAATAGAAGGGAAACCCACACTTTGGTATATAATGTATAAGAGGGAGTAATCATGGTACATGAGGTGCCCCGACCTTGATTTTTCCACCTTTCTTTATATGCCTTTTTCCTTTTATGATTTTTCTTTAATTAACTGCTTCGGGGCTCAAGGGGTAAGAGCATAATGTGTGAGATATAGCAATGGATGCCCCCTTTAAGGTAAGATTGTTCATTGCCCACCAGGGGTTGGAATAATTATGGGTCCCTAAATGATAAAGGAGGTTCATCTAAGGCTTGTAGGAACCAGGGCGATAGCCACGATGATGGGGTAGAGATCATGTATTGGCTTTTGCCCATGTGTTAAATGTGTTTGTCTCGGCCATCTTTTGCATTTAGTGGTACATTTTCCTATTTGATGTGGACAATTATCCTTTTACTTTTCTTTTCAGCTGCATCTACCTTTGGGCATCATTCCAGGCCTGACCCAAGGTGTGGGCAAGGGGAAGGTGAAGGATAACCCTATGTGGACCCAGTGAAGGATTGTGGACCAAGTGGGAGAATGATGAATGGGGTTATAATGAGTGGAAGAGGAGTAATATATATGTATGAGGGAGTGCGACCATGCAACCAAAATTAGGGTTTTTCATGTAGTACCATCTCTAAAGCCCAAGGGTCAGTAAAAGAGATCCCATGAGACTAGGGTCCGAGGTTAACATCCAAAAAAAGGTCTAGGGGACAAGAGCACAGACCTAGCCCTCTCTTTCCACCGAATCCTCCCATTGATCCATGCCTAGAAGTGTCCATGATAAGCAAACTACAATACTCAATTACCAAATGAGAAGGCATACCTTTAGGTTTGGGAGCCCCACCTTCAAACATACAATCATGGCAGATGGGTGAAGGACCACATCGCTGGATCAAGTTCCGAAGAAGTGTCACGACGAGCTAGTTGGTGGCTGCAAAGGGTCGCTAGCTGCTGGTTAAGGACCATCTTGGAGAATTTTTTTCTTCTAGGGATATCACCCACAAAATGGTGGGTAACAGGAACATTTGTTCAAAAATAACGGTGTCATACTTTTATGTGTGCGTCCATATTTTCTGAGTTCCATATTTTATCTTCCACATCGTATTTTATTTGTGAAGATTGATTAATTGTTATTTGCTGTAAAGTAAATTACAGAGGACAAATAATCTCCAGTAGATAGAAGATTAAACTCTCGTTTATTGCAATCATGGAAATTTCACATTCCTATGTAGCATGTTTTTCTCCATTATGGTCAATCTAAAGGTTGACTTTGGTCCTCCATGATTAATTTAGTGTCTTCTCCATACTGTTGAGCTTTTAAATGGTGGTTAATGCTAATTTGTGACATCTTTTGTATAAATCACTGAAGTGGTGTAAACAGAGGAAAGTGTTAGTAATGAACTTAGATTGTGAATGCTTTAAGCACTTCACCTCAGCATATCATGATTTATGATTTTTCACTTGTCGTAATTATTTAGGTTATCTATGTGTTTTTACTATACATTTTTTTGAAAAAACTCCTAGGGAAGTTTAATAATAAAAATACTTGATGAAAATAATGGCAGCAGGGGTCACCTCTAAGACTGTTGTTGGCCAATTTTGTTCTCTGCAAATCTAGTAAAGCTTGTAAATAAAATTTTGAGTTGAGTGACTGTTTTTGTAACTGCATTCCATATTCCTCTTTTCGTAAGTTTCTGAATAATGTTTTAACGTTTTATGGATTTCCACTTGGACTGCATGTGACTATTGCATAATTGAATTTTTAATTGCAACTTCTAGTCTTTTTGTGTTCAGTTTTGTTAAATCTGAAAAGTGAAAAATATTTTGAATTAATATTTGTTGTTAGCAAACTTGGTTGTGAATCTAGAGAATTTTTAGAAACGTGTTGCTAACATCTCTTCATTTAATTGTAATAATTTTTCCCCTTAAAACTTGTGATGATGGAACTTGAGGCATTCGTTAGGACTTGTAAGTTTGCCTAAAAGTCAAAACCTGCAAATGCCTATAAAGCATACTTTTTACCATAATGTATATCTTTTCACAATCTTTCATTATGTGCAAGGGAAATGGTGTGAAAATGTTAGGTTGGATTTTTGTTTAGTCTTCTATGAATCTCATGTTAGAATTTTCTAGAATATACATAATACACTTGATATGTCCTCTTTTTGAAAACTATGGAAACCTAAACATATCTCAACTGTTGGAAAATCAAAGTAAATATGATTTTCCTTGCTTGATAATTACTTGTGATATTTGTCGGCAATTTATTATTTGTTTGACTTCTTCATCAAGAAATTATCAAAACATGAAGATCACAAATCACAAAGAACACAAGATATAGGCTCCTCGCCATGGCAAAACCCCACACCTTGGGGAAAACACGAACAATCTTTTTCTTACAGAATCAGATCAAATGAAATATCAAGACCAAGACAACAACCTCCATAAAATCCCCAAGTCAGCGCTCCACGCTCTGCCATGATTCATCTTCAATAGGATAGTTAATATGTGACTAGATGCCTTGTCTTTGTTTTTACTGTAGCTTGTATTTTATAGACCTTGTAGTTTGTTATGCATAAATATATAGGAAATAATGTAAATGATAATAATTAATAATAATTAATGTTGTCACACAGATTGTCACGACAACGCTCAGACCGGGGGTTGTCACTCTGATCCCCGATCTCTCCGTTTAAGCCGTCTCCTGAGGCTAAGGGCGGTAGACCCTATGGGATAAAAGATGACCAACTGTGAACCAGTTGGGTTGGAAAACACAACAAAGCAATACCAGCGCTCGATTGATTTTAGGAGTTAATGTACTAGTGCCTTATGGAGTTAATGATTAAATGATTATTTATTAAATATTGCAGAAATATGAACCTTGTAAAACAATCATTCATCATCAAAAAGCCCAAGCGATACAAGCTATTCAATAAACTTCACGCTTTAATAATGATCCAGCAATTAAATTTAAAAGATTACATGCTTTAAGCGACCACAAAATTTAAACGCTGACCAACAACCACTTTCATATAGCCAACTTGTAAATAGACATTTAAATGCATTTAGCTATAGAAAAATGGAACATAAATTCCACAAGAAACTCCAAAAAATGAATTTTCGAATTTTTTAGTTAAACTTTTCAAATTTTATATGTATATATATATATATATATATATATATTTATAAAATTTTAAGCTTAAAATAAAAACAAGATTGAAATCTAAATAAAATCTAAATCTAAATCTAAAACTAACACTTTATTATATATACATAAAGAGCGGAAATCTAAATTCTAAAAAATAAAACTTTTTATGGCTTTTTTATTTTTAAATTTTTATATTTTATGATTTTTGATTTATTAAAAATAAATAAAACAAAACTAAATTCTAAATAAACTAAATGAAACTTTAAAATTTCTAAAATTAAATCCTAAAATCAAAATATCAACCCATTAAAAACTTTTTATGATTTCCTTCTTTCTTTCTTTTCTTTTAATTTCTAAACTATAGGAAAAAATAAAATCAAACTTAAATTAAAATATAAAACTCCAACCTTTATATGAAACAAAAATTTAATATTTTTATTTTTTGAAACATGACTAAAAGTAAAACGTATCTAAACTAAAACAAAAATTTAAAACTAAATCTAAAACTAAAATAAAAGTCTAATCTAATTTATGAAAATTGATTTTTTTTTTAAATATAAAGATCAAAATTTAAAATAAAACTAAAATCTAAAACACTACCTGCAATCGATTTATTTATTCATTTTTTTTTTTTTTTTATCTCAATTTTTAACACAAAAAAAGGCTAACCTGAAACTAAATTAATCTAAAGCGAATTATACATAAAATTTAAACTACTATGCTAACACTAAGTCCTAACTAAAAAAATGAAAACTACGCATAACCCTAGCCAGTATATACACAACACAAAAATCGAAATGTGTTTCATTTGTTAGTAGGTAGACGGAAAGGATTTCGACGACGACAAGGGAAGGCTGGATGGCGAGGAAGGAGACGAGAGTGAAGGCAGCGTTGAGGACACGGAGAAGGTTGCAGGTTGAGCAGCATCGATGAAATGAACGCAGGAATGTTGGTTAACTCACTGCTTGGAGGTGGATGGAGCTAGGGCCGCACTGGAATGAAGTTGCGGCTGCAAAAATAAAAATAAAAAAATCGATTTTCGCTGCAGGTTGGTGGAATGGCATGAAGGATTTTGTAGGGCTGGACGCTGGAGAAGAAATGCGTGGAGAAGGAGAAGGAAAGGCTCAGAACAGAAAGCAGATGGATGAAGGGAAAAATGCGTGAAGGGTAGCAAAACACGTGGCTGGATGGCAGCAATGGACGCACGTGGCAGGGGAAAGCTGCGATGGGAGATTGTTGCGTTTGCGTGAGGAGCAGAATATCACTGCGTGAGAGATGCGTGCAGTATGGGTATGCAGCAAGGAGAGAGCGGAAAACTTTGACGGAGATAGCATGAGCCAGGAGGAATGAAATGGAGAAGCGATGAGGGGTTTTAAAACCAGCGTGAGAAATATGCTGAGAAAGCAAAGGACGACACAGGCGATGGAATGTGTGGTGGCTGAAAATGCCAGAAGGAATTGCGGGTTGAGAAGACGCAGCGATGGAGAGGGATGGATTCACAATGGCAGCAGAAGTGAATGGCAGTGACTGCGTGGAGGAGATGGACAGCAGCAGCTTGTTTGCAGGTTCTGTAATCCAGAAACTTGATCAAAATTTTAAATCTTTCCTGCTCCAGATTGCTTGATGGAAACCCTGAAAAATTCTCAAACCCTGTACATGCAACCTGCAATGGCAAAAAACAAAACACCCAAAAATAATGTGTAGGAAACAAAACTGAAAACCCTAAATCAGTTAAATAATCACAATATTTATAGATTTTCAACTCTTAAGCAACCATATTTGTCAATAATCACAGTAATATTATCAGGATTTAATTTTAATGTGAGATACTTAAGAAAACCCTTCACGCGTTCATAAAAATTTTCGAATGATAAGCCTGGGATCAAGAACTGAGTGGGCTCTTTCAGAAAACACAATCCGGGAGTTGGCTGCTTCAGCCGAGAACTTCCCCTAACGCCCGGTAAACTCAAAACTAAGATTTCCTGCACAGAGTAAAATCAACCATTAACATAGAGGGAGAAAACAATAGTGAAACCCAGATCAAATGGAGTATCTACCATTATATTTCAGAATCTAAGCTATCATTCAAACCCCAGAGATCAAACAAGATACCTGTGCTTGAATCAATCTTCATCAAGCTATTATTGATTACTGAAAATAAAATTAAGCAGAAAAATAAAAGATCTTATAGCATTTTCAGAAGAGTAACACCAGCAAGATTTTTAACTCCAAAGTCTTTCTTTATTGCACAAAAAATGACTACTAGAAAGCTTTTTTTAGCACTAGACTCTAAACTCCAATTTGATCTCAAATGACCCCTAACACCCTATTTAAAGAAAAAATTCCCAACGGATAGTTTGAGTGATCCATGTCAAAATGATTTCGACCGTCAGTGAGGATCAAGATTTCTTTTAATCTCATCCGTCGAATTTTTAAATTCATTTTAATATATTAAAAAATTAAAATTCTGCATTTATTTACTCAAAAAATTGACTTATTATTTATTTTTTTTAATTATTTTTTTTTAATTTTATTATTATTTTTATTTATTTTTAATTATTTTTATTTATTTTATTATTATTTTTATTTATTTTTTAATTTTTTTTATTTCTTTAATTTCTATTTTTTGGATCCTCAAACTTAGCCTTTGCAAAAATTACCTAGGATCTAGGAATTAGGACTTATGAGGGGATTAAAACATTTTCGAACCCTCAAGACACTTTACATCATGACTTTTACAATTTTACATCTCAAGGGGGAAAACCCATTTGACATAAACCCTCACAGACCACTCAGTTCTGCGACACAACTATAATCTAGCAGATCAACACACTAGGATTCCCCTAAGATTCTAATGACAAAATTCATTCCGACTTTGGGGTTAGGTTGAAGGAAAACTCTGCCGATCATGGATCGGTGAGACAAAAAACCTTTCGGAATGTAGATTATCACTAAAAAATTAGGTCCACTTAGGCAATTTACATACATGACTCAGATCTGCTAATATTATTTACAATTTACACATGCAGACTGGGTTTACAACATAACATGATCAGGTCGACGATGACTGTCGAATGGCACAAACATGTCAATTAAGCGCTATCCCTTTTGCGAAAAAAGGGGGTATACTGCTATGGGTAGTTGACACGTAGTGGTCAACATCTGTCTCTACTTGGGAACACGCTGCTGCATTGTAGGAATGTGAGAATGCAGAATCTGCGTCCATGCAACACACAACAAAACATAAGTAGCGTCCATCCAAAAATCATCATATAACATTAAGCACAGGAAAGATATAAGCTCTTCATTTATTAACTATCTAGAAAAGTAAATCTAATCCTAAAACAAAAATGAAAATGCTGAAAAAACAAGGAGTAGGGTTAGAAATACAGAGGATGCTCCATGGCATCAGATGTGTTCAATATAGTGTATACTAAGCATTCCCCTGCTTTCAGGAAAATCTGTCCACTGCTTGTCGGATGTGCCATGTCCAATTCTGCATACGGTAGGACTTTTCCCTATCCAAAAATCAAGCTGCTCGCAGCCGTCTGATGCATCAAATCTTCTTCTCGTTCTCTTTCTTTTGCGTTTTTTCTTTGTGGCAGGTTGTATCACTGATGACGTGGAACTTTCTGCTTCAAAGCTCTCAGATGAAGTATGTAAGATGTGTGTGACATGTCTTTCTTCATCCTGCATCTGCCCTGTCAAGGATGATGGACCAATCTCACAGGTGCCATGATTTATAACTTGATCTTCTATGACTGGTGGATTAACTGTGTGAGCATTAACCTTATTATTAATTTCCTTTTTATCCAGGTCACCTTCAATTATCCACTTTTCAATGGAACAAAGGACCTCATAATAAGATGGAGCTTGTTGCAACAGATAAGGAGGCTCCTGATCTAGTGACGTTCCCTGGTTTCCTTCATCCTCTGACCATTGTTGAAATTTTTGAACCTATATTTTAATGGCATCTATCTGATTAGAGTGTTCAACCTTTATAGCATTGATTTCCCTGGCATGGTCTTCTTCCATGGTCAATAACTTTTTCTGAAGACATATCTGATTAGCTTCCATATCTTTTATTACTTTATCGTCTTTTTCCTTTATGGTCATCAAGAAATGTTGCATAGAGTTTATCTCTTCCTTATGATTTGCTTGCATGGTAGCGAACTGATAATTATGATCGAATGTCATGATAGTCATTTCTTCATCCATAGTTAACAACTTGTCTTGCATAGAATTAATTTGCCTATCGTGATTAGCTTTCATGGTCATCATATTTTCCTCTAAGCCTAATAACTTGCTTTGCATAAAACTAATTTTTGTGTCTTCATGGCCTCAAT
Organism: Pinus tabuliformis; assembly: GCA_031772625.1. Lineage (NCBI taxonomy): Eukaryota > Viridiplantae > Streptophyta > Pinopsida > Pinales > Pinaceae > Pinus > Pinus tabuliformis. Next base: position 368,090,723 of record CM062808.1, on the reverse strand, counting down.
TTCCTTAGCATGCTGATTTTGCATGATCTCCATCTCCCTATTACGTTTTTCCAGGTGGGTGCATAAAGTTCTCACATCATTGGCATAATTAGTTTGATTAATCTCCATATTTTTTACCGTTAGCGTTAGTTCTTGTATAATTTGCTTTTGATCTTCCTTTTCGTTGTCATTTGTCCCTGCTTTTCCACTATCATGGATTTGATCTGCAATGGTACAGGTGGATGGCACATTCTGATATGAAGAATTGTCTTGGAATCTTTCACCAACAGCTGAACCTTTCATAAGATTACTTTCATTCTGTTGCACAATTTTAGGGGCACAAGGCGAGCTATCTAGATTACCATATCTATCTTTAAAAGCATTGACAATGTCTTGTAAAGAAGTGAAAGAATTCGTAGGACAATTATTAAACCAATTCAAAGCATCACCCTCTAAAGAAAGGACAAAAAGACGCATTTTGACATCTTCATGATTATACTGAGGGGGTCTACAATATATGATCATTATACGAGTAAACAAGCCTAGATGTCTTTTAACAGCGACTGAATCACCACTTGAGAACAAAGGTAATTTAGAAATGGCCATTTCCAGAGTATCATGGAGATCAACAGTAAAATGACATGGTTTAAACGAATAATCCATGATGAATAACGAGGGACCAAATGGATGATAGAAAGAGATCTCTGCTCAAGAAAATCAAGAGATGAAATAAGTGGAGTCGCCACTTGAACAATGAATCTAATTCTAGGATCCAAAAAGCAACAAACAAGCTGATATGAAAGAGGCTTCTTGTTTGGGAAAAATAAATGAAAAGAAATGGAGTCACCACCCAAACAAGAAACGAACTAAAGAGTAGGTACTGATATGACGAAAGATAAGGTGATGAAAAGATCCAAATGATGCCAAAAAATGTTGAATCTGCCAACTCAAATGAGAGATGAGAAAGATGAAAGAATGATGAGAAATGAGAAGATAAATGTCGCTGAAACGCGGAGAATAAAATGTCCCCGGCAACGGCGCCAAAAATGTTGTTGCACAGATTGTCATGACAACGCTCAGACCAGGGGCTGTCACTTTGATCCCCGATCTCTCCGTTTAAGCCGTCTCCCGAGGCTAAAGGGGGTAAACCCTATGGGATAAAAGATGACCAACCGTGGATCCGTTGGGTCGGGAGACACAGCAAGGCAATACCAGTACTCGATTGATTTTAGGAGTTAATGTACCAGTGCCTTATGGAGTTAATGATTAAATGATTATTTCTTAAATATTGCATAAATATGAACCTTGTAAAACAATCATTCATCATCGAATATCCCAAGCGATACAAGCTATTCAATAAACTCCACGCTTTAATAATGATCCAACAATTAAATTTTAAAAGATTAAACGCTTTAAGCAACCACAAAATTTAAATGCTGATCAGCTACCACTTTCATATAGCCAACTTGTAAATAAACATTTAAATGCATTTAGCTATAGAGAAATGGAACATAAATACCACAAGAAACTCCAAAAAATGAATTTTCGAATTTTTTATTTAAGCTTTTCAAAATATATATATATATATATATATATATATATATATATTAAGTTTAAAATAAAACAAGATTGAAATCTAAATAAAATCTAAATCTAAATTTAAAACTAACACTTTATTATATATACATAAAGAGGGGAAAATCTAAATTCTAAAAAATAAAACTTTTTATGGCTTTTTTAATTTTTATATTTTATGATTTTTTATTTATTAAAAAAAATAAAACAAAACTAAATTCTAAATAAACTAAATGAAACTTTAAAATTTCTAAAATTAAATCCTAAAATCAAAATATCAACCCATTAAAAACTTATTATGATTTCCTTCTTTCTTTCTTTCCTTTTTTTTTTTTTTTTAATTCTAAACTATAGGAAAAAATAAAGTCAAACTTAAATTAAAATGTAAAACTCAAACCTTTATATGAAACAAAAATTTAAAGTTTTTATTTTTTGAAACATGACTAAAAGTGAAACGTATCAAACTAAAACAAAAATTTAAAACTAAATCTAAAACTAAAATCAAAGTCTAATCTAATTTATGAAAATTGAATTTTCTTTTTGTTATATATATATAAAGATCAAAATTTAAAATAAAACTAAAATCTAAAACACTACCTGTAATCGATTTTTTTTTTATCTCAAATTTTTAACACAAAAAAAAGGCTAACCTGAAATTAAATTAATCTAAAGCAAATTTTAAATAAAATCTAAACTACTATGCTAACACTAAGTCTTAACTAAAAGAAATGAAAACTACGCATAACCCTAGCCCGTATATACGCAACACAAAAATCGAAATGCGTTTCATTTGTTAGCAGGTACACAGAAAGGATTTCGACGGCGGCAAGGGAAGGTTGGATGGCAAGGAAGGAGACGAGAGTGAAGGCAACATTGAGGACGCGGAGAAGGTTGCAGGTTGAGCAACATCGATGTAATGAACGCAGGAATGCTAGTTAATTTACTGCGTGGAGGTGGATGGAGCTAGGGCCACACTGGAATGAAGCTGCGACAGCAAAAAGAAAAAAAAAACGATTTTCGTTGCAGGTTGGTGGAATGGCATGAAGGATTTTGCTGGCCTGCACACTGGAGAAGAAACGCGGGGAGAAGGAGAAGGAAAGGCTCAAAACAGAAAGCAGATGGATGAAGGGAAAAACGCGTGAAGGGTAGCAAAACACGCGGCTAGATGGCAGCAATGGACGCACGTGGCAGGGGAAAGCTGTGATGGGAGATCGCTGCGTTTGCGTGAGGAGCAGAATATGACTGCGTGAGAGATGCGTGCAGTATGGGTATGCAGCAAGGAGAGAACGGAAAACTTTGACGGAGACAGCGTGAGGTAGGAGGAATGAAATGGAGAAGCGAGGAGGTGTTTTAAAACCAGCGTGAGAAATATGTTGAGAAAGCAAGGGACTGCACAGGCAATGGAATGTGTGGTGGTTGAGAATGCCAGAAGGAATTGCGGGTTGAGAAGAAGCAGCGATGGAGAGATGGATTCACAATGGCAGCAAAAGTGAATGGCAGTGACTGCGTGGAGGAGATGGATGTCAGCAGCTTGTTTGCAGGTTCTGTAATCCAGAAACTTGATCAAAATTTTAAATCTTTCTTGCTCCAGATTGCTTGATGGAAACCCTGAAAAATTCTCAAAGCCTGTACCTACAACCTGCAATGGCAAAAAACAGAACACCCAAAAATAATATGTGCAGGAAACAAAACTGAAAACCCTAAATCAACTAAATAATCACAGTATTTACAGATTTTTGACTCTTAAGTAGCCAGATTTGTCAATAATCACAATAGTATTATCAGGACTTAATTTTAATGTGAGATACTTCAAAAAACCCTTCATGCATTCATAAAAAATTTCGAATGATAAGCCCGGGATCAAGAACTGGCTGAGCTCTTTCAAAAAACACAATCCGGGAGTTGGCTGGTTCAGCCGAGAACTTCCCCTAACGCCCAGTAAACTCAAAACTAATATTTCCTGCACAGCTTAAAATCAACCATTAACATAGAGGGAGAAAACAATAGTGAAATCCAGATCAAATGGAGATACCTGCCATTATATTTCAGAATCTAAACTATCATTCAAACCCCAGACATCAGACAAGATACCTGCGCCTGAATCAATCTTCATCAAGCTATTATTGATGATTGAAAATAAAATTATGCATAAAAATAAAAGATCTTACAACATTTCCAGAAGAGTAACACCAGCAAGATTTTTAACTCCAAAGTCTTTCTTTATTGCACAAAAAATGACTACAAGAGAGCTTTCTTTAGCACCAGACTCTAAAATCCAATCTGATCTCAAATGACCCCTAACACCCTATTTAAAGGAAAAATTTCCAAAGGCTAGTTCGAGTGATCCATGTCAAAATGATCTTGACCGTCGATGAGGATCAAGATTTCTTTTAATCTCATTCGTCGAATTTTTAAATTCATTTTAATATATTCAAAAATTAAAATTCTACATTTATTTATTCAAAAATTTGACTTATTATTATTTTATTATTTATTATTATTTTATTTATTTATTTTCAATTTATTTTTAATTTTTTTTAAATTTTATTATTATTTTATTATTATTATTATTTATTTTTTAATTTCTTTAATTTTTATTTTTTGGATCTTCGAACTTAGCCTTTGGAAAAATTACCTAGGACCTAGGACTTAGGACTTATGAGGGGATTAAAACATTTTCTAACCCTCAAGACACTTTACATCATGACTTTTACAATTTTACATCTCAAAGGGGAAAACCCATTTGACATAGACCCTCATAGACCACCCAGTTCTGCGACACAACTATAATCTAGCAGATCAATACACTAGGATTCCCCTAAGATTCTAATGACAAAATTCATTTCGACTTTGGGGTTAGGCTGAAGGAAAACTTTGCCGATCATGGATCGGTGAGACAAAAAACATTCCGGAACGTAGATTATCACTAGAAATTTAGGTCTACCTAGGCAATTTACATACATGACTCAGATCTGCTAAGATTATTTACAATTTACAGATGCAGACTGGGTTTACAACATAACATGATTAGGTCGACGATGACTGTCGAATGGCATGGACATGTCGATTAAACACTATTCCTTTTGCAAAAAAAGGGGGTGTGTTGCTATGGATAGTTGACACGTAGTGGTCAACAATTAGTTAATTAGTAATTAGGTTGAAGAGTCATGTCTAAATGAGATATGACTCTCCATGAAGAGTCACCTGCATAGTATATAAGCAGACCTCTCACTCTCATTGTATAATCATTCTTCATATAATACTTGTATTTTCATGGATATCTTTATATTCCAAATTTTTCTATAGTATTTAAACTAGTGTTGGGAAAATCGCGATACTATCAGAAAATCACGATTTTTTGGGAAAAAATCTTGAACAAAAAATTCAAGATTTTTTTATTTTGTTCTTGTTTCCGATTTTTTGATAAGGAGGAGGAGGTGACACAACCTACCCAGGTTACCCCTGTCACTAGTAGAGGATGTGGTCTACCTCTTGTAGCTCCTAGTTCTTCAGCTTCTAGAGCACAACAGAGTTCACTACCAACTCCACTGGCATCTACATCTAGAGGGAAAGGGAAATCTATTGCATTTTCTCGCAAGAGGGGCAGAGGAAATCAATAGTATTAGACTTTAGTTATTTGGTTTATTTCATTGTATATGGCATTATGACTCATGGTATGAGATACATTATTATATTTTTTGTTGATATTTTGAGGCTGAGTTGGGACTCGTTCTCCGATCCAGGTCTTTGACTATCAAATTCGTCAACCTTGTTGTCATCGTGACTGAGCATTCGCTACACAAATTGGAGTTTCTCCATCGTTGCCAATAGGCCCTTGGCCATAAAAGAAAAATATTAAATTCAAAAAACAAAAAAAGTTTATCAAAAAATTCATTAAAAGAAACCTAGAGTATATATATATATATATATATATATATATATATATATATATATATATTCAAAATCAAAACCATATTAAAAAAAAATCAAAATAGCAACCTAATCGGTTCCCTGACGTCCGATAGCCTCCGATCGCCCTGTTTGACCGGTCCCCTGACGTATCACTGCAACCCGCCTACATTTCTACTACTACCAACATTCGACGCCAACGATTGTCGCTGCCATAGTCTCTCTCTCGACTTAACACTCATCCACATTGTTGGCCAAATACCCTCATCAACTATTGATCCACCTCTGTTGCCACAAATTCCTTGCCACTTTCCACCAGCTACCCATTCAAAGACGCAACCCTTTCATTCTTTCCATAGGTAGCCACATTATCGACGCCCACAAACAGGCACTCACTATTGTCGCTTCCCAAATTCTGTGGCCTCAGCTTCAAAAACTGAAGGCTATATGCCGGTCAACAGACCACGTTCCGCGACCGCTGACCGCCGTCGTTGACCAACACACAACAACCGGCCTTACCACTGTGTTGTTTATCGTTCCATCCACCAGTCTTCGCCATAGTTCTGCCTGTGCCTTTTGCTAACTACAGTTAATTATCTGCTCCCCCAACATTATCTTTTGCACTTCCCCTGCCAGACATAACCCGTTTCGCCATCGCTTGAGTGGACACAGCCACCATCCATTCACACCCAAGTCGATTCTTCCCACCGCCGACCACTGTGGAGTTTGTAGCAGCCACCACGTTGTCTGCAACAGCCACAGTTGTCGCCCATCCCTTACACAAGTCAATTGTTCTGATATCAACCACAAGTCTAGAGATCCACGGTCACTAATGTTCCCACGGGTTACAAATCCAGAGATTCATTGCCATACAAAATTGTATTGGCCTCATTGAATTGGTAGTCCACCGCATGCTTTTTATTCGTTGTTATTGTTAATACCAAGGAAAAAGAAAAATAGGTTGTGACTTTTCTGAGTGGTGATATCCGTTAGTTTAGATAAATTAAAAATAAAATCAAGCCTCATATATATATATATATATATATATATATAGTGCGAAAGGGTATTCAAAGCCAGCAGCATGAAAAAGGGAAACTAAATATTTATAAAGTCAAATAAAATAAGTTTAAGTCAAAAAGGTTCATAACTAAAAAGTGGAAGGTATTTAAAAAAAGAAGAGAGAATATCTTTATATCATTAAGAGAAAGTGTTAAAAATTTATTACAAAAGGTGAAAAGATTAATAAAGTTTTACGAGTTTATTAACCAAAAAAAAAAGTTACTTTGAAAACCCTAATCCCACCTCGAAAAACGCAAAATGGAATCTAGTTCGAAAATAAAGGAAGGAAGATTTCTAAGAACCTCACATTGCTTTGCTCCAGTGCTATTCGGAATTAAAGGGACTCTTGCAGGGAAAGATGTTATTATTTCTATCTCTTGCACTGAAGGGAAAAATTATATAAACTCTAAACTTGCTAACCAATATGACATAATCGAATTAGAATTAAACATTGACGATTATACTTTTATATCACAATTCTCTGTTCAATCTCTATGGAATGATCTAGATGACATTGTTTTGGGCTCACCTTGGATGGAAACTCTATGGTCCTTTATTCTAAATAAAAAAAAATGTTTTTGACATTTTCCCACAAAAAAAAAATGCTACAAGATGTTACTTTGAAACCAAATTCAGTGACGCCAAAAAACATATCAGAAATCTCAAAAATAATTTTTCAAGAAAGTAAGAAGACGATACAAAATATGCAAAAGGTGTTGACAAAATCACCGCTGACAAGAATGAGGAAGTCTCTCGACTTAGAGACCATAGTGAAAAATTACTAACGCAAATTAAGAAGCTTAAGAAGGATAAGAAGTTGCTGGAAAACAAGGGGCAACAACTTGTTGAAAAGGAAGCGTCGAAATTTTCAAAATGTAGAAATTCAAGTTGAAGAAAAAACGAACATCGATCCAGTGAAAATGACAACTCAAGAAGACAAGTCAGTTGAAGAAACGACACACTTAGATGTTGCAGTTCAGATGATAAACATCCCAAGTGAAGGTTCTGTAACCAACTCGACAACATCGTCACAGGCAGTAATCAGAAAAATTCCACACTTAATAAGGGAAATTCAAACAAAAAAAGTTATGTATCGACATCCGAATCATGAGAGTAGACAACTCAAACAAGCTACGTATCAAGACTATCCAAAACAGAAACAACTCACCGATGTTCCAAAGAATATTGATGTAACCTCAATCCAGCCATATGATGTCAATTCGTTACAAAATTCCAGTGATCAGAATATTCTACAGAAGATTAATCTAGGATGGTTTGATCCCTTCACAATGTGATAGTTTTGTTTGTCACTTAGAAGATCATATCAACTTGTATCGACGAAGATGATTGTTCCGAGACGAGAAGACATTTGAAACCGAAAAGGAGATCAAGCCTTTTTCATCGACAAGCTTTGAGGACAAAGCTTTTTGAGGAGGAAGACAATGTTATGAATAAATATATAGGAAATATTGTAAATGAAAGTAATTAATAATGATTAGTTAATTAGTAATTATGCTGAAGAGCCATGTCTAAATGAGACGTGACTCTCCATGAAGAGGCACCTGCATAGTATATAAGCAGACCTCTCACTCTCATTGTATCATCATTCTTCATACATTTTAATATATAATATTTGTATCCTCATGGATATTTTTATATTCCAAGTCTTCTGGAGTATTTAAACTGAAGAATGAACTTTGTTCACTCCATAGTCCTTCAACCTGCCAATCACAACTATTAAGGTTCTTTATCAGCTCGTATTACAGCCCTTCATCAGGTTGCATGTCATCACAGAAAACAGTTCTAGTAGCTCACATATCTCTTTAAGGATTCACATCTTTTCAAGACTTCTAATCTCAGAAAACTTTGTATTCTCTTTGGGTCTTCAGCCTTGGGAAACTCACATCTTATACCACAAACAAGTCGTTTGTTCTGCCACAGAGACTATCAAAGAAGATCCATGATTTTTTCTTGCTGAAATGAATGAGAACAGGGGCCAATATATAGTTGTTCATCACTATGAAGGGTCACGTCTATTCAGCAAGCCGACCTGACCATCTAGTGGGCCGACTTGGTCTTATGGAGGACTTTTTGAGCCTTTTAAACAAAAAAAACAAAAAATCTTACAAAGAGTCCAAATGGACTTTGACTGAAATTCATTTCTTTGACTTCAACAAAACCTAGAAGCATGAAAAACATGCTTGACCTAGACTTGAGCATGAAACCGATGCTTAAATAAAATTATTTTTCTTCTTTTACATAAAATACAAATTGATACAAGTACAAAAATAATTATGAAAACCAAACCTAGTTACTTTTCCAACATCAACAAGCATATAAAATGGAAAGGCAGGCAAATCTACGTATTTGCTTAGAATTCATGATCTATGTTCATTGTAAAATTGTAAATTTTAGAGTAAGTGACAATAAAAACTATATGTTTGCTAGTTGCTTTTACTAATTATATTCTCCTAATTTTCAAATGTTGTTATTTGCCAGGAAGAACAAAGACCATTATGGATGACGAAGATCCAATTAAGGCATTTGCGGAAACCATTGCTGCCAATTTGAATGGAGCTTATTACCTGTCAGAAGCTGTATTACCATGCATGCCACCAGGGCTCTCTAGTATAATTAACATCTCAAGCACACGTGCATTGCAAAGTGAACCGAACACTGCAGCTTATAGTGCTTCCAAAGCAGGCTTGTGTGGACTTACACATTCACAGGTTAGGGTTCTTGGTTGTCCTTTAAAAGCTTAGTTCAATTTCCAAATCTGTCATTAAATGTGCTGAACATCAAACTCAATTGAAAATAGTGGGTTTCTCTCTATAGTAATTATATTTTGGTTTAATAAAGAGGAAGCAGAAAGTACTCTGACACAACTCTTCGAATAATATTTAACTTTTGCTGCACCATGGTAGAGAGATCAATTCAGTCAGTACATTAGCGGAGGAATCATCTGCAATTCCATACAAAAAACGGAAATTATTCTTGTTTTTAAGGAAGAGGTAGCAAAACATTTTTAGTTATTGTCAGGGATCAAGTCACATTGCTTCAAAATGTGTTGCAGGCAATAACATTGGCAGGAAGGGTGCGTGTGAATGCTGTGTTGCCCGGTTGGATAAACACTGACCCTGCAGGTGAAGCAGCGTTGAGGGATGAAGATCATAAGTGGCATCCAGTTGGTAGAGTAGGCACACCCCAAGACATTGCTGAAATGTGTCTTTTCTTGGCTGATGAGAAACGTTCTGGTTTCATCACGGGGCAAGAGTTTGTAGTAGATGGTGGGGTGACAAAGAAAATGGTTTATCCAGAATAATTTGATTTTCAGATCTGGTAAAAACAGTCGGCAATTACTCTAAAGTGTCATTTATTTGTTTGCAAAATAACATTCAAGCAAAGTGGTGAATCCTTCACTCTGTAATTGAAGCACATCAACAAATTGATGCTATTTTTCATAAGCCTGAACATCATAAAGGGTACACATCATTTTCTTTGCATAAATTATGTTGTAAATGATTTGACGTTTCAAACCAACGGATTACATTATGTTTCTCGTGCAAATATCTTAGGCACAATGGCAAGTGTTGAATGAATTCAGATGGAAAAGGAAGATGAGGAAATGCTGCGTTTAAATTGTTTATCAATGTTTCAATTTCCTTATAAGTTTACATGCAATTTGTATGCAAACTATCACTGCCAGAGTTCATTAATTAAAATCATTCATCAGCAAATGGCAAAATCATTTTCTGGATGTCTATGAATATTTCCCTCTTTTGGCAACATACACGAGGAAACAATTCTCACAGCCTCTCAAGAATTTAGAGACATAAGTTGCACCATTAATAAATTTATTTCTAAGAAGTTCCTGCTATCAAATTATCGTACATTTACTAGTTATATAGTTTCACATCCTTTTGTTCTTAAAGATTAAATTTAGTCTCTTGAGTTCTATCAAAACAGTTTCACGCACACTTGAACAAATTAAATATTGCAGTAAGAATTTTGCACTATATCATGCCATAAACATCTTTTCTCTTTCAGAAAAAAAGAAAAAGAAAATAGCAGGCATCACTAAAATAAATTTTAGAGCTACCGCACGAACAACGCTGCATCAACTTCACACATCAAGAGGCCAAGGGTGTGATGGCGAGCAAGAGTGCTAGGGTTTCACACGCAGGCTCCAGTGCGGGAGTGGAGGAAAGGAACAAGCACAAGGCCAAAAGGAGTGAGGGTCACAGGTATGCCGAGACTAAACCCCGGAAGTATTTTCCCACCGGATGGGCATACGCACTACTGTCCACGATGGGTCAACAGCAAATACTCTGGACAGCAGAATACCGGATACAACCTGAGGCAGTTGTATAGGAATCCGAGGTGGACACTCTGATAAGAGCCAACAAGGCAAATGAGTTGTGGTTCCGGAAGAATGGTCCTGAGCAATGTGGGATGGCAGCGACAAAGTGGGCATCTGCGGATCTATCACTCCTTTACTGTTTGCTACTGCTCGGCCACAGTGGATCTACAATGGTTGGAATGGATGCGATCAGATACCCTCCTATCTGCCCAGACCCTCTGTATCATCGGCCTGCCGACTGTGGAATGGTGGAAAGGGTTTCTATGCAAGCAAGCCTACCTACTGCTACAAATGGGAGTTTACTTTCTACGGCACTGGGCCTGCTGGATACTGAGGTAATAGTCAAACTACTACTGCCTCTGGATCATGACACATACACACGATCTCCATTGACTAATACAGAGCACCGACAAATCTAGCGATCATGGGGTTTTCTCCTGTCTTGCATCCACACAAAGTTCTGCAAAATAGAATACTTGGAGCAACACAACAATGCAAATCTGAGGCGAACATTGTTTCCCCACATTTGGTAAATATTCATCGATTTCAAGTTATTATTAAAACCCCTCCAACGTCGTCTTCTCTGCTTTGGGTACTCCCAACTGATAATGTATTGCATCTGAAGTGTCTCATCTCCAAACATATTGGATATCCTACCGGATATCAACTTTTGATATTTGGGGGCAGAGCACTATAGGACTCTCGACTCCTAAAGGACTACAACATTATGTCAGTGTCCACCATAATACTCAATCTGACGCTGCGAGGTGGAGTTATTGCCTCTAGTAAAACAAAACATTCAGGAGGAGGAATTGGAAGTAGTACAACAAAAATCAACGAAACACAACAGAAGCACAAAAATGGAGGACTTTCTTTCAAGAATATCCTACAAGGAAAAAACACACCTATAGCAAAGCATATCAAGTTGGAACTGAACCCAGTTCCTATATTTTCGAACAACTAAATGACATTACAGAATTAAACATAGATATACTAGAAACAAATATCCATTGTAATACTTTTGAATCACAAGCCATAATCTGTCGATTCAACTGTTTTTGGCCAAAACCTACTGAGCTTTTCCATTGGATTTTCACAAATTGGACTGTACACTGTGAAATACACCTATGCTCAAAAGGGTTTTTCATTGTCAACTTCCATTCAGCTGAGGCAGGGGACATTATACTATAGGAAGGACCATGGTTCTGGGGATCCACGAGCCTCTTCATCACACCTTGGTTTCCGGATTTTGATGCTAATACTATGGTTGTTTCAAGTATGCTAGTTTGGGTTTAGCTGCATAATCTACCATTACATTTTTCGGACCAACAGGTCTTAGCTGGTATTGGCAACTGCATTGGGAGATATATCAAAATGGACAAGCAAACACTGGAGGAAAGAGTATACACTTTCGCTCGTATTTGTGTGGAAGTAGATCTCAGCAAAGGACTACCGGATCACATGCTACTAAAACACCAACAACGGAGCTGGACACAGATACTGAACTATGAAAACACAATGTTTAGATGCAGAATTTGTAGGCAAACATGACATCTACAAAACACATGCCCGGAAGCCAAAAAAGAGACATGAAAAAAGAAAACATGGAAACAACCCAAGGGTTGGAAATTTCCCCCCCATGACTCTGATGAGGATGAGGAAGTCGCTGTGGAAGACCCCATACCCAATCAGAATAACCAAGCAGACAAAGAACCAGAAGCACACAAGAAAAATCCACAAGATCCTATGGAATCACAGCTGAAAAAGATGCCTGAAGCAAAGGACTCTAGTGGAGCAAAACGACTGCATACACTAGACATTCAGATTCGGATAAGGACAATCCCCAACCTAATGCATTCAACTCACTTGCACTTGTATCTTCGATGTCGACTCAAGGTTGAAAAGAAGGGGAGAAAAACATGACTCTCCCCTTCATGTACATTAGTCTTCATATTTGTACATTAGTTTGTTATACATGAACCTCTGATCAACAGTCTTTCGATTGTATGATGTAATGTGCTTCAGCATCTGCAAAATGTACTTTTGTTTTCATTAATAAAATTACGATTTTTCCTTTGGAAAAATTTTTTTAGAGCTACTGCCAATATGTTCAATTGATTCGAAAAACTTTTGGGGTTTATAAAGGTTGGGCTTTCCATATATTTTTAAAAGAAATCTTGAACTAAGAAAATACATTATTTGTAAGATTCTTCCTGACATAAATTGTCTTTGCATTGAAACATTTGAGGGTGAAACACAATAAATCACTAAATATTAAAGAATATAAATGCAATAATAAATGCATATGACAATTCATAAAGCATCCCTTAGAGTTATATTTATACTTGATACGGCCATATATATATATATATATATATATATATATAACCAATTGGAATATTTAATTATAAACTTAACATTTATAACAATGGGGTTAGATTAGCCCCAAGGGTTATCTCAATTGGTTGAGTCCCCATCGTTAAAGCACATTTGCTATTGAGAGATCACAAGTCCAATTCTCTCGACACTTTTGGGGTCAAGCTCTGTGGTTGAGCTAGTTGGAAGTGATCCCTTCGGGTGGATCTGTTTGGCACAAATATTCATTGGATGTCACGGTTGTCGATCTCCGATATCTGTGAACCACATAGGGAAAAAAAGAAAAAAACAATGGGGTTAGATTAAGAATCAAACAACCATTTTGTGGATGTATTTGTTAATTTTCTAGTGTTCTATGCTTAACATAATCACTTTCTCCAATTCTTCAATTAGCAATCAATTTATCTAACAATTCAATCTTCCATTGACAATAATCAATTGTAGATAAACAGTAAATTCAATGCACAATAGATGACAACCAAGAGCAATAACAAAAGACACAATATTTGGTCAAAGACTAGAGAAAAACCCCACAAGGTGGAAAACCCTTTCAAATTCTTCCTCTATTACATTGTCATCAAATGTTCAGTAGATAGATACAATGTTCCAATTCAATGATAAAGAGTCAAAGCCAAATCTTTGACTTATCCAACAACCAACCAATATCCAAAAGATGAGACTCAAAGTCAAATTTGGTCAACAACTCAAATATGCAAATTTGGTCAAAGTCAACAGAAGTAGCAACAACCTTGATTAGTCAACAGTCAATGGTCAAAGTTCCTCCATAAGATTCGATCAAAGTAGCTTCAAATTTGACCTTCAAAAATTGGTCAACCTTAGTCAAAACAATGAAAATCTCAGTGAAATTTATTCCCTCACGAATTTGGTCAAATTCAAACTTTGACTTTCAAAAACCCTTGTTGCAGGTTTGCGGTCAACATTAGTCAAACAACTTAGAAAGGTTTAGTCAAATTGCCTTTGACGTCGGCCTTCCAAAACATATTCAAATTCAATCAAACCAAGTCAAAATGAGCCAACACTAGTTAAAGGATAGTCAAAGTCCTAAAATAGAAAAATAGTTCGGCCAATCAAAAAAGACTCCCTCTCCTCTTCGCACATGTGAAAAGAACCTGCAATTTCATAAGTAGTCGGACCTCCAAGAGAAGTAGAGATGTGTTGATGTGATGATCCAAAGTGATGTGACAAATGGTCTATTTATATGCATCTTAGGTGGTCAAATTAGCTTGTCCGATTCGACTTGTATTTTTGTGTTCTTGTGGGTTTCACTTTAAAAATTACATTTTCCCTTGACCAAATTATATTATTCCAAGGGCTAGTAGGGGTCTTTCTTAATGAGGAAGGATGTCCAAAGGAGGGACCTGAGCTGCCAAATTAACACTCCCTTTAAGCTAGGGAGAAATTTTGTACTGCAACATGAATCTCATTTCAAAAATATCATCATCTTCATCACTGAACCAAGTCATATCTCATCTATATTCATCTATGCTCGTCTATTGAACATTCTCGAATCTAAAGAAGAATCGTCATCATCATTGGGGAGTTCAAGCTAACACCATATATCCGAGGAAAATAGGTAGGATACTATTTATCGTGAGATAAAGTTATCCTATTGTTCGATGATCTTCCCACCTTGACCCTCAAGAGTCAAGTGGTAGAACACTTGAATCTGCTACCTTAGGGGAGATACACACTTACCATGCAAGGTAAGGATTAGGCACAAGCAAGACACTTGGGAGAGATACATACTTACCATGAGAGATAAGGATCAGACACGCCCAAGTCTCCACAGCTATAGGCTAGATGGGTGGCAATCCTGACAAGCCCAACTTTTGGTTGGGATGCATACTAGGGTATACTTGGTAGGGGGAGATATACACTTACCATGAGGTAAGGATCAAACACAACCCTACAATGACAATAAGGGAGATACACTCTTACCATGAGGTAAGGATCAGACACACCAACTTCCCACAAGTTCCCTCAACTATAGGAGCTCTACAGCTCAATTCCTCTCCCTGGGAGCTCAAACAAGGGGGAAGAACATATCTCAGTGTCCTCAATCAATCGGGACCCTTGCCTGGGAGTGTCACATCCATTAGTGCAAGTTTCTTTCTGAAGACCAAGAACTTCCCTTTTGTCAAATCCTTGGTAAGAATGTTTGCTATCTACTCATCTGTCGAAATGTTATGAAGTCTCACTGCTCCTCTCTGCACCATGTCTCGAATGAAGTGACACCTGATCTCAATGTGCTTGGACTTGTCGTGAAATACAAGATTCTCTTCCAAACGAATCCCACTCTTGTTGTCGCAATATATAAATTTTGTATCTAGTACCTGCTCAAACAACTCTCCAAAGAGCTTCCTCAACCATACAACCTCACAACTCGCCATGATGGGAGCAATATACTCAGCCTTGACAGTACTAAGGGACACATACTTTTTCTTTCAGCTCATCCAAGATATCATGGCAAAACCCAAACTAAATAAGCACCCTGATGTGCTCTTCTTGTCAGCATCAGTGTACCCATGAAGTCTCACATCTCCGACAGTATATCTCAGAACAATATTAATCATCCCATGCAAATATCTCAGCACATGCTTAGCAACAACCCAATGTGCATGAAGCGGTTCAGCAATGAATTGCCTCAAAGTGTTAGCTGCAAAACATATGTCTGGACAAGTGTTCACAAGGGACATCAATGCCCTAATCGACTGTTGATACTTAAATGGATTCACCAAGTCAGGTCCTACGTCATCTCCACACAACTTCTTGAAGTTCATCTTTATCGATGAGGCCATAGACTTGCATTCTACCATTTCAAATCTTTCCAATAGTTTCACCACATATTTTCCTTGTGAAAGGAAAATCTTGTCAGGCCTTTGCCACACCTCTAAGCCCAGGAAGTAGTGCATCAGTCCAAGGTCCTTCATCTCAAACTTAGATGCCAGCTCCCTCTTGCACTCGAGCATCAGAGACTCACTCCCTGTGAAGAATAGATCATCAACATATAAAACCAAAATCAAAGGCATATCTTGGACCACTTTGAAGTAGAGGTTGGGGTCGACATTGCTTCTCGTGAATCCAAGCTTCATTAGGGAACTATCAATACATGCATACCAGACTCTAGGGGCCTGCTTCAATCCATATAGTTCCTTTTTCAATTTGCAAATATAAGTCTCCTTGTCATGTACTTCAAAACCCTATAGTTGCTCAACATATACTTCTTCTTGTAGTATGCCATGAAGAAATGTGGTCTTCACACCCATCTGATGAACGGTCCATCCTTGACTATCAACAAGGGAAACAATCGATCGAATAGTAGTGTAGTGGGCGACATGTGAAATTTCTAGGAGAAACCTCTAGCCACGAACATCGCTTTGTATTTCTTAATACTACCATCAACTCCATGTTTGATATTGTATGGCCATTTTGAAGTCACGATAAACTTTCCTTTAGGTCTCAGAACCATTTCCCACACATCATTCTTCATAATAGACCCATACTCTTCAGCCATAACATCCTTCCAAACTTGCTCTTTCATTGCTTCTTCAAAGGTGTGTGGTTCAACTTGTATGATGTTACTCATAGCCACAACATAACTCTGGTAACGACATGGCTTCTTAATTTCTCTCAAGGTTCCTCTAGCAACGACATGTCTTTCAACATCCTGTAAAGTATGACAAAGCCAAAGCTATCTCTTCCTGGCAAGGGGATCACATGGAGGAGGATCCAAGGGGTCCATAGGCTCCATAGTATCATCAACAATATCCTTTTCTGGCTCGAGCACAAAATGACCTTCTAGTATGTCCAGTTATCATCCTTCTCAATAGGAGGAATATCCCTTGCTTGTCTAAGGGTAGCATCTTCATCAAAAGTCACATCCCTACTAAACTTGATATTCCTCCAACTAGGCACATATATTCTAAAAGCTTTAGAATTATTACAATATCCAACAAACATACCTTTATTTCCAGTGCCCCTTAGCTTGTTCCTATTGTCCTTTAGCACATGAAAGTACATGGGGCAACCAAATATTCTTAGATGACCAAAATCGAGCTTCGCACCTGTGAACACTTCTTTGGGTGTTTTGTCACCCAGGGCTTGATGAGGAGCCCTGTTTTGAACATAGACCGTTGTATTAGTGGCGTCTCCCCAAAGAAACTTTGACAAATTTTGATCATGCTACATGGCTTGGGAAGCTTCCATGATGGTCCTGTTCTTTCTTTCAACGAAAACATTCTATTCGTGATTATAAGGTACAATGGTGTCCATTTTTATTCCAAACTTCTTACAAAAGTCAACAAACTCATTAGAAGTATATTCTCCACCATTATCAAACTTGAAGAATTTGATCCTCTTCCTTGTTTGATTCTCTATCAGAGCCTTGAAATCCTGGAACATATCAAATGTTTGCTCCTTTTGCTTCAAGTAGAATATCCATGTCTTACAAGAGAAGTCATCCACAAAGATTATATGAGATAGATAGCCACCCAGAGATTTTACCGACATCTGTCCACGTAGATTAGAATGAATGAGATGTAGAATATCACTGGTTCTTTTTTTGCTAGAACGGAATGGTCCTCTTGACTTATTTCCACTGGCACATCTTGGACATACCCCATCATGCTTAGTTTGAAATTCAGGCATTCCAAAAACCATTCTCCTTACTTTGGGTAGGGCTCCATAATGAAGATGAGAAAATTTTTGGTGTCATAACTCACTTTGATGATTGCTATCATGTACCATTACTTGCAACGTTCTTCCATTGACTCTATAAATTCCTTCAATTCTTGATCCCAAGGTGAATGCATCTCTCATGAGATATTCCATGGGCCAGGTGAGGACGTTTCCTCTTATAAAGGCAACTCTCATCCCTTTGTCTTCCAAGGCATATATAGATACAAGGTTCTTCTTCAATCCCATCATGAAAAAGTATGATTTCCCCATAATCCAAATGAAATTTAACAAAACCAAAACCCTTTACAAGATAAGTAGAGTTGTCCCCAAGAATGAATTTTAGATTAGTCTCCCTCTCAACCAGGTTTGAGAGGACTTCATGATACCTTGAGAAATGTTAAGAGGCCCCACTATCTACCGACCATCATACGAATTTGGGGGGAAGAACTAGAAAGAGCATAAATAAAAACATATTCAGATTGAGTAGTAGCAACATTATTTCCATACCTTGTGTTTCTTGGTTTCTTTTGAGGATGATGGCCTTCTTCACAATCATTAGGAGCATCTCTTCTTCTTCTATCATTAAACTTCTTGTTGTTGAAGGCACGATTGTTGTTGTAGTTGGACCTTGGAGCATCTCTCTTTTCAAGAAAGTATTAGGCATAATGAACATTCTTGTGACAATTGAAGCATTCAACCTGAGTTCTGTCTTTTCTATACCTTCTCTTGGATTCCTTGGATTCGAGAGAAGACTTTCTAGCATTATAGGGTCTTCCTCTTCCTTTCTTCTTCTTGTCTTGAGCTGAAAATGCAAAGGGATCTCCTTCTTCATGCTTTAGAATCCTTCCTCTAGATATCATCGTGGTTTCTTCTTGAGTGCACTTGCCAACGAGCTCATCAAATGATGAGAACTTGTCATGGTTGTAGTCGTAATGAAGATTTCCCAAATAGGAGGAAGGCCTTGAAGAGCAATGAGCACTAACTCTCTATCAAACATAAATTCTCCAACATTCTACAATTGATCCCTTAGTTGGGATATCCTCATGAAATATGATTGCAAAATTCCCCCCCTTGTTCATCTTAATATCCTTGAGTTGATTTTTCAAAGAGAGAACATGATTCAAATTGTTGACCTCATACATCCCAACCAACTTGTCATAGATATCAATGTAAGTAATCAAATGATCTTTCAAAGAATCAATAAGAATTTTCTTGGCTTTGATCTCACCTTTCTTATACTTGGCCTTGGCAGCAACAAGAGCATTTTTTGGTGGCTTAAATATTTCAAAACATCATTTTCATCCAATGTCAATTCTAACTTGATCTTCCAAGCAACAAAATTTGATGAGTCACCCAACTTCTCTACATATTTGAAGTATGAGGTAGACATCTTGACCAAGTAGCTTCTCCCAAATAGATTCCTTCAAAGGTGATTGCTTTAATCTCTTGTCTGCTTGGGATTTTCTTCACCCCAGCTCTAATACCATGTTAATTTTCTAGTGTTCTATGCTTAACACGATCACTTATTCCAATTCTTCTTCAATTAGCAATCCATTTATCCAATAATTCAATCTTCCAGTGACAATAAGCAATTGTAGATAAAACAGTGAATTCAATGCATAATAGAAGACAACCAAGAGCAATAACAAAAGACATAAGATTTGGTCAAAGACCAGGGAAAAACCCCATAAGCAGGAAAACCCTTTCAAATTCTTCTATTAGATTGTCATAAAATGTTTAGCAATGAGATACAATGTTCCAATTCAACAATAAAGAGTCAAACCAAATCTTTGACTTATCCAACAACCAACTAGCCAATATCCAAAAGATGAGCCTCAATGTCAAATCTGGTTAACAAGTCAAATTTGAAAATCTGATCAAATTCAATAATAACATAAACAAGCCTGATTAGTCAACGATTAGTGGTCAAAGAGCCTCCAAAATATTCGGTCAAAGCAGCATCAAATTTGACATTTAAAAATCGGTTAACCCAAGTCAAAATAAACAAAATTTTGCCCTCACAAACTTGGTCAAAGTTAAACTTTGATCTACGGAAATCCTAGTTGTAGGTCTGCAATCAATGCTGGCCAAACAATCCTGAAAAGTTTTGTCAAACTACATTTGACCTCAACCTTCCAAAATAGATCCAAATTCATTCAAAAGAAGTCAAAATGAGCCAAGTCAACATTGGTCAAAGGCTAGTCAAAGTCCCAAAACAGAAAAGGAATTCGGCCAATAAAAAACATCTCCCTCTCATCTTCGCACATGTGAAAAGAAACTGCAATTTTAGAAGTAGTCGAACCTCCAAGAGAAGAAGAGATGTGTTGATGAGATGATCCAAAGTGATGTGACAAATCGTTTATTTATATGCATCTTAGGTGGTTGAATTAGCTTGTTTAGGCCAACTTGTACTTGTGTGTACTTGTGGGTTTCACTTTAAAAATTACATTTTCCCTTGACCAAATTAAATTCTTTGAAGGGCTAGTAGGGATATTTCTTAATAAGGAAGGTTTTCCAAAGGAGGGAATTTGTCCCTGAGCTGCCAAATTAACAGTATCATGGGTACATTTCACATGGATACAACCACCATTTTCTGGAAAAATAAATAAATGTGTGAACAAAGCTTTAATTGAACTCATTGATCAAATTGATAATAACCACGAGTCAATGATACAAATGTTGGGAAAACATGAATTTGTCGAGGATAAACAACACATTGAACAAAAGGAGCTTAAAGAAGTGTTAGAACATGCTCCTAAAAGTGTTGATGATAAATAATCCCTCTTGAAGAAAAATAAGATAACAATGATGATTACCATCACTAAGATGACGAAGAAGATGTAGATGATTAAAGTTATTATGTGGATAACAAGGAAGGAGATAATGAAATAGATGTGGATGAAAATGATAACATTTCACAATTGGCTAGTGATTCTTCTAAGGATCCCTATGTATTGGGTATAGAGAAGTATTTGAGCATTTGATTAACATGCTTGTACGTAAATGAAAGGTAGGTGATGCAAGGGCCTAGAATCCAGACCCAACTTCCCATTACCATTGATTGTGATAACATTAGCAAGTACTTGTGATAATGACTACCTTATACTTATGACATGGTGTTGCTACAAACTTAGGGGTGTGAAGCAAGGGTAGGATGTCCTCACTTGGAAAGCCAACTGGGGAGTGCCTCAAGTACCACAAACATAAAAAGAAGAAACACAAAAAAGAGCATGTAGTTATGTAATCCACTCTTTTCCTTGGATTTAGTTTATGTTATATTAAGTCCCAAAAAGGAATCATGACTCGTCCTATGTTAAGGCAAGATTGAAATAGATATTCAATCAATTAGTGAATCTTCCAATTATCGCTTGATCACAAATGTAGATTAGTGTTTTAGTGATTTTGAGATTTCTTAGGATGGATTGTACATGATAATATGTTTGAAACCATGGAAAGTGGACATGACAGCATTCAATAAGTTCTTGTGCAATAAGAGAGACTAGGTCTTTGTATGGATTATAATGCTAAGATGTTTAATGGAATGGTGCATATGATAAAGTGACAACATAACACGAGTTTGTTTGTGGTGTTTGTGGAATTGTTATTTCTATAGGAGGTCGAGGAGACACATTATAGAAATTTTGTGGAAAATGAGAATTCAAGGTGCCATATCTGAGGGAAAACATGAAAGAGGACCTTTTGTGAATGCATTGATTATTTTGTAAAACACCAAAGGGCTTGGAATTAATTGTAAATATTTTTGAAGAGTGTATAACCCACTAAAGGATTAAAATTAGTTTCCAATAATGCACATAAAATGGATGGAATTCACATACCACAAGATCGTGTATTTGAAGGTAACTATAATATCCCGGTTGTCAAAGCATTCTTGTTGTCCTGATGATGGATCCCGGTTGGGATTCGAAACGTTGGCAGGAAAATGTTCTTACTGTGGAATCTCCGGTGACTAATTCGAAAACTATAATATCATTGACAAGCTTGAAGTTAGTAGATTATTAACTAACTATGAACCATCTTGTTGTTTTTCAATGTTTGAAAAATGTTTAGTTGTAAAGACATTAAATCTCAATTTAAATGGTCAAATGAAGATATTGCAATAACGATATATTCACTTATATGTATAAGGGACATTATATTAAAGCTATAGCTATCACTAACCTTTTTGAATTCAACCCTACTTTCACCAACAAATTGAATAGATATGATTCCCTTTTTAAAAATGGATGATAATAAGAAAGTGTGTTACGAGAATAAATTTATGGAAGTGAGGTTCTACTAGTTCATATTATGTACGGTAGAAAAGTCTTCACTTGGTCTATGCCTCTTGAAACAATAAGTGTGATGGTTAGGACAAATGACAATGCTTCAAAAGAGGGTGACCATTATATATATATATATATATATATATATATATATATATATATATAAAGATTAATAAAAAATAATAAATGCAATAATAAATGTGTGATTTAAATGTCATGACTATTCACAAAGTGGCCCATTAGACATATATTTATACTCGAGGTTATGCCTCATTATATAGTAACTTTTATAACACTTCGTTAGGTCTCTATAATACTAGTGTATCTCCCTTATTGTTATTGTTAGTGTAGCCCCTATTTTTATTGTTATGCCCATATATCCCCCATATTGTTATTGTTGGGCCCCATAGAAGTCCAATATTGTTATTGTTGTGCCTTTACATTATTAGTGTTATGTAGGCTTTGATTATATTGTGATCCCTTAAACTCCTATATATACCAAGGAGGTCTTATCAAGGAAAATTTTAAGGATGGAAAACTATCTTGAAGTTTGGAAACATTAGCGAATCTCACTAGTCCCTAATATGCAAACTATAAAATGTTTTTTGATATATTTGTAGAATTATTCAAATTTATAATGATTTTATATATAGCCTATATCTAATGTTGGCAATTTTTAATATCTAATAATTTTATATTGTAAAATTTGGGCAAATCATTTTTAGAAAAAATGAAAATTGGCGATTAATTAAATTAGCCCATTTGCGAATATTAGCCCCTAAAATTTTCCCCTCAAAGAGGATAATTTTTAAGTCATTGATCTATCTTTTCTTTTGTTTTGTGAGCCGGTTGCATAACATTTGGTATCAGAGCTTTGGATTCTAGGGTTTCACTGCTTCAAACAATTCATCTTGGAATTTTATCTATAACGTTTTTTCTACGAGGCTTTAGAAGCTGAAATTTTGACCACATGGAGTCGCAATCATGGATAAATTCATATAGAGATTTCAAATCTTGGTTCGCTATATTTTCTGAGATATGGTCCTAATAAGTTAGGGTTTGTGAAGGCTCTAGAATTCAATCTCAAAGAAGTGACCTAGGGAAAATCACCATAACTTTCTCTCCGAGAATCGGATTTGACCCTCATAAAACATGGTTGTAATAAAACAGACTGTAGTTTTTTTTGTATCATTTTCAGGGCCTGTTGATAGCTGAAACTTGACTACCTTAACGTCAGGGAACACCACCCGGTTAGGAGCTTAAAACAACTTTGTTTCCATTGAAATTGGCGGGTCTGACTGGGTATAAAGGGACCAATTTCCCGTTTTAAAGAGATTTAATATAGTAACATAATGAAAACTGATGAAATTATTTTATAGCTAATGATAAAGTTACTAAATAAAATTATTCTACTTATTTCCCGAGATAGTACATCTTTGTATGTGATTCAAAGAAAGATTTCACAAAGTATATAACAATATAGATCATTCAATACTTTGATGAAAAGAAAGCATATATGATAAACTAAATTAATTAAATAACTAATTAATTTAGTTAGCTAAATCTCAATCACATAAAAGATCTCATTGTCTAATACATAATCACAAATCATTCAATCCTACACATCAATAGTGATAATGACTGGTTGTTTTCAAAGCATTTATATAACAAAATGAAGCATAAGAGATTCACTATCTAATTCAATAATACATAACGATGTCACACAGATAATAGTACCCAATGCATTAGCACTATGCTTATGAAAAATATAGCTTTTAGGCTCAACTTCTCAATTAGATAACTTTGGATCAAACAATAGTGCAAGTTCAAAGTCGTCTTCTCAAAATTCTGGACCCCTTTCTAAATGCATGAAATGGGTTTAAATAACTCTCTAATATTATAAAAATTGTGAACTTAAAATAAAATTCTTCAAAAAAGCTTCAAAAAACTAAGCTAAGATAAAGGACAACTAAATTAGTGATCTGTTGTAACAAGAACTCATGACTGTGCTCCAGATTGATTCTTCATCTGCTCTCTGAGATTGTATATGTCAGTGAGCAGCTTCAGTTGGGGGGGATGTACTAGTTGCATGAACATTTGTCTCGTAAAAACTGCATCACTAAGCGCTGAGATAAATTGTATTGTTGCATTCTCAAGACACCTCAACACTAGCCACTGACTATGAGGCTTCACTAGAAAATTCCAATAACTTTCAAGGTTCACTTGTGATAAACTCTAAATGTCTTGAACCTTCTTTTTAGATGTTTCGTGCTAAGATTGTTTCAAAGCTTTGACATCTAGAAATATGTCCTTTGGGAATTCTTGAATTAGATTGGCTTGTAATAAGGTATTTGTAAAGTATTCGGTGAAATTTGAGGCAAGATTTTTGGCTTTGATAATAGCCATTTCTGCCTGTTTCATTTTGATGTCCCAATCATGAAGAACGATATCCTTCTGTGATTCTTCAATCTGAGGAAGATCAGATGATCTTCCCTGAGCACTGTCTTGCCAATCTATATACTCAAAATTGTTCTCGTCGATATCTTCATAAAATGTCTTCAAATTGGACAACTGATTTACTAAAGAATCGTTGATCTTCAACAAGTCATGAATTAAATCCAATTTGTGACAGAAGATAGCCTGCTGCTTTGTTAGAAGTATGTCCAGTTCGGATGCTTCCTTGCGGACTTCATTTATATCTATATTTTCCCTCAATTGGTTTATCCTTTGTTGTAATTGCAGTATCTGTTCATCTTTGTCCTTCACTTCAGACTCAAATTGTAGCTTTACCTTGTTTTCCATTGTTTCTCAATCAGTAAGATTTGTTTTCCATTGTTTCTCAATCGCTTACCTTTCAATCTGGAAAGTTTGTTCTAATTGAACAATCCTTTGATCCTTTTCTTTCATTTGTAGTTGTAGTTTTGTAGCATTATCAATGGTAGCACTAGCGTAAGCTCCTGCGAACTGAGATAATCTGTTCAATTCCTCGTCAGGGGTTGTTTGAGTTCCTTTCCAAAGAACTTGAAAAGGAGTCTCATTTGTAACTAGTGCTTGCGATTTCTCTAACTTTCTTTTCTTCCTTGACCTACTCATTACTGTTTTATGCTTTGGACTGTAAAATATGTCCAAAGGTGGTATTTCTTCAATCTTGAGGACTATCTCGACAGTAGGAAATGCATGAATTATTTCCATATCATCAGCAACAGTGGATTGATTGAAAATCTCAACATTAATGTTATTCTAGGGATTTTTAGGAATAGTATTCCCTTGGGAAGCCTCAAGAGTAAACGAGGTTGCCCTTGTAGTTTCTCGAACTTGTTTTGTCTCTCTGCTTACTTTAACCTGCTCTGCCTGTATATTGGCCGAGATACCTGTAACCCGAGTTTCGTCTGTTGTCAAAACACGGTTGAACTCCTCCCATACTTCATCCAATTTGTTCTCCTCTTTAATTTTGCTTATTTGCTCAACAACTATAGTAGTTGTTTTGGAGACTTGGGAAATAATTGGAGCTTTTGAAGAGGAAGTTGATGCATCTAAAACTTCTAAGTATTGTCGAAATTTTTTTAACAAGGATTTTGGCAAATTAGTTGTTCTTCGCAAATGATATTGATTGAATCTAATCAATTCGTCAAGACTTAGATGGTTTTCTACTCATTTCTCTACCATATAATACTTTGGAACCATTTCAAACAAATCATCGAACTTTTCAGGCTCGTTTGAAAACAGTTTGAGCTTAGCCTGTGTTGTAACATCTTTTGCTACACCATGAGGGTCATATGGCCTGTTTAGTATGGTTGGAAAACTAAAGGCTTTTAATTGTTCAATTTCAATTAAGGAATGCTTGAAATTCTCTAAGGCATAGGTACCATAGGAGATGGGAAAACATGGCCAGGCGAATTTCTTGGCATCTTTAAGTACTTTAGTTAAGCCCTTACCAACTGTTTGATAAGCAACTTCCTTAGCCAGCAATTTATCTGGGACAAAAAGGGGGAAAACGTGAGGATGGGAAAGGCTACCAAAAAGCCGAGTGTAAGTAAATGACTCTTCCCTAAACCATTTTCCTATAGGATTTAGGTCTTTATTGGCTTCTACAGTAAGTCTAGGGGCTTTTCTGCCAAAGACCTCTTGGTAGATAGCGAGCATGACCTCATGAAATTTTTTGTAGAAGTGAGCATGGTATTTGGTTTCCCAAAGGATATCGAGATAAACAAATATAAGACTAGGAAAATGGTTTGTCCATTTCCATCCTAGAGATGGAAAATCATAAGAAAAACAAATTGTGTCGATGACATAGGCACTCATAAAAAAAGGAGGAGTCGTTCTTTCAATACCATTGCAATTTTGTCTGTAATTGCGGATTTGGGTGGTTAAATTTTTTGGATAATATAGTCACCCAATCCATAATATAACCATCGGTAGAGGCTTCTATCAATGACACCCATTCTTCAGAGAATTTCTACGTATTTGGATAACCATAGAGGCGACATAACGTAGCAGCAATATGAGATAAAGGGCCAACAATAGAGGCTAATGAATACATACCCTTGTCCTCTCTCTTGTGTTTATTCAGGTCCCTTCTCCATTCTCTGATCAAGTCCGCAGGGTTTGGATTCTCTTGCATGAATTTATGGACGAATTGTGTATCACATTTCTTCTGAGGTTGAGGAAGATGATACATTTTCCTTAAATCCTCGGCTTTAAAAGACCCAATAACTGTCTTCTTCAGAGTTATAAACATTCTTTCTATAATTTCTAGATGGTCGAAAACCCATATCACCATATCTGTATATGGTAGAATTTTGGGGTGGGCAGCAATTCTCTGAAGAAATGAATTGGCCACATCATTCCATGCAACGCTGTTACTTGGAGGAGAATCATCAGCAATAACAGTCCGTTTCACAATTATTATTGGATTTTCATTCTCGAATACTTTGTATATCACCTCCCAAGAGGCGGAACCTGCATCCAGAGTGCATGTAGTATCTGTAAACAATGGATACATCTTAGACACTTCTTCAAGGGGCAAGGTTGGTTCTTGATGTATTACAAACTTCCTCCTCGCCTTGATTATTCTTGACATGTCCTTAATCTTCTCTTTATTAGAAGTTACCTGTAAAGAAATAAACCAAGATAAGCAGCAAGACCTTCGAAGAATGCAAAGAGTCATATTAATTCAATGCGATTTTTATGTAAAATCTTTTCACATTAACTCGAAATTTTTACAAATCATAAAAAAAACCTCGAAATTAGAACTACACATAGTGGTAATTTAATTTCCAACAGTTTGTTCACGTGATAGTGACTCTTGTCATTATATCGGAAAATCTTTTATTGGCATTTGGTATTGGGTGATATTAACTTAACTTAGTGATTTGTGATTTTTGAAAAGTATATAGGCGCGGGTTCTATATTAGCGAAATACTGGAAATTTGACAGAATGTAGTTGGCATCTATCAATTGACGGAATGTGATATCGGCCCTTGACAGATTGCAATATTGGTTTTCGGCATTTCACATTTTGGCTTTTCGACATTTCTCTTTTCGGCTTTTTGTTGTTTCTCATTTCGCATTTCACTATTATTTCAAACCTCCAATACCACATGTAGGTTTTAATAAGACCAATTATTTTATGGTTTTTTTCTTTTATTTGTTATGATTTTGGGATTTGTTAGACAGGTAAAAAATTACAAAAGGATTCCTAAAAGGATTTATGCCATTTTCATAAAATTTCTTATTTTATTCAAAAACCAAAGAGTAAATATAAAACTTATCCTATTTTATTTAAACAAAGAAGTATTCTATCCTAAAAATTTTAAAGGGTCCCCATTATTGTTTCTCCTAAGTCTAAAGATAATTGGGGGGTTGTTGAGTATTGCAACAATTGGCAACACACTGGACGAAACAATTAATCTCTATAAGATGTCAATCTTTATCAAGAAATTTCTTTAGAAAGTTAAAAAATGATTGAAATATAGATTGATATAGATAACCTTGAAATGAAATAATTCGTTTTATCGTAAAGTTTCTCAAGGTTTGTGATATATGAAAATCTTTTTTTGTGTAAATCAGTCGCTAATAGGTTGAAAGGATAAAGTAAAAACTATTAGAAGCCTAGTGTATTGAATAAACTTATTAGTCATTGGTAGAGCCACTGTTGCTAGCAAGCATTCATAACCTCGACAGGGTTACCATTTAACCAAATGAATCAGTGTCCCATCCATATTATAATAACTTTATTTAGAGGTAATGAATTTTATTTTTTCTTTTTCTTTTTTATATTATTTATTTTTTTTACTTTAAAGTCATTATCCTAGTTTGGTAGCCAGAAAATTATAACGTCATTCACAAGTTGTAATAAAATTGAACAAGCTGACTCCTGATGAGATTTCTTGTCTCAAAGTCTGGTGACTAAGAGCCACTATCTTGGTTTGGTTGCCAATAATGATAATGTCAATTTTATTAGTTTCCTATGATCATGGTAAGCAGATGAGATCTCTTAACTTTTAAGTCTTTTATTTTTTTGAATTACACTCTGATTTTTTTTTAAATAAATGGATGGGGAGGTTTCATTTACTCTTTATGAGTCTTGGATGACCTCTTTAAGTAAAATATATTAAAGACTTCATAGTAATTTCTGCTTTTATAAATATTTTTTTTCAAAACTAATTTGCAACAAATAGATTTTTTAAAGAGTTTCAAACCAAAAGATTTCAAAACTAAATGATTATCTTATTTCAAAGCTTTAAAATAGATTCAATACTTAGATTCCAATTTAAAGTTTTTCTTCCTAAATTATTACCTAAATAAGTTTAACAATTCAAAAAATAAAGAGAAACTTCCAATGTGTTTTTCAAAAGCATAGTACTTTTAGTAACAAAAGGAAATGATATATAAAAAATATTTACATATTTGTACAAAAGAACTCTTGTTCTTTCAAGAAATTGTTTTTTTTTAGTATAAGTCCATTAACAAGAAGAATTTCCTTCTTCCCTTGTAAATCATGCAATATGAAAGTTGATGGACCTATCTTTTAAAAAATATGAAAGGGACCAAGCCAGTTTTTTTTAAAATTTTGTATGTTTTCCTCTGTCTTCATGCACTTTATCCCATTTCAAAACTAAATCTCTGATTTCAATTTTTTTTTATCTTTGATTGAATTGACATCAAATGAAGCTTTGACCAATTGTTGATGGTGAGCATGGACTAACTTAGCTTTATTTATTTCTTCTTGTCGCTTAAGGATTTGAGACATCCGTAATTGTAAAGAAGAAGAAGGTTGTTCTTCAATAAATTGAACTAGGGCTGACGAGGGGAGAGCTATATTTGGAGGTAGGATAGCTTCTTTCTCGTATACCAAATGAAAAGGATAAGTACCTACTGAGGTTTTCTCAATTATTCTATCAACATATAAATCAAATATTAAATCTTTGTGCCAGTTCTTTTGATTTTGGTCGATAGTTCGTTTGATGATCCTTATAAAAATTTTATTACTAGATTCCACTAAGCCATTTCCCTAAGGGTAATAATTTGCAGAATACTTAAGTTTAAATCCTCTCTTTAAAGCAAATTCAGTCATTGCATTTCTAGAAAAATAAGAAGCATTGTCAAAAATAAGAGCATGAGGGATACCAAACCTGGTAATAATAAATTGATCAATGAATTCAATGATGCTCTTAGAATTGGCTAGCTTCAGAGGTATTGCCTCTACCCATTTCGTAAAATAATATGTTGCAGTCAAAATGTACCTATGTTGTTTGGAAGAATGAGGAACGATCTCACCTATTATGTCTAGTCCCCATTGCTCAAAAGGTTGTTCGATGTTGATTGGTTGCAAGGGCATGGAAGGTTTCCTCTATCTTCTTGAAGCGGTTTGACAAATTTTGCATCTTCTTACATACATGTGGGTATCTTTGAATAAAGTTGGCTAGTAATATCCAGCATCCAAAATTTTGTGAGCTATAATATCTCCACTATAATGCCCACCTAATGTTCCATCATGCAGTTCCTATAAGACCTTTTCTACTTCAATTTTTCCAAACATCTTAATAAAACAGAATCACAATTTTTCCTAAATAACACATCATTGATGAGTTGATATTGATTTACTTTCAATCTCAAGGCTCTGTTTTTCTTAACATCTAGTTCAAGTGGAGCATAAACATTTTTCAAATAAAATATTAAGTTAGCATATTGAGACTGAGTACTAACAGGATTACCTATACAATTTGTTCAATATTACATGTTACTTCATCTATTGATGTATCATTCATTCATGTAACTAACCTGCAAAAACCTTGACCTTTTACAATTTTAGCGGGTTTGATTTCTAGATCATATTCTTGTAATGCAGTAACCCAGTTAGCTCTTTTTTCTCCTAACTCATTTTGAATAATAAATTGCCTAACTTCTGAGAAAGGAACAATAAATTTAACATGAGTTTTAGAAGAAAAGGTCTAAAATATTTGATAGCTTTGTAAACTGCAAAGGCTTGCTTTTCTACTCCTGAATAATTTAATTCAGCTCCTTGAAAATTTGAGCTGAAAAAAGAAATAGGAGCTTTGACTTTCTGTTCATTTGGTTGTGTTAAGACCGTTGCATATGATAACTTAGAGGAAAAAGTATATAAAATAAATTGATCAAAAAAATGGGGGTTGATAGAGAAGGGGCATCAATTATAGCTTGTTTGATTTCTTTAAATGTGTCTCTTTCATGGTCACCCCATTTAAAAAGTGAATCTTTTTTATCATTGTTTGTAATGGTGGGACAATTTGAGAAAACTCGGGGACAAATCTCTTAACAAAATTGATTTGGCCAAGAAATGATTGCATTGATTTTTTGGTATGTGGTAATGGAATTTCTAAAATTGTTTTAATTCTTTCTGGATTAATAAAAATTCCATGTTTGGATACAATAAACCCAAGTTTACCATCACTAAGAGCAAAAAATGATTTCTTGGGGTTTAGAGAAATTCCATACCTTCTGCAGTTTTCAAAGGTCTTCTTTAAATCATGCAAATGAATATTTATCTTCTTTGAATATATGGTAATATCATCAAGATACACCACAAGAGTTTTATTAAACAACCCTTTAAAAGCAATGTCCATCGCTCTCTGGAACGTAACTCCTGCATCCATTAATCCAAGAGACATTTTCTGATATGCATACATTCCCCACTTTGTTCTGAATGTGGTTTTCAATCGGTCTTCTGGATGAACCAGGATCTAATTGTATGCTGAAAATCCATCTAAAAAAATATTAATTCAAAACCAACAATTGATTGCAGAACTTGTTCCATTGATGGGAGGAATAAATTGTCTTTTTGACATGCCTTATTTAAATTCCTGAAATCAATACAAATGTGAATATCACCATTCTTCTTTCTAACCAGTACAAGATTGAAAACCCATTTGGAATGTATCACTAGAAATATGATTCTCACTTTTAAAAGTTTATTCAATTCGCTTTTAATCTGAGTTTCCAAATTCAGGTGTACCTTCTTAAGTTTTCGTTGAATGGGTTTAACCTTTGGTACCATTGGGATAATGTGTTGAATGATGGAGCAATCATAAGTTTTCAAATTATGATAATTCCAAGCAAAGATATCTTTATATTTCTTTAACAGATGAATAAATGCATTTCTTTCTTTACATGAGAGACCAAGACCTAGGTTAATATTTTGGGTTTTTATATCAGATCCTAGGTTAACTAATTCAAATCTCAAAGTTGAAGTTTGAATTTTGCAGTTGTTGACCTTTTTAAATTTGTCTTTAAGATCCTAAAGATCCTCAAGATTGACTACAGGTTTTGGCAAAACATTTTTTTCTTTTGATTTATTCAATTGAGAATCATGTTCATCCTCATCAATTACTTGGTCAAGATAGGATTCTTTTGATGTTAAAAAGTCTAGGATATCTCTATCATCATTGAATACTCGCCAATTGGTAATATTATCAGGAATGGATGGGTGAAAAACCAACTCTATAAAAAAACTTTATGGACTAAAATCTTCAGATGGGATTAATTTAGATGCAACGTTGGCCAAAATATTAGGATTGGCGTTCTATATTCTTGGTATTGGAGAAATATTGAATGCTACAAAATGTGAAGTAAGATTTTGAATTAAGGATTGATAATGCCTAAGGTGATTTGAAACACAATGGATATTGTTTCTGACTTGTTTTATAACGATTTTAGAATCACCAAAGATTTGAAGATATTCAACACCAAGATTTATCACTTTATACAATCCTTGTACTAATGCTTCATATTCTGCAATATTATTAGTACATTCAAATTCTAGCCTACATGCTAGCATAGTTTTTTCACTAGTAGGGATTATTAATATACATCCAGCTCTTGCACCTTCACTAGATTTAGAACCATCAAAATAAAGCATCCAAAATAAAGATTCATGTTTATTTACAACAATATCTACAACATTAATACATTGAGTCAAATTTGTTTGCGAATAATTTTTAATTTGAGAAGAAACAAAGTTTTCTAAAAAAGGAGATTCTTGAGCTGTAAAACTTCCAAAGAAAGATTCTGAAGAATAATTGCCAAGGATGTTATTTGTAAAAACTATAGGCTCATTCTCTTCATCCAAATCAGTAACCGAGTGTTTCATATTATTTTCTCTGTCTACCCAAATCTGATTTGGTTTGTCATTGTAAGGAAGCTAGATATGCGACCAATCTATGGAAAAATAACCATGTAATTTTTTAGACCAATCCCTACTTAAGATAAGACTGTAGAATTCAAGAATATCAGCAATCAATATATCAATAATTTGACAAACCCTTGAATTTGAGGATAATCTTATTAAAACAGAATTTAATTCTCCTAAGACCTTGACTTTGGTTCTATCTAATTGCACAATTTGCACAACAGATTTTTCAAGTGTTATGTTCAGTTTGAGACAAACTGAATATGGCATTATATTTGAAGAAGCACCTTATTCTATAGGGCAATTGTGAACATTTTTGTTGAAAATCTAAAAGGCCGATAAGGAAGGAGGGGTATGAGAATTGGACCGATCTCCAATTAGAATTTCATTTGAGGCATCAATCTTGTTAGGAGTATCATCTGGAGGCTTTCCTTTTCTTAATGAGGCTTTTGCGGTTGGAAAAGGAGATGTAAGGACAACATTTAATTCTTTAAGAAAAAAATTTTGTTGTTGCTTAAGTTTACTTACCTCATACATGGAAATATTAGCTTTTACTTTCTTCATATCTTCCACAATATTATACTCTATATCTTTATCAAAAACAATAATAGTTTTTGATGTAGAAGGAGAATTAGAAAAGGATGGGATGGATTCAATAGATTTGAGAGGATATTTATTCGTTGTGCTTTTATCCTTATTGACGGGAGTAACTGGTCTTTGTTTTTCATTTCTAGAAGGTGAATCAATGGATTATTTACTTCTAGTCAATACAGGTAAGGCTTCTTCTTCTTCCTCATTTTTTGATGTAGTGAGGATGAAATCCCATAATCCATGTGCTTCGACTAGCTCTTCTTCTTCTTGGAATTCATCGGTAGATAACATTATTTCTTCCTCTTCATTCTCTTGATCATATTCAACATTTGATATGACATTAGGAGGTTGAGGGTTTGCTGTTTTGGATCTCCTAAAAGATTGGAAAGGTTTTTTAGAAGACTCAGCTACCTGTTTTTTGATATCTACCATGTCATTTGACATAGATTCAAGAACTTTTTGTAATTCTTCAAGATCAAAAAGGATCTTTAGGAGTTTTCTTCTTTGGTTCCTCTTTGAAAGTCACTTTCTTATATTTTCTTTTTTCTTGAGTGGTTTTCTTTTCTAAAGCAATAATCATTTTTTCTATAGCTATTGACTCTTTCGTATTATTAACTAAAGTGGATTTATTAGCCATGTCTACAAAAATTGCGATATTAGAAGGAAGAGAAGAAATATACCATTCAATTTGAACATCAACACTAGGTTTAGAGGTATATGGAATTTTATTTAACAATTTATTAAACCTAGAATTGAAATCTTTGATTTCCTCATTGGGGTTGCCTTTAAGATTGGATAGATCATCGATTAGAGTAGCAGTTGTGCGATCATCACCAAACTTAGTAAAAAAATGTTCTTCAAATATATCCCAACTAGTGATAGATGTTGGTGGTAATGAGAAGTACCACGAACATGTAGATCCTTCAAGGGTATATGGGAATAATCTCACTACACAGTCTTCTTCCACTACTCCATTAAGATTAATGGCGAGATGAAATTATGGAGATGTTCTTCAGTAGGAATTCCATCGTCAGGATTAAAATCTGGTAACCATATTTCAGGATGCTTAAGTAAAGGATGGACAAGTGTTGTCATCTGAAAAGCTCTAGGACTAGTCCATGGTTTGGCTGCTGATGGGTTTTGTTTCCTACCTATCATTATGGAAATTTTAATAGAAGAAGTTGTAGTGGTAGAAGAGGCTGACTGTGTGGAATAAGTAGCCCCTGCGCTATTACTACTTGAACTAGCACCTGTTGATTAGGATTGGATGATAGGGATGAATGGATCAGTTGGATGAGAAGAAGCTAATGAGGCAAAATGAAATAAAGGTGTTTTTGGTGGAGATGAAGACAAAATATCACTAGTGGATGATTGAACTTCAGACTTTTGGGTCCAATTTCTTTGATGGGAAGGTAAGGGAAACTCGAAGGGAGTTATCCCAAATTTCTCCCTTTGAAAATGAGTCAAAATTATGTGAAATGGGAAAAGATGTGGGTACGCTACCTTTAGATAACTCAAAATGTTGAGTATTTTCTTGGTAAATAGAGATTCCTTCTAATTTCTAAATTAAAGTATGAACTTTAGGTAACTCCTGTAAAGGAGGTTGATTGGTTGTCTTAGGGCGTGTACTAGGATATTTTGTTACAACTTCTGGTCTAGGGGTTAGAGATTTCGAATGAGATCTGGAAGTCGGGGGAGATTTTGAGGGCGAATGACTCTTCAGATGAACTTTTCATTTGGTATTAGACTTTATTTCCATTCATAGTTGGGGGTCCTCCTTCTAGTGCCAAAAATCTTGAGGGCTAGAACTTGACTGCCTGAACATCAAGGAACACCATCCGGTCAGGAGCTTAAAGCAACTCAATTTCCGTTGAATTGGCGGGTCTCACTGGGTATAAAGGGACCATTTTCTCATTTTAAAGAGATTTACTAGAGTAACAGAATGAAAATGGATGAAATGATTTTATACCTAATGATAAAGTTACTAAATAAACTTATTCTACTTATTTCCCGGGATAGTACATCTTTGTATGTGATTCAAAAAAAGATTTCACAAATTACATAACAACATAGATCATTCAATACTTTGATGAAAAGATATCATATATGATGAAATAAATTAATTAAATAGTTAATGAATTTAGTTAGTTAAATATCAATCACGTAAAATATCTCACTATCTCATACATAATCACAAATCATTCAATCCTACACATCAATAGTGATAATGAATGATTGTTTTCAAAGCATTTATATAATGAAATAACGCATAAAAGATTTACTATATAATTCAATAATACATAAAGATATCACAAAGATAATAGTACCCGATGCATTAGCACTCTTCTTATGAAAAATATAGCTTTCAGGCTCAGCTTCTCAATTAGATAACTTTGGATCAAACAATAGTGCAAGTTCAAAGTTGTCTTCTCAAAATTCTAGACCCCTTTCTAAATGCATGAAAGGGGTTTAAATAACCTATTAATATTACAAAAATAGTAAACTTAAAATAAAAGTCTTCAAAAAATCTTCAACAAACTAAGCTAAGATAAAGGATAGCTAAATTAGTGATCTGTTGTAACAAGAACTCATGACTGTGCTCTAGATTGATTCTTCATCTGCTCTCTGAGATTGTATATGTCCATGAGCAACTTCATTTGGGGGGGATGTACCGGTTGCATGCACATTTTTCCCGTAAAAATTACATCACTAAGAACTAGGAGAAACTATATTGTTGCATTCTAGACACACCTCAGCATGAGCCATTGACTATGAGGCTTCACTGGAAAATGCCAATAACTTTCAAGGTTCACTTGTGATAAACTCTGAATGTATTGAACCTTCTTTTTAGATGTTTCCTGCCAAGATTGTTTCAAATATTTGACATCTGGCAAGGTGTCTTTCGGGCATTCCTAAATTAGATTGCCTTGTAATAAGGTATCTGTACTGTATTCGATGAAATTTGAGTCAAGATTTCTGGCTCTGATAGTAGCCATTTCTGGTGGTTTCATTTTGATGTCCCAGTCACCAAAAACAATATCCTTTTGTGATTCTTAAATCTGAGGAAGATCAAATGATTTTCCCTGAGCACTGTCTTTCTAATCTATATACACAAAAAATTTCTCATCGATATCTTCATAAAATGTCCTCAAATAGGACAATTGGTTTACTAAAGAATCGTTGGTCTTTGACAAGTCATGAATTAAATCCAATTTGTGATAGAAGATAGCCTGTTGCTTTGTTAGGAGTATGTCCAGTTCTGATGCTTCCTTGTGGACTTCATTTATATCTGTATTTTCCCTCAGCTAGTTTATCCTTTGTTGTAATTGTAGTATTTGTTCATCTTTGTCCTTCACTTCAAATTCAAATTGTAGCTTTAAATCATTAAATATTTTCTACAACTCGGTAAGATTTTCTTGCCATTGTTGCTCAATCGCTTGCTTTTCAATCTAGAAAGTTTGTTCTAATTGAACAATCCTTTGATCCTTTTCTTTCATTAGCAGTTGTATTTCTACAACTTTATCAATGGTAGCACTAGCGTAAGCTCCTGCGAACTAAGATAATCTATTCAATTCCTCGTCAAGGGCTATTTGAGTTCCTTTCCAAAGAACTTGAAAAGGAGTCTCATTTGTAACTAGTGCTTGAGATTTCTCTAACTTTCTTCTCTTCCTTGACTTGCTTATTACTTGTTTATGCTTTGGACTATAACATATGCCCAAAGGTGGGATTTATTCAATCTTGAGGATTATCTCGGCAGTAGGAAATGCAGGAATTATTTCCATATCATCGAAAACAATTGATTGATTGACAATCTTAACATTAATGTTATTCTAGGGAGTTTTAGGAATAGTATTCCCTTGGGAAACCTCAATAGTAAACAAGGTTGTCCTTGTAGTTCCTGGAACCTATTATATCTCTTTGCCGATTGTAACCTACTCTACTTATATATCAGTCGAGATACTTATAACCTGAGTTTCTTCTATTGTCAAAACATGGTTGAACTCCTCCCATACTTCATCCAATTTGTTCTCTTTAATTTCACTCGCTTTCTCAACAGTTATAATGGCTGTTACAGAGACTTGGGAAATAATTGGAGCTTTTGAAGAAGAAGTTGATGCATTTGAAACTTCTAAGTTCCATCGAAATTGTTTTAACGGGGATTCTGGAAAATGGGCTATTCTTCGCTTACAATATTGATTGAATTCAATCAATTCATTATGACTTAGACGGTTTGTTGCTAATTTATCTACCATATAATACTTCAGAACCATTTCAAAGAAATCATCGAACTTGTGAGGCTATATTGAAAATGGTTTGAGCTTAGCCTGTGTTGTAACATATTTTGTTATGCCATGAGGGTCATATGGTCTATTTAGTATGTTTGGAAAACCAAAGGCTTTTAATTGTTCAATTTCAATTAAGGAATGCTTGAAATTCTTTAAGGCACAA
Organism: Pinus tabuliformis; assembly: GCA_031772625.1. NCBI lineage: Eukaryota > Viridiplantae > Streptophyta > Pinopsida > Pinales > Pinaceae > Pinus > Pinus tabuliformis. The sequence continues at coordinate 368,052,778 of CM062808.1, read as the reverse complement.
GTACCACAAGAGATGGGAAAACATGGTTGGGCGAATTTCTTGGCATCTTTAAGGACTTTAGTTAAGCCCTTACCAACTGTTTGACAGGCGACTTCCTTGTTCAATAATTTATCTGGGACAAAAAAGGGAAAAACATGAGGATGGGAAAGGCTACCAAAAACTCGAATGTAAGTAAATGAATCTTCCCCAAACCACTTTCCTATAGCTTTAGGTATTTATTGGCTTCTGTAGTAAGTCTAGGGGATTTTCTACCAAAGACCTCTTGGTGGATAGGGAACATGACCTCATGAAATTTTTTGTAGAAGTGAGCATGGTATTTGGTTTCCCAAAGGATATAGAGATAAACATATATAGGACTTGGAATTTGGTCTGTTCATTTCCATCCTAGAGATGGAAAATCATAAGGAAAACAAATTGCGGCCATGACATAGGCACTCATAAAGAAATGAGTCGTTCTTTCAAGAACATTGTGCTTTTGTCTGTATTTTCAGATTTGGGTGGTCAAATTGTTGGATAATATAGGTTCCCAATCCATGATATAGCCATCAACAAAGGCTTCTATCAATGACACCCATTATTTAGAGAAATTTTGCGTATTTGGATGCCATAGAGGCGACATAACATAGCAGCAATATGAGAGAAAGGGCCAACAATAGAGGATAATGAATACATACCCTTGTCCTCTTGCTTGTGTTTATTCGGGTACCTTCTCCATTCTCTAATGAGGTCCACAGGGTTCAGACTCTCTCTAATGAATTTATGGACGATTTATGGACTCTTCTTATGAATTTATGGACGAATTGTGTATCATATTAGTGTCCGCATGTCTACCAATATATGAAGATACCAAGTTGTTTCTGGACAAGGACATCAATCTAAAATGGCAAGAGGTCAATGAAGCATTTGCAGGCACTTTCATGGAAGACCTCGAAGACCTCCGGGTGCATGTGAACATTCACAAGTCTAGATTGTACCGGATTGCATGTAGATACCCCGCATTCCCATGCGCAGATATGATACACTAGATCATCTCGCACACTAATCCCGAGACGATGACTTTGAGCAGTGTTAGCAGGATGAATATTGCAATCTTTTGGGCACATGATTATGATGAGATGTATCAAATGTGGGAGCCCGTGACTATCATGGAAACTCCCTTCAGCTTACCCAACAATAGTTCCAACTCCAGAGACATTCTTAAGAATTGGGTAAAGGAGTCGAATAGATTCAGAATGACACCCAACTAGATCTACGAGACGAATATATTGTGGAAGGCATATCAATACTTGGTCATATTTTCATGTCAATTGTATGGTCAAGAAAGAACGGAAACCTTCCAACAGAGTTGGGTGATTGCGCTGGACCAACTAGCCAGAGAGGGAAATCCATATAGCTGGTCTGGCATGTTGGCTCATCAGCTGAAGGAATAGGTAACGAAAGCTCGAAAGTCACCCGGAGGTATGGAAGCAGAGATCTACATGTCTGCCTACATCTTTGATGCAATCTGTGCCCGACAGGAGTTCCCGAGCTTCGAGTGGGCATGGTCATTGGTGGAGACTACTGTGAATGCTTATTGTAAGTTGTTTTCTGAATGCAGCTTCAGAGGAGTTATCACATGACTGTTTGATCATTCTGTCACCCCTGTTTACAAGATGATATTCAAATAGGATCCATCCTACATGTCGAGGGCAGCAATGGATGCACTGATAGACATTGTTGATTGGTATGCCTCACCATCTGACACCTTCATACAAATTTTCAGAGCCAAGAAGCCTCCACATGTTCTACTGAAGTTTTCCTTGGACATACTCATCATGCAGGAAGTAGCATATCACATCTCGGTAGGATTGACATTTAGACTGCACCGGAAGGAGAAGGCATCTTGGCCCGCTCTTCCGTTTCAGATTGGGTTATATGATATCTGGAGTATCAAGCAAGCGGATGTCAAAGAAGAACATATGAGGAAGTATCCATTCGACCTCCGAAGTTACAATTCATATGACCCACGTTATATTGTGAAATATCACTACATGACAGTACAGTTTAACTGGATCCATGGGGCATTTCATTGGGTCGAGGAGGACCCATGAAGATATTGCTACAGTTTATCCAGACCCAATTAACAAGTTGGCTTTGTCGTGGAGTGGTTAGCGAAGCAACATGAAGAAGCATCCCAGAGAGCACCAGCACCAGTAGTAGTAGCAATAGAGGCAAGCATACCAGTGCACAACAAGGGAAAGAGGAAGATTATTGATCACATGGAGGAAGAGAAAAGCTGCAAGTTCCAAGCAAATCCACTTGTAGAGAAAGCAGCTTTGGAAATAGAGGCAGAGAGGCAACAGCACGACAAGCGAATCGTGTAAAGGAGAAGGAAGAAGAGAAGAATGGAAGAAACAGAGAAGGAGTTATATGAGTTGAAGGATCAATTCCGGAAGGAACAAGAGCTACACAAATAGGAGAAGGAAGATCAACATCAATAGGTACAACAGGGGGTGCAACATGTGAGAATAGATGAAACAATGCCTGTATTGGTAGTGGACTCATCAGAACAATTGGCATCAAGTAGACAGAGTGAATCATTGCAAGAGTAGGACTTCTCTCGTGAGATAGAGCAAGCACTTCAACAGCTGGATACAGATATGGAGCAACAGGAATTGGAATATGACATTGATCTTATGCCTCACCACCAAGAGGTCGGCTTACTTGCTTCATCATATCTAGATGATGAGCAAGTCTCAAGCGACTGAGGAGGCACTGAGATCCTCAGAGGTCAGCTGGAAGGAGAGATGCACAACATCTCATTTAACGAGTCTCAACATAGAGTTGTACAGTGTCATAGAGTGTCAACTCCAGATCACCATACGTATCTTGCGCAAGTTGAGGAACGAGTGATCATGTCTGACGTGCGCAAACATCCAGCAGCCTTGGCCGATGCAACTAGAGTGTATGTCGAAGCCACTAGCTCAAGTGTTCTCTTTCTGATAGCTGAGAATAAGCGAATGGATAAGGAACTACAGACGGCCAAGCAAGGAGGAGAGTTGGTGACAACGTCCACCTGAGTTGAACTGAAGAAGGCAATACTAGTTGAAATATTGTCCCTTGACACAGTTATGCAAGCATTGTACTCCAATTTGGCACCATGCATAAGGCAGTTGTCCATCTCAATGGATGGCAGCAATGATGTGTTAGAAGAGCGCGTACCTTGACAAACTTGCATGTTGTTGTTGATTAAATGCAAATATGGATGATGAGATACAAGGGAGCCCCACTTCACTTGTCTAAGATGATGAAGGCTAGTGCGGTCGAGCTGAAGGTACGTATCCGGAGTCAGATCCGGAACTATGAAGATCTCTCGCAGCTCATTACTAGTATACAGGCTTCCCATGCACGTGTGTTCAAGAGTATGGATGTTGTGGTGCACGCACATGCAATCCCATCTATTGGGACTCTCACCCAGGTGAAGACGAAGGCACAGGTCCGACTAGAGCTTGATTCATACTTTGACGAGTTAATGCACATCGCTATTAACCCAGACTTGCCCATTAGTGCAGACATCATGCACAAGTATGTTGTTGGTCCAGCCATATTGAAGACAATGATGTGCATGCTCACAGACGAGTTGGATAGAGGAGCCCAAGTAGCGTACCCGGATGCTATGGAGGCAAGAGTTAGGTTCTAGAAATATGTCACCTTGGAGCACACAGACACCATCGTAGACTATCGATCTTGGCATCAGTATGTTACTATTGATCAACGTGAGGATGTTGAGGAATTGGACATTCATGGTTGTCTAAGTCATAGTGATGTCTAGCATGGCTTTCTCAAGCCATTTCTCTCACATGGGTACATGTGCATCGTAATGTAATGTCTTGTCAAGTGTAAGTCAAGTGTCGATAGTTGGATGTAACAGACATAGAGTAGGTGAAGAGTCACAAGGGTAGTTGAACTATCACAAAGGGGAATGTCAAGGGTCACCCCACCCTTTGCTATAAATAGTCCCTCATAACTCATTGTAAGGGATTTTGGTCAGCCAAGCTTCCGTTAAGACTATCTTGGAGAGAGCTTGGACAATATTGTAACGAGCCTTGGCTTCTCCATTCGGTAGAGCTAGTACATCTCTTTGGAGGAGAAGGGGGTTGTGGCTGTAACATTCCGCTATCAGAACTAGTGGTTGGACATGGATGTATTATATGACTGGAACTTACACTTCTTAATATAAAAAGAGCCAGCATGTTTCATGCATATGTTGTATTGTATTCTATGCTATCTGGTTTACTCTAAATGATATATGTATATGTTTACTTATGCGTGCATGTATAACTATATGTGCATGTATGTATGAATCTTTCTTAAATGTGTTGTTGGTTTAACCATCACTTTGGATTGCTTGCTAACTTGCCTTCCATGTTGTCATGTATCTTTGCTTGTGTGTTCCCTTCTTAACTGCGTGCTATCACAGGTTTCCAAAGGGACGCACTCATCTCAACCCCCGTGTGTTAGAGCCTCTCATGCACCTTCCTTGGCTTGTTGTAGCTGTCACACCCTTGCTATGAACAGAGTTATCTTACTTTCCTCGTGAGAAATAGTGGTCAAGGCATCACCATATGACCCACTGCTGGGACTCCTACACCAAATGGTCTGAGGTCAAATTGGGACTTCTTACTGGGGAGATCTTGTGACATGTTGGCGGGTCCATCACCATCAACAATGGGATAGTGTCACTTGTCATTATATTGAAAAATATTTTATCTGCGTTTGATATTGGGTGATATTAGTATAACTTAATGATCTACGATTTCCGAAAAGTATATAGGTGAAATACTAGAAATTTACCAGAATGCGATATCGGTGCTTGACAGATTGTGATATTGGTCTTTATTATTTCACATTTCGGCTTTTCGACATTTCTCTTTTTAGCTTTTTGCTATTTCGATTATCAACTTTTTGCAATCGGCATTTTGCCATTTCACATTTCGCCTTTTCACATTTTTCTATTCTTTGAAATGCCAATACCACATGTAGGTTTTATTAAGACCAATTCTTTTATGGTTTTTTCATTTATTTGTTATGATATCTAGATTCATTAGAATTCTACAAAATTAGAAAGGATTCCTAAAAGGTTTTATGCCCTTTTCATAAACTTTCTTTTTTATTCAAAAATCAAAGAGTAAATATAAAACTTATCGTATTTTATTTAAACAAAGAAGGATTCTATCGTAAAAATTTGAAAGGGTCCCCATTATTCTTTCTCCTAAGTCTAAAGATAATGTGGGGGTTGTTGAGTACCACAACAAGGTTGAAAGTCGAAATAGTGACATGGAATTGTGTACAAGTTTTCTCTACTGAACCAGTATATAATCATGTCATCATGGGAGATTGGGAATAACGCTTTCTTGAAGAATCCAATATTGGTTTGACTTGTGGGGTTCAAAAGAAGACTAAGAGTACTACCACAAGATGAAATTTCAGACATTGTAGAGCCTAAATTATAGAGATATAATAGTTCCAATATCGAGCTTCTGACAAAGCAATTAAAAGGTGCGTACTTTTTAAATTTTGCATAACATTTGATTGAAAAATCTGTTTGCAGTGATTCAAAGGGCTTAGTGTAGCATATATATTTTTGTTTGATTCCAAAATCCCTCGAAACGAAAAAATAGACACACCTATTAAGCAACCAAAAACTCTACTATGACGCGTGAAGAAGGGGAAGAAATGCAAGATGATATATCAAAATTATGAGAGCAAGTGCAACAAATTTGACTCTCACAACGAGTAACAAAAAATGTATTGGAAGCTAAGATGGATGGTTTGAAATTTGACATGGAAGTAATGATGAATGTCAATATGGAAGTTTTGAAGGATGGTTTGAAAACATAAATGAAAAAGGACCTCAAAGGTTTGACAAAATTGGTACAAGAAATGCTTCATAGTGTTGACAAGGTACTCCACGAAAATCATGATGAAGATAAAAGGAATATGAACTATGATTTTAGAGACTCTCGTAGTGAAGACTAACCACATTCCAAAGACCGATATGATGAAGTTTGATGGAAAGGATCATGTAACATGGATACTACAGATGGAACAATTCTTTGATCTACATGATGTGCCAAACACACAAAAGGTATGCATTGAATATTTATATTTAGAGCAAAATCAGTTTGTGTGATCGATGAATTTATTCTCATAAATCAATTTTCACTTGGACAATTTCTGCGGAATAATTGGTAGCACATTATGAGGATAAAAAGCGCAATACCTTCTTTAGCCAATTGATAAATCTCAAACAAAAGGGTTCAATGGCAGAGAACCTTAACGACTTTCAAAGATTGAATATCAAGGTAAATGATATTCTAGAGGAGCATATGATTTATGTCTTCATATGGACTTTAAAAGATAGCATCCAACATGAGGTTCACTTTTGGGAACCTGATTCATTGGATGAGGGATTCAAGGTGGCATGAAATGTTGAAAGAAAAATTATGGCAACAAGGAAGTCTACCACTCACAACTATAATGTTGGAAGTGTTGTTGCTACTAACCTTCCATAACCTACAAGGTTGATACTAGAAAAATTGGAGGAAAAAAGAGAAAAAGGGCTTTGTTATAGTTGTGATAGAAAATACACTAAAGGTCATAAGTGTGCTGAGAATAAATTATTTTACATAGATTGTGAAGAGGAGGAAGAAATGAACAAGAAACATAAAAGGAGGAGGATATACACCAAGAACCAGCCCCAGAGAAAGAAGAAATGAATCTGACCATATCTTGTAATGAATTGGAAGGAATTAACACTCCTCAAACTCTCAAGATAGAAAGATATATCAGGAATAAAAGGGTAATAGTGATGATTGATTCGGGTAGTACCCATAATTTTATTCATTGTAAGATAGCCAAGGAATTGAATTGCTTCCTATATCCAACACCAGAGTGTCAAGTGATGGTTGCAAATGGAGGAACTATAAGTTTCCCTAGAAAGTGCCATAATATCAAGCTAACCATGGGCGAATATGTATTAAATAGTCCATTGATTTCCATTCCAATGGGTGGTGTTGATGTTGTACTAGGTGTCTAATGGTTATAATATTTGGGGATGATAACCTTTAATTTTCAAGAACTTTTCTTGATTTTTTTTGGGAAGTGTTGACATGGCTAATGTGCACTATGCCAACAAGGAGAACTAACCTGATTGCAAGCCCCAATTAGAACTTCTTTCGTTTGGATTGGCTAGCTCCGACGGGTTTTAAGGGACCCCGTAAACTCATTGAACATGTCAAAAGATTGCTTCCGGGAGGAAGACTTCAATTAAATCAACAAAATGAAACAGCTAACCTCTATGTATTAAAATCCTATCTATACTACTTCTAACTGCTCTAATCTATCCTGCAAGAGCATGATACAGAGGTTTAAACATCATATATATGTTCAACAGGAGCATGATAAATAAGGTTAAACACCATGCATAGATTCAAGTCCAAATGAATCAATCACTGAATTACTGGACAAAGATTGTATTACAGCTAAATTGCAATCCAATCACTCATATAGGAATCCACATTCTTCTATGGAATTAAAATTGCAACTGATGTTTAATTTAGTTTCAAATCAAATTCCATTCACAAGTTAACCATGAAACTGAATCACATTCAATTTAACAAGACTAATAGTGAACTGTAAGTCATCAATATGCATAAATATAAATCACATTTACATTCATGCCATTAACAACACTCTGATCCAAAACAATACAATGAGTCTGAAACTAAAGTCTCCTTATTCCCTAAAAAATAGTCCTCCTCATTCACAATAAATGACACTGCTCTTCTCAAAAATCAAAAGCCCCCTCTCCTCTTTAGAGGTAATATTTATGCTAAAAGCCTCTCACTCTCAATCTTTCTTGCCTCTTCACCTTTCCTCTCCTTCCTTCATTATGCGGATCAGAAGAAACAGGTAAAAATAGTCAGTGTCACTATTGACACTTAAAGGGCGTTTCTTGTCATTAGGGCGCTTCATTTCTTGGGCACCAAATGGTTATTGTTTAGAGAGGATGACTGTGTGTCCTGTTCATGATGCAATCTGGTGCGGTTTTGTTTTCGGAACACGCAAGAAATGCTTGGAAACCAACTGAAAATGTCAAAGGTCGGCTCTTTCGACAGAACACCTCTGCATATAAGGGTTTTCTGGATCCGCTTGTGCATTCATTACTCTTGGCCTGCAGAAATAAGAGACACTAGTCACGCTTATAAAAATACAACAAAAATGCTTTAAAACATGAGTATTGCCTCTATTGAACATTTATCACATCAAACACGAAAGAATCGGCCCCTGGTTTTTAGCTTTATGCATAGATTAAGCCTAGCAAGCCAAACTCAGTTTACACTGAAAACTGTCGCAAAACACACAGCCGAATCCAAATTGCGGACTTGAAAATTTATATGCTCGGCTTTGTAATCATCAGCAGGTCTAGGAGGTTATGGTGCTCTATATATGTATATACCGAATCCTGTTGATAACAATAAGCGATAGATCCCGGACCCGAAACATGTATATACCGCGGTTAGTAAACCATCGGGTCTGGAGTATAGGGGAGCGCCACATATATATAAGCCCCGGGACCCCACCGATTGCAGTATGCGATACGGGAGGTAGACCCAAAAACACATATATGTTAAGGTTCATAAATCCCTTCGGGTCCACAATGTTACCATTCCCTTTGGAAAACCCCCACTTTAATGTTTCATCACAAACACATGGATATATGGAAAAACCCGCGTATGGCCGTTGGGGTGGATTTGAAAATTAATATGCCCGGTTTTATAATCATCGGCGGGTCCAAGATATTTATGCGCCCTTTCTATATAGCTTTGGGGTTGGGCCAATAACGATCTATGATGGGGCTCCAGACCCAAAATGTATACATTTGAGTTAGTAAAACCCATTAGGTTCGGAAGCCATGAATGCCTAGTGTTATTGCGATAGGCCCGAACAGGATTTAGGCATGCTTTGTGAAGGATTTCCGCTATAAGGCGTTGTAATGGGAATAATGACGTGATAGGGTTTTGCGAGTTAAACCAACAAATGATTATAATAAGGGTATGGGTGATGGTTTGTGTGGGCACCAATGTAGCATGCATGTTTGTGAAGATTGAGAGATCTCGATGAAGGGAAAGAATAAATGGACAGGCTATGTCATGAATGATTCATGTAGCAGAGGACCATCGGACTTTGAAAATTTGACTCGGAAAGGAGTTAACATTCATGAGATAAAACAAATCATTCTGAAAGATGAAAAATCAAACTTCTAGGGGACCCATTGAAAACCCGTTGTAAGAGCATGTTTCAATAGGGTGGTAGTTGTGGCTACAACAAATGGTGAACCGTTGGGCGAACCAATTATCTCTGTTTCCAAATAACCTTCAGATCAATAGAACATCAGGGTGTTAAAATAAACTTAAAATGAAAACTATATAGATGGACAAGCATGGGTTCCACTTAAACATTACTGCTTCAGAGGGGATAGAGACAAAAAGCTTCTACTTGCTGATATGATTTTGACAGGCATTCTCCAATGGCAGTATTATGAGGTTTATTGACCTTCCTCTACCAGTTTCCCACTTTCAAAGATCCCTTTGGGGTCGTTAGTGGTCTGTCCATACCTATTTAGGTGTGTACCTCAGCTCTTTATTACTCATCAAGCTTGATGTATGCATGATTTTCTTGCACTTTATATGAGAATTCCAGTGCTATATTTATTGATTGAATGGGGCACAGTCATGGATCATGCCATATTTTTAAACCGCTTAAGCAAGGTTGGGCTTGCTATGTCAACCGGTACTCTGAGCCCAGCAACAATCCTTACTCTAACCGGCTTCCCAAACAACCTGTCCTTCCAGATTGGCACAAGGACTTGACATTTCATTTCTTTTTAGATAAGTCCTTCCAGTTTCAGGCACAAGGACTAAAGCACAATTAGATTTGCCACAGGATATGAGACAGTGAGCTTAGCCCATGAAAGGAGGTTTACTTGTGAGTAACAAGTATTGTACCATTTAATGTGGTGGATGGGACCAATGGAGAATGACTGTAAACCTTACAAGCAAGTATAGGCTAGGTTTGAGTGGGATTTATTTAAATGCAGCGTTCCTCCATGCTAGTCCAGCTGTAGTTACACATTTTTTGTTTTATAAAGGTGCCCCTACATGCTCCAGATGTTCAAGTTATCAACATATCTCACACATTTCCCAACAGATGCTAATGAGGGGTTTCGGTTTTCATTCCACTACTGATTCTCAAGTTCTCATCGGCTGGTAGAAGGTTTGTTTGATTTGTGGGGAAATGATGGATTCGGGAATAGCAGAATCATCAACAAGCTAATGAGGCAGGTGTTAGTGTCAGTCTTCCCAGCCTTCCTCCAGTGATCAAATATGCTCTTACAAAGTGGTCTCAGAGTTTCCAAGTCAAATTTTGTCATTCCAAAGAGTTTTCAAGCAAAATTTGGTCACTAGGCATTAGGTCTAGGGTTTGCCTTAACTCCTTCTAAAGTTGTCAAAATGTTGGTCCATGTCACCATTCAGCTGAGTCTATCATCATTCATAGGGCTTTCATTGTCATGTCAATGTCTAATGAGTCATTTTACATCTTGTTCATGCTTCAGTTGTGCCTTGGCAAGGTCATTTCCCTCTCCTAGGGTTTTGAAAGCCAATTTCTCTTGGACGGTCAAATCATCGGAAAAACTTGTTTCCTGATGTTCATACACCTTCCCCTATCCTTAAAGTACCTTATCAAACACTTCCCATCCCTTAGATCCGCCAAATTCCTCATTTTTGCACAAACCCTAGTTTCTAGTTACAACCTGGCAATTTTCTAGGTTGGGCCTGTGTTTTGCCCTTTTGGACCCCTTCCCCTCACTCAATCTCTGAGATTCCACTTTCCCCTGCTTCCTAACATCCCTCCCTACTTCCAAAAATTTCCCCAAGAATTTAGAAGCCCCCTATCCCCTTCATTTCGCTCCATTTCGACAAAATTCCTTGTTTCACACATCGGGACAAGTCGCACTCAAATGATGTTCCAGAGCAATAAAAGATGCATTTTGGAAAACTGAGAGAGGTTTTTGTCCACAATATGCCAAAGAAGAAAAACCTCATTCACTTTTTGCACAGGTGTCATCGTTTTAGAGAAATGTCAAAATTACAATTGTCGGATCCAAGGCGGTTGGCCAAGGCACAAAAAAGGAGAAAGAGGCCCAATCCCCTCCATATCTTGGATGAGGCTTCACTTAAATATCATGGCACTCAATAGCCTAGCCACAGATCAAATCCCAAAATTTTTTGAGAATTTTGGGTAATTTTGGCGATTTTTGGAAATTTACAGGTTTTGGCTCCTCAACGGGTCTCACCCCCGGTGAGACCCTTTGTCATGACAGCTCCTTTTTGCAAAAACTCAGCATTTATAGATTTTTTATGCAAAGTTACATATGCCTATGGATGGACTTGAGTTTTTATGGGGTTTTGGGCCTCCAGAAGGTCAAAATACATGAAAAATTTGACTTTCTGCCACTTTTTTGAACTACAGAAAGCTGTCTTGGGAGAATTGATTTTTGACAGGTCAAATGAACTCCAAATTCAAAAATTCTAGTTGGGTTGGAAAGTAGACTCGCAGACCTTTCCAACGAGCTATCCTGCACCCAATTCTGACACCTGGAAGTGCCCCAAACAGAGCTCCAAAGTGCGCGACCCGTTGAGAAAAGGGGCGCGACCCGTTGAGCAGACTTTGCCAGATTGCATTGTACAGCCCATAAAACGCAGATTTGACTTAGTTTGACTTTTTGGGGTTGAAGATGATTATCTTTGATGTAATTATTGTAACTCTAAGACACTTTTACTCTTGTTTAACACTTCTAGAAGATTCATTCATGTCAAGGGTAAATATTTAATGAATGGATTGGTTTCCTAGATTATAGAGGCAAGTTGTTTTGACTGCCTAGATTTTAGTGCTCAGTTTAGAATTAGTTGAAACAGCTCCTAGAAGGATGATCTCGACCCCTAGAGGCAAGGGAAGAGGTTGGCTTGCTTATATTATGTATTTTCTTAATCATTTTCAGGGGTTGGAGGGTTGGACTCTTGAGGGAGCAGCTATCATTGTATATTTCACTGTATCTCTGCAATTTTTGGCAAGGAAGACCAGGGTTTTGCAGTCATCTTTGGGATTCTTGTGGACTCATGTGTTGATGGTGTGTTTTCTCAATGTTCTTGTAAGCTTTGTTATGTGATTCATTTCCTTTCTTTACTGCTGCACATTAAACAAATGAAGTGTTAAAGTATGAATTCATCCTAGCCATGCTCTGCTTTTAAATTTGTTTAATTTCAATGTTTTCTACTGTCTAAAGGGAATTCAAAGTCATTGTTTGCTCTCTTTAGCTCCTCATCTTTCATTCCTGATCATCCATCTCAATCAAAGGCATCAATACGGTCTCTTACCTCGCCCCAAAGAACCCCCTGCAGAAACTGTGTCAAATCCCCGCACCCAAAATTGCAATTCCTCAATTTGCCACCAAAAAACCCAAAAAACCCCAAATCAACCTTTCTAAATCAGTTTACTAGCCTAATATTAGTGTTATCTTGTTGGTCATCTCATCCCATTGAAGATCTACCGAGATTGACCGAAGAGAGCCTTCTCCTGCCCCGTAGGGCTAGCTACGAGGCTAAATGGTTTGATGTAGCCTTGAGGTTTACCTTTCTCAGCCTGAGGTGAAATTTCAAGTGCTAACAGCAGGGAAAGGACGAGAGTAGCGAATGAGGGCAAATATGAAAGGTAGAACGAGACCGGAGGACTAAAGTTAGCTGGTTGAAAAGGAATGTAATTCTAAACAGCAAGAGAACGGACTTGGCAGAAAACAAAGGAAAGGATAGAAATACAACTAAACTAATAGAAAAAATGAAATGAACTCTAACCCTCAGGAGGCAACCACAAATGCGGTGGCTACTGGAAGTATCTCTTCAAATGCTGGCCATTAACAGGGAGCATTTCAGTCTCCCCCTGTAATGTTTTCAACCTGTAAGTCCCTTGACCAATCTTTTCAACAACTTGGAATGGGCCCAACCATAGGTGTTGGAATTTTGTGTGTTTACCCTTTGGCTCACTTAGCTTGTCCCATTTCAGAACTAGTTCCCCCACTTGGAAATCTTTATCTCCTGCCAGATGATGATCAAACCATCTTTTTACAATCATTTGGTGATTTTTGAATTTAATTCTGGCTCTATCCCTTAATTCCTCCAGCTTCATCAGTTGGTCGATCCTTTCTTGAAGCGAGGCTGAAGGGGTTCCTCTTGAAGCTTGGGAGAGATGTAAGGATGGAAGGGAAATGTTTGGGGGCAAGATGGCTTCCTGTCCATAGAATAGGAAGTATGGAGAGTTTCCCAAGGCCACTTTAGGGGTGACCCTATCGGCCCAAAGGGAATTTGTCAAGGCGTTGTGCCAATTCCTCTGGTTATCAGCGACTGTCTTGCGGATTATGCAGATAAGGTTCTTATTGGAAGACTCTGCAACTCCGTTTCCCTGGGGATAATAGTTTTTTGCATATTTTATGTGGATTGACTTATTAATGGCAAACTCAGTCAATCTTAGAGATGAAAAGTAAGAAGCGTTATCAAAGATGAGAGTGTCAAGGATGCCATACCTGTTGATAATGAATTTCTAAATGAATGATATTACCTCATCTTCATTCACCTTCCGGAGCGGGATGGATTCATTCCATCTGGTGAAGTAATCAGTCACTGTGAGTATATACTTGTGCTGTTGTGAGGAGTTTGGAGTGATCTTGCCTATGACATCTAGGCCCCATTGCTAGAACGGTCAGTAAATCATGACGGGCCTGAGGGGAATAGCAGGCTTTTTTTCTCGTCCTGCGGCAGTTTGGAACCCCTTGCATTTACGAGCATAGGAATTCGAGTCTCTGAACATTGTGGGCCAATAATATTCGGCTCTCAATATTTTGTGAGTAGTGGTCTCTCCGCCATAGTGACCACCTGCTGGGTCGTCATGCATTTCTTTCAATACATGGTTGGCATCATCTTTCTCTAAACACCTCAGCCATATTCCATCATGATTTTTTCTGTATAAGGTGTTGTCGGCCAAATGATACCGATTGGATTTCAATCTGAGTGCTCTCCTCTGTGATGCATCCATGTGTTCAGGACACGAACCCCACACTAGATAGAAGTGTATGTCGTGGTACCATGACTCAGGGTCCAAAAAGGTTTCTGATGCTTCTCACTCATACATTAGTGCTTTGTTACTCCATAAGAGCTCCTTCCTAAGTTCCCATTGTGCATATTTCACACTCAACATTCCTGATTCTTCGGATGCCTCCTTTTGATCCGCTAAGGCTTCTGCCGCTAGCCTACAAAGTCCCTTCCCTCGAACTATCTGTGCCGGATTTATCTCCAGGTTGAACTCTTGAAGGGCGGCTATCCAGTTCCCTCTTCATTCGCCCATTTCTTTTTGCATGAAGAGGGATCTTACAATAGGTTGGGGCATGATGACTTTGGTCTTGGCCTTTAGTAAGTAAGGGTAGAAATGTTTAACAGCCTTGAAAACTGCATAACCCTGTTTCTCCACGTCTGGGTAATCTAGTTCCGATCCTTGGAGATTTGAACTCATGCAGGAAATGGGGACTTCATTGCCATCATCATTTTTTTGAGTGAGAATTGCAGCATATGAAAGGTCAAAAGCAAAGGTGTATAAGAAGAATCCTTTGCTGAAATTAGGGTTGACCAGCACAGGAGATTCAGCAATGGCTTCCTTAATTCACCGGAATGCTTCCTTGGCTTCATCGTTCCATTTATACACAACATCTTTCTTCATCATCAGCTGCAAGGGGCGCACTATTTTTGTGAAGCCTGAGACGAATTTTCTAACGAAATTAATCCTCTCGAAGAAAGATTACATGGCCCTTTTATTGGCAGGGGGCTGTATTCTCATGATGGCTTGTATTCTTTCAGGATCAATCACAATCCCGTATTTAGAAAGGATATGACCTAGGAGTTTCCCCTCTGTGGCTGCAAAGATGCTCTTCTTGGGACTCAAAGAAATTCCATACCTTTGGCATCTTTCGAAAATCTGCCTCAAGTGATAAATGTGATCCCTCCTACGATATGAATACACAGTGATGTCATCCATGTACACCACTACTGATATGTTCATCATCCCTCGGAAGGCTATGTCCATAGCTCTCTGGAATGTGGCACTCACGTTAATGAACCTAAAAGGAATTTTACAATATGCGTAGTTCCCCATTTGGTGTTGAAGGCCGTGTTGAGCTAATCCCCATGAGATACCAGTACCTGATTATATCCTAAAAACCCATCTAATAGGGACAACATTTCAGACCCAGAAACACACTAAAGGATGTGTCCCATAGAAGGGGCAGGATAGTTATCCTTTTGAGATGCTCTCTTCAGGTTTCTGAAATCAATACACAGCCTGATGACTCCATTTTTCTTTCTCACTGGCACGAGATTGGCTACCCAGTGGGTGTGTCTGATCGGGAATATGATTTTAGCATCTAGCATCTTGTTTAGTTCTTTCTTCATCAATGGTTCTACACTCGGATGCATCTTACGTGGCTTTTTTTGATAGGGCTTGGCCTCCTTTTCCAAAGGGATCACATGCTACATAATACTGGTATCAAAGGTCTTTAGGTCTTCATATGTCCAAGCAAAGACATCCTTGTATTCTTTAAATAGTTTGACAAATGCAGCCTTTTCTTGCGGAGAGCACCCCAGGCCCAGATTGACATTTTTTGGGTCTTTTTCAGTCCCAAGGTTGACCGTTTCATACTTCATGGATGAGCTGTGTGTTTTGCAGTTAGTAGGTTTCTTGAATTTATCATGCAAGTCATACAAGTGCTCCATCCTAACCATTGATTTTGGAATCACATTGGGCTGATCCTTTTCCTCATGTTCCCTTTCGCTCGTAAGCTTGTCATGCTCCTTTTCATCAATGATTGCATTCTTGAATGTCTTCTCGCAGTGTAGGAACTCAAGGATTTGCTCATCATCTTCGAAAACCTGCCAATTCGAGATGTTATCAAGCACGGATGGTCTAAAAATCAATTCCACAGAACATTTATTTTTCTTCAATCTAAAATCAGGCAAAAGTTTAGCAACCATATTAGCCATCATATCAGCATCTTGGTTTTGGCCTTGAGGTATGTATGTAATATTAAAGGAATCAAAACTGTCAATTAAATCCCATACCTCATGCTGGTACCTCACTGGGTGTGGAGAATTACAATGTATCCTTTTCCTTACCTGATCTAGGATTATCTGTGAGTCACCAAAACTTTAAGATTTTTCACATTCATACCAATGGGTTTCTTCAGCCCTTGCAGCAGGCCTTCATATTCCTTTGTGTTGTTGGTGCATGCGAACTCCAACTGGCTGGCCATTAGATGTTGGTTCCCTTGCGGGTCAATGAGAACACTTCTAGCACCTGCACCTTCAAGGCTGTTAGAACCATCAAAATAGAGGGTCCATAATATTACATCTAATGTTACATCAATTGAACTAATACCTAAGAAATTGGTCCTATCATCTACTATAATACAGGGTGGCTCATCAGTTGGATTATGGGAGGGAATTTCCAACTGTGTGTGTATCGAAGTTTCTTCAACGTTTTCTGCATGAAACTCTCCAAAACAGGGTTCACTAGTATAAACATTGAAACTATAATTCCCAAGGATGGAGTTGGTAAACATTACAGGTTCATTGGGACCATTTATTTCCGTTACCACATACTTCATGTATCTTTCCCTATCGACTCTCATCATATCACCCTTTCCCTTCTTGGGCGACAAGAGATGGGACCAATCAGTCGAGAAGTATCCGTTCAATTTTGCTAACCAGTCCCTACTAAGCAGCACTCCATAGGCCTCAAGTATATCGACTACCACTATATCAATGACCTGTGTGTACTGTGGTTTAGTAGCCATCCGAATCAACATATATTTTAATTCTCCAATTACTGTCACATTTGTCCTATCTAATTGCATGATTCGAGTTCCAATTTTTTCAGGTATGGCCTTAAGTCTTTTAGCAATATCATAAGGCATGACAGTGGATGAGGCACTGGAATCTACCAAGCAATTGTGGACATTCATGTTGAAAATTTCAAATGTAATGAGGAACAGTGGAGTCATATATTTCGATTTCCTCCCTATCATGGTTGCGCTGACATCTTGGGGTTTTCGATTCATTTTAGATAACGTGGCCTCCACAGCTAATGGTATTTGGGCTGCGCTAGTGGTACTAATAGGTTTGGACATTGGCTTCTTGGTTTGAGTGCTTGAAGTGGTGGGGTTTTGCAGTTCCACTCATTCATATATTTTAGCAGCAAATCTCTTTGTTGCGTTAATTTTAACAAGTCAAAATCTGTGATATTGGCCCTAGACTTCTTGATATCATCCACAATATTATAATCAATGTTATAAATAGGATAGGGCAGAGTAAACATACCTGTTTTGTCATTTTTAAGTGGGAGTTTACCATGTTGAGTGTCTTTTGTTGCAGTGGGAGATGCATTTTCTTTCTCTGGGTGACTTGCAACAGGGGTATTCTTGGATTGACCACCAGGCCTACTCCTCTCGATAGGAACTCTGGGAGTGGATGCTTTCACAAGGCGAACATCTTGCTTTGTTCGGTCTAAGGGCTTTGTCGCACCTGGAAGCAGCCCTTTAATATGCATGTGGATTTCATTAGCGTTGATTTTTGTAGTGTTATCTCCCTCGTCGTCATTCTCATCACTATGGAAATCCCATAGCACATTAATTTGGGTTTCCTCATCTAAGGGTTCTTCTACTTGGTATTCCTCCTTATCTTCTTATTCTGGTTCGAGCTCTAGTATAGGTTCTTCTTTGTTGAGTCGCAATCCAATCAGAACTAATTCTTCTGTGTTTAAAGCCCCTTCATTAGGTGGAGCAGGAAATGCAAGCTGACCATGACCACCTTCTATTTTCTTCTAGTAGAAAGGTTTGAAGGGTTTTATGTTATTATAATCTCCTCCCTTACCACTAGTACTTTCTCCATGATTCCTTCTCATATCTGTTAGGTGCCTATAATACTAATGATTCCCTCATTACTATTGTATTTGTATCCCTTATTAATATTGTTGTGCCCCTATTGTCCCCATATTGTCATTACTATGCCCCATAGAATCCCTCTATTGTTATTTTTGTGCCTTTATATTATTATTGTTAAGTCATTTGGTTATATTGTGACCCCTTAGACTCCTATATATAGAAAGGAGGTTTTGTCATTTGAATCATTCAAGAATTGTTCATTTATATAATGTAAAGGAGGTTGCCCCCTCGAAGAGGTTGAATTCTAAGGTGTTGATCTATCTTTTCTATCTTTTGTGAGTTGGTTTCATAACATTTGTATCAAAGCTTTGGATTCTAGGGTTTCGCTGCTCCAAATAGGTCATCGTGGTATTTTCTCTATAACCATTTTTTTTGCGATGTTTCAGAAGCAAACAAAAAACCCATTTGAGAGAAAATTGTGCCGAACCTCAGGTCCAAATTTCAAAGATTTTTGCGCTATATTTGAGGAGATATGATTTGAGGAAGTTGGTCTTTTTCCATACTCCTGAATTACATTCCAAACAGGTGACCTTGGGAAAATCGTCATAAATTTTGTTTTGAGCATCAGATTGTAATTTCGTAAGAAGTTACGGAAAGAGGATGGACTGTAGTTTCCTGTGTATATTTTTAAGACTCGAAGGTCAAAACAGTGACACATGGCACTTCATAGACGTTCGCTCTTTTGAAAAGGTATATAATCAGGTTATCTTGAGAGATTGTGCATAACTCTTTCTTGGAGAATCTAAATTCAATCAGATTGGTGGCATTGGAAAGAGGACACAGAGGGCTACTGTAGGGCATAATTTCAGAACTAGAAGATCCGAAATTATAGAGATACATCAGATTCAATATCGAGTGCCTACAAAGTGAAAAAATGTGTGTATTTTTTAAAATATTTGCATAAGATTGGTTTGAAAAATAGTTTGAAGGAATTCAAAGGGAATAGTGAAGCATTATTATTAGTAATTGATGCGCCGAAGAAAGAAAATGGAAACACCTAGTAAACAACTTGAAAGCTCTAGCATGACTCATGAAGAAGAGAAAGAAATGCTACACAATATATCAAAATTACGAGACCAAGTGCAACAAATGTCACTCTCACAAAAGCTAACAAAAGCTAAGATAAATGGCATGGAATCTAAAATAAAAGGCGTGGAAGCTAAGATGAATGGTGTGGAAACTAAGATCAATGGGATGGAAGCTAAGATGGATGGCATGGACACTAAGATGAAAACTAAGATGAATGGCATGGACGATAAGATGGAAGAATTGAAGATAAATTTGAATAAGTTGCCACAAGAAATGGTCACTAATGGTGAAAGGGTAGTAAAGGAAACTGTTAGGCCCCTATACTACTAGTGTAACCCATTATTGTTATTAGTATAACCCACTTATTATATTGATGTACCCATGCAGTGCCCATATTGTTACTATTGTGCCCCATAGAAGCCCACTATTGTTATTATTGTGCCCTTACATTATTATTGTTATGTCGGCTCTGATTATGTTATAACCCCTTAGACTCCTATATATAGAAAGGAGGTCTTTTCATTTGTATCATCCAAGAATTTTTCATTTATGTAATGTAAAGGAGGTTTCCCCCTCGAAGAGGCTGAATTCTAAGGCATTGATCTATCTTTTCTATCTTTTCTTGAGCTGGTTTCATAACATTTGGTATCAGAGCTTTGGATTCTAGGGTTTCGCTGCTCCAAACAGGTCATCGTGGCATTTTCGCTATAACTTTTTTTCTGTGACGTTTCAGAAGTCACAAAAAAAACCCATTTGAGAAGAATTGATGCTAAACCTTGGGTTCGAATTTCAGAGCTTTTCGCGCGATATTTTCGGAGATATGATCTGTGGAAGTTGGTCTTTTGGCAGACTCCTGAATTACATTCAAAACAGGTGACCTGGGGAAAATCATCATAACTTTCTCTCTGAGGATCGGATTGAAATTTTGTAAAAAGGTACAGAAATAGGACGGACTGTAGTTTCTTGTGGGTGTTTTTTAGATTCAAAGGTCGAAACAATGACTCACGGCACGTCGTACAAGTTAGCTCTACTGAACTAGTCTATAATCAAGTCACTGTGGGATATTTCGTATAACTCTTCCTTGGAGAATCCAATTTGGGTCAGACTTGTGGCATTGGAAAGAGGACACAGAGAGCTACTACAGGTCACAAGTTCAGAACTAGATGACTGGAAAGTACAGAGATACATCAGAGGCAATATCGAGCTCCTACAAAGTGAAACAAGGTGTGTAGATTTTTTTAAATTTTTGTTTAAGCTTGGTTTGAAAATTTATTTTGAAGGAATTCAAAGGGAATAGTAGAGCATTATTATCGGTAACTGATGCCCCGAGGAAAGAAAATGCAAACACCTAGTAAGGAACCTGAAAGCTCTAGCATGACTCATGAAGAAGAGGAAGAAATGCTACATGATATATCAAAATTACAAGAACAAGTGCAACAAATGTCACGCTCACAAAAGTTAACAGATGCTAAGATAAATGGCATGGAAGCTAAGATGAATGGCATGGAAGCTAAGATGGAAAATTTGAAGATAGATTTGAACACAAATTTGAAGACAGGCATGGCAGATTTGAAGACAGATTTGACTAATTTTCTACAAGAAATACTTACTAATGGTGAAAAGGTAGTAAAGGAAACTCATGATGAGAACAAAAGAAATGTTAATCATGATTCCATAGACGCTAATGTTGGATCGAAGAATCACCACATTTCAAAAATCGATATGAAGAAGTTTGATGGCAAGGATCCCGACACATGGATATTACAGATGGAGCAATTCTTCGATCTCAATAATGTGCAAAACACACAAAAGGTACATATGGCAACTTTATATTTGGAACCAAATCAATTTGTATGGTATCAATGGCTTTGTTCTCGTAAACAATTTATCACTTGGGCAATTTTTACGGGAGAATTGATAGAACATTATGAGGATACAAAAAGCAACACTTTTTTTAGCCAATTGATAAGTCTCAAACAAAAGGGTTCAATAATGGAGCACATTGAGGAGTTCCAAAAATTGAACATAAGGGTAAAAGATATTCCAGAGGAGCATAGGATTGATGTTTTCATAGGGTCTTTAAAGGATAATATCCAACATGATGTGCGCCTTTGGGAACCTGATTCATTAGAGAAGGCATTCAGGTTAGCAAGAAAAATGGAAAGCAAAATTACGGCAACTAGGAAGCATACCATTCACAACTATAAATACGGAAGTGTTGTTGCCCATAGTCTTCCACAACCTACAAGGTTGACATCACAACAATTGGAAGAAAAAAGAGCAAAAGGGCTTTGTTACAATTGTGATAGCAAATACACAAAAGGTCATAGGTGTGCTGAGAAGAAATTATTTTACATAGAATATGAAGAGGAGGAAGAAAAGGATCAAGAAACATTAAAAGAAGAGGATATACGCCAGGACACCACCCCAGAGAAAGAAGAAATGAATCAGACCATATCTTGTAAAGCATTGGCAAGAATTACCACTCCTCAAACTCTCAAGATAGAAGGACATATCAAGAAGAAAAAGGTGCAAGAAGTGAAAGATCACATCGGGAAAGAAGAAATGAATCCAACCATATCTTGTAATTCATTGTTCGAAATTACCACTCCTCAAACTATCAAGATAGATGGACGTATCAAGAAGAAAAATGTTCAAGAAGTGAAAGATCACATCGAGCATCAAGAAATGAATCCGACCATATCTTGTAAAGGATTGGAAGAAATTACCACTCCTCAAACTCTAGAGATAGAAGGACATATCAAGAAGAAAAAGGTTCAAGCAGTGAAAGATCACATCGAGCATCAACAACAAGTTCTCCAACTTTTAAAGGATAATGCCACTTCGGTGCAAAATCAAATGAAACAACAGGTAGATCAACATCATAGTGAAAAATGTTTTGATGTAGGTGATTGGGTATTTTTACTGCTACATCTCAAGCAAGCTATTTATGAGAAGGAAATGTTCGCAATACTACATGCACTTAAAAAATGGCGACCTTACCGAATGGGAAGACTCTTCAAGGATGAGGATGTGGAAGCGTTGTTTTGTACTATTTATATTATCCAACCAGATTGGATAAAAGAAGCAAGGGATGAATGGAAGAAGGACGAAGAAGTATGGTCACTTATTCAAAAGTTACAAAAGATCCCAATTCAAACAATATTGCCAGAAATTGAAGAGGAAGGAAAAATCATATTGGAACCTGGAGCAATCACAGAAAAAAGAAGCCGACAGCTACGAAATCGATCAATTTCAGAGTATCTCATCAAGTGGAAGAACTTACCCGCTGAATATTCCACATGGGAGGACAAGAATTTTATACAGAAGCATCAAGAACTACTCAAGCGTTGAGGACAACGCTTTTTGAAGGAGAGGGGCATGTTAGGCCCCTATACTACTAGTGTAACCCCTTATTGTTATTAGTATAACCCACTTATTATATTGATGTACCCATGTAGTGCCCATATTGTTACTATTCTGCCCCATAGAAGCCCACTATTGTTATTATTGTGCCCTTACATTATTATTGTTATGTCGGCTCTGATTATGTTATAACCCCTTAGACTCCTATATATAGAAAGGAGGTCCTTTCATTTGTATCATCCAAGAATTGTTCATTTATGTAATGTAAAGGAGGTTGCCCCCTCGAAGAGGCTGAATTCTAAGGCATTGATCTATCTTTTCTATCTTTTCTTGAGCTGGTTTCATAACATTTGGTATCAGAGCTTTGGATTCTAGGGTTTCGCTGCTCCAAACAGGTCATCGTGGCATTTTCGCTATAACGTTTTTTCTGTGACATTTCAGAAGTCGCAAAAAAAATCCATTTGATAAGAATTGACGCTGAACCTTGGGTCTGAATTTCAGAGCTTTTCGCGTGATATTTTCGGAGATATGATCTGAGGAAGTTGGTCTTTTTGCAGACTCTTGAATTACATTCAAAACAGGTGACCTGGGGAAAATCGTCATAACTTTCTCTCTGAGGATCGGATTGAAATTTCGTAAAAAGGTATAGAAAGAGGACGGAATGTAGTTTCTTGTGGGTGTTTTTTAGATCCAAAGGTCGAAACAGTGACTCGCGGCACATCGTACAAGTTAGCTCTACTAAACTAGTCTATAATCAAGTCACTGTGGGATATTTCGAATAACTCTTCCTTGGAGAATCCAATTTGGGTCAGACTTGTGGCATTGGAAAGAGGACACAGAGAGCTACTACAGGTCACAAGTTTAGAACTAGATGACTGGAAAGTACAGAGATACATCAGAGGCAATATCGAGCTCCTACAAAGTGAAAAAAGGTGTGTAGATTTTTTTAAATTTTTGCTTAAGCTTGGTTTGAAAATTTATTTTGAAGGAATTCAAAGGGCATAGTAGAGCATTATTATCGGTAACTGATGCTCCGAGGAAAGAAAATGCAAACACCTAGTAAGGAACCTGAAAGCTCTAGCATGACTCATGAAGAAGAGGAAGAAATGCTACATGATATATCAAAATTACAAGAACAAGTGCAACAAATGTCACGCTCACAAAAGTTAACAGATGCTAAGATAAATGGCGTGGAAGCTAAAATGAATGGCATGGAAGCTAAGATGGACAATTTGAAGATAGATTTGAACACAAATTTGAAGACAGGCATGGCAGATTTGAAGACAGATTTGACTAATTTTCTACAAGAAATACTTACTAATGGTGAAAAGGTAGTAAAGGAAACTCATGATGAGAACAAAAAAAATGTTAATCATGATTCCGTAGACGCTAATGTTGGATCGAAGAATCACCACATTCCAAAAATCGATATGAGGAAGTTTGATGGCAAGGATCCCGCCACATGGATATTACAGATGGAGCAATTCTTCGATCTCAATAATGTGCAAAACACACAAAAGGTACATATGGCAACTTTATATTTGGAACCAAATCAGTTTGTATGGTATCAATGGCTTTGTTCTCGTAAACAATTTATCACTTGGGCAATTTTTACGGAAGAATTGATAGCACATTATGAGGATACAAAAAGCAACACTTTTTTTAGCCAATTGAGAAGTCTCAAACAAAAGGGTTCAATAATGGAGCACATTAAGGAGTTCCAAAAATTGAACATAAGGGTAAAAGGTATTCCAGAGGAGCATAGGATTGATGTGTTCATAGGGTCTTTAAAGGATAATATCCAACATGATGTGCGTCTTTGGGAACCTGATTCATTAGAGAAGGCATTCAGGTTAGCAAGAAAAATGGAAAGCAAAATTACGGCAACTAGGAAGCATACCATTCACAATTATAAAGACGGAAGTGTTGTTGCCCATAGTCTTCCACAACCTACAAGGTTGACACCACAACAATTGGAAGAAAAAAGAGCAAAAGGGCTTTGTTACAATTGTGATAGCAAATACACAAAAGGTCATAGGTGTGCTGAGAAGAAATTATTTTACATAGAATATGAAGAGGAGGAAGAAAAGGATCAAGAAACATCAAAAGAAGAGGATATACGCCAGGACACCACCCCAGAGAAAGAAGAAATGAATCAGACCATATCTTGTAAAGCATTGACAAGAATTACCACTCCTGAAACTCTCAAGATAGAAGGACATATCAAGAAGAAAAAGGTGCAAGAAGTGAAAGATCACATCGGGAAAGAAGAAATGAATCCAACCATATCTTGTAATTCATTGTTCGAAATTACCACTCCTCAAACTATCAAGATAGATGGACGTATCAAGAAGAAAAATGTTCAAGAAGTGAAAGATCACATCGAGCATCAAGAAATGAATCCGACCATATCTTGTAAAGGATTGGAAGAAATTACCACTCCTCAAACTCTAGAGATAGAAGGACATATCAAGAAGAAAAAGGTTCAAGCAGTGAAAGATCACATCGAGCATCAACAACAAGTTCTCCAACTTTTAAAGGATAACACCACTTCGGTGCAAAATCAAACGAAACAACAGGTAGATCAACATCATAGTGAAAAATGTTTTGATGTAGGTGATTGGGTATTTTTACTGCTACATCTCAAGCAAGCCATTTATGAGAAGGAAATGTTGGCAATACTACATGCACTTAAAAAATGGCGACCTTACCGAATGGGAAGACTCTTCAAGGATGAGGATGTGGAAGCGTTGTTTTGTGCTATTTATATTATCCAACCAGATTGGATAAAAGAAGCAAGGGATGAATGGAAGAAGGACGAAGAAGTATGGTCACTTATTCAAAAGTTGCAAAAGATCCCAATTCAAACAATATTGCCAGAAATTGAAGAGGAAGGAAAAATCATATTGGAACCTAGAGCAATCACAGAAAAAAGAAGCCGACAGCTACGAAATCGATCAATTTCAGAGTATCTCATCAAGTGGAAGAACTTACCCGCTGAATATTCCACATGGGAGGACAAGAATTTTATACAGAAGCATCAAGAACTACTCAAGCGTTGAGGACAATGCTTTTTGAAGGAGAGGGGCATGTTAGGCCCCTATACTACTAGTGTAAACCCTTATTGTTATTAGTATAACCCACTTATTATATTGATGTACCCATGTAGTGCCCATATTGTTACTATTGTGCCCCATAGAAGCCCACTATTGTTATTATTGTGCCCTTACATTATTATTGTTATGTCAGCTCTGATTATGTTATAACCCCTTAGACTCCTATATATAGAAATGAGGTCTTTTCATTTGTATCATCCAAGAATTGTTCATTTATGTAATGTAAAGGAGGTTTCCCCCTCAAAGAGGCTGAATTCTAAGGCATTGATCTATATTTTCTATCTTTTCTTGAGCTGGTTTCATAACAGAAACTCATGATGAGAACAAAAGAAATGTTAATAATGATTTCATAGACTCTAATGTTAGATCGAAGACCCACCATATTCCAAAAATCGATGTGAGAAAGTTTGATGGCAAGGATCCCACAACATAGATACTACAGATGGAGCAATTTTTCAATCTCAATAATGTGCAAAACACACAAAAGGTACATATTGCAACTTTTTATTTGGAACCAAATCAGTTTGTATGGTATCAATGGCTTTGCTCTCGTAAACAAATTGTCACTTGGGCAATTTTTACGGAAAAAATGACAACACATTATGAGGATACAGAAAGCAACACCTTTTTTAGCCAATTGATAAGTCTCAAACAAAAGGGTTCAATGATGGAGCACATTGAGGAGTTTCAAAAATTGAACATAAGGGTGAAAAATATTCTAGAGGAGCATAGGATTGATGTGTTCATCGGGACTTTAAAGGAGAATATCCAACATGATGTTCGTCTTTGGGAACCTGATTCATTTGAGAAGGCATTCAAGTTAGCAAGAAAAATGGAAAGCAAAATTATTGCGATCAGGAAGCCTACCACTCACAACTATAAAGATGGAAGTGTTGTTGCCCCCAGCCTTCCACAACCTATAAGGTTGACACCATAACAATTGGAAGAAAAAGGAGCAAAAGGGTTTTGTTACAATTGTAACAATGTAAACTTTGAAACGGGAGCTATAAATTCAAAACGAGAACTCTGCCCAAAAAACCCCGAAAAAACATGAAAAACAATGCTAAAAACGAAAAGTGTGTATACTAGAATGATGGTTTTTTTTTAGGGTCAATTTTGAACATGTTTTAAAAATGGCAGTGAGAACGAATTTTTTGTGCAAAAATTGTGCAAAAACCAACCTGAAAATGAAAAGTGTTAATAATGGAATGATGGGTTTTTTTTTTAGGGTTAATTTTCAACATTTAAAAAAAACGCTAGTAAAACCGAACTTTTATGTGCAAAAATTGTGCAAAAAACACCCTCAAAACGAAAATTGTTTATGCTCGAATAACATTTTTTTTTTGGGTAAATTTTCAGTATTTTGAAATAATGGTGTAAAAGATTTTGTTATGACTCCCAAAAACATTAAAATTTCAAAAAAGTAATGAAAACATAAAACTAAAAATAAAAACAATGAAAAAAACACAAAAAAAAAAAATTTTAAAAAATACTAAATATAAATAAAAAAAAATATATATAAATAAAATATATATATATATATATATATATATATCTTAACAAAAAAAATAAAATAAATAAATAAACCTCTAAAATATAAGAATAAAAAAAATTAAAGAAATAAATATTAAGAAAAACATATTTTCAAAAAATAACATTTTTTTTAATGTGGTAAACCATAAAAGAAATTGGGAAAAAAACTACTATAAAATTAAGTAAAAATAGGAAATTTAAAAAAAGCATTAAGAAAAATTTAAAAATAAATAAATTAAATTGAAAACAAATTAGATTAAAAAAAATAATAATAATAACAAAAAAAAGAAAGAGAAAAGAAAATAAAAAAACTACAAAAATTAAGATTAAAAACATTTTCAAAAAACCCTAAAAAACAAAAATATGCTGAAAATAAAAATAAAATAAAAACCCAAAAAACAATTAAATTTTTTAAAAAATACATATTTTCAAATTAAACATCATTTTCAAAAAAACATTAAAATTAAAAAAAGCTAAATATATTTTTGATATTTTTTAAAATAACATTTAAAATATTTATTATATATTTTACAAATATATATAAAATTAAAAAAAAACATTTAAAATATATATATATATATATATATATATATATAACAAAATTTATTTTTTATTTTAAAAAAACAATTCTATCGGCCATCGCCCCCACAGGTGGTCGAGCAGTGGCTATTCGATTCCGAGAATCGAATAGCCACTTCCCGGCTACCCCGAAGGGCGGTTGGGCAGTGGCTATCCGATTCTGAGAATCGGATAGCCACCGCCCGGCCACCCCCACGAGTGGTTATCTGATTCTGAGAATTTGATAGCCACCGCTTGGCCACCCCCATGGGTGGCTGGGCGGTGGCTATCCAATTCTCGGAATTGAATAACCACCGCCTGGCCATCCCCACGGGTGGTTGGGTGGTGGCTATCCGATTCTCAGAATTGGATAGCCACCACCCAGCGACCTGTGAGGGTGGCCGAGAGGTGGCTATCCGATTCCCACCCCCATGGGCAGTCGGGTGGTGGTTATTCGATTCCAATTATGGGAACCGATACTGTTATGCGTTCAATATTTGTAATATGTGATTTTCGCATTAATTTTTAAGTTAATTATTATTTTTTGAAAAAAAAAGTGATTATTATTATTTTTTTGACATGGAATTCATAAAAAAAACTATTATTTAACAATTTTTAGTTAAAATTTCGTATAAAAATTGTGATTTTGACATGTCAATTTTAGCAAAAAATTATCAAAACGTGTAATTTTTTAGTTATATTTATATTAAAAATGGTTATTTTTATGTCCATTGTTAAAAAATATTGTTTTTTAGAAACAATTATTTCATATGGATTGAAAAATTAATTAAGGATGTATAAATATGTAAAATATCGAAAATTCAAAATATCGACCTTCTAATTTAAAAATGCAAAACAATAAAAACCTTACTACAAAAAAATTAAAATTAAAATAAAAACAAGAAAATATGAAGAAAACGACTACTTAAAAAATTATTAAATTTACAAAATAATTATTTACATTTCATACATTAGAAAATTTAAATTCAAAAAATAGGTCTTTTAAAAAAAGGGACTAATGCAGAATTACCACTTTTTTAAATCAGCATGAAAATCACTACCATTCTAAAACGCAATGTACATAAAAAAATTAAAGTGTCAAAAACTATGCTTTAAAAAAAACATGTGTGTTATGCATCACCCCTTTTCAAAATCAGGTCACTTTTTTGCTATCTCTACGAAACGGGTAACAGTATCAGTCCCGTTTCAAAGTTTACATTGTTTTGTGATAGCAAATACACTAAAGGTTATAAGTGCACTGAGAAGAAATTATTCCACATAGATTGTGAAGAGGAAGAAGAAAAGGAACAAGAAAGGTCAAAAGAAGAGGATATACTCTAGGAACAATGCCTAGATAAAGAAGAAATGAATCTGACCATATATTGTAATGCATTGGCTGGAATTACCACTCCTGAAACCATCAAGATAGAAGGACATATCAAGAAGAAAAAGGTAATAGTGTATTGATTCAGGAAGTACCCACAATTTTATTCAGTGTAGGATAGCAAAAGAATTGAATTGCTTCCTATATCTAGCACCAGAGTGTCAAGTGATGGTTGCAAGTAGAGGAACGATAAATTGCTCTGGAAAGTGCCATAATATCAAGCTATCCATGGGAGGATATGTATTGATAGCCCAATTCTTTCCATTCCAATGGGAGGTGCTAATGTTGTACTAGGAGTTCAATGGCTACAATCCTTGGGTACAATAGCTTTTAACTTTCAAGAACTTTTCATGAAATTTTATGCGGAAGGAAAGGAAGTTGAATTAAGAGGTATTGCATGGAAACTGGGAAAGATAATCAGCTCTAACGGTATGACAAAGCTTCTAAAAAAAGAACAACGAGGTGTCATTGCACAATTATGTTCGCTAGATATTTCCACATTGAAATCATCTATTTCTTTAGATCTCCAAAAAGTCTTGGACAATCATTCCAAGGTATTTGAGACTCCCAAAGGTCTCCCACCTATTCGTGATCACAATCATGCTATTCATTTGATTCCAGGAAGTGTTCCTCCAAACTTTAGGCCGTACAGATAT
This sequence comes from Pinus tabuliformis, assembly GCA_031772625.1. NCBI lineage: Eukaryota > Viridiplantae > Streptophyta > Pinopsida > Pinales > Pinaceae > Pinus > Pinus tabuliformis. The sequence continues at coordinate 368,022,997 of CM062808.1, read as the reverse complement.
CCCTATTCCCAAAAGAGTGAAATTGAACATATGGTTGCAGAAATGCTAGAGGTTGTTATAATTCAACCTAGCCAAAGTTCTTTCTCTGCTCCAGTAGTATTGGTGCACAAGAAGGATGAATCATGGCGCATGTGTCCGGATTATAGGGAGCTCAACAAGCTTACTATTAAAGATAAGTTTCCCATTCCTATCATTGACGAATTATTGGATGAGTTGCATAGATCAATTTACTTCACCAAGTTGGATCTTCATTCAAGATATCATCAAATTAGAGTGAAGACTGAAGACATTATGAAAAAGGCATTTAGAACTCATGAGGGTCACTATGAATTTTTGGTCATGCATTTTGGCCTTACCAATGCACCTTCTACATTTCAAGGTTTGATGAATTCCATTTTCAAACCCTTCCTTAGAAAATTTTTGTTAGTATTTTTTGATGATATACTAATCTACAGCAAGTCTTGGAAGGATCATGTTGAACACATTGACAACGGGTACAAGAGGTGGAATATTTCAGTCATATTGTATCGCATGAAGGAGTTAAGGTAGACCATAGCAAAATTAAATCCATTAAGGAATGGAAAATCCCCACATCCATAAAGCATTTGTGAGGATTTCTCGGGTTGACAGGGTATTATCGCAAGTTCGTTAAGAATTATGGAAAAATAACAGCACCTCTAACAACATTATTGAAGAAAGATGCATTTTCATGGACTCGAGAAGCAACAAAGACCTTTGAACATCTTAAAGAGGCAATGTGCCAAGCACCAGTCTTAGCTACACCAGACTTCACAAAAACCTTTATTGTGGAATGTGATGCTTTAGGAAATGAATTAGTGTTGTTTTAATGCAAGATGAAAGACCCATTGCTTTCTAAAGTCATCCAATCAAGGGAAAGCATTTACGCAAAGCTATTTATGAGAAGGAAATGTTGGCAATACTACATGCACTTAAGAAATGGCGACCCTACCTAATGGGAAGACACTTCAAGGTAAAAACGGATCATGATAGCCTTAAATACTTTCTAGAGCAGAGATTATCTTTTGAAGAACAACAAAAATGGGTCACAAAGATGCTGGGTTATGACTTTGAAATCATCTACAAAAAAGGGAAGCAAAATGTCGTGGCAGATGCACTCTCAAGAAAGGATGAGGATGTGGAAGCATTGTTGTGCGCCATTTCTATTATCCAACCAGATTGGATAAATGAAGCAAGGGGTGAATGGAAGAATGATGAAGAAGTGTGGGCACTTATTCGAAAGTTACAACAAGATTCTAGTACATCTGATACATTTAGCTGGAAAAATGATTCGTTATGGTATAAAGATCGCTTATACCTCTGTAAGAATTCCCAACTCAAATGAAAGATTCTTCTGGAATTGCACGCTTCTCCCTTAGGAGGGCACTGAGGATTTTTAAAAACTTACCACAAGGTTAAGAAGGAATTGTTTTGGGATGGCCTTAAATCAGGTATTCAAAAGTTTGTGGCGGAATGTTTGGTTTGCCAACAAAATAAAGCTGACATAATTAAGACACCATGTCTATTACAACCTTTATCCATTCCAAGCCAATGTTGAGAGGAGGTTTCAATGGATTTTATCACAAGTTTACCCAAGTCTGAGAGAAAGATTGTCATCATGGTGGCAGTTGATAGACTTACCAAGTATGCACACTTTTGTGCATTATCACAACCATTTAAAGTCAGTACAGTTTCTACTGCATTTATGGAAACAATTCAAAAGCTGCATGGAAACCCAAAGATTATTGTAGGTGACAGAGATCCCATTTTTACTGGAAATTTTTGGACAAAATTATTTTCTTGTCTTGGTACTCAGTCAGCTCATAGCTCATCTTATCATCCTCAATTTGATGGAAAAACTGAGATAGTAAACAAATGTTTGGAAGGATATCTTCGTTGCTTTGTATCTGATAAACAGACACAATGGGTCAAATGGTTGCCTCTGGCTGAATGGTGGTATAACACTTCCTTCCATACTGAAACAAAAATGACCCCATTTATGGCACTTTATGGATATCAGCCACAATCCATCACATCATATTTAAGAGAAAATTCTAAGGTTCAAGCAGTGGAACATCACATCGAGCATCAACAACAAGTTCTCCAACTCTTAAAGGATAACCTCATGTTGGCACAGAATAGAATGAAACAACAAGCAGATCGACATCGCAACGAAAGAAGTTATGATGTAGGTGACTGGGTATTCCTATGGCTACAACCATATAAACAAATGTCCCTCAAGCAAGCTAAGAAGGATAATAAATTATCGCCAAAGTATTATGGTCCGTACAAGGTGTTGCAAAATATTGGTACTATGGCATACAAATTGGAGCTTCCTGCAGCTTCTCGAGTGCACCCAGTTTTCCATGTTTCATGTTTAAAGAAGGTTATAGGAGACAAGCTCCCAGTTCAAACAATATTGCCAGAACTTGACGAGGAAGGAAAAATTATATTGGAACCGGAAGCAGTCATAGAAACAAGAACTCGATAGCTACGAAATCGATCCATTTCAGAGTATCTCATCAAGTGGAAGAACTTATCCGCTAAAGATTCCACATGGGAAGATGAGAATTTTATACAGAAGCATCCAAAACTACTCAAGCATTGAGGACAACACTTTTTTGAAGGAGAGGGGCATGTTAGGTCCCTATAATACTAATGATGCCCCCATTACTATTGTAGTTGTATCCCTTATTAATATTGTTGTGCCCCTATTGTCCCCATATTTTCATTACTATGCCCCATAGAATCCCTCTATTGTTATTTTTGTGCCTTTATATTATTATTGTTAGGTCGGCTTGGTTATATTGTGACCCTTTAGACTCCTATATATAGAATGAAGGTTTTTTCATTTGAATCATCCAAGAATTGTTCATTTATGTAATGTAAAGGAGGTTGCCCCCTCAAAGAGACTGAATTTTAAGGCATTGATCTATATTTTCTATATTTTGTGAGCTGGTTTCATAACAATATCAATGACTATGTTTGTAATTTTCTTAATGATCCGATGCAATCCTTCCACATCCGTGGTGTCCTTGTCTTTAGTTTCAGCCCCTTTGTTATCATTTCCATTATTCTTCTTGGATGTCTGAGGGGCTTTCTTTTCTCCAGTTGTAGGGTGGCATGTTGTGAGGCTAATCATTTCATTTTCAACTTTCACAGCTTCATCGATAGCACCTTGTAAGATTTACACATTACTCCTTTTAACCCACATCGCTGTAGGGACAGGGAGATCAGAGATATAGAATTCCATTAGCACCTTTTCAGTAGGTCTAGTAGTGGCTGGGATTCTGTTGAACAAGGTGATGAACTAGATGTTAAAATCCTTAACTTTCTCCTTGCTTTCGATTTTCAGATGAGATAATTCTAAAACTAAGGTCGCAGGTGTTTTGTCGCCACCGAACTTGTCCAAAACGGCCTGCTGAAAAGCATCCCAAGAGATGATTGACCCTACTCTCAAGCTGAAATACCATGTGGAGGCTACACCAATAAAAGTAAAAGAGAATAGGTGGCACACCAAATCTTCATTGGCGACCCCCAACCTACGCAAGGCTAGGAAGAAAGAGCGAATATGGTTATCAGCAGTATCTCCCCGCTCAGGGTCAAAATTGGGTAACACTCTTTTTGTATTTTTGGGTAAGGGATGTTGTTGCCTGGGTACCACTACAACATCCTATGCAAGCCAGGGAGGGAGTGCTCTTGGAGGAGGTGGCAGTTGATTCCCACCCTCAGGAGGAGGTGGAGATTGATTCTCACCTGGAGGGGGAACGTTGGCCATACTATGGACAGGGAAGTTTTGGTAGGAGGCTTCTCCGTTAGGATTCTCAAAATCAAGCAAGGAGTTACCTTTAGAAGGGAAATCCTCAAGAATTTCTTCCCGAGGGGTGTCGATACTTTGCAAGGATTCTACCATAGTGTCTTCGAGAGAAGTGGTTGCAGATGTATCTTCATTGAGGGTAAAGATCCTTGCCTTTCTCTTAGTTATTGAAGGTAAAGAGTGAAATATGGGAAGTTGAGATAGGGAATGAGCGTAGGCCCGAGTAAGTGTTTTGACTGGTTGTTCCTGAGTGACAGGATACTCCCACAGTCTTTCTTCCTTGGGTGACCCAGAAACAAGACTTAGAGGGGTCTTTGTTTCTTCAAAATGAGGCTCTTTCAAATGTGTAGCAGGATCTCTCCAACCTCTACGATCCATACATTAATCATTTTGAATCCATGCATGGCACTTATAGATGAAATCTTGAAAAGCTGGAGAGGGTGGTTCAAGCCCTCCTTCTAGCGCCAATTTGTTGACATGGCTAATGTGCACTATGCCAACAAGGGGAACTAACCCGATCGCAAGCCCTAATTAGACATGCTTTCGTTTCGATTGGCTAGCTTCGACGGGTTTTAAGGGACCCTGTAAACCGCTTGAACATGTCGAAAGATTGCTTCCGGGAGAAAGACTTCAATTAAATCAACAAAATGAAACAACTAACCTCGATGTATTAAATCCTATCTATACTACTTCTAACTGCTCTAATCTATCCTGCAAGAGCATGATACAGAGGTTTAAACATCATATATATGTTCAGCAGGAGCGTGATAATGAAGGTTAAACACCATGCATAGATTCAAGTCCAAATGAATCAATCACTAAATTCGTAGCTGGACAAGATTGTATTACAGCTAAATTGCAATCCAATCACTCATATAGGAATCCACATTCTTCTTCTGTGGAATTAAAACTACAATTGATGTTTAATTTAGTTTCAAATCAGAGACCATTCACAAGTGTCAAGTGATGGTTGCAAATGGAAGAACTATAAGTTGATCTGGAAAGTGCCATAATATCAAGCTAACCATGGGGGAATATGTATTAAATAGTGCATTTATTTCCATTCCAATGGGTGGTGTTGATGTTGTACTAGGTGTCCAATGGTTATAATATTTGGGGATGATAACCTTTAATTTTCAATAACTTTTCTTGATTTTTTTTGGGAAGTGTTGACATGGCTAATGTGCACTATTACAACAAGGAGAACTAACCTGATTGCAAGCCCCAATTATACCTGCTTTAGTTTGGATTGGTTAGCTCCGACGGGTTTTAAGGGACCCTGTAAATCACTTGAACATGTCAAAATATTGTTTCCGGGAGGAAGACTTCAATTAAATCAACAAAATCAAACAGCTAACCTCTATGTATTAAATCCTATCTATACTACTTCTAACTGCTCTAATCTATCCTGCAAGAGCATGATACAGAGGTTTAAACATCATATATATGTTCAACAGGAGCGTGATAAATAAGGTTAAACACCATGCATAGATTCAAGTCCAAATGAATCAATCACTGAATTCACAACTGGACAAGACTGTATTACAGCTAAATTGCAATCCAATCACTCATATAGGAATCCACATTCTTCTATGGAATTAAAACCGCAACTGATGTTTAATTTAGTTTCAAATTAGAGACCATTCACAAGTTAACCATGAAACTGAATCACATTCAATTTAACAAGACTAATAGTGAATTGTAAGTCATCAATATGCATAAATATAAATCACATTTACATTCATGCCAGTAACAACACTCCGATGCAAAACAATACAATGAGTCTGAAACTAAAGGCTTCTTCTTCCCTCAAAAATAGTCCTCCTCATTCACAATAAAGCGACACTGTTCTTCTCGAAAATCAAAAGCCCCCTATCCTCTTCAGAGGTAATATTTATGCTAAAAGCCTCTCGCTCTCGGTCTTTCCTGCCTCTTCGCTTTTCCTCTCCTTCCTTCATTATGCCGATAAAAAAGAAACAGGTTAAAATAGTCGGTGTCACTATTGACACATAAAGAGCGTTTCTTGTCGTTAGGGCACTTCATTTCCTGGGCACTGAATGGTTATTGATTAGAGAGGATGACTATGTGTCCTGTTCATGATGCGATCTGGAGCGGTTTCGTCTTCGGAAAATGCAAGCAACGCCTAGAAATCAACTAAAAATGTCAAAGGTTGGCTCTTTCGACAAAACACGTCTGCATATAAGGGTTTTCTGGATCCACTTGTGCATTCGTTACTCCTAGTCTGCAGAAATAAGAGACACCAGTCACACTTATAAAAATACAACAAAAATGCTTTAAAACACGAGTATTGCCTCTATTGAATGTTTATCGCATCACACGCGAAAGAATCGGTGCCTGGTTTTTAGCTTTATGCGTAGATTAAGCCTAGCAAGCCAAACTCAATTTACACTGAAAACTGTCACAAAACGCACAAGCGAATCCAAATTGCGGACTGGAAAATTTATATGCTCAACTTTGTAAACAATGGGGTCTAGAGTATAGGGGAGTGCCACATATATATAAGCCTTGGGACCCCACCAATTGCGGTATGTGATATAGGAGGCAGACCCGAAAACACATATATGTTAAGGTTCATAAATCCCTTCGGGTCCGCAATGTTACCATTCCCTTTGGAAAACCCCGACTTTAATGTTTCATCGCAAACACATGGATATATGGAAAAACCCGCGTATGGCCGTTGGGGCGGATTTGAAAATTAATATGCCCAGTTTTATAATCATCGGCGGGTCTGGGATATTTATGCGCCCTTTCTATATAGCTTTGGGTTTGGGCCAATAGCGATCTATGATGGGGCTCTAGACCCGAAATGTATACATTCGAGTTAGTAAAACCCATTGGGTCCGGAAGCCATGAATGCCTTGTGTTATTGCGATAGGCCCCGAAAAGGATTTAAGCATGCTTTGTGAAGGATTTCCGCTATAAGGCATTGTAATGGGAATAATGACGTGATGGGGTTTTGTGAGTTAAACCAACAAATGATTATAATAAGGGTAGGGGTGATGGTTTGTGCGGGCGCCAATGTAGCATGCATGTTTGTGAAGATTGAGAGATCCCGATGAAGGGAGAGAATAAATGGACAGGTTGTGTCATGAATGACCCATGCAGCAGAGGACCATCGGGCCTTGAAAATTTGACTCGGCAAGGAGTTAACATTCATGAGATAAAACAGATCATTCCGAAAGATGAAAAATCAAACTTCTAGGGGACCCATTGAAAACCCACTGTAAGAGCATGTTTCAATAGGGTGGTAGTTGTGGCCACAACAGGAAGGAAAGGAAGTTGAATTAAGAGGTATTGCAGGGAAACCAAGAAAGATACTTAGCTCTAATGGCATGACAAATCTTTTGAAGAAAGAACAATGGAGCGTAATTGCACAATTGTTCTCATTAGAGGTTCAAACATTGGAATCATCTATTTATCCATATCTCTAAAAAGTCTTGGACAATCATTCCAAGGTATTTGAGACTCTCAATGGCCTCCCACCTATTCATGATCATGATCATGTTATTCATGTGATTCCAGGAAGTGTTCTTCCAAACATCAGGCCATACAGATATCCTTATGCCCAAAAGAGTGAAATTGAATGTATGGTTGTAGAAATTCTAGAGGTCGGTATAATTCAACCTATTCAAAGTTCTTTCTTTGCTCCAATAGTATTGGTGCACAAGAAGGATGGATCATGGCGTACGTGTCTAGATTATAGGGAGCTCAACAATATCACTATTAAAGATAAATTTCCCATTCCTGTCATTGATGAATTGTTGGATGAATTACATGGGGCAATTTGCTTCACCAAGATGGATCTTCGTTTAGGATATCATCAAATTATAATGAAGACTGAAGACATTCTGAAAACAACATTCAAAACTCATGAGGGTCATTATTAATTTTTGGTCATGCCTTTTGACTTACTGATGCACCTTCCACATTTCAAGGTTTGATGAATTCCATTTTCAAACCCTTCGTAGAAAAATTAGTGTTAGTATTTTTTGATGATATGCTAATCTACATGAAGTCTTGGAAGGATCATGTTCAACATGTTGACAGGGTGCTCAAACTATTGGAGGAGAAACAGTTATATGCAAAAACCTCCAAATGTTTCTTTAGAGTATAGGAGGTGGAATATTTGGGTCATATTGTATCTCATGAGGGTGTTAAGGTAGACCCTAGAAAAATTAAAGGCATTAAGGAATGGAAAATCCCCACAACCATAAAATATCTTCGAGGATTTCTCAGGTTGACAGGATATTATCTCAAGTTTGTTAAGAATTATGGGAGAATAGCTACACCTCTAACAACATTACTGAAGAAAGATGCATTTTCTTGGACTCCAGAAGAAATTAAGGCCTTTGAATGTCGTAAAGAGGCAACGTGCCAAGAACTGGGTTTAGCTACGCCATACTTCCTAAAAACCTTTCTTGTGGAATGTGATGCCTCAGGAAATGGAATTGGTGTTGTTTTAATGCAATAAGGAAGACCCATTTCTTTTCAAAGTTGTTTAATCAAAGGAAAGTATTTACACAAACCCATTTATGAAAATGAAATGTTGGCAATACTACACGCACTAAAGAAATAATGACCTTGCCTAATGGGAAGACACTTCAAGGTAATGACATATCATCATAGTCTTAAATAAAATTTTGAACAAATATTATCTTGAGAAGAGCAACAGAAATGGTCACAAAGATGTTGGGTTATGACTTTGAAATCATCTACAAAAAAGGGAAGAAAAATGTTGTTGCATATGCACTCTCAAGAAAGGATGAGGATGTGGAAGCATTTTTTTGTGCCATTTCTATTATCCAATGATATTGGATAACTGAAGCAAGGGATGAACAAAGAATGACGAAGATGTAGAAAATCTATGATAGGTTAACCCAATAATGCAACATACATCAAAGCATAATACTATAACCTACTTCTACTATCAATTTGCAGAAGTTTAAAGATCGAGCTAAATAATATAACTAGAAGAAGAAGAATGAATGGCACAATACACATGAACATACTTTGGGGAAAGCCTCAACTAAAAAACCCACACTATTGTATTATCATACATGGTGGAAATACATAGAAATTATACAAAGCCTTAGCTCCCATAGCTAGCCAGCTTTCAGTACAATCCTCATAGATGCTCATAGACAATCTTGGCTTCTCTCCATCCTTCCTCTATACTGTCCAAGCTCCTATTTCTTTGCGGTGTTCCTTCTAGATGATTTTCCTATTACCAAGTGGAAAACAAGCCTTCAAAACTGCACAATTCTTAAGGATGAATCCTTCAATGCATGCATGAGTTTTCTCCATGAGAAAACACATGCAACTGATATCCTTGAACATTAATCTCAACTGGGTATTTCTCAGAATAGACATGCATGAGTTTCTGATGAGGGAGTCTTCAGTTGACTGGAGTAGCACTAGTTGAGTGCATTAATGCATCAACTGATTGTTAACTCACTATTAGTTCCTCAAATAGTTTGGAACTAATTTAACTGGACTTAACTCAGTAAACTGAGTTAACTAATTACAACTCAAATATAACTCAATCTTATCTCCTTCATTTAAGGGATAACTCTTACATGACTTCAGAAAGACTTCTAACTTGAATTTCTCCAACTAAATAATTTAAAATAAATTAATTAATTATTTCCAAGTAGTTATTAAGACTAAATTTGATTTTAATTCACAATTTAATTTATTTCAACACTCCCTTTCAACAAGAAAGGGATTATCTGCCACCCCGATCCTGTCTTTATGGAACTCGAATTTACACTTTGACAATGCCTTTGTCAAAATGTCAACATCTTGCTCCTTTGTCAAAATATACTGCAGCAACACGATTCTCTTGACCTATGAAAAGCCATGGGCAACAAATCTTGCCTTATGCTTCTCCACACTACCATCAGTAGCTTGCTTTAACTTGTAAAGCCAACAGGAACTCACAACTGACTTGTTCTCCAGTCTCGGAACCATGTCCCATTCACTGTTACGAACTATGGAGTCATACTCCACCATAGCATCAACCCAAATCAGCTACTGCACTGCTTCCTCAAAGGAAGATGGTTCAGTATCAACACATTCCCCAACAAGGGCCATGTATCCATTGTACATCTCAGGTGACCTCCTCTATCTGTGCTGAGAAGATGGTGCTCCCACAGTCTCTCTCGCATCCTCCAACAATCTATCAACTTCTCTTGTGTGCTTCCTTCCATCTCTGGAAGACTCTGCTTGAGTGGATGTCTCCACTCCTAGAACCTCTATATGCGGCTGCTCCACATTAGTTTGAGGCTCCTCCTCCTTAGGAACCAATAGTTCCTCCCTAGCCTGTAGTTGGAGCTCCCTCTCAAGGGAAACTCACATGGCCTTCTTCTCATCAAACTTGACATCTCTGTGAACCACTGTCCTCCGACTGGTAGGCAAGTACACTCGATAGTTGTGAGGTGTATCAGTGTACCCCACAAATATCCCCAACTCTACTGTTAGCTCAAGCTTCTTCTGGCATCCTTTGTCACATGGAAATATATCGTTGAGCCAAAGATCCTGAAGTGACCCACATCTGGTCTCTTACCGGAGAAAGCTTCCTCTGGTGTCTTCATCCCAAGTATGCGATGTGGGCTTCTATTCTACAAATAGACCGTTGTGTTGCAAGCCTCAACCCACAAGTGAAGTGGTAGGCCTTGGTCATGCAGCATTTCCTGTGCTACCCCTATAATAGTTTTGTTCTTCCTCTCAGTCACCCCATTTTGCTGTGGGTTATGAGGTGTCGTCAACTCTCGTTTAATTCCTTTGCTGCACATAAGTCCTTAAACTCGTGAGAGACATATTCTCCATCATTGTGGCTTCTCAAGTTCTTGATCTCCTTCCCTAACTCTTTCTCGAACAAAGCTTTGAATTCACAAAACTTTGTGAAAGTTTGGTCCTTCTTTTGCATGAAATAAATCCAGCATTTACAAGAATAGTCATCAATGAAAATCACATAATACCTTTGCTTCGTTGTGGATGCAGTTGAGACTGGTCCACACAAACCAGTATGAACTCACTCTAAGATAGCCTTTGCTCGACTGTCTCGATCATGAAAGGAAGACTTGATGTACTTTCCCAAGGTACAACCTTTTCATGTGTCAACTTGCTCAAGTTTACCTTTGGGAAGTCCTATAGATATCTATTGCATTATCTTCAAAGCCCCATGATGCAAATGGCCCAACCGTCTGTGCCCCAACTCGCCAATGTCTTGGCTTTGCACCAATTCTTCTTTCATACCTAATACTGCACAATCATCTACCTCTAGTTTATAGAGATTCTTCACCCAAATCCCTATCCTCTTGGTCTAACCCATGGCTATGTGTCTTAGGAATGCCTTTCCTTTACTGGAGACAACATCGTAGCCTTTTTCCTCCAACATCACGACCGATACTCCCTCTAAAAAGAAACCGTGCCCACTTCTGAAACACTATACCTTCCATCGTCACCCATCTCTATGCGCATCTTGAGGTCTTTCTCCGCCAAGGCACTAAATAAATTTTTATCACTGGTCATGTGGAAGGAGGCTCCACTATCAAGATACTAGACACAACCCATCATCGATGACACCATGCATGTGATGATCAGTCGAGCCCCGTTGCCGGTCCTTATCAGTCGAGTCACTAACGTACCTGGGCATGGTGGTAGTTAGTTATATATGAGCATGTAGTATTTTAGGTTCAGTATGGCGTAATGACATATATAATGATAGTGATTTCCTAGCTAGAGAGAGAGAGAAGAAAGACCAGTCATTGTTATATATGAGCATGTGGTAGTTGCGGCTTCATAAAATAGAGATTCAGATGAGAGGCTAATGCCTCACCTTCCGATCCTTCTGAGGATCCCTTCTTGGACTTCTTCGATGGGAAATTAGTCACATAATGTCCCATCTTATGACAACTAAAGCATCTTACTTTAGACATGTCACCCTTATTCCCTCCATGAGAAGAATTTGATTTGAAATGGGAATCCTTCCCCTTCCCTTTCCTTGCCTTACTTGCTAAGGCCAGATTTTCTTCATCGTCATTCTTGGATGAAGAACCATCTCATGTGCTCCTCCTGATCTCCTCCTGCATAAGATCCGACCACAGTCGTTCCCAATCCGACAGTTTCTCCCTTCCATTCATAGAATCCTGGTAGCTATTCCAACTCTTTGGAAGGCCAAGGAGAGCGAGGCTCACCATATTATCATCGGCAGTAGTTATTCCCACACTGCCAAGCACATCTCTGCAGGTGGTGAGCTTGTTTAGATATGTGGAAATAGTATTAGCCTTCTCCATCTTGATTCTTCGAAGCTTATCCTTGAGAGCCAATTTCCTTTGGTCGCTATTGTTCTGGTAGAGGTCCTTCAATGTCTTCCACATTGAAAATGGAATATCCTTACCATGGAGACTCGGACAATATGGTTTCAAACTACCTCAAGGATGATCCATCTCGCCTTCGCCACACACTTCTTCTACTCAGCCAACTCTTGTGCATTAGTTGAAGTTGGCTTTGACATTTCTTAATCAATGAATTCCTTCAAGCCATTTTCTTCTAATATAGCCTCCATTTTATCTTTCCATGCTATGTAATTCAGCTACCTTCCAAGGCATACTCGAGTCTCAAGCCATAGAACGCCATTGGCCAACCTTGAAGTATGATATGAATTCGATTTTCACCTGCAACCCTGAACTTCAAACTTATAATTCTCTTCTCAGTATATTGTTCACAGCTTTGATACCATATAGAAAATTTGTGATAGGTTAACCTGATAATGCAATATAAATCAAAGCAGAATACTATAACCTACTTCTACTATCAATTTGCGGAAGCTTAAAGATCGAGCTGAACAATATAACGATAAGAAGAATCAATGGCACAATACACATGAAAATACTTTGGGGAAAGCCCTAGCTAAAAACCCCACACTATTGTATTATCATACATGGTGGAAATACATAGGAATTATACAAAGCCTTAGCTCTCACAGCTAGCCAACTCTCAGTACAATCCTCACAGATTATCACAGGAAATTGTGGCTTCTCTCCATCCTTCCTCTCTTCCCTCCAAACTCCTATTTCCTTGCGTTGTTCCTTCTTGATGATTTTCCTATTACCAAGTGGAAAACAAGCCTTCAAAACTGCGCAATCCTAAAGGATGAATCCTTGATTGCATGCATGAGTTTTCTCCATGAGAAAACACATGCAACTGATAGTAAACTATCCTTAAACATTAATCTCAACTAGGTCTTTCTCAGAATAGACATGCATGAGTTTTTGATGAGGGAATCTTTAATTAACTGGAGTAGCACTAGTTGAGTGCATTAATGCATTAACTAACTGTTAACTCACTATTAGTTCCTCAAATAGTTTGGAACTAATTAACTGGACTTAACTCAATAAACTGAGTTAACTAATTACAACTCAAATATAACTCAATATTATATCCTTAATTTAAGGGATAACTCTTGCATGACTTCAGAAAGACTTCTAACTTAAATTTCTCCAACTAATTAATTAATTAATTATTTCCAAGTAGTTGTTAAGACTAAATTCGATTTTAATTCACAATTCAATTCAAGGACAAATTAAATTGGAATATTCTCGTTGCCATATTTCAATAGAAGAGGTGTGGACACTCATTCAAAAGTTGCAACAAGATCCGAGTACATATGATACTTTTAGCTGGAAAAATGATTCCTTATGGTACAAATATTGCTTATATATTTGTAAAAATTATGAACTCAAACAAAAAATTCTTTTGGAATTGCACACCTCCCCCTTAGAAGAGCACTCAGGATTTTTAAAAATTTACCACAGGTTCAAGAAGGATTTTTTTGGGATGACCTTAAATCTGCTATTCAAAAGTTTGTGGTAGAATGTTTGGTTTGCAAAATAAATATAAGACAACTAAGACCTCGAGGCTGTTGCAACCTTTAGTCATTCCAATTCAACATTGGGAGGAGGTCTCAATGGATTTTATCGTAGGTTTATCCAAATCTAAAGAAAAGAGTGTCATCATGGTGGTAGTTGATAAACTTACCAAGTATGCACATTTTTGTGCATTATCTCATCCTTTTCAAGCCAATATAGTTGCTACTACATTTATGGAAACAATTCAAAGGCTACATGGAAACCCAAATAATATTGTAAGTGGCAGATATCCCATTTTCATTGGAAATTTTTGGACGGAATTATTTTCTTGTCTTGGTACTTAATTAGCTCATAGCTCATCTTATCATCCTCAATCTGAGATATGGAACAAATGTTTGGGAGGATATGTTTGGTGCTTTGTATCTGATAAAAAAAACAATAGGTCAAGTGGTTACCTCTAGCTGAATGGTGGTATAACACTTCCTTCCATACTGCAACAAAAATGACCCCATTTATGGCAATTTATGGATATCATCCACCATCTATCACATCATATTTAAGATAAAATTCAAAGCTTCAAGTAGTAGAATGTCACATCGAGCATCAACAACAAGTTATCCAACTCTTAAAGGATAACCTCACTTTGGCGCAAAATTGAATAAAACAATAGGAATATCAGCATCACAGTGAAGGAAGTTTTGATGTAGGTGATTGGGTATCTTTATGGCTACAACCATACCAACAAATTTCCCTCAAGCAAGCTAAGAAGGATAAAAATTATCACCCAAGTAATATGGTCCTTACAAGGTGTTACAAAAGATTGGTGTTATGGAATACAAATTAGACTTAACTGCATCTTCCCTAGTACACCCAGTTTTCCATGTTTCATGTTTAAAGAAGGTTATTAGTGACAAGCTCCTAGTTCAAACAGTGTTGCCAGAACTTTAAGAAGGAAAAATCATATTTGATCCTGAAGCAGTCATGGAAACAAGAACCCAATAGCTACAGAATCAATTAATTCCAGAGTATCTCATTATGTGGAAGAACTTATCCACTAAAAATTCCACATGAGAGGATAATAATTTTATACAAAAGCATATGAAACTACTCAAGCATTAAGGACAACACTTTTTTGAAGGAGAGGGGCATGTTGGATCCCTATAATAATTGTGTATCCCCCTTATTTTTATTGTCAGTGTAGCCCTTATTGTTATTGTTGTGCCCCATAGAAGCCCACTATTGTTATTGTTTTGCCCTAACATTGTTATTGTTATGTAAGCTCTAATTATATTGTGACCCCTTAGACTCCTACATATACCAAGTAGTCTTATCATTAGTATCATCCAAGAATTGTTCATTTATGTAATATAAAGGAGGTCTCCCCCTCGAGGAGGATATTTTTCAAGTCTTTTATCAATCTTTTCTTCTGTTTTGTGAGCTGGTTGCATAACATTCACTAGTTCATATTATGTAGGGTAGAAAAGTATTGACTTGGCCAATGCCTCTTGAAAGAATAAGTGCGATGGTTAAGAAAAATGACAATGCTTCAAAAGAGGGTGATTGTATATATACACACACTAAATAATAAAGAATAATAAAAAATAATAAATGCAATAATAAATGTGTATGACTTAAATGTCATGACTATTCACAAAGTGACCCATTGAGATATATTTATACTTGAGGTTATGTCTCATTGTATAATAAATTTTATAACACTTTTCTTTGGTAAAGAAAAAAAATCAATTTCATCACGTAACCACGGATAATGCTCAATTCATAGAAACAATTGTTATTCTATCACATCTTAGTGTCTCAAGTTCATTTTTTCATTAATTTTTTTCCCCATCTTATAAATTCATAAGTTTCCCAAACATTTAGAACCTAAATATGGGAAAAGGAAACATTAAAAATCATAAACACTAATTCTCTCTAAACTTAAACCCACTCATCTCGAAACTTTAACTATGATTAGTATAATAACACAATTACAATAATAGGCTATTGACCACTAGCTCTAAATGGTATTTGACTCCCTCATGAGATGGACATTATTATCTTGGAGGTGCCATCACACTTAAATACTTGAGTGCTTATCTATTCCAGACATAATGTATTGTTCTAAACTACAATTTGTACTTCTATGTAACATCAAAAGTGTCCCATACTTTCCTCTCTTTTACCTCTTCTAGCTTGTTCGACGTTTAGCCTTGAAGTCAATATATTTTGAATATAGATATGTGTCGTTATCATGAAGCTACTATATCATAGTTATATAAATAGATAGAAAGTTAATCTATAATCACTTCTTAATAAAATTATGTACTTTATGAGTTTTATTGCTCCGAGAGACACCCTTGGATTTCTTACAAGACCAATGCCTGGGTACATCTAAATCAGTGTGCCTCAAATGATTCTGAAGCAGGAGGAGACATCACCTGTGTTCTATACATATATATTAGATAGTTGGTTCTTTCTTCCAAAGAAACAAGTTGTATGTTTCAACATTTCTACACACACGTACTTCCCAGAAATATAACAGAAATAGTGAAGGCCAAGCACTTCAAAGAATTACAGTTTAACCAGCTTTATAAGATGAATGAGAAGAGACAAAGGAAAGGGACAACTCAAGATATAGAGCTCAGAGTACCAAGAATTCTATATAAAAAATATAGAGTTTGAAACCACAAGATTTACTATAACTATCTGAGTGACAAGAAGATGTAATGGACATAGTATAAATGAATGGTATGCTTCATGCAATATAGTTTTGGAAATATAATTTCAACCCCTAACACAGGTATATGCATTAACACTTTAACGTAGATGAATCTATAGACAAGTCTGAATTTTCAGAGTCTCTATTATCACATGAATTCAAAGAGGAAAAAATAAAAGATGAATGAAATAGAGTAACAAACTGTAATACATCAAAGGAGGTATCACCAATACTTCTATAATATTCTGCAAGATCTATGTGACTAAGTGATACAGTTTTCACAAAAATATACGACTTTCTTTTAGATTTCAGAACCTTTTTTTAGTGCTGCAACCCCCTATTTATAAGAAGAGAGGGTGCTTTTAATCATGGTTTAATACATATAATCCTCAGCCGAGTTTTCAGCTATCAAGTCAACTTTCTTTCTCGGTCAAGGGAATTTCAGTATCCAAAAACATTAAAAACAGTAGTAATGGCCTAGCAAAGGAAAGCACATCACAAAATTGTGGAATAGGTGAGACATTAATGCAAAATCCTAGTGCCCCATCCTTGTAATCACTTACGTTTCATGGCTGCATTTAGTTCATGGCATATGCTCCTGCACTGCCCAGCTAATCTTATCATTATGTCTTTAAGACCTTCGGTCTCGACCTTGATAACGGGTTGCGAAGAGCCATTTCTAGGGTTTCCCATTCTTGGTTTTGAAAGCTCCCTCTCCTGATTCACTGCTACAGTTGGCTCTGGAACTGACCCTGTCACTTCGGCCTTAAATTTTCTACTAAATCCCTTGTTGTTCTGCTTTGTCTAGTCTCAAATTCTTGATCTCTTATATATTCCTCTGTAGTTGCTTTCGGTTCTGACCTCGTTGATTTCTGCCATAAGAACCTTTTTAGCACAGTTGGCGCCCTGATCCGGCATAGGGGTGCATTCTCAGTTTAATGATAGAAGTCTCAAGGGGCATGAGCATTCACCTCTTCATACAAGTGAAACGACACAAACTTATACCTCTAGAACAGGCGAAAGGGAACCTTTGGATTTCCCCCTTAGCCTCTCTTTATTATAGCCCCTTTATTGAAATTCCTTATACAACTGGGGCTGAAACCAAAGGCCCATGTGTTTGGCACTAAATCTCTCAATAACTGCGAGGGGGTGGCCTTTTTCTTTATATTGCAGAAGTCCCTCATTGGACTATTTCTCGGACCCAAACTCTTTATAAATCATAACTCATAACTTATCGCATCTGGGCGAGGAATCCCGCATATCGCAATCACACTGTACCGTTGTCTTAAGCCTTTACCCCTTAATTACTGTGATTGCCGATCTATGGGGTGATGTCCTTACTGCCACATGTCATCCTGTGAGTGGTGACATGTGGCACTTGGAAATGGTCCTATATCACCCCCGAAAACACTAAAACCAAGTGACATGTGTCCTCTGCCACATCATCAACCATACTGCCACATCACTGCTGACCTCAGCTTCTTTGTCATCTCTAAAGACCAACCGCATGCCACCACGTGGCCCCCTAGAGGAGAGAGAAAAATCCCTACCTCGCGCTATTTTGCAAGCCATTCCTTTGTTAATGAATTTCGTCCTTCCCTGACGATACAACACTTTATCGTAAATCGGCCCCTACATGGTCTTTGGAGTTCAAAACACTGTCGATCCATCGATCACCGAACACCAATACTGTCATACTGCCACATTGAGGAGAGAGAAGGGGGATGCTCGGCCCTCATTTTGTCGACCTTTTCCTTTGTACATTGTTTTCTTTGTCCCCCATTGAGATTACACAAAAATCGCAAATTAGTGGTTTGCAGGTCTTTAAAGTTTTTAGAACCCACCGATATGCCAAACTGCGAGACTGCCATGATGCAGGGGCACCAGGATGTGAGATTGTGCCATGTGAAGGAGAGAGAAAAGGGGAGGCCCAACCCCTAGTTTTCCATGATTTTCTTTGTTAACACTTTCTATCCCTTCCTCGACGGTGCATCGATATATCGTAAATTGGCCCCTGCATGGTTTAGAGTATGTTATAACTGAGGGATTGCTAGATCTGCGGGATACAATATGCGACATCAGCGTTCGGGACTGTGATATGTCGATAACCTTAGTTGTGTGTCCTAGGACCCTGCCGATAGTCGATAAATGCTGGGCCCTGACCTGCCGACCGCCAATATGTGATATCGACAATCGGTGGATCATTGTTTCATGCCCCATCAGTGCTCCATACCCATATGAACGTCGATATGCAATATGCAATGATCCTCCCAGGTCCTAATTGTGATTTTTCTCCATACTTAGCCATTTTCCTTGTTTTCTAAATTTGTCAAAGGGATTCTTCAATAGGGTCTAACTTTTGATCCAAGAACCCCTTTTTGGACTTCTATATACCACCAGAAAGTTTATTCCGAGAACAACGAAATGGGGAGGGTCCCACCTAGCTCTGATAGCTTCTTTGGCTGAGGAAATAGCTTCAACTTCATTTTTCTCATGCATCCCTAACCACTAACCATTTGCAAAGTAGTGAGTGAGCAGTAAATGACAACATTGGCTCCATATAGGGACAGTGCCTTTCCAGCAAGGTGTTGAGAACCTGCACACTGCGAACTACTCCTTTTGGCATGGAGTCACTTCTCAATCAAAATATAACTTTCACAAAAGCAGAATTGTTTACAATAAAATAAAATTCAAATGACAATTGTAGTAAACACACTGGATATTTACAATGAGTGTAAGACAACTAATTCTTAATTTTGAAAAGAGAAATTGAGGAATTGGCCATTCACTAGTAGTTCCAACAATTCACCATCCAAGTTTTCAAGTAGAAATTTGTTGTCCCCTCTCTCTTCTGCAATCCTGAAGGGGCCAAACGAGAGTGGATAAAATTTTCCATGTTTTCGTTTGTCATCCTATCGAACATCCCACCTGAGAACAAAATCTCCTAGCTGAAGAGGTCTGTCCTTGGTCTTCTTGTCAAACAAAGATTTCATTTTTTGATGATAATTGGAAAGTTTGACCTCTACCTGTTCTCTGTTTTCTTGAAGCTCAACCAACTAATTAATCCTCCTTGTCAAGGAACCTGACTCCTCTTTAGCTTCTTGTAAAAACCTCGCTATTGGCATTGCTAGTTGAATTAGGAAGACGACAACTTTGCCATACACTAACTCAAAAGTTGATTTCCCAGTGGATCATTTAGGTGTTACTCGACTGCCCCAGAGAGAAAAGTTCAATTGGGAATCCTATTTCCTTTGGTTTTCAGTGATAGTCTTCTTCAGCACCCTCACCACCACTTTGTTCAAGGAGTCAACCAAACCATTTCCTTGAGGGTAGTATGTAGTGGAGTGCCCAATAACGGTATTGTATTTATGGAATAAGCTAGTAAATTTGGCATATTTGAATACCTGGGCATTATAAGTGTTGATTTTCAAAGATAAACCAAAGTGGGACAGTTGTTCTCCTCCATGAACTTTATCATCACTGAGTCTGTAGCATTTGTAGCTGGGATGGCCTCTACCCACTTGGTGAAATAGTCAATGGTTATTAATATCCATTTATGTTGGCCACTGGATTGTGGGTTGATCTCCCCTATGAAGTCTAGTCCCCACTGTCTAAAAGGCTCCTCCACATGCACAGGAATCAGGGGAAGAGGAGCAAACTTCTATCTTTCAGCAAACACCTGGAATTTCTAGCACCTCCTAAATTTGTTATAGACATCATGAACATCATAGGCCAGTAAAATCTAGCCTTGAGTATTTTGTGTCTCATGGTCTTCTAGCTATAATGCCCTCCACAGAATCCTTCATGAAACTCCCCAATCACCTTATGGGTCTCTCCTTCCACTAAACATAGCAACAATACCTCCACAAGGTCCTTCTAGTAGATTATGCCATTGGATATGATATATTTATGGGCTTGCAACCTCAGGTTTCGATATTTGCAGGAATCCAACCCAATTGGCACCTCAAGAATAAGAGGTAATGAATGATATTCTTGTACCACGTGATCCCTCATACTTGGCATAGATTTTTTGCTCAGATGTTTTAATACTGCTCTGGTGATCCTATGGTAGGTCTTCCTCTATGGTCAGGTTTACCCCTAGTGCTTGGTAGTTGGATTTAGATAAAACCTTGGCCAGACCCTAGCCTTTAATGAGCTTGGTAGGCTTTATTTCCAGCTCTTATTCCTATATTTTCGCTATCCACCTTCCCCTCTTTCCCTTGCTGTCTCCTTGCACTAGGATGTCCTTAACTGTTGTTGTTAGGAAAAACACTGATTTTTAACTCTAGCACATATGAACGAAACGTCTTCAGATCCTTGACCAGTGTGTAATCTTGTTTCTCCAATATATTATATCTTATTTCAGCATCCCTTAATACTTGGCTGAAGAAGGCTATCAACTTCTCATAACCCACTTTATTTTTTTGTAGCAGCACTACGACAATGGTATGTGGAGAGGTGAAAGAAAAGATGTAGAAAGGCACTGAATAGTCAGGAATGGATAACACTGGGGCTTCATCCAAATATTATTTTATTCTTCTAAAATAATCATGGGGGATGGGGCTCCACTTGAATTCATTTCCCTTCTTGAGCATATCTGTAATACCTTTGACAATCTTTGCGTAGTTGGGTATAAATCGCCTAAAGAAATTTATTATTCCCAAGAAGGCTTGGACTTCTTTCTTATTCCGAGGTAGAGGAGTGTTGTTGATGGCTTCAACCCATTTAGGATCAATATTCGTACCCTCATGCATCACTGCATGTCCTAGCAGCTTCCCTTCACTTAGCGCGAATTGAGATTTCTTAGGATTCGAGGAGAAACCATATCTCCTGCACTTCTCAAAGGTGAGTTCTAAGTGGAGGATGTATTCCTTCTCATACTTGGAAAATATTGTGATGTCATCCAAGAAGACTACCACAAATTTTTCTCGCTCCCCCACGAAAGCTATGTCCATGGCTCTTTGAAATGTGGCCCCTGCATTTATCAGCCCAAAAGGCATGCGAGCATACATCAATGTTCCCCACGGGGTGGTGAAAGCGGTCTTTTCCTGATCCTCAGGATGAAAATCTACTTGATGATATCTAGAGAACCCATACATCATGGACATTTTGGCTAAACCAACCACCTTCTACAATATATTATCCATCTTGGGCAGCGAATAGTTGTCTTTCAAATATGCCCTGTTTAGGTTCCAAAATTCTACAAATAGCTTTATCTCTCCATTCTTCTTACGAACCGGGACCCGATTCACTACCCACTTAGAGTATCTTAAAGTTACTATAATCTTTTCCTGTATCAGATTCCTTATCTCCCTTTCAATGGAGGGGAGTAAGAGTGGATTTATTTGTCTGATTTTCTGCTTGCAGGGTTTCACTCCACTTTTCAAAGGAATCTTATGTTGTATGATGCTAGTATCAAATGTTTTCAAATCATCATAAGACCAAGAAAAAACATATTTGTAGGCTTTGAAAAGATCTAAATACCTATGTTTATAGCGCAAGGGGATTCATTTTGACAGCTTGATCATCTTATGCTCCTCCTCTGATCCAATGTTGCAATCTTGTACTTGACCATCCATCTCAGGAGCTATTTATTTGGCGGTTATGTTGTCTTTATTAAAAATCCTTTCTAGTGGGAGTAGTCTGCAAGGGATAATGTTCCCTTTCAGTTGCAAATTTTGTGCCTAGCCACTGCATCTTTCCATGAAGTGGCCTCTTGATCCGCTTCTTCTTCTTCTTCTTAATCGATGGTGGAGTTAGAAAACTCCCCAACGACCTCTATGAATCGTTTCACTTGTTCGTCATCTTCGAACACCTTCCAGTGATTGATGTTATCAAGTACGGAGGGTCTGCACCTGACTTCCACCTCATATCTGTGGAGAGGATTTTGTGGGGGTCTAAAAGTACTTGCAACTACAACAAGAGAGTCTGCATCCTATTTTCTTCCCTAGGCAGAAACTGGATGTTAAAAGCTAAGAAGAAATTATCAATAAAGTCCCATACTTCATTTCCGTACGTCCTCAGTCTTGGGTGTTTGGCTTGGCATTGATTCATGATTTGCCTTACGACCAGCTCAGAGTCTCAATAAACTGTTAAACATTCAATATTTAGATTTTTTGCAGTCCGTAACACAAGAAGCAACACTTCATATTCCTCCATGTTGTTAGTTGCTTCAAAATCCAGTTTGAATGAGAGGGCTATCAAGCGGCCTTCTGGAGATACCAACAATACTTCTGCCCCATATCCTTCTTTTGAATTAGCTCCATAAAAATATAGTTTCCATACTTTGATTTCACTTGCATGTTGATATTCTATCTGCCATGTTAGGTGGACTGATGTTTCTTCTATGATAACATCATCTTCTTCTAGAAATAGGTAGGAGAGGTCACTTTCTTTTCCATACACTGGGGAGCTTTTTGAGCCTTTAGTTGAGGTCACAGTTTTTACAAGCCTGGATTCTCTATATAGTCTCCTTTGTTCTCCTTCAAAGGTGGGAATGGTGGCATAATTTAGATCCAACTTGATAGAGCGCCCTACCTTGGAACCCCAAGACCTAGATAGCAGCATGCCAAAACGAGGGGGTATATTTGCAACTACTATGTCCATTGCCATGCTCTTCTCAGGGACCTAAGCCAGGTTCACCACCATATACTTTATCATACCCAAACATTTGACCCTCTTGGAGTCGAAAGAGTAAAGGTCCTTGTAGGGCCTGGTGATCCGCAAGCTAAGCTATTCCATTACTTCCAATGGCATGAGGTTGTGGGAGGCTCTGGAGTCCAACATGTAATTATGTAAAAGAAGATCATGAATTTCCATAGTTACATAGAAAGGTGTAGTAGAAGGATCAAGTTCTTCCACATGCAGCCCAAAGACCACCATTAGCCTCTCTTCTTGAAGATTCAGAGAATCTTTGGTGGGTGATGAAACTGATGGGAGCACGAATTGAGATACTTGAGATTTATAGGTAGGCTGCTTCAGAAGCTCAGTCAGTGGAATATTGTAGGTTTTAACCCCGTACAGAAATTACCTGCATACGAATTCTAAAATGCAGAAAATAAACAATGTGAGAGCATAACACATAAAAAACATATACATAAAGATTTTCCCCTGGATCCCAAAACCGGGACTACCAGCTTGATTTTTCATTATATTCATTTCAATGTTACAATACATATTTATACATGTCGAAGCATCCAATACCATGGAACGAAAACCATTGCATCCAAAACCATGGACCAAAAACCAACGCGTAAGAAACCATGTGCGAAAACCATGCACAAAACCATAGGTAGGTCTGCCCAACCTAATATAGGGTCCAAAAAAAATTTCTCGGGGCGTTGCCCTGGACCCCATAGAGGGGGGCTACCTGCCCCCCTCAAACCCCCCACTACACAATCAGTGCAACAATGGGGGGGCTCCACCCCCCCTCTAACCCTCTGGTTAACTACGTAGGCTACTCATGGAAAGAATATAACACAACCCAACATTCTTCTGCTTGTTGTTTTCTTTCCACAGGGGGCCACAAGAGAGCTTAGTCATTTATCTAGTCCTGCAATGCCCATTGTTTCTCTACACAAAGAGAACTTCTCAGAGCTCACAGATTTTGTCAATGCATCTACATTATTTTTCAAAGTCTCCACCTTTACCAGCAACACCTTTTTGTCTTCTATCATATACCTCACAAATTGATACTAAACATCAATGTGTTTTGTCTTTGAATGATAAGTAGGGTTCTTTGCCAAGAAAATTGCACTTTAGCTGTCACAGTCTATCCTTATAGCTCCCTGTACTAACCCCATACCTGAACACAATCTCTACAACCAAACGGCTTCCTTTCTTGCATGAGTGGCTGCCATGTATTTTGCCTCTATAGTTGATAGTGCCACTACAGATTGTTTCTTACTCATCCAACTGACTGCACCTCCAAATAGGTTAAACACATACCCACTTGTAGATCTTCTCTGATCCAGATCTCCATCCCAGTCTGCATCAACAAAGACATGAATATCCAACACTCTATCCAATCCTGGTCTTCCTTGGTAGCACAAACCATAATCACTAGATCCACATAAATACCTGAAAATTCGCTTCACTGTTGTCCAGTGCTCCTTCCCTAGTTTTGACATAAACCTGCTCAATACTCCCACTGCATGTGCAAGGTCTGGTCTAGTATAGACCATTGCATACATCATACTACCGACTGTACTTGCATATGGAACATGGGACATGTCCTCTTCCTCTTCTTGTGTCTTGGGACACTATTCAGCAGATAACTTTACACCTATAGGAATGGGAACCTTCGCCGGTTTACTATCTTACATATTAAACCTTTGCAATATTGTCTCAACATACTTCCTCTAGTTTAACCAGAGCTTCCTCTTTGCTTGATCTCTTTTAATTTCCATGCCTAAAATATAGTTTGCAGCACCAAGATCTTTCATGTCGAATTTGGAGGACAATTGGGCCTTCAAATCCTAGATAATTTCTTTGTCATTTCCAACCAGCAACATATCATCCACATACAAGACCAGATAAATAACACGATCATCAATTAATTTAAAATACACACAGTGATCTACTTTGCTTTTGGTGAAGCCAAGTCTCCGTATAAATGTATCAAATTTCTGATACCACATCCTTGGTGACTGTTTTAACCCATACAGAGACTTCTTTAACTTGCATACCGGTTCTTTCTTACCCTTCACCGCAAAGCCTTCAGGTTGCTTCATGTGGATCTCCTCTTCTAGATCCCCATGAAGAAATGCTATCTTTACATCCATCTATTCTACCTCAAAATCAAAAGCAGCAGCAACAGATAAAAGTAATATAATAGAAGCTACCTTGGCAACAGGAGAAAAAATATCACCAAAATCAATTCTCGACACCTAGGAATAACCTTTTACTACCAACCGAGTTTGTATTTCTTCACCTTTCTTTCTGCATTTGTCTTCTTCATGAACACCCATTTATTGCCAATGGGTTTACTTCCAGCTGGAAACTCCACCAGATCCCATGCCTCATTTTTGTGCAAAGATGCCATTTCATCAATCATGGCCTCTTTCCAGAGTTTGCCATCCTCTAAATCTATTGCTTCCTTCACAGTTCTGGGATCATCATCAGTAATAGATAAAGAAAAATTTGAATAGAAAGAAGATGTACTATACCTTTATGGCTGCCTTCTTTCTCGAATTGATCTTCTCACACCTAGAGTTTGTGGCTCTTCATCTTCTGATTCCTCCTTTGCTGTAGAGTTTGATTCTTCCTCCTTTAGCTCAAACTCTATCTTCTCAAGTTCCTTTGATGGGACTTCATGTTTAATAACATCTTTCACCTCTCTGAACACAACATCTTGGCTATACACAACCCTCCTTGTTGTTGGGTTCCAAAGCTTATAACCCTTTAAACCATCCTTATACCCATTAAAGATGCACTTTTCAGATTTACTATCCAACTTGGTTCTTTCCTCCTTTGGAACATGTACATATGCATCACATCCAAATATCCTCAAATGTGAAAGAGAGGGTTTTTTACCAGTCCATACCTCTTGTGGAGTCTTATCTTCCAACACTGATGAAGGTGATCTATTGACCAGGTAACATGTTTTCCCCACCGCCTCTGCCTAGAATTCCTGTCCTAACCCGCATCACTACTATGGGTTAAAATGCATGATGTATGGAGAATGAAAACTACCCTTAAAGGCCTTCCTGGAACCTTCGACAGATTATAAGATTATCTGCAGATGCTACCGAGCTATACACATGTTCATCTATCAATATCAATTAACAAAGTATGGAAAGAGGATTACCTCAAGTCTCCTTCTAGATTTGTTTGGAGATCTCAATGTAGCCAAGAAGAACTCCTTCAAAGCCGGCTCCAAATCAATTCCTGCACAAAGGAAAGGCAAACACAATCACCACATACAACCTTGAAAACCAATATATGAATGCACAATGAACATCTATTTGCATACAACTAAACTACTCATCTAGACAAGTATCGAATGAAAAAATTAAAGAACAAGGTTGCCGACACCATGGAGTAGGGAACACAACTATAGTTTTGTATTAATAACGAAAGAGTGATTACAACCATCGGTTGTATCAGTCTTCCTTTGCCCCTTTCGCTCTCTCTCTCTCTCTCTCTCTCTTCTAGCTCACTTCTTCAAGTATGTGATAGTTCACAACAGCTTAGTAGGCTATCCTTTCAAATGTTTTGACCCCTTTCACAATAACCCTCACCTTGCTTATATAGCAATTGAGCTATGGTTGCCAAGCTCCTCCTTGAGTTCACTAGGGAAAAAGCAATGAACTTGCCATGCTTTTCAGCTCTTTCCAATTTGCCTCCTTTTATCACATTAGAAATCCTCCAAATATCTCGATTTTCAAAGTTTCCTTGCTTTTCTTGCATATTTTAGGAACAAATATCTAGATATTTATGAACCAATTCGTTCCTTTGACCCATTGAACTTCATCAAGTTTCACTAATTTTGTCCCCTCACTAGCAACATGAGTTAGTGGGGTCACTAACGCTCCCTTAGGCTTGGTAACAAGCTTTCTAAGTAGGTTTTCAGTGTGCAACCAGCGTTAGTGTGGAATCAAGGCTTGCAATTGTGGTTTTTTCTTCAGTCATCATGTCTTTCACCTCTGAGTTGATGAGGAGGTCATTTTGTTGTATAACAATCACTGAGCATGCTTCTTGCCCTTCCAATCAACGTCTTGTTCATTCTTTCTGCAACTCCATTTTTCTTAGGAGTGTATGGAGTAGTTTTCTACCATGCTATACCATACTTCTTACAGAATTCTTTAAATTCCTTACTGCAAAACACTCCACCGTTATTTGTCCTCAACACCTTTACTTCTTCTCTGTTTGGTTTTCCACTAGAGCCTTAAATTCTTTAAACTTGTCAAAGACTTCATATTTATTCTTAAGGAAATATATCCATGTATTCCTTGAGAAGTCATCTATAAATGATACATAGTACACAAACTTACCCAGTGATGGAACCTTCACAGGTCCAAACACATCACTGTGCACAAGCTCTAATATCTGTTTCGCTCTCTTACCACTAGAGGGGAAACTCACCCGATTCTTCTTCCCATATACAAAATTTTCACAGAAATAAAAATCCAGAGAGCTATTACTCATACCTTCAATCATACCTTTACCATGAAGTATTCGAAGGCCCTTCTCTCCAACATTTCCAAGCCTTTGATGCCACAGCATGGTCTTCTCTACAGAGACCACTAGATTTTTTGCTCCACTTTTAGGAACCATAGAACTGTTGCACCCATCAACAATAGTTCTACCTTGCAGCTTGTACAGAATTCAAATCCGAACTCCCCGCATCAATACTAGTGCTCCCCGAACCATCTTGCAGATATCCTTCTCGAACACTGTTTTTACACCTGCATCATCCAGCTTGCTTACGAAAATCAGATTTCTGGCCAATATAGGAATATGCAGAACACCCAAAAGTGTTCTAACCCTTCCACCTTGCAACTTCAACTTTACTTTTCCACGACCAACGATTCTAGCCTTCCTGTCATCCCCCAAGAAGACATCACCATCACCATATTTCTCATACTTGCAGAACCACTCTCTATGGGGAGTGAAGTGAAAGGATGCACCTGAGTCAATCAACCATGCCTCATGATCTACATATGTACTTGAAGAAGCCAAGTACACATCCCCACCTTCATCTGAGGTGGTTTTCGCCTCTGCAAAAGGAGCATCATCAAATCCCTTTCCTTTGTCAGGAGATTTAGATTTACAGTCCCTTTTGTAGTGCCCTTCCTTTTTGCATTTCCAACAAACCACGTTTACAGGTTTTCCTAGAGATCTCCCACTCGATGACTTATTTTTATTTTTGTTCTAGGACCGTCCTCATACATACAAGGCATCACCATTCTGGCTCTCCATATTTTTTTGTCTCATCTCCTCCATTAGCAAGGATGAGACTATTTCATCAAACTGCAAGGCAGTTGCATTGCTACCTATTGCAATAACCAGACTCTCCCATAAATCTGGTAGAGAACACAACAAACTAATGCACTTATCTTCATCTAAAATTTAATGTCAACAAACAATAACTGACTTACCATAGTATTAAATGCGTTCAGATGCTCTGTCACCGAGTCTCCATCTTTCATCCTCAAGTTATACAGCTCTTTCCGCAGGAACAGTTTATTCACCAGAGACTTAGATTGGTACAAAGTCCCTAACTTGTCCCACAAAGCCTTCGTCATAGCTTCCCCTGATACATTCAACAATATTGAATCTGAGACGCATAATCTTATTGTGCTCTTTGCCTTCTGATCCAACTTCTTCCATTCTTCATCGGACAATCCCGTTGGTTTAGTACCCAGATCTACCGCGATCCACTGATCTTTATCCACCAACAAATCCTACATCTTGAGTTTCCACAACTCAAAACTTTGATCATTAAATTTCTTGATCTCTATCTTTCCACTGCTCGCCATTTTCTTTCACCACTAGAATCGATCCCGCAAATATCCCACTGAACAGGGTCTACCACAGGCCTGAGTGAAACCCCTCAGCAACAAAGGCGTCCCCTTGAAGCCAAAACAGCTCTAATACCAAATGTAGGTTTTAACCCCATACATAAATTACCTGCATACGAATTCTAAAACATAGAAAATAAACAATGCCAGAGCATAACACATAAAACACATATACATAGAGATTCCCCCCTGGATCCCAAAACTGGGACTACCATATTGATTTTTCATTAAATTCCTTTCAATGTTACAATACAGATTTATACATGTCGAAGCATCCAATACCATGGACCGAAAACCATCACGTCCAAAACCATAGACTGAAAACCATCACATCTAAAACCATGTACAAAAACCATGCACAAAACCATAGGTAGGTCTACTAAACCTAATATAGGGTCCAAAAAAAAAAATTCCCAGGGTGCTACCCCACACCCCATAGAGGGGGGTTACCCACCACCCTCAAACCCCCTTGCTGCGCAATCATCACAACGAAGGGGGGGCTCCGCCCCCCCTCTAACCCCTCGATTAAATACGTAGGCTACTCGTGGAAAGAATATAACACAACCCAACAAATATAAATCTTTACCTTTTCAAGCTCCCTTTGAAGGTTGAATGTATATTGGGTCTTCTCTACACCTCTTGGCTCAACTTCCCCTTCACCACCACCGAATTTTTCTGCAAAACATGTGCTTCCTTTGCTGTGTGCTCCTCTGAGTGATTTCTTTCCTTATTCAAGGGGGGTTTTATCTTGGTAGGGATAGAGTTGAGCTTGCCTTTTCCTTTGTTTGGTACTGGAGGAGTACCTTGGGGAGTAGTTTCCTCTTGTTAGTTTGGTTCTCTTGACCTCTTCTTTGAAGATATTAGGTTATATTTACGTTGTGGTTATACCAACATGAAATCCACAAACTGTTTGCAATAATAATCCATATCTTGCTTATTTGTTTCTTCTCCATCATGACTGACCTCCTGATGAACCACATTCTCTTGTTCTTCTTCAAAGAAAGCAGAATATAAGTCTACCTGTATCTCCTGTGTATCTAACCATTTCTCATTGGGATCGTCTTCTAAATATAGAGGATGAAGGATCTGATTCGATTGTTCCTTTCTTTCCCTTGGTAGTATTTGTAATGGAGGCCTTCTATATTGTGGGTTATATCCCTGATTCTTGCCTTGAGCATTTTGTTTGGAGGGACTCTTGTTCTAAATTTCGAGTTTTCCAACCTTATGTTACAAACTCCTAATGATTTTATCCAGCTCCTCCAACTTCTAGTCTAGTGATTAAATAGGTTGACCAAAGGATGAAGCTTCTTCTTTACCTCTTCTATTCCCCGTGGTTTCCTACTTTCCACTTGACTTCCTTATGGAGGAAAAATTTGCTTCTACTTCCAAAGCATCGACCTGGAGTTGATCTAAGGTAGGATATTTCCTCTCTCTTAAGGTGAAATGAGAGTCAAATTCAAAGGCTCGCAAGTAAACTACCCGAGCAACAGTTGGAGGAGGTTTTATCTCAACAGGTAAGTTGTTATACTACTTATTGAATCTCTTATTAAAATCTGAGATATTATCCTTTGGCTTCTTCCTGATGGCATTGAACTCTATGAGGAGGCACTCATGATCTCTCTTCTCACCCCATTTTTTTGTGAAGGAGGTTTCCAGTTCCTCCCAGGTGGTGATGGAGGCATCAGGGAGGGTTTTAAACCATTTTCTAGCTTCTCCATCAAGGGACTGTACAAAAAGTCTCAGGACCACATCTAGTTGTTCTACATTCAGGTTCTCAGCAAAAGCACAAAAGGCTTGAATGTGTCTCTGAGCAGAATTATCATCTTCCCCATTAAACCTAGGAAAAAGCTTCAAGTAGTCCTGGGGCATAGAACTTAAGGGCTGAGGTAAGTCAAGAGGCACATACTTGTTTAGTAAAAATCCTGGAAGAGCCATCTAGATTGGTGGAGGAGGATTAAAATTTGCTTGAGGAACTGAGGTCAAGACTGTAGGGGTTGAAGGGGAAGGAGGGTATGTTAGGGTATTAGGAGAAAGTCATGAATTATGAGAAAAATTAGGCTGAGAACTATAGGTGGAAGTGATAAAGGCTCGTGAGATGGTAGCATAGGCAGGGGGAGTTTTCTCTATCTAGACTTTTCCGAAATTAATTTTTCAGGGTTAGAAACAAATGGGGATTTTTGTTGTGAGGTGTCTGAGTGAGTATAAGGCCTTCTAAAAGCTAGGGTGTTGAACGATAATGAGGGGGGTGTGGATTCGCCAACATGATGTGAATGCAATCAGAACAGACTTCGATCACCTATACGAAGGGTGCTCAATTTTTTGTATCCCAGGGGAAAAATCCTTCAATACGTTCCCCGAAAATGATGGCAGAACATATTGTCGCTCCCAAAGATAGCCTTGGATTTCTTACAAGACCAATGCTTGGGTACATCTAAATTGGTGTGCCTCAAATGATTCTCAAGCAGGAGGAGACATCACCCATGTTTTATACATATATATTAGAGAGTTGGTTCTTTCATCCAAAGATACAAGCCATATGTTTCAACATTTCTACACACACATAGTTCCGAGAAATATAACAGAAATAGTGAAGGCCAAGCACTTCAAAGAATTACAGTTTAACCAGCTTTATAAGATGAATGAGAAGAGACAAAGAAAAGGGACAACTCAAGATATAGAGCTCAGAGTACCAAGAATTCTATATATAAAATATAGAGTCTGAAACCATAAGATTTACTATAACTATATGAGTGACAAGAAGATGTAATGGACAAAGTAGAAATGAATGGTATTCTTCACATAATACAATTTTGGAAATATAATTTCAACCCCTCACACAGGAATATGCATTAATGCTTTAAAGAAGATGAATCTGTAGACAAGTATGAAATATAAGAGTATCTATTATCACATGAATCTAAAGAGGAAAACATACAAGTTGAATGAAATAGAGTAACAGATTGTAATACATCAAAGGAGGAATCACCACTACTCCTGTAATATTCTGCAAGATCTATGTGACTAAGTGATACAGTTTTCAAAAAAATATTTGACTTTCTTTCAAATTTCAGAACTCTTTTTCATTGTTGCGGACCCCTATTTATAAGAAGAGGGGGTGCGTTTAATGATGATTCAATACATAAATTCTTAGGCTGAGTTTTCAGAGTTCAAATTATCTTTCTCTCTCGTCCAGGGGAAGTTCAATATCCAAAAACATTAATAATAGTAGTAATGGACTCCCAGAGGAAAGAACATCATAGAATTGCAAAATAGTTGAGACATTAATGCAAAATCCCAACACCCCATCCTTGTAATCACTTATGCTTCATGGTTGCATTTAATTCACGACATATGCTCCTATGCTACCCAACGAACTCTTGTCATTCCATCTTTAATACCTTCGTCACTGACCTTGAGAACGGGTTATGAAGAGCCATTTCTGGGGTTGCCCATACTTGGTTTTGAATGCTCCCTCTCCTGATTCACTGCTACAGTCGACTCTGGGACCAACTCTATCACTTCGGCCTTAAATTTTCTATTGAACCCCTCGGCGCTTTGCTCTGCCTGGTCTCAAAGGTTTAATCTCCTATATATTCCTTTGCCGCTGCTTTCGGTGCTGACCTCATCAATTTCTACCATAAAAACCTCCTTAGTACAGTCAGTGTCCTGATCTCGCATAGAGTGCATTCTCAATTTAATGATAGAATTCCCAAGGGGCACGAGCATTCACCTCTTCATACAGGAGAAAGGGCACAAGCTTATACCTCTGGAACGGGTGAAAGGGCACCTTTGGATTTCCCCCTTAGCCTCTCTTTATTATAGCCCCTTTATTGAAATTCCTTATACAACTAGGGCTGGAACCAAAGGCCCATGTGTTTGGCTCTAAAGCTCTCAATAACTACGAGGGGGGGTGGATTTTTCTTTATATTGCAAAAGTCCCTCATTGGACAATTTCTCGGACCCGAACTCTTTATAAATCACAGCTCATAACTTATCGCATCCAAGGGAGGAGTCCTACATATCGCAATCGCACTGCACTGTTGTCTTAAGCATTTACCCCTTAACTGTTGTGATAGATGATATGCGGGGTGACGTCATTACTACCACATGTCACCACTCACAATGGTGACATGTGGCAACTGGAAATGGTCCCATGTCACCCCTGAAAACATTGAATTTGGGGGACACATGTCCTCTGTCATGTCATCAAACATACTGCCACATCGTTGCTGACATCAGCTTCCTTGTCAGGTCTGAAGACCAATTGCATGCCACCACATGGCCCCCTAGAGGAGAGAGAAAAAGGCATGCCCTGCCATGTTTTGCAAGCCATTCCTTTGTTAATGAATTTCGCCCTTCCCCGATGATACAACACTTTATCGCAAATCGGCGCCCGCACGATTTTTGGAGTTCAGAACACCACGAATCCGTCGATTGTCGAATGCTGATACTTTCGTACTTCCACGTGGAGGAGAGAGAAGGGGGAGGCCTGATCCTCATTTTGTCAGCCTTTTCCTTTGTACACTATTTTCTCACCCACCCCCCCATCGATGTTACATAAAAATTGCAAATTGATGGTTTGTAGGTCTTTAAAGTTTTTAGAATCTGCTGATATGCCAAACTGTGGGAATGTCGTGATGCAAGGGCATCGGGATGTGATATTGCGGCATGTGGAGGAGAGAAAAAGTGGAGGCCCAACCCCTATTTTTCCATGATTTTCTTTGTTAAAACTTTCTAGCCCTTCCCCGACGGTGCAACGATATATCGCAAATCGGCCCCCGTATGGTTTAGAGTATGCTATAACTGACGGACTACTAGATTTGCGGGATGCGATATGCGATATCGGTGTCTAGGACTGTGATATGATGATAACCTTAGTTGTGTGCCCTGGGACCCTACCGATAGCTGATAAATGCTGGGCCCTGACCCGCCGACCGCCGATATGCAATATCGGCGATCAAAGGATCGTTGTTTCACGCTCCATCATTGCTCCATACCCATTCGAACATCGATATTCGATATGTGATGAGCCTCCCGGGTCCCGATTGCAATTTTTCTCCATACTTAGACATTTTCCTTGTTTTCTGAGTTTTTCAAAGGAATTCTTCAATAGGGTATAACTTTTGATCCAGGAACCCCTTTTTGGACTTCTATATACCACCGAAAAGATTATTCTGAGCACTACACAATGGAGGGGTTCCCACCTAGCTATGATAGCTTATGTGGCTTAGGAAATGGCTTAAACTTCACTGTTCTCATGCATCCTAGACCATTGATCATTTGCAAAGTAGTGAGTGAGTAGTAAATGACAACAATGAGGAAGGTAGTTTGACAGTTTTGAAGATGAGAAAATGATATCGAATTTCATGAGTTTCTCAACAATTATGTATTCCTATTTGATATTAATACTATTTTGTATTCTACCATTTGCAAATTGTGTTCCTACTTATATATTAATTGACTTGTGATTTTAATTCTAGTTTGTGAGAACAAATTTGAGCATTTGCATAGCAAATTGATCAACTACTTGTGGATGGATTAAAATACAATAATAAAGGGTGTTTCAAGTGATGTCACTACTAATTATTGCATATTAACATGATGGGAGATAAATTGAATGTCTCTTACAATTTTAGAACTCTAGTTTGTAAATGTTTTTGTCATAAATTGAAATGGTTATACAATTGTAATAATATATTTACCAATACACATTAAAAAATTGGTGGATGTACCTAATTTTATAACTCTATTCCATCATCTTATTTTTTACCTAAATTAGATTCTAGACCTTGTTTCAAAGTGACATGAGAATCTATGATTCTGAAACATGTTTGAATTAAATACTTTTTTTAAGTTTGGTATGTCAAACATGTATAAAATACAAGAATCACATTTTAATTAGGGGATTGAATATTGATGGTAATAAGATTTACTGTGATAATTTGTCTCCATTTTTCATTCTTAATCTAGTTTAATGAGTAATTGAGTTCTCATGCAATCAATTGCAATGAATTAAACAATTGTTATTGTAGTTATAATCAAACATTCCATTCCATGAAGGAAAGGCCCACTTTGGAAGAGTTAGTTTGTTTTCATTATTTGCATTTGCATGTAATAATTTAGTAGTTCATTTTATTTGGCACAAATTCAATTTGATATCTAATTAATTATTCTACTTTTATCTAGAAGAGTTTTGGATAAACCAGTTTCATAGACCATTAGTTCTTGTAACTTCACTTTTAGTTATGATTTGCTTGAATAATTAATTTTTGTTATGTAGATCTGTATGTTCGTTATAAAAACATTTTTGTATAGTTAGGGTTTGATTCAATGAATTTGTATTTTCCATAGAATTGCTTTCAAATATGAATTAAAGATAGGATTGTAATTTTACTCATAGCCTTTGCTTAAGGAGATTAAGGTTTCTTCCATTTTAAATAAAAGGCATTGTTGGAAATTAGAGAAACTAAGAATCTAAAGGTTGTGCCCATAGTGCACGATTTCTTACAAGCATTTAGACCCTTGGTTTGAAAATATGGATGGATGAGTAATCTAGACCCTATTTTTGTTAATAGTAGGGTTGCTAATTGACATATGTTTTTTAGTACCTTTACATAGCAATATGCCTACGTTTCTTAAAATTCCATGTGTACTAACTTAGGAAGATACATGGTAAGGGGATCAACTAAGGGGAATTGTCAAAAATCCCCTTGCTAAATTCCATACATCATTTCTTGCATTAGTGGTAGATCACATAGGATGCATGAATCAAATTAGAGATCCCAAAGGATGATTTTTAGTGTAGTAAAAACCACTCAAACTATTAACACACTCCTACAGAAATCAATAAGAGAAGGAAACTTAGAGGAAAAGACTAGATCTCAACCATTTGTAAGGAAGAAGTTGTTTAATCCAATCTTGTAGTAGTCAATTTGGAAGTTGGATCCACTATTGATGCTACACTTATCTCTTCCACTGCAAAAAGTATGAGAACAAAAGAACTAATTAGTGGCTAAGCAATGTTATAATTTCAAAAGAATCTAGCTCAAGAACTAGAATCCTCTGCATAATCTATTCCTTTTGAAAGATATGAAATAGAAGTGTTGTTCCTCGTGTTGTTCTTGGTGAGGGAACAATGCCAAGGAACCCTATGAAAATTTTAGGAAACTTTCTCATTGAAGGCTAACTAAAAGAATTTAGTAGCTAGAGGGGGTAACCCTTAAAATTGATTAAATAAATTGGAAATACATTTTCATAAAACAAATCCAAAATTAAATTAAATGTATATGATACATCGTTATTGTGACTATCCACTACTAACATAATCCAATCCAAACAGACATATAAAATGAACAAAGAAAAATTAATCTCAATATTTTTGTGATAAAAAGACTAATTCGTCTAGATTTAACTAAAAATATTTTTTTATATAATTAAATACCATTGAGAATAAACACAATATAATCTAATAATAAAGTGAATATGGTAATAACTACTAAACTAACTAACCAAAAACACAGTAATACTTAATTTTAGGTCAATAATCAGATTAGAATCCATACATGTTTATTACAATTATCAACATTGTATGTTAAAGAAATAATAATGAATCCTAATAAAATAAATAAAACAACATAAATATCATGCCTATATACTTTAATCACCCTACACTATATTCACGTTAACATAGAGGAAAAATATGCACATAAAAATTAATTTAAGATAACACAAATCGCACATTACTAAAAAAAAATAGTGATGAATATAAAAGAATAAACAAATGTCACAACTATACCAAGTATGTTTGAAAATAATACATCCTCATAAAGTATGTCTCATGAAAGTAATGTATGCTTTCTCTATGAAAAATACCAACACTCTTTGCTACAAATATACCAAATTTATAACATTCAACTAATGTTTAGTTCTAATTCCTGTATGGGCCAAGATATGAATGTTACCTTCATTTTTTAATGTTTAGTTCTAATTGCTCCACAATAGTTTTCTTGTATGGGCCAAGATATTCATGTTACCTTCATTTTTTAATTGTTATTTTGTTCTTTGAATTGACTATTGGCTTAATTGTTATTTTGTTCCTTGAATTGATTGGCACTCTTTGCTACAAATATACCAAATTTATAACATTCAATTAATGTTTAGTTCTAATTCCTGTATGGGCCAAGATATGCATGTTACCTTCATTTTTTAATGTTTAGTTCTAATTGCTCCACAATAGTTTTCCTGTATGGGCCAAGAAATGCATGTTACCTTCATTTTTTAATTGTTCTTTTGTTCTTTGAATTGACTATTGGCTTAATTGTTATTTTTTTCCTTGAATTGACTATTGGCTTTAGTTGACTTATGTGTATTTTACTTTTCTTCTCTTATTAAAATTGCTTTCCCTTTAGGCTACTTGTCTTTTCTATATGATTTACTCTTTCATGATGATGTGCTAAATTCTGATGTGTCTTTCTCTCTTATTTTACTTTGTATTGAAATACTTTCATTCTAACGATTTACCAGTGTAATTGCAGTAGTTTGTAACATTCTTTTTTTAAAATGTTGAAGATGGACCCACTCTAAACCTGTAACAAGCCACTATTGACACATTTTAATAAATGATATTTCCAACTCTCTCTTTAATGATAAGGAAGTGGTGCAAGATCATAAGAGAAGTTTGTAATTAAGACTAAAATAACGAAATCTCGCTTGAGAGAATCAATAATAAATTTACTTGAAATATAATCCTCATCCATTGTTGTAATTTAACTATTGTCATTGTTGCATGCTTTCATAACACTATTAGTGAGTTCATAGGAAGTAACTGAATATCTCTTACCTAAGGATAAGGCAATCCAATTTTTTTAATATAAGCCAACCTTTGAATTCAAACATCATTCTTTGTCTGTGCTTTTTTTATTGGCATCAAGTCAATTGGTTCCTTCTTTTCTTTGACCCTTAAGGCATTTACGATAGCTTCAGATCTATTATGATTTCTAAGAGCGTTGGTGTAGATTTTAATAATTGAACAATCTTATATGCATTTTTAATTTTATCCATGACATTTGGCAATATTTTCTTTATTTCTATTTTTGCATTAGCAATAGTAACAATTTCACATTCCTGAATTAACCACCTATGGGCCCTATAATCTTTCATCTTTTCAATGTTTCTATTCTACATCTTCTACTTTGATTTCTTAGGCTTTAAATCTATTTCCTTCTTAAATATTTCCTTAAGCTTTCAACATTAACATTTTTTTCCTTGCATTCCGCTTTAAGATGAGCAACTTGTTCTTTGTTGTCAATCTCCATTTTCTAAAACTTACTAGTTAATTGTGAGACCTAGATTTTGAAATAAGAAACTATTTTTTGCAATTTATCCTTTGTGTTTCCATTACTATCTATTCTTGAAATCCGTTTATCAACTTGAAATTTAAGTTTGGATTCATTTTCAGCCAATTCCTTTTGTCACTTAGCCTCTTTTTGTGTGTTCTTTAATGAACTTCATCTTGTCTTATTTTAATTA
Organism: Pinus tabuliformis; assembly: GCA_031772625.1. NCBI lineage: Eukaryota > Viridiplantae > Streptophyta > Pinopsida > Pinales > Pinaceae > Pinus > Pinus tabuliformis. The sequence continues at coordinate 367,984,498 of CM062808.1, read as the reverse complement.
TTCATTTTGCATTGTCTTATGAGAACTTAAATTAGTCATCCTTTTATTCTCTAAAGGTAGAGCACTTTTTCCCTCATAAGCCTTTAGTAAATTAGTAAGTTCATATTGTGGAATATTTAACTTGGCTTTGAAGTCACCAATCTCCATATATTTTTATTTTGTAAACTTGGTTAACATTCACGCTCTCCTTAGGAGCACTACATATAGATATAATTTTATTCTCTATCTCCTTGACATTGGTAGATTTGACCTGATTTAGTGTTCTCTCATTCTTCAATTGGGCATCCAATCTACTTACCATATTTTGTAGTTTCCTCACATTTGTAGTAGATTGGATACATTTTCTAACCATTTCTCTTGTTTTCCAGTGCTTGATCCGGATTGGAACATTATATTGTTTGTCATCCATCTCGATTCTTTTATAGTGGAAAAAGTGGAGGACTTAGCTCTCTAGACCATTTTTATTGGAGGGACCCAGTTTGGCAAATTGGAGTCTGAAATTTTCTGGAAGCATTTTGAGGCATCAAACAACACTTTTTGGGGATAAAATTTTGTCACTTCATTGTTTCACCTTTACTTCATATTATAAACATGGAGATCTTTCCAACAATGCAAGAATCATGTCAATCAAAATTCGTATGTGAAAGTTATGCCACTTAGAATTTGACCTTTCTATTTTCACCACCATAATTTGAGAGTATGCCACGTCATCCTCCATTATTCATGGAAAAGGGGCTAGCCATGTGATTATGATGTAGAAGACTCTAGAAGAGTCTATATTGTAATCCTAGTTAGGAGTTGGGGTAGTCAAACCTAACCACTAGTAGGCTGTCAAAATGTGTTATAATCGAACCCCTAGGAAGAAAAGAGGTTTTGTTCTTTCAAGTGCATTTGTTCCATAGCTGAGCAAAAATAAAGTCGAGGGATAGGAGATATAGGACAAAGAGGATTTATGAACTATAGTAGCCCATCGGCCACAGACCATACTTCTTTGTACTCGTAGCCATATTTCCATTTAGAGAAAGAGAGCAAAGCAACATCACCTTCCAACAGGGTTTTTCTCCCGAAAGGGTTTTCTAGGTCATATCTTGTGTTAAATGTGTGTGAGTGAGTTTTTATTTTGTTGTTCTTTATTTTCTATATAATTTTAATTTGCATGTGTTTACTATTAATAGTAAATCCACAGATATAGAAATCTAATAAAATTGTAATAACATAGATTTTTAGATTTTAAATATAATTTATCAGATCGGTTGTGACGAACTATCCAGTGGAATATCCACAATAGTTTACGGATTAGTGTCACTCCACCATATCATTGACATTCACTTGACTTAACTCAACCCACATAGAACTTGTTTTAAATTATGACAAGTATGAACCTATTTTAGATTATGGTTGCACCACTAGAAACTTGAATTCATTCTTGTCATGATCCATCAATGCTAAGGAACTAGGACTAGAAAATTCTTCTAAACTAATGTGAATTGATTTCTCATATTGTTGGTTTAATTTATGAGTAATAATTTGCTTTCAAGTTTGACCTCCAATCAATAGAATATAATCAATTTCAACAATTGCAAGGTTTGCAACTACAAAAGATGACACTAGTATGATTGGGTTACTAGACTTCTGTTGTTGAATCACTTCTAAAAGAAAAGTCACTTGTTGAGCAATTTCCTTATACATCTCATCATTTGTTCCTTTAATAATACTTTCCAATTTTTCCTTCTTTAAATCAAGTTTGCTTGATACCTTATTCTTAGTCACACTTGATTTCTTTGTCATATTTCTTTTTAATGTAACTTCTTGTTCAAATATAACTACTTCAACTACTTTTTCTATAACACTTGATAATTGGTTGGTGCTAAAAATATTACATTTTGAATTCCCTATGTTTTATTTTATGTTGAAAGACTTCTTAATTTTAGATTCAACTTTCCTTTGTTCTTCCACATTTGCAATCGATGTCTAACCAAACATTAAACTTGACACTTCTTCTTGTTAAGTCTTCAACAATTCCCCTAAATTTTTACCAAAAAATTAAAAAGCCTCCTATCAAAATTTTATTTTAACACTTAATTTTATGAATTTACTATTATTATTTATTTTCAGTTTGTAAAATCATATCTTTGATTTCCTTTTGTTTTGAATTTAATAAATCCTAAAATCATGTGTACTTTTAATACATTAAGTTATAAAAATTTTCTTTATTTAATTTAATAATTTCTCAAATTTGAGGCCGCCACCATCATCTAATAGTCAAGAGCTTTTCCACAACATTTTTATTTTCTTTTCAAGTTCAAGACACAAAATTATGACCCTGAGAAGTTTTTATATAATTATCATGTTATGATGGATGGTAAATGGTGTGTCCCCTTCATCCACGTGGAAAATAATCACTGAATATAATGACATAATAATTGATGTGGATTGTATTAATTTTATTTTATTATAGTTTTATTTTTATTTTTTCTTATTGTTTTATTTTTACCGGTCATCATCTATTGACAAACTCGATTAACAAAAATTATTTATGTGGGTTAACGGAATATGGTGTTCGATGAAATCCGGTGTTTGATGATTAGATTTTTGTTTATTTTTTATAATTTATTTTATGATTATTTTTTTAATATTGGTGTTTGATGATTAAAATTTGGTAGTGAAATTTGTTCAATTTTTATAATTCATTTTATTACTGAGGTTATATTTATTTTATGATTTTATAAATAATATATTTGTTTATTTTTTATAATTTATTTTATGATTATTTTTTTAATATTGGTGTTTGATGATTAAAATTTGGTAGTGAAATTTGTTGAATTTTTATAATTCATTTTATTACTGAGGTTATATTTATTTTAAAACTGAGGTTATATTTATTTTATGATTTTATAAATATTTATTTATATGGCCAAAATTTTAGCAAGAACTCTACACTCCACAATTCCAATAATTTGACACACCGGCTGTATTGGGAAGAAAATAAACTATAAAGTCATTGTAATAATATTCCACGATGCATGTGGGATAAAGAGTATAAATATAGATAATAGTTTATAATTAATCTGAAACCAAAATCAACAATTGCTAATTGCTAATTTCTAAGAGCCATATCTTCAGTTTTAGAAAGTCAAATTAACCAATAAATGACTCATTGGAAAGGTGAGATTATACGAAACACTTTGGGTAAATTATTTTTACTAGATATATAATAAAAATGCCCATAAAAATTGAAAAAAATGGTCCCAAATTTATTATGTAAATATTGTTAAAATATTTAAGTTTAATGATTTCATAGTTATTTTGTTTTGTTATCTGGTTCATGAATTATGTTGCTTTTATTTATTATTTATGTGGTTTAATTAATTTATTGGTAAGCCTGAGATGATAGAACTTTATTGTAAATATAATTTTTATTGATATCATAGTGATTATGTCATATGAATATCAATAATAATATTAAAATGGCTTTTGGTACATGAAATGGAGAAATCAAGGAAAGAATTAGTAACACAATAGAGAGATCTTTCATTTTTTACAACATAATCATCTTCATTAACAAATTGTCTATTTATAGGTTCAGTTTAGAAAAGGGTGGAGAAATCTTTTGTTTATGTTGTTGAATATTTTTTATAAGCACAATTCTTCTTGAGAGAGTGGTAGGGGATGGGTGAGGTGAAAGAGACCTTACACTATCATAAGATTTCCTTTTTGAAATTTCAATAACCATTGGTTGGATCATTAGTATAAGGAATCAATTTTTCATACTATTATTCTGTCTATTTTTAATATTGGTATTTTTTAAATAAAAAATTAACTATTGGGCTTTGTATAATGTAACTTAATGAAGGATTTGAAGGCTAATAATTAGTGAAAAGACATGTTTTGTAATAGTGTGGATTGTTCTCGCACTTTGTTGTGAATGTGTTATATTTTTTTATTTTTAAGAAATAAAACTATTTTCATTTCTTGAATTGAATTATCTTACTTCTTTTCATAGGTTACATTTAGATGTTGAAATGTTAATATAGTCTTCTATAAGTTATACTATACATTGCACCTAACAAATTGTTGAAGAAATGAACTACTCCTTGCCTGAATTAATTTATCTTGCTCTCAATATCTTACAACTAACCCACTCCCAATCAGGATATTATAAACTATTTCTCTATCGCAATTGGGATAGTTAAATTTAGAATAAAAGGTAAATTTATATAGATTAGTTATTTTTATTTATGTTATTGGATTAGATTGCATTTAGGTTTAGGAAACCATATTTAGAAGTCTCCTTTCAAGAAGAAATTCATTTAGTGGCAATCGAGCCCACACTCCAGTGGACATTGCCATAGCAAACAATTATAGGTCTAATTTGGGCCTTTTATTAGGTGATGATCCCCTATTGCAAGAGGAATTTGTTTGTTTATTCACAACTGGTGCTAAAAGGAGGGCCAAATGACAAGAGGAACCTATGGATCTATTCTTTTTAATCCTTTTATTATTATTAATGGCTCCTTTCCAAATCCCTATTTGGATATGTGTCTCTAGACATGTATCATGTAACACTCCTTTAAAGATAGTTAAACCCTTATCAAAAGTAAAATTTGACGGTGAGGGTGAAATTATGCATCTGAACATAATAATATGGTTCAAGAGGGTGTCATGTGTAATTGTTCCCTCTTACTTTCAAAGGTCAGTAAAAAATTGGTGTAATGCCTTTCTATTTATCTTTACTCACACATTTGAACATTTTTTTTTGTAAGCTTGACAGGACTACATCTTCATCATGTCCAATATATCACCCTAATTGGGGTAGGGAATTGAATCGGTGGCTTCACATCAAGGATTTCCTTAATAGAGCACTTGATCAACGTCTATCAAAGACCCCATGGACACACATTGGAACATTTTATAAATGAATTTTTGCATGATTTTCAAGATTATAATTATGATGAATTATGTTTGGAATTAGAAAATTTAAGCAAATATGAAGGTGAGTATGTGGAAGTTTTTCTTCTCAAATTTAGATTAATTTATTTTAAATTTCAGCTTGATGATAAACCTTTTACTACAAACTTAAGGGAGTGTTTTCATTACCGATTCTCTCTTCCTTGTAATATATTGAGACAAAAAACTCCCGAGGGGCATCTCAATTGGCAATGGCCATGAAAATCAAGTATTATGTATAAGAATGTCTAAAATTTAAAGCCCCCGATTACCTGTGTCTACAGAAGTGATGTGTAGGCACCAAGTGGTTATAGTGGTAGCGGTCAGAATCTACCCTGTATCACATGAGTATGAAACCGACCTAGTTGTCGATTCCTCTAGTTAGATATATATATATATATATATATATATATATTACAAGGACATCACTAGAATCGAGTTTTTTTTTGTTATTTGAAATTCTATATCCACTATTTTAATTCCAAATTTAATGAAATATGTGCTATGTTGCAAAATATATTAAATATGATTCTTTCAAATCCACTAATAAACTTGTTCAGTCACATAGGTTGGAACATTTTGATACACTAGTTTAGGAATGTAAGGATGACTCTAAAGATCTTGATGCTACACCTGAAATTATTTCAGATAACATTGAGCTCTCTATTGATATTGTCTATGTTGAAATGAAAAGTGAGGAATTTTACCTTAATAGTGATCATCATTTAATCAACATAAAAATATCTAATCATTTTGAGAATGAAGGATTCCATGGTTTGAATTCATGTTGTTGATCAAATGCTTTTGGAAAAAACTATGTTTCTTGTGGGAAACATCTACCATTTCAAGTGGATGCTCTACCCATCTTCAGGGACAAATAAAGATTTGTTTGTTAAAGATTTGTTTGTCCTTGAAGATGGATGGAGCATCCACTTGAAACTTCGAATGTTTTCTACATGCAACATGGAATCATGTATGCTCGATAAAGTTATTTTTCATTATATGTTGATATATTTGCAGACTTTAATCTATATAATAATTACTTTTCCATCCAGAATTTCCATAATATACAAATTTGTATTCAGGAGATAAGAAAATTATTATAAATTAGAGTAATTATGAATTTATCATTAGTCATGTTCAATATTATGAAATAATAAATGGTTATTCTATGGATAACTTTGAAAAATTACATTCATTTGAATTTAGTTCATCTGATGACGTTTGTATTTTTAGAATGCCTTATATTTAGGAGGAGAAAGGAACCATTTGTAATGAACCACTCTACATTGATGACACTGAGGAAATTCACCCCACAATTAAGCTTATATCAAGTCCTCATGTCATCAGTTCCAAGGAGGGAGTTCAAGCACAAGATGAGATATGTACCAATACAGAAAAGGTTATAACAAATTCTCATTTTATTACCACTCAAATTCAAAATGATGTTTATTCTCTAGAGAAGGCTTCCATTCCCGATATGATTATGAACTTACAGTTCAAGATCCTAGTGAGGTATGCGATGCCCTTGAAAACTCCTCACATATATGAAATGATACTCAATTTGATATTAATATTTCAATTTATACTTATTTGAAATAATTTTCTATGAATTAGTTTCCATTAACTTGTAATGATAATGTATTTCTTTGTAAATAAAAAATTGCATTCAACGATATCCTAATATGATAATTGTTTTATTATTGATAGTACACCTTATAAACGGTTGAAAGATTATATATTATTTGATCTTATTATTTCTTTCCAAATTGATGAAAATTTAAAGTATGAACATGGAGGATCTATCAAGATAATGAGGACTTGCAATTTCAACCAACAATTAGCCCTCATCATCTTTATATTTCAAAATTAATGCTATCAATTCTAATACTCTTCCACAAGATCCAATACTTGAAACAGTACCATATAATTCTTACTAGCTATATTATCCATCCAAGAACCCTTCAAAATATTTAATATACTTCCAACTTAATTTTGGTAATCCAATTGAAATTTGGTTGGAAGAATCAATCTTGAAGAAATTCTCATTGAATAGTAACGTTAATACTTTATCTATTGTAAATAAAATTAATTATAGCACCAATACTAACATGCTTCTGTAGGATATAGTGTCAGGAGATGCTTTCAATGATTTCCAGCAAATGTCCAATCCATTAATGTTTTACCTGCAACATTTTCTTGTTTACCAAAATATATATCATGATAGAAAAGAAGCATGGTTGGAGCAATAGTTTCAAGCAAATTTTCTTGTAAATAATAATAATGTTACCTTTCTTATGATGGATAGAATGTTTATGAACATTCTTTTATTTTATTTTTTATGTTAAATTTATCCAACTTTTGTTGATAATTTGTGATAACAATGTGATTGCAGGTTTGGAGTTACATGAATGCCTACATTGACATTATGATTTCACCTATTTCATTGTTAACCACTGTAGTATAGGTTTAGGAGTAGATTTCATAGTTTTTTTAGTGGTTTTAGTGTGTTTATTTTACAATTTTTTTTTTATATATCTTTTGTAATAATGTAGTTATGAACTAATCTACCAATTTCAAGCCGAATATAAAACATCGCCATAATACATTCAAGGACGGTTCTCTTTACCCTTTTCCTCTCTTGGTTATTGATTGTCTTACTCACAACAACTATGATTAAAATGTTTTATTTTCCAATCCTACCATAACTTTATCAGTTGATATCATACTAGAATTTGGCTTTGAAATGTTTGATGCAATTAACCTTTGACAAAGATCATGAAGCAAAAATAGTTTAAGGGAGTAAAGTGAAATAAATTTTTTGGTTAAACTTCACTATTTTTTTGAATGAAGTGTAATTTTGAGAAATGGCAACAAGAAATTCCAGTTTAATTTGTCCTTGAATTAAACTATGAATTAAATTCAAATTCTATTCTCATAACAACTTCAAATAGTTAGATTAAGTTTATTAAACTTACTTAACTTAGGAAATTCGAGTTGGAAGTCTTTTGGAAGTCATGTATATGTTCTCCCTACTTTGTAGGAGTCTAGTGTGAGTTAATTGTGAGTTGTAAAATAGAATACTCAGTTTCATAAGTCAGTTCAGTTAAATTAGTTCTCACATTGATTGAGAGAACTAATAGTGAGTTAACAGTGAGTGGTGACACTAATGAACTCAACTAGTGCTACTCTAGTTAACTGAATATTTATTCATCAAAAACTCATCCATTTCGATTATGAGAAAGATCCAGTTGAGACCAGAGTGCAAGGACAATGTACTATTTTTTTTATATTTTTCTGAGTTTCACTGATAGTGCATGCAATCAAGAACTGATCCAAGGGATTGCGCAATTTTTAGAGGCTTTATTTCCCTTTAAATACAAGTTATCCTTCATAGGAATTACATATTCGAATGGAGACTTGGAGAGATTGTGAAGAGGCTAAGCTTTGGCCTTGAGCTTTCTTATGAGTTGGAGATTGAATTTACTGAGTGATGGGATTGTTCTTGAGAGAACAAGCAATGTAATTTCATCTTGATTTTCCGGATTAATACAAAACAAATAGTGGGGTTTTGATTTGTGGCTTTCCTCCGATATTTATTGTGTTATGTGCCTTTGATTCTCTTCCTCCATTGATTATTGTTTTCTTGATGTTTATGGGATTCTGTTGTAAAGATTATAAGTATATTCTTGTCTCTTTCTTTAGAAAATTGCATTAGCTTGTGAATATACAGGATTTTCTACATGGTATCAGAGCAAGATTATTTTTTGGGCTGAGAGTTTGCAGAGAAGATATGAAAAATTATGTGCAAAATTTTCATAAACAAATTGTAGATCTGCATTCCTTGGGAAAATATACCCAAATTCAAAAGAAAATTGGTTGAATCGGAGTTCGGATGAGGGAGATATCGCTGATTTAAAATCGGCTCTCTAGAGGAGATTTCGAATTTTTGAGTTTATGGGTTACCGGTGAAAGTCAAATTTGCAATACATACTTCAGGATCGACAGATGATGTTCCATGGGTTGAGGCTTAAGCATGCCTTGGAAGGAATCTTGAATTTCATAGCCTGGAGGAACAGGATGGAGGTTGTGATAGAGGACAATGGCTTGAAGGAATTTGTTGAACAATAAATTCCTAAGCCAATAGCTAATGATGCACAGAACTTGGCCGAGTGGAAGAAGTGTGTGGCGAAGACAAGCCAGATAATCCTTAAGGGAGTTCGAGATTGTACTGTCTCAAGTCCCCATCGAAAGGAAACTAAGAATGCTATGTGGAAAACATGGAAAGACTTGTATTAGAATAGAAGTGATCAAAGGAATTTGGCACTGAAGGATAAACTTCGTAAAATCAAGATGGAGAAAAGCGAGGCAATTCCAAAGTACTTGACCAAGTTCACTCAATGTCGGGATGAACTTGGAAGTGTTGGAATCACAGTTTCCGAGGAGGATATGGTGAGCCTTTCTCTTGTTGGAATCCCAAAGAGTTGGCATAGTTGTCAAGACTCTGTCAATGGTCGGGAGAAGCTGCTAGATTGGGACCAACTATGGTCGGATATGATGCAGGATGGGATCAGGAGGAACACTAGGGATGGCTCTTCATCAAAGACTAATGATGAAGAGAACTATGCCCTAGCGATTAAGGTGAGGAAGGGGAAAGTTAAAATTTCCCATTCCAAATCAAATTCTTATCATGGAGATAAGAATAAGGACAGGACGAAAGTTAAATGCTTTCATTGTCACAAGATGGGTCACTTTGCTACAAATTTCCATTGAAGAAGTCCAAGGAGAAGTCCTCAAGAGGAGTGATGGGTGAGGCTTTGGCCTCCAAATTTGAATTGGACTTTTCCTTCATTGCATGAATGGTGTCTTCAATGATGGGAAGTGCCTGGTACTTAGACAGTGGAGCTTCTTTCCACATGACTGGCGACAAAGAGTTATTCAGTGAACTGGAGGAGAAATATATCAAGATGCATATCAAGATGGGTGATGACGGTAAGTATAGTGTTACTAGTGTGGGCATTATTACTTTTCAGAGGGAGCATGCGGATCCACTCACGTTGAAGAATGTTATGCATATACCCAGACTGATGAAGAACTTGGTATCTATTTCCATGCTTGAGGATAGAGGCTATGATGTGATCTTTTTGAAAGGAAAGGCGTTCCTTTGACACATAGCCACGGGTCAAGTAAAGAAGATAGGGGTTCAAGTTCAGAATATCTATAAGATAGAGGTAGAGGCTTGTGCTGCTTTGAGTTCAAAAGTGGAAAAGATGTTGAGCCGAGATGTCGGCGAGTTGTGGCACAGGCGATTAGGCCACTTGCATCATGGGCTTTAAAGATATTGCAGCAAATCTCTACCGATCTTCCCAAAGGTGCACTTGAGAAAGTGGATACATGCAAGGGTTGTACTTTGGGAAAATACACCAAGTCTTCCTTTGGAGACAAAGACAATTGAGCAAAGTCTATTATAGAGAGAATCCATTCAGATGTGTGTGGAACATTATCTATAGCATCCATGGCCAAATACAAGTATTATATTATATTTGTTGATGAATATTCTCATAAATGTTGGGTATTTTTTTATGTAGAGAAAGGATCAAACTTTCACAAAGTTTTGTGAGTTCAAAGCATTGGTAAAGAAAGATTCTGGCAAGAAGGTTAAATATCTATGGAGTGATAACGGTGGTGAGTATGTCTCCAATGAGTTTAAGAACTTATGTGTCGCTGAAGGGATTAAACGGGATTTGACGGCACCCCATAACCCTCAACAAAATGGGGTTGCCGAGAGGAAGAACAATAGCATAGTAGGGGAAGCAAGGGAGATGTTGCAAGATTAGGGCCTACCACTACACTTGTGGGCTAAGGGATGCAACATAGCGGTTTATGTTCAGAACTGTAGCCCACATTGGATACTTGAGATGAAGACACCAGAGGAGGCTTATTCCAGTAAGAGGCTAGATATTGATCACTTCAGGATTTTTGGGTTAACAGTTTATTGCCATGTGACCAAAGATGCATGGAAGAAAATTGGGCCAACAACAAAGTTGGGGATCTTTGTGGGGTACACTGATACACCCCACAACTATCGGGTGTACATGCCAACTAGTCGGATGATAGTGGTTCGCAGAGATATCAGATTCGATGAGGAGAAGGACATGCGAGTATCCCTTAAGAGGGAGCTTGAGCTACATGCGGATGAGGATCTTTTAGCTCCTAAGGTTGAGGGTCCTCATATTGATGTGGAGCAACCACATGCAGAGGTTCAGAGAGTGGAGACATCCACTCAAGCAGAGTCTTCTAGAGAGGGAAGAAAGCACACGAGAGAGGCTGACAGATTGTTGGATGATACACATGAGAATGCGGGAGCACCTCGTTCTCAACGCAGATAGAGGAGGCCACCAGAGAGGTACACTGGATACATGGCACTTATGGGTGCATGTGTTGTGACAGAGCCATCTTCCTTTCAGGAAGAAGTGCAACAGTCGTTTTGGGTTGATGCGATGGTGGAGTATGACTTCATAGTTCGAAACAGTGTTTGGGATGTGGTCCCGAGACTGGAGGACAAGTCAATTGTAAGCTCCTATTGGCTTTACAAACGTAAAGCAAGTTGCATATGGTGGTGTGGAGAAGCACAAGGCTAGATTTGCGGCCTGTGGATTTTCAAAGATAGAGGGGATTGACTATGATGAGACCTTTTCCCCTGTTGCAAGGTACTCGTCAATCAAATCTATTTTGGCATTATCATCATAGATGGGTTGGAAGATCCATCAAATGGATGTGAAGACTGCCTTTCTCAATGGCATGATTGAGGAAGAGGTGTACATATAGCATCCTAAAGGTTTTGAAACCATGGACCGTGAGTCACATGTGTGCTGACTAAAGAGATCATTGTATGGGCTGAAGCAAGCACCCCATGCTTGGTACGCCCGGATAGATATCTACTTCACTAGGTTGGGCTTCATGAAGAGTGAAGTGGATGTGAACATGTATCACATAGTGGTCGAAGGTAAGTTGTTGATCATTGTACTTTATGTAGATGATCTTATACTGACAGGTGATGAGAAATTCATCAAATCTTGCAAGGAGGACCTTCCAAGAAAGTTTGAGATGAAGGACACGGGGCTCATGCATTACTTTCTTGACATGGAGGTATGGCAGGGAGATGGGCAGTTGTTTGTATCTCAGTGCAAGTATGCCAACGAGATATTCAGGAGATTTTGCGTGAAGAGCAGTGAACCCATGGAGACTCCTCTATCTGGTAACTGGAGGAAGGAGGATGCTACCTCAGGGGAAGTAGTGGAAGCTATTGTTTACAGGCAGCTTGTGGGTTCACTAAGGCACTTGGTGAACACATGACCAGATATGTGTTATGCAGTTAACCAACTTAGTCAAGTGATGGTTAGGCCTACCAAGATGTATTGAAAGGTGACAAAGCATGTATTGAGATACCTCAAAGGCACTACTCAGTTTGGGTTATGGTACATACGGACAGAGGGAGTGAATCTTTAAGGCTTCACTGATGCAGATTAGGCAGGGAGTCCATCCAATAGGAAGAGCACATCAGGAGGGATCTTTAGTATTGGGTCAACGAGAGTTTCTTAGTACAATAGGAAATAGGGATCAGTTTCACTCAATTCAACATAGGCAGAGTACATGGCTGCAATTCAGGCAGCATGTGAGGCTATCTAGATGAGGAAGATATTGGTTGGTTTGATTGGTCAGTAGATGGATCTGAAAGTGATTTATTGTGATAATCAGAGTTGTATCAAACTCTCTAAAATCTAGTCTTTCATGATCGGTCCAAGCATATTGATATCTGGTATCATAATCTTAGAGGTTGTGTATTAAGGTGGATCATGTTGTTAGATTACATTCCCATGGAGGAGCAAGATGTTGACATCTTGACAAAGTCATTGTCAAGATGTAAATTCGAGTTTCACAGAGATAGGATCGGGGTAGTTGATAATCCTTTTCTTGTTGAGAGGGAGTGTTGAGAAATGGAAACAAGAAATTCTAGTTTAAATTGTCCTTGAATTAAATTTTGAATTAAATTCAAATTCTATTCTCATAACAACTTCAAATAGTTAAATTAAGTTTATTAAACTTACTTAACTTAGGAAATTTGGGTTGGAAGTCATGTATATGTTATCCCTACTTTGTAGGAGTCTAGTGTGAGTTAATTGTGAGTTGTAAAATAGAAGACCCAGTTTCATGAGTCATTTCAGTTAAATTAGTTCTCAAATTGATTGAGAGAACTAATAGTGAGTTAACAGTCAGTGGTGACACTAATGAACTCCATCAGTGCTACTCTAGTTAACTGAATATTTACTCATCAGAAACTCATGCATGTCGATTATGAGAAAGACCCAGTTGAGACTAGCGTGCTGGGAGAATGTACTATTTGTTTTAAATCTTTCTGAGTTGCACTAATAATGCATGCAATCAGGAAATGATCCTTAAGGGATTGCACAGTTTTTAGAGGCTTTATTTCCCTTTAAATACAAGTTATCCTTCATAAGAATTATATATTGGACTAGAGACTTGGAGAGCTTGTGAATAGGCTAAGATTTGGCCTTGAGCTTTCTTAAGAGTTGGAGATTGAATTTTCTGAGTGATGGGATTGTTCTTGAGAGAACAAGCAATGTAATTTCATCTTGATTTTTCAGATTAATACAAAACAAATAGCGGGCTTTTGATTTGTGGCTTTCCCTAGATATTTATTGTGCTATGTGCCTTTGATTATCTTGCTCTATTGATTATTGTTTGCTTGATGTTTATGGGATTCCATTGTAAAGAGTAGAAGTAGATTCTTGTCTCTTGCTTAAGAAAATTGCATTAGCTTGTGAATCTACAGGATTTTCTACATGGTATCAGAGCAAGCTTTTTTTTGGGCCGAGAGTTCGCAAAGAAGATCTGAAAAATTTTGTGAAAAAATTTCAGAAACAAATTGCAAATATGGATTCCTTGGGAAAGGATCCCCAAATTCAAACAAAAAAAGCGGTCGAATCAGAGTTTGGATGAGGGAGATATCGCTAATTTAAAATTAAATCTCTAGCGGAGATTTCGAAGTTTTGAGTTTTCAGGTTATAGGTGAAATTCGAATTTGCAATACATACTTCAGGATCGACAGATGTTCCATGGGTTGAGGCTTGAGTATGCATTGGAAGGAATCTCAAATTTCATATCCTAGAGGCACAGGATGGAGGCTATGATAGAGGACAATGGCTTGAAGGAATTTGTTGAACAAGAAATTCCTAAGCCAACAACTACTGATGCACAGAACTTGGCTGAGTGGAAGAAGTGTGTGGCAAAGGCAAGGCAGATAATCCTTGAGGGATATCAATATCATATTATCTACAAGTCCCCATGGAAAGGAAACCCCACATGCTATGTGGAAAAAATTGACAGACTTGTATCAGAATAACAGTGATCAAAGGAAGTTGGCACCGAAGTATAAACTTCATAAAATAAAGATGGAGAAAGGCGAGGCAATTCCAAAGTACTTGACCAAGTTCACTAAATGTCGGGATGAACTTGGAAGTGTTGGAATCACAGTTGCCAAGGAGGATATGGTGATCCTCTCTCTTCTTGGGCTTCCAAAGAGTTGGCATAGTAATCAGGACTTTGTCAATGGTCAGGAGAAGCTGCTAGATTGGTAACAACTATGGTCAGATTTGATGCAGGATGAGATCAAGAGGAACACTAGGGATGGCTCTTCAGCAAAGCCAGATGATGAAGAGAACTATGCCTTAGCGATTAAGGCGAGGAAGGGGAAAGGAAAAAATTCCCATTCCAAATCAGATTATTATCATGAAGATAAGAAGAAGGAAAAGACGAAAGTTAAATGCTTTCATTGTTACAAGATGGGTCACTTTGCTACAAATTTTCCGTTGAAGAAGTCCAAGGAGAAGTCCTCAGGAGTGGCGGGTGAGGCTTTGGCCTCCCAATTCGAATTGGACTTTTCCTTCATTGCATGCATGGTGTCTTCAATAATGGGAAGTGTCTGGTACTTAGACAGCGGAGATTCTTTCCACATGACTGGCGACAAAGAGTTATTCAGTGAATTGGAGGAGAAATATTTCAAGATGCATATCAAGATGGGTGATGACGGTAAGTATAGTGTTACTAGTGTGGGAACTATTAATTTTCAGAGGGAGCATGTAGATACACTCACCTTGAAGAATTTTATGCATGTACACGGACTGACGAAGAACTTGGTATCCATTGCCATGCTTGAGGATAGAGGCTATGACGTGATCTTTTCGAAAGGAAAGGCGCTCCTTCGACACATAGCCATGGGTCAAGTAAAGAAGACAGGGGTTCGAGTTCAGAATCTCTATAAGATAGAGGTAGAGGCTTGTGCTGATTTGAGTTCAAAAGTGGAAAAGATGTTGAGCCGAGATGTCGACGAGTTGTGGCACAGGCGATTGGGCCACTTGCATCCTTGGGCTTTAAAGATATTGCAGCAAATCTCTACTGATCTTCCCAAAGGTACGCTTGAGCAAGTTGATACATGCAAGGGTTGTACTTTAAGAAAATACGCCAAGTCTTCCTTTGGAGACAAAGGCAGTCAAGTAGAGTCTATTCTAGAGAGAGTCCATTGATATTGATGTGGAGCAGCCACAACCAGAGGTTTAGAGAGTGGATACATCCACTCCAATAGAGTCTTCCAAAGAGGGAAGAAAGCGCACTAGAGAGGCTGACAAATTGTTGGATGATGCACTGGAGAATGCGGGAGCACCCTCTTCTCAATGTAGATAGAGGAGGCCACCAGATAGGTACACTGGATACATGGCACTTATGGGTGCATGTGTTGTGACAGAGCCATCTTCATTTCAGGAAGCAATACAACAGTCGGTTTGGGTTGATGCGATGGTGGAGGAGTATGACTTCCTAGTTCGAAAGAGTGTTTGGGATGTGGTCCCAAGACTAGAGGACAAGTTAGTTGTGAGCTCCTGTTGGATTTATAAGGTAAATCAAGTTGCATATGGTAGTGTGGAGAAGCATAAGGCCAAATTTATGGCCCGTGGATTTTCAAAGGTAGAGGGGATTGACTATGATGAGACCTTTTCTCCTGTTACAAGGTACTCGTCAATCAAATCTATTTTTGCACTATCAGCACAAATGGGGTGGAAGATCCATCATATGGATTGAAGATTGCCTTTCTCAATGGCATGATTGAGGAAGAAGTGTACATAAAGCAACCTGAAGCTTTTGAAACCTTGGACCGTGAGTCGCATGTGTGCTGACTCAAGAGAGCATTGTATGGGTTGAAGCAAGCACCTCGTGCTTGGTACACCAGGATAAATAGCAACTTCATTGGGTTGGGTTTCATGAAGAATGAAGTGGATGCAAACTTGTATCACATAGTGGTGGAAGGTAAGATGTTGATCATTGTACTTGATGTAGATGATCTTATACTGATAGGTGATGAGAAGCTCATCAAATATTGCAAGGAGGACCTTGCAAGAAAGTTTGAGATGAAGGACATGGGGCTCATCCATTACTTTCTTGGCATGGAGGTATGGCAGGGAGATGGGGAGTTGTTTGTATCTCAGGGCAAGTATGCCAACGAGATACTTAGGATATTCCACATGGAGAGCAGTAAATCCATGGAGACTCCTCTAGCTGGTAACTGGAGGAAGGAGGATGCCACTTCATGGGAAGTAGTGGAAGTTACTATTTACAGGCAGCTTGTGGGTTTGGTGAGGTACTTGGTAAACACATGACCAGATATGTGCTATGTAGTTAACCAACTTATTCAAGCGATGGTTAGGCCTACCAAGCTATATTGGAAGGTGAAAAAGCATGTATTGAGATACCTCAGAGGCACTACTCAGTTTCGGTTAAGGTACATACGGACAAAGGGAGTGAATCTTTAAGGCTTCATTGATGCAGATTAGGCAGGGAGTCCATTCAATAGGAAGAGCACATCAGGAGGGATCTTTAGTATTGGGTTAGTGAGAGTTTCTTGGTACAATAGGAAACAGAGATTAGTTGCACTCAATTCGGCAGAGGCAGAGTACATCGCTGCAATTCAGGAAGCATGTGAGGCTATCTGGATGAGGAAGATCTTGGTTGGTTTGATTAGTCAGCAAATGGATCTGATAGTGATTTATTGTGATAATCAGAGTTGTATCAAACTCTCTAAAAATCTAGTCTTTCATGATCGGTCCAAGCATATTGATATCTGGTATCATCATCTCAGAGATTATGTATTAAGGTGGATCATGTTGTTAGATTGCATTCCCATGGAGGAGCAAGATGCTGACATCTGGACAAAGGCATTGTCAAGATGTAAATTCGAGTTTCACGAAGACAGGATCGAGGTAGTTGATAATCCTTTTCTTGTTGAGAGGGAATGTTGAGAAATGGCAACAAGAAATTCTAGTTTAATTTGTCCTTGAATTAAACTGTGAATTAAATTTGAATTCTATTCTCATAGAAACTTAAAATAGTTAAATTCAGTTTAAAACTTACTTAACTTAGGAAATTCGAATTGGAAGTCTTTTGGAAGTCATGTATATGTTATCCCTACTTTGTAGGAGTCTAGTGTGAGTTAATTTTGAGTTATAAAATAGAAGACTTAGTTTCATGAGTCAGTTCAGTTAATTTAGTTCTCAAACTGATTGAGAGAACTAATAGTGAGTTAACAGTTAGTGGTGATACTAATGAACTCCACCAGTGCTACTCTATTTAACTGAATATTTACTCATTAGAAACTCATGCATGTCGATTATGAGAAAGACCCAGTTGAGACTAGAGTGCAGAGACAATGTACTATTTGTTTTAGATTTTTCTGAGTTGCACTGATAGTGCATGCAATCAGGAATTGATCCTTAAGGGATTGCGCAATTTTTAGAGGCTTTATTTCCCTTTAAATACAAGCCATCCTTCTGTTGATGCCTCGAAAATCGTTGGAACAACATCGGGGATAACCACCCGGTCCGGACCTTAGTACAGCTCCTTTTCCGTTTGGAATAGTGGCTCCGACTGGGGATAATGGGACCAGTTTCCCAGAAGTAGATAAATGGGATGGATGGATGATCATAAACTACGCTAGCGACGAGCGAATAACTAAAACTATCAGCAAGAATATAATAACTATGATCTATCCCAGGGACTTATTGAGCTTTAAAGCGTGGCGTTAGGTGGTCTGTGTCTAAAGACAGGCATATAGATGACTCCATCTTTAAGGCATAGATGTTAATTCATTCAAGATTGCTGTGTCTAAATAGTTAAACAGAGCGATTAAAACAAGATTACCACACTTTATCATTTATATCATTGTCACATGCATGATTGAAAGGAAAGGCACATCGTAAAACATCCAATAGTGGAATGAATAAAGATCTGTTGTTACAGCGCATGCATATAATCAACAATAGCAAGAATAATCTCATAACAATTCATATAAAAGGAATGAATTCAGACATAGATAGAAATACCATATGAGCTACGTGACACTCCTAAATATCAATCGCTATTTGTAGTTCTTCCTTCAATGCAAAAAACATCCTCAACAACGACAATAGTGCACAATTGCATAAAGAAGCTTTCTTGTTAAATTAAGAACAATTGGCCCAGTTTCATAAAAGAATATTGACTGAAGCACAATAGTGCAAACTTCAGTCTATTAAGTCTGTTACAAAACTTTACGACCCTTTCCAAAACAATGAAAGGGTCTATAAATACTAAACTAATCTAAATATCTAATAAATAGAAATCCTATATAATTGGCATCAATAAATATTGATCGTATTTCCTGGAGCGATCTGGCAATCAGCGACATGATTCATCAGGTAGGCTGCTTGCCTTTAAACCTGAGCTGACTTGTCGCAAGCATTGGCTCTACTTCAGGTGGTTTGTTGAGAAGCGAACTGAGCTGGGCAGCATAGGTGGCATCCTGAATGTCGGGAATTATACACCCGATTGCATCTGTTAAACACTTAAGGGCGGCTCTCTGTGTGTGCGGCTTAATCAGGAAAAGCCAATATGCATCGAAGGTCAAACTGTTAACCCCAGCGATTAATCTCCCCTTTTCCTCCAAGTCAGGATAACACGTTTTCTCCAACATGTTTGTTGTTGTTATCTTTCCTGGCGTACATTGGGAGATCATATTTGCCAAGTAGAGAGTGTTGTTAACCAGATCAACTAGGTTGCTGGAGGTTGATTTACACCTTGAAGCTGCCCTTTCTGCTTTCATTACCTGAGTGTGCCATTCTGTAAAGAGTATGTCTTTATATGTTTCTGAAATCTTGGGCAAATTGGCGTCTCTCCCTTGATTAGAGTCTTTCCAGTCAAGATATCCACTTATGATCTCGTCGGCCTGGTCTAACTCATTCCTGGCCTTTTCTACCTGCTGATTAATGGATGTAGTTAACTCGCACAATGGCTCTGCCTCAGTGAGTTGTTGACAAAGGAGCCTAATTTGTGATATCAATGCATTGTTTATTAGTGATGCTTCCTTTCTGAACTCATCCACCTGTGGAGCGCCTTTGATTATTTCAAGCTGTGATGACAATTGAGCGATTTGCTCATCCTTCGTTTTCATCATTTTCTCATTTGCTGCTTTCAATTGTGCCAATGCTTCCGACAATTCCTTTTGTCTCTGGATTGCATTTTGGTCAATCCTTTGCCTTTCTTCCTGCAATTGCTGGGTTAATTGATCATTTATTTGCTGTTGTACCAGCAACTGCTCCTCCACTTGCGCTGCTTTCTGCTTTGTCTCGGTCAATTCTGCCTGTATTGCAAAAATTTCTTGGTCCTTAGTCTTCAGTAGAAGACTTACCTCTGATGCCTTATCAATAGTCGTTGCAGAATAGGCACCTGCATACTATGACAGCTTTGTTAGGTCATCGGAGGGGTCAAATTCCTCCTTCCATACTACATTACCTGTGACTGTTTGCTCTGGAAAGATATAAGGTTGATCAGTCCTTCGTCTTTTCCTTGATCGCTTTACAACTGCTCTATGCCTTGGGCTGTAGAAAACATCCAAGGGAGGAATATCTTCCACCTGGAGAACGATTTGATCGGAAGGGTCTTTAGGAATTACCTCAACATCCTTAGAAATGGGTGGGCCGCTGGTTCCACTTATAACCTGAGGAGAAGTGATGTCCTGTGTGTCATTCGTTTTGGAGGTGTCCGTATCTTTGGAACATTCTATTCCACTGATAATAGAGTCAAATTGCTTCCACTATTGGAGCAATTCGGGATCAATGGTGGTTTGTTTCTGCTTCTCGGCTTGGGACTCGCTCCGCTCTTTTTCCTGCTCTTTCCTCTGCTGCTCCTCTTGCTCTCCCCTCTGTTTTTCTTCTTGTTCTTTTTTCTGTTTCTCCTCTTGTTCCCTCTTCTGCTGTTCCTCTACCTCTTTCTTCTTTTTCTCTTCTTGTTCCATTTGTGCTCTCTGTTGTTTTTCTGCTTGTTCTTTTCTCTGCCTTTCTGCCTGTTGCTTCTTTTGCCTTTCCTCCTGTTGCTTCTTCTGATCTTTTGTTATAACAGGAGGCTGGCTTGACTGTTGCCGACCAGGCTCGCTTGAAGATGTCGCTGGGGTTGTTGCCAGTATAACTAGAGGCAGAGTTTGCAACCTCTGCTCTCTAAGTTTATTGAACTCAGTTAACCCTTCATCATTATATTTCAATCGAGCAAGTTCTTTAGCTTGACCTATTGTTTCGACTGAAACGAATAGGTCGTCAAACCAATCTTCTTGATGGTCAAATTTTGTTAATTTGGCCTTTTCCAATGCAGTATAGGCAGTTTTCTTTGGATCATATAGCCTATTTGGGATAGTGGCCAGGGTTAAGGACTGAATCTTTGTGGCTTCCTTTTCTGCATGTTTGAGATCATGCAGAGTATAGACACCAATTCTCAAGGGAAAAGAGGGCCAACCCCTCTTCTTTTCTTTCTTGAGAGTCTGTGTAGTACTCTCTGCCATAATTTGATAGGCGATTTCTCTTGCTAGCAGTTTATCTGGAATATACAAAGGGAGAACATGCGGATTGGCTTGGCTGCCGAAAACCCTAATGTAGGTAAATCTCTCTTCTCCAAACCAACTCGCTACCGCCGGTAAATCAAAGGAAGCTAGATAGGAGATTTTGGGAATGGGCTTATCAAAAATAGAATAATGAATGGGAACCATAAAGCCATTGCAGATTTGGTACAAATGGTGCTTGTAAGAAGATTTCCACAATTTCTGGTGGTATATATGAATGGGTGAGGGGTCTTGGGCAGTCCACCTCCAACCGAGGACGGGAAACTCAGAATTGAAACATAATGTATCTAAAATATATGCACTGTAATAAAACGGGGGAATTTTCCTTTCAGTGACAACAGAATTAGCTCTAAAATCACGAACAGCTACGGCTAGCTTATCAGAGAGAATAGTGGCCCAATCCATAATTTTGTTGTTTACTGCTGCTTCCATTAGAGGAACCATCTCTATGGTAAAGTTAGGAGAGTCATGTAATCCCCATAGCCTACACATCATTATCCCCGCACAGCAATAGGGAGAAGCCAAAGAATTGACTGAGTACTTACCGGAAGACTCGTGCTTGTGTTTGGCTGGATTCTGCCTCCAATCCCGGATGGGTTCGGATTCCACTTCATTATCACTTGCAAATTTCTCCAGGAACGTCTTGTTATACACTTTCTCTGGTTCAGGCAAATGATACATTTGCCTTAGATGCTCTGGCTTGAACGATCCGAAAATCCTCCCATCTCTGGTGCTAAAAGTTCTGTCGAGGATTGGAATTTCCTCAATTGCCCATCGTACGACGTCTGTGTAGGGGAGAATCTGTTCTCTGGCCGCTATCCTATGAAGGAAAGAGTTGGCTAAATCTTTGAGAGTGCAATCAGACTTGCGAGTAGGATCCGCAGTAGCTTCTATTACTGTCTTTTCTGGTTGTTCGGCTTCAATCAAATTATACGTGCCTTGCCATGTAGCTCTGGTAAGACCCGTGCATGTAGTATCTGATATTAAGCCCTTCTTTTTATCTGCGGCAGCTTGTCCTGTAACTGATGTAGCAGCGGAACCCGCGGTCTTCTTAGATTTCTTTCCCATCTTGCTCAGGCTTCTCTTGAAAGATGAATTCTGCACAAAGGCAAGAAAAACCGTAACATAGAAATATAATAATGAGGACTTATGGTGGGAGAGATATATCAATCGAAGCGTGCTGAGAGATTAACTCTCAAAAATGGCTGCAGATCCAATCAATGAGAAGATATTACAGATATATTAAATGGTCGTTTAAGGCCTGCTACTCCTTAAATGCTTATTACACCGTTATCCGGCTGAATGACTCCCTTAAGCGTGCAATGGATATTTTGGCGGTTGAGCGCAGGTGATTGTTAATCGAAGGGGCAAAACTTTAAATACGAATACATCACCTTATCCCTCCATTTAACGGCTTTTTCGAAATCCGCGCTCTATCGATCGGATATCAATAATACTTTAGATCTTCAAGTTATGCCTTTTGAAATTCCGATCGCCGATAGCGATATCGCATCGCTTTAGGAGAATAGGTATTATATAATCATAAGCATAGGATCCTCCCGAACGCCGATTGCGAAGTCGCATCGGATTAGTGTGAAGAAATATAACAAGGTGCATTTAGAGTGAATTGCCGATTCCCCGATCGCCGATATCGCATCGCATCGGGGGTAAGACCTGGGCGCTTTATTAATGTGCATGGGATGTTGCCGACTGCCGATTGCGAAATTGCATCGGATCAGAGTAAATGACTTAAGATGCTTTGACCGCATACGAAGTATCGCCGATAGTCGATCGCCGATATCGCGTCGCGGCGGAACTTATGTTATGTGCATTTTTAAGATGTGTATGGAGTATTGCCGATCGCCGATAGCGAAATCGCATCGGCGGAGACCAATGTGACACTTATATGCGTTTTCCATGTCATTGCGATATGTGATCTTGCGATCGCTTTATCGCAATAATAAAAGATTGTTTTATTTGTTGAAAAATGGTTGTTCGAAAGGCTTAAATAAATGAGCTCATTTGATTATCAGACCCTTTTGAACTATAGAAGTATTGATACCAATTAATCTTTAAAGGGACCCATTTCATATGTTAATATTTATAAATGAAAATGATATGAAATGGGGGGTTGTTGTAGAGCACAACAATTGGCGATTCGCTGGAAGAACCAGTTATCTCTGGAAATAATAGAAATACTTAAGCTTTTTCAAAAATAGAGTTTCAATCAAAGGGGAAAATTCTAATATAACTAGATTTCTATATATTCTGAGAAAAATGAAACTATTTTGTTGACTTCCTCTTTTTTAAGAAAATAAATACATTCTAAGTCTAAAATAGGCCCTTTATTGGTTTATAATGATAAAATAGAATACCTTTCCAAATCAGCTTTTATAGTAAATTCATCTGTCATAGATAGAGCCTCTGCTGCCAGCAAACATCTATAGTTTCGACAGGGATACCTTTTAACCATGTGATTGTCCATTGTCCCATCCAATTAAGAGTGTGATTAACAGAATGAATTCAAAATATGTTTTCATATTTTGTACTTCATTTCCTTTTCTGTTGTTGATAAGATAAAAAGCCATTGTCCTGGTTTGGTGGCCAGCTATTGACAATGCCATTCACTGATAGTAGTCTAACTGAACAAGCTGGCTCGTGATGAGACCCTTTGTCTTGTAATTTCAAGCCATTACCCTGTTTTGGTTTGCAGTATTGGTAATGTCAGATAAACTATTTCTCTATGAACATGGTAAGCAGGCTTGTAATAAGACCTCTTATCTTTAATATCTTATATTTTAGAATTACACTCTGAAAAATCACAAACTTTAG
This sequence comes from Pinus tabuliformis, assembly GCA_031772625.1. Taxonomy (NCBI): domain Eukaryota; kingdom Viridiplantae; phylum Streptophyta; class Pinopsida; order Pinales; family Pinaceae; genus Pinus; species Pinus tabuliformis. The sequence goes on along the minus strand of CM062808.1, from coordinate 367,960,728 downwards.
TGAATGGGATGAACAATCTTCTCCTTAAGAGTAAATGGATGACAGGGTAAGTGTTATAGACAAATTTGTGCCTGGCAGCATCGGGCATGAATTGTCAATAATCCAAGGGATCCAAAGTCCCTAAACATGATGTTCCTACCCCTAGAGGAACAAGGTCAGCAAACCAACAGCTCTCAGATCAGTTCTCCACCTGAAAACACTCAAAAACAAGCAATCCTGAAATCAAAGCAGGTGCTCCACTAGGCTTCTGCGCTGAAACTCATCTCCTCCATGGTGTACCTGCGTTGCAAAGCAGGTAGAACAAAGGCCACCTGCGTTGAGCGAGATGGGACAAGTGGCACACTGAGTCATTGCTCTGGAATCTTCCAAAAATGACACTTGGATCAGGGATTTCGCCTTGTGATGAGTCAGAGGCTCTGTTTCTCCAAGTGGAAGCAAGGTTCTCCAAGTGGACTCAAGAACTGAAGATCAACTGAAGAGAGAGAGGACACAAGGCAGCTACACATCAGTTGCAAGCTGACTCATCCTTTCTCAATTCATCTATATATTGAGCTCTCTCCTATGAGCTCAGGAGGCTGGAATTTTGTGCAAAGTAATGATATGCTGTTGGTTTCACTATAGAACTATTGGGTGATTGCTTGAAGGAGGTGAAGAGGAGAAATTCTTTCTGCTGGGAGGTGTTGCTGGATTGGGGCCTTCAATGGTTGTAACCTTCTCAGAACTTTACTTCTTCCATTAATAAAAGCTATTGAGGTTCTTCTATATGCATTTGTTTCAATGATGTATTGTGATGATTGTATATTTGATTTATGCTAATCCTTGAATCAGTTATGAATGCATGTTTCTTGTAGTTTCCTTCTTTGTTATTTTGCAGGATCTCATTATAGCTGGGCCAGCAAAAGAGCAAAGAGCTAGGAGCAAGCAGCAAAGAGAAGAGATTGGAGCAAATATTAAGCGCAAGGCAACAGTTAGTGCATTTCTTCATTCTCTCTTGCTTTCATAAAGAAGTAAACCTTAAGTAGTTTTGTTTACAGTTGTTGCCGAGGTACTATCACCCTTAGAGTGGGATAGGGTCATCCGAATCGGATACTTTTCCCTACAACAAACTGGCGACTCCACTGGGGATCGTATATGTTTGATTGTTTGTAGTATTTTGCTATTCATTTCCTGAACAAAAGAGTACCAAATCGAAAAGCTTTTGACTATATCAAAAGCGAAGTAGAGGGCAGCTACTCTAGCTCATTTCTGAGTATGTTCATGATTTGAAGAGCTGATCTACAAGGATCCTTGTAAGCTCTTAGTGATAGCTTTTCATCCTCCTTGTCATCCCTTAGTGTGTACTTGACTGATAGCTTCTGATTTGAGCAAAAACTGTGAATTTTTTAGAAAATTGTGACCCGGAAACTGTGAAAACGCAACTTTCGTTTTCCAAAGCAGGTAGTACACAGGCTACCTGCTTTGCAACGCAGGTCCCGAAAGGGCTACCTGCGCTGAGAGCCAGACTGGCTGTGCAGCACCTGCGTTGGCCCAATTTTGCCTTGTGCAGTTGGGGTTTCCTCCCTTTTTCTTGCCTTTTTCACTATAGATTTTGCAGCCAGTTACCAGTCTTGTACCTATTCTGAAACCAACCTTACTTGCCATCATTCTGCCTCTGTTATATAACGAAATTGTACTTGTTTTTTTGTATTTCTTACCTCATTTACAATTTCCCATAACGAAAGTGAACTAGTCTTGCTTTGGCCTCTTAGATCTGAACCTGTGTTAGGCATTTTGCTGGTCTAAAGAGTTAGCTTGTTTGCTGTCCATAGCTGATTAGTCTTTTTACTTTCGTCATTATGGTTTGATTTCATGCATTTCCAGTGTTTAAACAAGTAAATCTTAAGGTGTCTTTTGATTTTGGACTAGCTTGTTTACTTTCGCTTGAAATCAAAATCAAAGTTATATAACAACTTTCTTTTTGTAATACATCAACATTAAGAAAGGGAAAAGAAAATACATGCATTGTGCATTTTGCATTTGACTGTTTGCATGCTGATTTAGGAAAATTGCATTAGTGTGTGCTCTATGATCTGTGTGAAAAGATTTTTCTTTCTTTTCCCTCAGTAGTTAAGATTTTCAAAGTTGAAAGATTGAAAAGTTTGCTTCTCATCTTAGACTGCATTCAGGAATTTGCTACATACATCTCGTGGTGATCCTTAAAGGCAAACTGCTAAACAAGATCAACATTAAAATAAATTCAATTTACATAACAATGCTTTGTAACATAACGCAAACACATAGAGGTCTAGGTAGAGACGTGTTCCGGCGTCGTTAAACATAGTGACTGTCGATCTCTACGAAGGTGGGTGATTCCTCCTGAGAGTCGGTGGCACTAATACGGACTTGTGCTCCCACGTACCGTCGCGTATATATTGGGAGACCCCTATAGGAACAAAGCCTTTATCCATAGGAAGCCGTGTCGGCCGCCCTACTGATCGCGATGCAGTGAACACAACATTCACGAAGATCGACCACCCGTACCGTAAAACGTATTCTGTGGTTTCGCGAAAAGTTTGGCACACCCTCTGCCTAGAACTCCAGAGTAGTTTCTTTTGGCCTTTTTCAAACTCTATAACTGAAAAAGTCCAGCCGAGCATTTGTCACTTCGGGCTCGTTAAAACATCGAAGGAGACTAGAGTCATCTTTAGCTTTTTCTCGACTCTTAAAACATGAAAAAGCAAAGTTGTGTCTAAAGCGTCGTTAATAAAATTTATTTTAATCGGAACATAATCACCTGTTATTCTCACGTTGATCTTTCAGTTGAAAAGTATGGAGCCCACCAACCAAGGAAGTCACCTTGGTGGAAGTCCCAATCCCTTCTCCTCTTGGGGAGATGTTGGTGCGCCTCATATGGCCACATTGTCACTTCCAGGATTGACAATTGGCCTACCTGTATGGCTCTTTTCAACTAATGTAGTTCAGATCACCACTAATCCTGAGCAGTCGAATCAACAGTCAGACCAGTCTAGAGCTACCCACCAGCCTTCCACTTCTTACAATTCTTCCTCTGATCCTTCATCTTCGCAAGGTAGAGCCGGCAAAAGTCAGCCTCCCATGGAGAAGAAGGAGAAGAAGAAGAAAGAAAAGAAGCAAAAGGAGCCTAAGGCGAAGGCGACTGGGGGCAAGCAAAAGACATCTGACAAAAATCCACACACTGCACCGACCGGGCCTAAATCGCCATGTGTCATTTTCAAAGGGACCCACTTCCACCGTGATTGTCCTTGTATTCCCCGGATACTAAGGGACTGGTCCCCCAGGTTGCACAATCCGGTAGCATCAACCTCTGGTAGTCATGTTGATTGCAGTCCGTCAACTAGCGAGAGTGAAGGACGAAAAGGGAGACCAAGATCACCCTGCATGCTGTGTGAAGGCGATCACGCCATCCACCATTGTCCATTCTTAGATGAGGCGAAAAGAGTTTTGGAAGATCGTCTGGTTTCACCGTTACGACTTCCTCCTGGATACCAAAAACTCGTGCCAAGTCCCTCGGTAGTTGAAAATCCAGCTGGCCCGATCAAGTGGTCAGCTGAAGTGTCGGTCATTGAGAATGAACCAACTGAATCCAAACCAGACGAAAGTCTAAAGGTCGATACGGCAGTTGACCCGGTCCTTCCTTCAGAGGTTTCATCCTCAAATGACACCGTCGTTGAAGATTCATCTTCAAATGACACCCTCACTGAAGAGAATAAGGATGACACCATCCAGATTCTTTTCATCAACACAGACTCTGATGAGCATCAGGGCAATGCGCCCATTCCTTTATCGCAGGAAGGAACATCGTCAGGGTCGTATCCGGCCGTGTATTCGGTCCCACCACCAAGCAACCTAGTTGTGTCCTTTGATTGGAATCAACTAGGCAGACCCCGGTTACCAGCCAGTATCCCATTCAGAATCATCGTCCAAATCTATAGAATGGTGATGGCTGGAACTATCATTGATGAAGGGGCATCTGTGAGTATCCTTTCCTCTATTGCTTGGAAAGCACTGGGTTCCCCGACGCTTTTACCTGAGATGAGAAATCTATCAGGTTTTGATAAAGGAACCAGTCGCCCGTTAGGGATTCTCCCCAATGTTCCCGTTACATTGAAGGGGAAGACAGTTCATATGAACGTCATGGTCGTCCAGGGACCCTTGGTGTATAACTTACTCCTTGGACGAGACTATATATATTGCATGGAGGCGATAGTGTCCTCACTCTTCAGAGTTATGTGTTTTCCGCACGAAGGAAGAATGGTCAAGCTCGTAGACCAACTTTCATTTCCAGGATCACGCATCGCAAATAGTCAAATACCATCCCTTAACGGTTTATTCACTCAAGGAATGCCTCCACCCCCGGTTCTACTTCCCGATGAATGCGAGTGATTCGGAAGAAAGAACTGGGACCCAGGGGGCATGCACCCTGGCCTGCCTTGGGCAGAGAAAACCTTGGGTATAAAGTTAATTTCCGTAGAAGAATATGACTAGTCCGTACCCCGTCCGGCATGGAAGAGAGGGTTGTTCTAGGATAAACTTCTTTTGTCAAAGTTATGTGAGTGAGATAATCAGCTTCTCGTTCCCCTTGTCTAGGTAAGTAGGATGCCGAGGGAGGAGATCCATTTGTGGCGGCAAGTAGCCACCATCTTTGGAGGCAAGCCTCACCCATTAAAACATATGTTTTGAAGGATAAGTAGGGGCAGCCTCCAAAGAAAGAGATGAAATTGCTGCAACAAGTGGTCACCATCTTTAGTAACCTAGTAATAGACATCGCTGGAAAAAAGAGTTTAGTTTGCAGCAGCGAACAGAACCATTTTTCGGATAATAAGTAAGAGGCAAACCTCCCTCCGTAACGCCAATGTTTTATCTGTTGCGATCTTGCAAAAATCAAAAAGTGAACTGATGGGAAGACAAGTACCGTCGGCACCGAAAAATAACGAGAAGACAAGTATCGTTAAAAATATAGCAAGACGACAAGTAGAAAAACAGAGGTGGAACAGAGGAGGGGTAGCCTTGAAATTATACTTTATACCTGGGGGCATGCGAACCTTTTGGAGTGCAAGCACGGGACGACTATTTATTTTTTAAATTTTTAGGTCCTCCCTTTAAACCTGTAGGTCTAACCCGTTAAACTCGTAGGATTAGCTGTTTCCAGCTTGCATAAAGAAAGGATGTGGGGCAAAAGTTAAAACTTGCCAAATTGGAGTAACTAGTGAGGTATAGCTCCTTAAATATGACTACCTCACCTGAGGCGTTCCTTGTATTAAGACTGGTATAATCGAGCAGTTTTAGCACACAGTTCATGCTCGTTAAAAAATAAACGCAAGATCCGAGCAGTTTTAGCACATAGTTCATGCTCGTTAAAAAATAAACATAAGTTGTGAGCAATCTTCCACTAGAGTTCAAGCTCACCCAGAAAAAATGAACCGGTAAATAACCTTGGTAAATGTAACCTTTGACAGCCATATTAAAGCCCTTGGTCGTGTTCTTGCAGTCTCACCTCCATCCGTTCATTTGGCCAATCGTTCATCTCCATATGTTTGTTTACCCATTTTGAGGAACAGCTGCGAAGAGTGATTTCACTTAGCCATCCTTGTGACACTGCCGTGATTGGAAAATTCCAACCTGTACCTGGAATCTGCTGCTATCCCTGTTTATCACTCGTTCCTCAAAAGACGAGTCTTCTTTGAGCTCTTTTCTCCTGACTTGTAAAATATGAAAAGTTTGCCGAGTTTTGGCCTTCCAGCTCGTTAAACGACCGGAAGAGCTATCCCTCCTCTAGATTTTAATCTTTTTGGACATGAGGGATTATTGCACAAAAAGATCGAGTGCTTGTTTTGTTCGGCTCGTTAAAGCAATCGAAAATTCATCCCTTCTGTATTGTTTTATACTTTTTCGGACTTAAGGGATTAGATGACGAAAAAGGAATTCTGGAGTTGACTTTATGTACCTTTTCAGACTCTCTAAAAATGAAAAGGACCGAGTTATCCTTGTCGTTAGACTCTTTAAATTCATTAAATAGCGACAAACTTGTCTTTAGACGAGAACGAGTTTCCCTATCGCTAGGCTCGTTAAAACATAGCGATGGGCTTGCCCGAAGGGCAGGTTATAGAACAAGCATATGTTATCCTCCTCAAGCTTGATAAAAATAAAGAGGTACTGGTCAGCAATGACTGGGGAAAAATTGGGAAAACCTCACAGCTTTAATGGTAGCAAGTCGCTCTTGAACATGACACTTTGTCCTCCGTATCACATCGGGTTGGGTTGTTTCATTCACCGGTCTCATCACCATGGTCCTCGCCACACCATCCACATTTGGGGTAATGCTACCAATCCATCACATCAGTGTCGTTATATGTTCAAGAGATGTTGTTCTGCAAAGAGTCAACCGTGTCCCATCCACTGCCATACATTGTCCTTCATCCATTTCATGACCGCCACCCTGAATCATACATCACAGTTTGTTTTCACCTCATCACAATCACTAGCTCCGTTCCGTGTCACTGATGTGGGATTCATTAAGGCCCTCCTTTGACGGATCGCTCCTTGTCGACATCAGCTCATTATCCAAGGAGTTGATCTAGGAACAACCCCTTCAGTACTTTGAAGCTTGCATGCCTCAATGGCAAGTTTCTCACTTCCGGCGACAGGTATACATCAATGACCTTCGACCAGAAGATTTTGCATGGTGGTCGACGCCAAGTCCTTTATTCCCACCATGTGAATTGTATTGCCGTACCTTGAGGGTCATCATCCTTATCGGTGATTCCTCTCGCGCTTGTTAACGGTTTACATCATTGACCGGTAATCAAGCGATGTCTTTCCATGTTCGACTTCAAGAAATTCTCACATGGATCGACTTGTACATCGAGTGAAGATCGGAAGAGATTGAAGACCCCGGATCTAGTTTCATCCATCCGGGCTGCGATATATATTCAGGATGTAAAGACATTTGATATGTACATCATTACAGCAGATGATCATCCTTCTCAAAGGATGATAATTTCAGCAGAGAATTATCAGTCTATCATCAGACGATCGTCTGTGCTATGTACCAAAATGAATTTATAAAGCTGAGCATGGGAATGCCCGCCTCAGCTAGATCATGAAAAAGAATGAAAAATAATGTATTGTATTGTATCTTATTACAGGACACTTCTCAGCAGATTGAATGAACTTCGGATCCTCCTAATAAAGCATTTCACCCGATAAACGACCTCATACTTTAGGGGGCATCTGTTATAGACAAATTTGTGCCTGGCAGCATCGGGCATGAATTTTCAATAATCCAAGGGATCCAAAGTCCCTAAAAATGATGTTCCTACCCCTAGAGGAACAAGGTCAGCAAACCAACAGCTCTCAGATCAGTTCTCCACCTGAAAACACTCAAAAACAAGCAATCCTGAAATCAAAGCAGGTGCTCCACTAGGCTTCTGCGCTGAAACTCAACTCCTCCATGGTGTACCTGCGTTGCAAAGCAGGTAGAACAAAGGCCACCTGCGCTGAGCGAGATGGGACAAGTGGCACACTGAGTCATTGCTCTGGAATCTTCCAAAAATGACACTTGGATCAGGGATTTCGCCTTGTGATGAGTCAGAGGCTCTGTTTCTCCAAGTGGAAGCAAGGTTCTCCAAGTGGACTCAAGAACTGAAGATCAAATGAAGAGAGAGAGGACACAAGGCAGCTACACATCAGTTGCAAGCTGACTCATCCTTTCTCAATTCATCTATATATTGAGCTCTCTCCTATGAGCTCAGGAGGCTGGAATTTTGTGCAAAGTAATGATATGCTGTTGGTTTCACTATAGAACTATTGGGTGATTGCTTGAAGGAGGTGAAGAGGAGAAATTCTTTCTGCTGGGAGGTGTTGCTGGATTGGGGCCTTCAATGGTTGTAACCTTCTCAGAACTTTACTTCTTCCATTAATAAAAGCTATTGAGGTTCTTCTATATGCATTTGTTTCAATGATGTATTGTGATGATTGTATATTTGATTTATGCTAATCCTTGAATCAGTTATGAATGCATGTTTCTTGTAGTTTCCTTCTTTGTTATTTTGCAGGATCTCATTATAGCTGGGCCAACAAAAGAGCAAAGAGCTAGGAGCAAGCAGCAAAGAGAAGAGATTGGAGCAAATATTAAGCGCAAGGCTATGGTTAGTGCATTTCTTCATTCTCTCTTGCTTTCATAAAGAAGTAAACCTTAAGTAGTTTTGTTTACAGTTGTTGCTGAGGTACTATCACCCTTAGAGTGGGATAGGGTCATCCGAATCGGATACTTTTCCCTACAACAGTAAGAGTTGAGGATGCTGAAATTGGATTGATTTCTATCTTGATATTGATAACCTTTTGAGACCAATTTGAAAACAAAAATGATTTACAATATTTCTATGCTTTGAGAGGAGTTGACAAAACTTGAATTATGATTTCAGAATATAATGATATCTAATTTCCCAGAAATTATCCCTTTTGGTTAAAAGTTCTATTATTTAAAAGCAAATGTTCATACTAGTTCTGTGGGACAACTTTTCAAACACAGCAAAAGGTCAATGGAAGATATCTCACAACCTTATTTTCTAAAAATCCTACAAACTATAAAATCCTACTGAAATGAAAGGAGAAGGGGTTACCTCCTCAGTTAAAGAATTTCTTCAAGATAAGGCCATTAACAGGGAGAGAATCTCTCAAACCTGATAAATCTTGCAATATAAAGGTTGAATGGCCTATCTTTTCACAGATCTGAAATGGTCCAAGCCACAACTTCTGGAACTTGGAGTGTTTACCCTTGTCCTCATGGGCTTTGTCCCATTTCAGAACTAAATCACCGACTTGGAATTGTTTTGAACCGAACGAGACTGAATCAAAAGCTGCTTTGATGACTTGCTGATGTTTGGCATGGATAACCTTGGCTTTTTCTATTTCCTCCTCTAATTTTAGAATCTGGTCATGTCTAAACTGAATAGAAGAGGAAGGAGTTTCCTCAAGAAACTGTACTAGGGCTAAAGAAGGAATAACAAGATTTGTGGGTATGATTGCTTCTTTTCCATATACAAGATTAAACGGAGAAGTTCCAATAGAAGCTTTCAGTGTTATCCTATCAGCCCATAATGCAAACACTAAGGATTTGTGCCAATTTCTCTGATTTTGTTCGATAGTTCGCTTAATGATTTTAACCAGATTCTTATTAGTAGATTCCGCTAAACCATTTCCTTGGGGATAGTAATTAGCAGAATATTTTAACTTAAATCCTCTTTTAATAGTGAAATCAAACATAGTATTGCCTGAAAAGTAAGATGCATTATCAAAAACAAGAGAATTTGGGACATCAAACCTGGTAATAATGAATTGATTTATGAATTCAATGATTGCTTCAGAATTTGTTGTCTTTAAAGGGATTGCCTCAACCCACTTAGTAAAATAATCGGTAGCAGTAAGGATATACTTATGCTGTTTGGAAGATGGTGGAGTAATCTCCCCAATGATGTCCAATCCCCATTGCTCAAATGGTTGTTCAATGTTGACTGGTTGCAGAGGGAAAGCTGGTTTACGTTGTCTTCCACTAGCAGTTTGACAATTGAGACATTTCCTTACATACTCATGGGCATCTTTAAACAGAGTAGGCCAATAGTAACCAGCATGAATAATTTTGTGAGCTGTTGTGTCAGCTCCGAAATGTCCTCCTGCTGGTCCATCATGTAACTCCTGCAAAACCTTTTGGGCTTCAGGTTTCTCAAGGCATCTTAACAAGATAGAATCATAATTCTGCCTAAAAAGCACGTCATCAATGATTGTAAAATTCTTCGCTTTTAACCTAATGGCCCTTTTGTTTTTGTAAGACAAATTTGGAGGTGCATAACCATTCTTTAAATAAAAGATTAAATCTGCATATTGAGATCCAGAATCAGTAACACTTATCTGATTAATTTCTTGAGTTTGATCTGTATCGCTTGATTCTGGAATGTTGGATGCTCCTGCCAATATCCTGCAAAAACCTTGGCCCCTAACAATCTTTGCTGGCCTAATTTCTAAGTCATACTCTTGAAGCGCTGTGACCCAATTTGCCCTTTTTTCACCCAGCTCTTTTTGGATTAATTGTTGCCTAACTGCCGGGAAAGGAACTATCACTTTTGTATGGGTTTTCAAAAGGAAGGGTCTATAATGTTTGACTGCTTTAAATACAACAAAGGCTTGTTTTTCTACATCGGAGTAATTTAATTCGGCACCCTGAAGATTTGAGTTGAAGAATGATATGGGTGCTTCCAAATTGTGAGCATTTGGCTGCGTGAGAACTGCAGCATAAGACATGTCGGATGCAATGGTATACAATGTAAAATGATTAGAAAAATTTGGAGTATTCAAGGCTGGGGCATTGATTATTGATTGCTTGATTACATCAAAAGCTTGCTTTTCTGCTGATCCCCACTTGAAGACTGAATTCTTCTTGATCATTGTTTGAAGTGGTAAAATAATTTGAGAAAAATCTGGAACAAATCGTTTAACAAAATTGATCTGGCCTAAAAATGACTGCATCGACTTTTTATTGTGTGGGAAAGGGATTTCAGAAATTTCCTTGATCCGATCAGGATCGATATAAATGCCATCTTTGGATACAATAAAACCTAAGAGTTTTCCTTGATCAAGAGCAAAGAAAGACTTTTTAGGGTTCAGAGAAATACCATATCTTTTGCAACGCTGAAAGATTTGATTTAGATCATGCAAATGATTATACCTCTTCTTAGAAAATACAGTAATATCATCTAGATAGATGACTACTGTTCGATTAATCAACCCTCTAAAGGCTATATCCATAGCTCTCTGGAATGTCGCTCCTGCATTTATAAGTCCGAAAGGCATTTTCTGATACGCATATGTTCTCCATTTTGTTCTGAATGTGGTTTTAAGTTGGTCATCAGGATGAACCAGAACTTGGTTATATCCTGAGAATCCATCAAGAAAGGACATCAATTCAGAGCCTGCTACTGATTGGAGTATTTGTTCCATAGTAGGTAATGGGAAGTTATCTTTCAAGCTCGCTTTGTTTAAATTTCTGAAATCAATACAAATTCGAATGTCGCCATTTTTCTTTCTGACTGGCACCATATTAGAGACCCAGTTTGAGTGTCGAACATGAAAAATAATCTTGGCTTTCAAGAGCTTGTTAAGTTCCGACTTTATCTGGCTCTCTAAATTTGGATGTATTTTTCTTAACTTCTGCTGAATTGGTTTCTGATCAGGAAGCATAGGAATGGTATGCTGGACAATAGATGTATCATATGTCTTCAAATCATCATACTTCCAAGCAAAGACCTGTTTGTTTTTTCTTAACAGTTTGATGAATGCCTCCTTCTCTTCCAAGGAAAGTCCTAATCCTAAATTAATGTTTTGAGGAGCATGGTCAGTACCTAGATTTATCAATTCAAACCTAAGGGTGGAACTTTGGAGCTTTGCATTGATTATAGGTTTAAACCTATCTTTGATATCATAAAGATCTTCGAGCTTTACCACTGGTTTAGGAATTGAATTTTCCTGAGGTGTTTCTTTCATTTGTAGATCATGGTCATTTTCCTCAATAATTTGATCGTCATAGGACTTTTCAGAAGTTAGAAATTGCAAAATATCTTCATCATGGTTAAATACTCTCCAATTAGTGACATTGTCGGGAATTGAAGGCCTAAAGAGTAATTCTACAGAAAATATATCAGGGCTGTAGTCTTCAGAAGGTAGAAGCTTGGAAGCTACATTGGCTAGTAGGTCGGCTGCCGAGTTTTGCGACCTAGGAATGGAGGAAATGTTAAATGCTGAAAAGTGTGAGGTAAGATCCTGTACTAGCGATTGATAATGCTTGAGGTGATTTGAAAGAAAATGAATTGCATTCCTCACCTGTTTAACAATAATTTCCGAATCGCCGAATACTTTTAGATATTGCACTTTAAGGCCGATTGCTTTATATAATCCCTGGACTAAAGCTTCATATTCGGCTGTGTTGTTAGTGCATTCAAATTATAACCTACAAGACAGCATTGTCTTTTCTCCTTGAGGACTAACCAAAATGCAACCTGCTCCCGAGCCCTCGTTGGACTTAGAGCCATCAAAATATAAAGACCAAAATAAAGAAGTATTAACAAAAGTATTTACATTTTCCTCAGCATCATTAAAACATCTAGACTTATCAGTTTGTGAAAAAATTTAAATCTGAGATGTAAAATGATTGACTGAAAAAGGAGATGGTTGGGCAACAAAGTTGCCAAAAAATGACTCTGACGAATAGTTCCCCAAAATGTTGTTGTTGAATGCTACAGGTTGGTTTTCTTGCTCAAATTCAGTAACTGTGTGGGTCATGTGCTTCTCCCGATCGATCCTTATTTGATTTGGCTTCCCCTTGTAGGGAAGCCACATATGTGACCAATCGGTGGAAATATACCCATGCAATTTTTCGGACCAATCTCTACTCAGAATTAAACCGTAAAATTCAGGTATATCAGCTATTAAGATGTCAATCCTCTGTACAATTCTAGGATCAGCAGACAACCTGATAGTTACGGAATTAATTTCTCCCACAACCTGCACTTTGGTCCTGTCCAACTGTACGATATGAATGGCAGACTTCTGGGGTTCAATGTTCAGTTTAGAGCAAACTGAAGCTGGCATTATGTTAGATGATGCCCCTGAGTCAATTAAACAGTTGTGCAGGTTTCTGTTATAAATCTCATAGGTCAACAGGAAGGGTGGAGTATGAGAATTCGATCTATCTCCAATTAGAACTGAATCGGTAGCTTCAACCATACCTGGAGGGGGTTGGCCTAAATCATTAACAGCTTTTGCACTGGGAAGGGGTGTAGAGGGAACAACATTCAATTCTTTACGAAGTAATTTTTGCTGATGCTTTAATTTACTAAGTTCAAACATAGTTATGTTTGCTTTAGTTTTCTTCATGTCATCAACAATGTTATATTCCATTGAATCGGATACCACTAATGTTTTAGATGTTGAAGGAGAGTTAGAAGTTGAAGGCTGGTTTTGGGGAACTACTAGAGGTGATTTCTTTGGAGGAACTTTTTCCTTTGTTGTGGTAGCACCTGCACTCCTTTTCTTTGAAGTTGCCTGGGCAGGTTCAGAAGTACTTTTACTTCTTGTAGTAACCAGAAAGGCTTCTTCTTCATTATCAGTATCAGAGTTGGGGAGTATAAAATCCCACATTCCGTGGCATTCAACTACTTCTTCTTCATCATCAGTTTGTGAGGTTGTTTCCTCTTCCTCTTCTTCTTGCTCTGAATCTGCGTTAGATATGACATTCGGTGGCTTTGTTTCAGTTTTCTTATAAGTCCTAAATGGTCTTTTGTTTGAGGTTTCGGCCACCTACTTCTTTATTTCAACCATTTCGTTAGACAAAGTTTTCAGGACCTTTTGCAAACCCTCCATGTCATATGGGTCTTTTGGGGTTTTCTTCTTGGAATCCTCTTTAAATGAGACTTTTTTGGCTTTTCTGTCTTCCAAAGCAGCTTTCTTCTCTAGAGCATTGATGCGCTTTTCCACAGCAAGTGCTTCTCTCATGTTTTCAGCTAAGGTAGGTTTCCCAGCCCTGTCAACAAAAATGGCTATGTTGGCAGGTAGGGCGGTAATATACCATTCGCTTCGAATTTGTTCACTTGGTTTGGAAGCTGTAGGGATTTTATTCAGGAGTTTATTAAATCTAGCGTTAAATTCCTTTATTGGTTCTCTATGCTCTATTCTCAGATTGGAGAGGTCGTTTATTAAAGTAGCTAAGGACCTATCATCTCCATATTTGGTAAGAAACTGCTCTTGGCAAGTGTTCCAACTGGTAATTGAACCAGAGGGTAAGGAAAAATACCAGGATCCTGCTGATCCTTGCAAGGTGTAAGGGAAGAGTCTTACGACAACATCTTGTTCTGTCACTCCTTTCAAGTTAACTGCTAACATAAAATTATTAATGTGTTCTTCAGCCTGGGTCCCGTCATCTGGGTTAAATTTAGGTAGCCATTTTTCAGGAGCATCTGGTAAAGGATGCAATGGTGCAGGCATGTTGACTGCACCTGGCCTGGTCCATGGATCTGCCATTATAATAGCAGCAGTGGTTGATACTACTGTTGGAATTCCAGATATTTGGGAAGAAATTAATGCTGAGGAGTGAGCAGATTGGGATGTTGAGGCTTCTAATCCCTGGTGAACGACAATATGTAATGGGGAAGTGGATGGAAGCTCTTCACTATCAGATCCTTCAGTAATTTTCTTCACCTTTTTCCTTTTGGGTAAAGGGAACTCAGTGGGTTCAATACCGAGTTTTTCGCTTTGAAGTCTGGTGAGAGGATGAGTTAAATTGAACTGCGAAGTCGCACTGCTTTGTGATACCTCAGATTTCTGTGGTGAAATCGAGAAGCTCTGAAGTTTATGGATTAGAGACTGAACTTCAGGTGATTCAAGACTCAGTTGTTCTGAAGTATGATGGGTTTGAGCAGTGGTAGTTGATTCCTCTTCTCCTTGCTTGGAAACCGGCGAACCAGTATGCAAATGGGAAGATCGAGGGGATACGGAGGGAGAATTACTCTTAGAATGGCTTATAGGTTTTGACTTATGTGCCATCCACAGTTGATGGCCCTCCTTCTAGCGCCAAAAATGTTGATGCCTTGAAAATCGCTGCAACAACATCGGGGATAACCACCCGGTCCGGACCTTAGCACAGCTCCTTTTCCGTTTGGAATAGTGGCTCCGACTGGGGATAATGGGACCAGTTTCCCAGAAGTAGATAAATGGGATGGATGGATGAATATAAACTACGCTAGCGACGAGTGAATAACTAAAACTATCAGCAAGAATATAATAACTATGATCTATCCCGGGGACTTATTGAGCTTTAAAGCGTGGCGTTAGGTGGTCTGTGTCTAAAGACAGGCATATAGATGACTCCATCTTTAAGGCATAGATGTTAATTCATTCAAGATTGTTGTGTCTAAATAGTTAAACAGAGCTATTAAAACAAGATTACCACACTTTATCATTTATATCATTGTCACATGCATGATTGAAAGGAAAGGCACATTGTAAAACATCCAATAGTGGAATGAATAAAGATCTGCTGTTACAGCGCATGCATATAATCAACAATAGCAAGAATAATCTCATAACAATTCATATAAAAGGAATGAATTCAGACATAGATAGAAATACCATATGAGCTGCGTGACACTCCTAAATATCAATCGCTATTTGTAGTTCTTCCTTCAATGCAAAAAACATCCTCAACAACGACAATAGTGCACAATTGCATAAAGAAGCTTTCTTGTTAAATTAAGAACAATTGGCCCAGTTTCATAAAAGAATATTGACTGAAGCACAATAGTGCAAACTTCAGTCTATTAAGTCTGTTACAAAACTTTACGACCCTTTCCAAAACAATGAAAGGGTCTATAAATACTAAACTAATCTAAATATCTAATAAACAGAAATCCTATATAATTGGCATCAATAAATATTGATCGTATTTCCTGGAGCGATCTGGCAATTAGCGACATGATTCATCAGGTAGGCTGCTTGCCTTTAAACCTGAGCTGACTTGTCGCAAGCATTGGCTCTACTTCAGGTGGTTTGTTGAGAAGCGAACTGAGCTGGGCAGCATAGGTGGCATCCTGAATGTTGGGAATTATACACCCGATTGCATCTGTTAAACACTTAAGGGCGGCTCTCTGTGTGTGAGGCTTAATCAGGAAAAGCCAATATGCATCGAAGGTCAAACTGTTAACCCCAGCGATTAATCTCCCCTTTTCCTCCAAGTCAGGATAACACGTTTGCTCCAACATGTTTGTTGTTGTTATCTTTCCTGGCATACATTGGGAGATCATATTTGCCAAGTAGAGAGTGTTGTTAACCAGATCAACTAGGTTGCTGGAGGTTGATTTACACCTTGAAGCTGCCCTTTCTGCTTTCATTACCTGAGTGTGCCATTCTGTAAAAAGTATGTCTTTATATGTTTCTGAAATCTTGGGCAAATTGGCTTCTCTCCCTTGATCAGAGTCTTGCCAGTCAAGATATCCACTTATGATCTCGTCGGCCTGGTCTAACTCATTCCTGGCCTTTTCTACCTGCTGATTAATGGATGTAGTTAACTCGCACAATGGCTCTGCCTCAGTGAGTTGTTGACAAAGGAGCCTAATTTGTGATATCAATGCATTGTTTATTAGTGATGCTTCCTTTCTGAACTCATCCACCTGTGGAGCGCCTTTGATTATTTCAAGCTATGATGACAATTGAGCGATTTGCTCATCCTTCGTTTTCATCATTTGCTCATTTGCTGCTTTCAATTGTGCCAATGCTTCTGACAATTCCTTTTGTCTCTGGATTGCATTTTGGTCAATCCTTTGCCTTTCTTCCTGCAATTGCTGGGTTAATTGATCATTTATTTGATGTTGTACCAACAACTGCTCCTCCGCTTGCGCTGCTTTCTGCTTTGTCTCGGTCAATTCTGCCTGTATTGCAAAAATTTCTTGGTCCTTAGTCTTCAGTAGAA
Organism: Pinus tabuliformis; assembly: GCA_031772625.1. NCBI lineage: Eukaryota > Viridiplantae > Streptophyta > Pinopsida > Pinales > Pinaceae > Pinus > Pinus tabuliformis. The sequence continues at coordinate 367,944,200 of CM062808.1, read as the reverse complement.
GACTTACCTCTGATGCCTTATCAATAGTCGCTGCAGAATAGGCACCTGCATACTGTGACAGCTTTGTTAGGTCATCGGAGGGGTCAAATTCCTCCTTCCATACTACATTACCCGTGACTGTTTGCTCTGGAAAGATAGAAGGTTGATCAGTCCTTCGTCTTTTCCTTGATCGCTTTACAACTGCTCTATGCCTTGGGCTGTAGAAAACATCCAAGGGAGGAATATCTTCCACCTGGAGAACGATTTGATCGGAAGGGTCTTTGGGAATTACCTCAACATCCTTAGAAATGGGTGGGCCGCTGGTTCCACTTAGAACCTGAGGAGAAGTGATGTCCTGTGTGTCATTCATTTTGGATGTGTCCGTATCTTTGGAACATTCTATTCCACTGATAATAGAGTCAAATTGCTTCCACTGTTGGAGCAATTCGGGATCAATGGTGGTTTGTTTCTGCTTCTCGGCTTGGGACTCGCTCCGCTCTTTTTTCTACTCTTTCCTCTGCTGCTCCTCTTGCTCTCCCCTCTGTTTTTCTTCTTGTTCTTTTTTCTATTTCTCCTCTTGTTCCCTCTTCTGCTGTTCCTCTACCTCTTTCTTCTTTTTCTCTTCTTGCTCCATTTGTGCTCTCTGTTGTTTTTCTGCTTGTTCTTTTCTCTGCCTTTCTGCCTGTTGCTTCTTTTGCCTTTCCTCATGTTGCTTCTTTTGATCTTTTGTTATAACAGGAGGCTGGTTTGACTGTTGCCGACCAGGCTCGCTTGAAGATGTCGCTGGGGTGGTTGCCAGTAAATCTAGAGGCAGAGTTTGCAACCTCTGCTCTCTAAGTTTATTGAACTCAGTTAACCCTTCATCATTATATTTCAATCGAGCAAGTTCTTTAGCTTGACCTATTGTTTCGACTGAAACGAATAGGTTGTCAAACCAATCTTCTTGATGGTCAAATTTTGTTAATTTGGCCTGTTCCAATGCAGTATAGGCAGTTTTCTTTGGATCATATAGCCTATTTGGGATAGTGGCCAGGGTTAAGGACTGAATCTTTATGGCTTCCTTTTCTGCATGTTTGAGATCATGCAGAGTATAGACACCAATTCTCAAGGGAAAAGAGGGCCAGCCCCTCTTCTTTTCTTTCTTGAGAGTCTATGTAGTACTCTCTGCCATAATTTGATAGGCGATTTCTCTTGCTAGCAGTTTATCTGGAATATACAAAGGGAGAACATGCGGATTGGCTTGGCTGCCGAAAACCCTAATGTAGGTAAATCTCTCTTCTCCAAACCAACTCGCTACCGCCGGTAAATCAAAGGAAGCTAGATAGGATATTTTGGGAATGGGCTTATCAAAAATAGAATAATGAATGGGAACCATAAAGCCATTGCAGATTTGGTACAAATGGTGCTTGTAAGAAGATTTCCACAATTTCTGGTGGTATATATGAATGGGTGAGGGGTCTTGGGCAGTCCACCTCCAACCGAGGACGGGAAACTCAGAATTGAAACATAATGTATCTAAAATATATGCACTGTAATAAAACGGGGGAATTTTCCTTTCAGTGACAACAGAATTAGCTCTAAAATCACGAACAGCTACGGCTAGCTTATCAGAGAGAATAGTGGCCCAATCCATAATTATGTTGTTTACTGCTGCTTCCATTAGAGGAACCATCTCTATGGTAAAGTTAGCAAAGTCATGTAATCCCCATAGCCTACACATCATTATCCTCGCATAGCAATAGGGAGAAGCCAAAGAATCGACTGAGTACTTACCGGAAGACTCGTGCTTGTGTTTGGCTGGATTCTGCCTCCAATCCCGAATGGGTTCGGATTCCACTTCATTATCACTTGCAAATTTCTCCAGGAACGTCTTGTTATACACTTTCTCTGGTTCAGGCAAATGATACATTTGCCTTAGATGCTCTGGCTTGAACGATCCGAAAATCCTCCCATCTCTGGTGCTAAAAGTTCTGTCAAGGATTGGAATTTCCTCAATTGCCCATCGTACGACGTCTGTGTAGGGGAGAATCTCTTCTCTGGCCGCTATCCTGTGAAGGAAAGAGTCGGCTAAATCTTTAAGAGTGCAATCAGACTTGCGAGTAGGATCCGCAGTAGCTTCTATTACTTTCTTTTCTGGTTGTTCGGCTTCAATCAAATTATACGTGCCTTGCCATGTAGCTCTGGTAAGACCCGTGCATGTAGTATCTGATATTAAGCCCTTATTTTTATCTGCGGCAGCTTGTCCTGTAACTGATGTAGCAGCGGAACCCGCGGTATTCTTAGATTTATTTCCCGTCTTGCTCAGGCTTCTCTTAAAAGATGAATTCTGCACAAAGGCAAGAAAAACCGTAACATAGAAATATAATAATGAGGACTTATGGTGGGAGAGATATATCAATCGAAGCGTGCTGAGAGATTAACTCTCAAAAATGGCTGCGGATCCAATCAATGAGAAGATATTACAGATATATTAAATGGTCGTTTAAGGCCTGCTACTCCTTAAATGCTTATTACACCGTTATCCGGCTGAATGACTCCCTTAAGCGTGCAATGGATATTTTGGCGGTTGAGCGCAGGTGATTGTTAATCGAAGGGGAAAAAATTTAAATACGAATACATCACCTTATCCCTCCATTTAACGGCTTTTTTGAAATCCACGCTCTATCGATCGGATATCAATAATACTTTAGATCTTCAAGTTATGCCTTTTGAAATTCCGATCGCCGATAGCGATATCGCATCGCTTTAGGAGAATAGGTATTATATAATCATAAGCATAGGATCCTCCCGAACGCCGATTGCGACGTCGCATCGGATTAGTGTGAAGAAATATAACAAGGTGCATTTAGAGTGAATTGCCAATTCCTCAATCGTCGATATCGCATCGCATCGGGGGTAAGACCTGGGCGCTTTATTAATGTGCATGGGATGTTGCCGACTGCCGATTGCGAAATTGCATTGGATCGGAGTAAATGACTTAAGATGCTTTGACCGCATACGAAGTATCGCCGATAGCCGATCGTCGATATCGCGTCGCGTCGGAACTTATGTTATGTGCATTTTTAAGATGTGTATGGAGTATTGCCGATCGCCGATAGCGAAATCGCATCGGCGGAGACCAATGTGACACTTATATGCGTTTTCCATGTCATTGCGATATGCGATCTTGCGATCGCTTTATTGCAATAATAAAAGATTGTTTTATTTGTTGAAAAATGGTTGTTCGAAAGGCTTAAATAAATGAGCTCATTTGATTATCAGACCCTTTTGAACTATAGAAGTATTGATACCAATTAATCTTTAAAGGGACCCATTTCATATGTTAATATTTATAAATGAAAATGATATGAAATGGGGGGTTGTTGTAGAGCACAACACCTTCATAGGAATTATACATTTAAATAGAGACTTGGACAGCTTGTGAAGAGGCTAAGCTTCAGCCTTGACGTTTCTTATGAGTTGGAGATTGAATTTTTCTGAGTGCTGGGATTGTTCTTGAGAGAACAAGAATTATAATTTCATCTTGATTTTCCGAATTAATACAAAAAAATTGTGGGGTTTTGAGCTGTGGCTTTCCCTAGATATTTATTATGTTATGTGCCTATGATTTTTTTGTAGTGGTTGTAACACCCTCCAAAATTTTGGCCCGCATCCAATTTCAGAACCTCCTTGAGAGTTTTACTTAATTTTTGCACACACTCGGTTCACCCCGTGAGCTCGTGTGAGTCTTTGCACCCACCTTTCTTAACTATTCAATGGCAAGCTTTTGCACTATCGCGCAAGCATCGTCACGATCAACCAACGATTAATCACAAGCATTGCACTTATATACTCACATCGTCGATAAGTCATGTTAGGCATGTGTTTCTGGATGGTTTGAGTCATCTCATCGTCAAGTCATGTAAGTTCTGGCGACCAAATAACCCTCTAACAGCTGGACCTTCACCCCTCCATCGACTCAATTCATTGTCACCCAGAATAGCATAGAAGCACCCAGCAAGTCATTTCAAGCTTTGTTGCTCGCAAGCTGATGAATCAACCCTCTTACCGGTCAACCGGAGAGTTTGACCCGATAGTCACCCTGGGACTAACTCCCCTAAAAAATTGTGCAAAAGCTGCATACCATACCCGCTCTGCTAACTGAGAAAATTGTGGATATAGGCCAGACATACACCCAGTGCCCTTAGAAAATTGTGTAGATTTTCCAGCCAGCCCACTAGTCAGTCAGTTAGTTGCTCACTTGAAAAACTACGCAAATTTCATGAGCAAGCCCTCTGCTGCCCAGAAGTCCACTCAACTTAGAAACTACATAGAGGTGATGAGCAAGCCAACTTCCTAACATCAATGCATTTTTTCCCGCCAGCAGCTCCTGTCAGCTTGCTGCCAGTTCCCTCTAGGAATTGTGCAGTTTTTGCTACCAAGCTCCCGGCATTCTGCTACTAGTTCCCTCCAAGAATTATGTAATTTTTGCTGCCAGGCTCCTGCTACCCGCTCCTTCCAGAAATTGCACATATTTTCTCTTCCCATCCTTCCCGCAGCCTGGACTGCTCCTCCAAAAAATTGCGCAGATTTGTCCTCCAGGCAAGCTAGACCCCGCAAATAGTCACTGTTGATCTGGATTGCCTTGTCACCTTCTCCCAGTGACTTCTACGTAGTTTTCACTAGTAGTTCCCGGAGTCTCCATCCCATATTGAAGCTTTCCTTGTGTAGTTTCATAACCTTGTCTTGTGTCCTAATCGCCTGCATCTGAAACGATCATGCATCATGGTAGACTAGGAGGTTTATGGATTTAATGTCATCTCGTCATGAGTGACTGCTGATACAGGTACACAAACAAACATGGCACGACGACGGATGGGTTGAACAAGGGGAGTACATGCAAGAGGACATGTTTGCGAATGGATGAACAAATGATGCATGCAAAAAGATGTGTTCACAGACAGATGGGCGATCATGCAAAGATGTGTTCATGGACGAACGGACGAACGAACATGCACTTTTCACAAACGGACGAACCTCTCAAGCATACCAAGATATAAGGAAGGAGTTGCGAATGCAACATCAAGTGAACCCAACGACCATCAAAGAATCCGTGCACCTTGTCATGCGGAGGTGAAGCTATGACACACCATGAGGACTTCCATCACCCAGCAACATTGCAGCTCGACATGCACACCAGCAGCAACACAAATGTACCAACATTGTCATGTCGATTCTTGTCATGAGCCATGTCTTCCACATCTCTACTGTGGGCCATGTTGGGATGAGAAAATTGTATGTTTTCTCCTTGTAAATAACTTTATTTAGCATTTGTCTTCACATGTTTATTTTCGTTTTATGGATAAAAGTATAAGAAACAATAACTGAAGTTGAGTAAAATAAATTAGTAACAAATTAGATAAATCCAGGCACGGAAAACTGACTTTTACTATCTTTATGTGCAGAAGACACGGATTGGACGATGGTTGTTCAATGGAGAGAACAATAGCAACCTGTAAAGAAAAAATACAACGTCTGAGGCAAAGCAGGACAACAGAAGACTGGGTAGACTGATGCTATTTTATGATGGAATCAGATCAAGTATTGTGAAATCCTCAGGATCCCCTGATCATGAGGATTCACTTTTATCTATTTACTTTTCTAAATTTTATATATAAGGCTGAAAGGAAAACTGAACGGCTAGTTCAGAAATTCATAGTTTGTAACTATTATTTTTTACATATAATTCTTTTATCTTGGTGATTATTTAGCCAATTTAATGTCCTTAAATTGTCAACATAAATTATCGACCAAGGAAGGCATACTGATGAAGCACAAGTGCACTATATGTGTTAGAAGTTAATTGATGTTGTTAAGATATCTATTTTCTTGTTAAAGTCTAAATTTAGCGTTAATATGAATATTTTATTACTTATTATATTAAAGAATTGTGCCTTAAGGTTGTTAGCTACTTATCTTAGAAATTAGTTTCTATTGAATCAATTTATGGGTGGTTTAAGTGTGATTCTAAGCTTTTACTCTTGTTAGACTATTTTATATTTTATCTCTGAATTTTATGTTGCAGCCAAGCCTAAATTATTATGTGTTAAAGAGATCTATTCTATTAGATTGTAAATGAAAGATGTCTAGATATAATTGTCAAGAAAATTATTGTTACTTTTTTACTTATTCAAATTCATCCAAACAAGTCATAAATCTAATAAACTGAAAAGTAACTATGCTATGAAAATGAAACAGTTGACTACACTAGGTAGAAAGCAAGGAAAATGATTAAACTGTACCAGATAAATTGCAAATGAAATAACATAATTAAGCTAGGTATAAAGCAAAGGGAATTTCTTATGCAAACAACGATTCAATTATGAATTCCATCATACTGCATTTCAAACAAATAACAGAGCATCTACGATAAAGCAATTAAGGAAATATATGTGCAATTGGTTAAAGCCCTGTATTGGTCATAGGGGACCTCCACGAGATAGTCAGAAATATCTAATCAACATATTATGGAAAACATAAACCAAGTCTATTACTTGCAAACAAGTGTAACAAGATGTTCTTAAAGTTTACATGTATCGGCACGCACCCAAAACATAGAGTGGCCATTGCTTTTATAATACTTCTCTGTATAACAGTACAAGAGTTTCAAGCCTATATATCTTTATTTTGATCCTACTAAATCAAACTATATCGCTAAATAATCGATTTTCTATTTGGAAAAGCAAATCGATAAGATTTCAAGAAAACTCGGTCTTTGTCCCGACGATAATCTTGCAGTTGACTTTGAGGTTGATCGTGTTGTCATGCACTCTTCTTGAAGGATTGGCTCGAGAGAATAGGAAAGAATCCACGAGGGAATCATTCATCATCCATCCATATCTTCCTTGGCTTAATTGGAGCATCTGAACTTTGTTAACAAAGGAGATAGCTACGGAAAGCTGGATTCGCTGCAGAAATAGGCCAATTCTGTAGCCAAATGCATACTTTAACAAAACAATAAGGTATATAGATAAATATGAAGAAGAAGACATTTAAATTCTTACCTTTAACAAAACCTTGTATCTATTTCATTATTTAGGTGATAGGTATAGGGAAAAAAGGAATAAGTATAGGCAAAAAGGGTGTTAAGGTAAGACAGTCCTTGGACTCTATAGTGATGTTGTAACTCTGTTACTTATTTTAATGGAGAAGACTGCGTTTAATTCATAATCATATTCTGAGTATCTAATAGCGGGGACTTCTGGAGACTTTGGGCCCAATCAAGAGAAGATTTACTGCTTCCCTTGTGTTATAATCTTTTTTTTTTTATTCTTTACTATTTGTTATTGTTAAGTTAATATCATTCTGATTACCGTGAGGATTGACGATTCTTATTCACATTTGTTGTTTATTCAAGATTTAGATTTATCCGTGTGTTACATATGTGTGATGCTCTTGATTGAATTGGTTATGTTAGTTCCAGCATTAGATCGTTGTTCATTCTAAGTAATCTTATCATAGAGTTCAAAGATAGAATTGATTGTTTTCCGTGAGATGCTTATATTATCATTTGTTGTTCAATTATTATTTGTTGTTTAATAGTCATTTGTTGTTCAATTGTTATAGTTCTCTTTCATGATTAAATGAGTTAGTTTAAATTCTAGTTAAGATTGCCAAGTGTGATTCTTTCCATTTGTATTCATATTCATTTTCTTTCAGAATAGGTTAAGTAGAATTGTAAAGTGTGTTATGAATTTCTCTTAGAGTTATTTCTTTCAGAGTGGTTTGGATTGAATTTAAAGAGATAGTCATTAGTAATTGCAACGATTCTAATTTCTTTCATTATCAGTTAACCTCTGAATTCACTACATATATAGTGTTGACACTCTTGAAACAAAAATACTTTCCCTGGGTTGATTATTAATGTAGGAATTAAGATTGCCTGTAAAAAGACATCTTAGCACACCAACATTTTGGCGTCATTGTCGAGGAGAGTGTTTCAAAGTGATTTCCTTTTATCTTGCCATAAAATAATTGGTTTTTAAAAAAGGGAGGTAAGAACCTACATAACTAGCAAGTAAAGTGCCTGCTCACCATCCCTCTTTTCAGCAAAAGCATGGAGTTTAAATAGGAATAGGTTTTTTTTATGAATGACTAGGAATAGAAAGATAGAAAAAGATCATAACACCCCACCTAAATCCACAAAACCCAAGGGATCGGTGAACCTTGGGAGAACAAATTTTATAGACGAAATCATAAGAAAAGCAGAGTCTCAAGCATCACTAGGATTCCAGATTGTATCTGGGAAAATTCCTACTGTAATCCCTCAAGTAGCAGGCTCGCCATCTGCAACCTACGCTGAGATTCAAAGCCAAATTGGAGAATCTGAACAGAGTCTTCAGGTTATAGCAAATTTACATTCTAATCCTCTACAAGAGGGAAAATCTTGTAACTTAAGAGAAGGAGAGGGAGAAACCAGTGGAACTGCTAAGGCAGGACCTCAACTGTTTGAACAAGGATCTCATGTGATCCCAGATCTGGACAGTGCTGCAAAACCAACTTAGATTGTTAATCCTCCACTTACTCAAATAGCACCTTCTAAAATTCTTGAAGGATATTGGCACATTTTTTACCAAGTGACAAATCAGCTACCTCAAGGTCAAACGTCAACATTGGAATACCCCATAGTCAACCAAGTGGCCAATGCCCCTATGAAAACTATTCCTTTGTAGAGCATCCCAACTTTTCATGGGATGATCACGGAGGATCCTGATGCCTGCCTATTCGAGTTTGATGTCCTCTGCAAAGGGTAGGACTACACCACTGAACCTCAAAAGATAAAATTTTTCCCTTCTACTATGAAGGGAGCAGCCTTGAGATGGTTCATGGGTCTAGGCGGATGTACTATTAACTCTTGGGATGACATGAAAACTTCCTTCCTCACAAGATATCAAGACTTTTGCAAGACTAGGGAACTAAAAGATGAAATATTTAAGATGGCTGCAAAGGATAATGAAACTCTAGAAGAATATGTCGAACAGTTTCATTATAATTTGCAGAGATCTCCACACACCACCTTACCAAAAGAAGTCCTAAGAGCTATCTTAATTAAAGGAATGAAAGAAGAATGGATAGAAAATCTAAATTTAATGGGGAAAGGAGATATTTCTCAAGAAGATTATGATGAAATCGTTCGCTTGTGTATCAGACGTTTGCGAGGAAGCACACACATAGGAATAGGAAGTCGATATCCTATGACTATGGGAAGAAAACCACACAGTGGAGGCATAACACGAATGGAAATTGGTAACCTCCTGGAAAATTTCAAGACAGACATCCTGGGTACCCTCACAATGCAACTGGACATCCTACAAGCTAAAAAGAAGCAAGCCTTAACAGAACATAACTTGGCCATTTTCTGCCCATGCTGCCGAAAGAAGCACAGCCAACGGGAGTGTCCATTGGACATGGTTCATACATGCGTTATTTGCACCAAGGGTCACACCACTAAATAATGTTTGCCACTTTCAGGGCTGAAAGTAGTTTTCAAGGAAGAAGAAGAAGAGACAGAGCCAGTATATTTAATCAACTAGTGTCGACAGTGGCAGGCCAAACCCACAGATATGTCAAAAGACACATCCCAGTTCTTTCCTTCTTCACCATTTAATCAACAACAGAACCCTGGTGTAGCATTGCAAGACCAATCACCTTACTCGAATTGGTAATCCTAGCTATTCCCTATGACACCGTGGCCAACTCAATCCTTTCCAAGTAATGGCTAGCCAAATTCTCCTTTTACTCATGTTTGGCAACGTAATCCCTATCCGTCCCAGTGGCCTGCCTCCACTTCTTAAAATCTGAATTGGTCTCTGAATTGGCACCAACCTTTGGGGATATCCAATACACCTATGGGGACAAGTCCTAAACCTCAACCTGCATTAGCAACTCCATATCCATTACAGAAAAATCCTCAGCCTCTTCTGCACCCTCAATTGCCAGCTCAACCAAATCCGAATCCCAATAACAAACCGGTTCAGCTGGTGCAAATTGTCGGAAGCTGAGGTTATGAGATTGAAAAAAAAATGTAATGAACTAAGATTGAGGTCGGCACATATCATCACCCTTGAGGAAAACAGGGACCAGCCATCAATTGAGATCGAAAACCCACCTGTACATATATCACCAACTGTAATTGATACAAAAATAAAACAAGGAGAAGAGACAGATTAGCATAAAGATCCTAAGAAATCATAGTCACTTCTCCCCCATTCCTTGAAAGGTTAACACTACCTAAACCAATGGTTTATCCAGATTTTAATCTTGTTGGGGAACTAAAAAATCTTTGTATTAAGATTCCTCTCCTCCAGGCCATCCAAGATATTCCCATTTACGCTAAAACAATTAAAGAGCTATGTGTAAAGAAGCCTGTGAGGAAAGAAAAAACTTCTCCCACCATTCATGTTGTAGGGACCTTATTTGATTTGTTCTTGGGAGGGGAAACTCTGGTAAAGTATGAAGATCTTGGGAATCCCATAGTTACAGTTCAAATATATGGCTGCTCCTTTCCCAATACACTAATTGATCTGGGTGTGGCCATTAACATCTTAACAACAAAAGCCTGTCAAACACTTGGTATTATAGCTCTGGAACCAACCACCACCCTACTAAAACTTGTTGATCATTTGGTGGTAAGGTCGGAGGAAATTTTACAGGATATTATGGTTTTTGTTGACTCACGGGAGTATCTAGTAGATTTTCTTGTTATAAACCCAAAGAGTTGATTGGATGGGCACACTCTGATTCTGGGCCGACCTTGGTTGGCAACAGTTGATGCTTATGTACACTGCTGAGAAGGAAGCATGACCATTGCTAAGGGGGTGCTGTAAAAAATCTTGTTTTATATCCTCCTTCGAAACCAAGTCTGCTCATTGTAAAAATATGTTAACAACCACGCGCATACCTGGAAGAAAGAATCTGTTCACCACTCATAGTAGCAGAGGCACTTGTATTCAAGGATTAGACTAAAGATGATGTTATCAACAACTTTATCAAATAGCCAACTTATGTGAGCAATGTAAAATGTCAAATGTTAAAAGAATTCTTGATAATGAAGCCTTGGAAGATCCTTTGAAGGATACTGATGATCAACATATCCAAACAACTGTTGTTCATAACACCAAGCCTATTGAAATTGAACCAAATTTTTAAAAATTAATGATAGCCTAGATAGTGATCAACATCAAAAGCTCATTCAGGTCCTACAAAAGGGGATTTTTCCCAGGATTATCTTGACATGAAGGGTATAGACCCACAGTTGTGAACACATCACATCTACACCGAAAAGGATGCTCGTCCTATCTGGCAGCCTCAGTGGAGATTGAATCCACATCTCAAGGACATTGTAAAAGAAGAGTTACATAAGCTGTTGGATGTGAATTTCATTTATCCTATTTCGGATAGCAAATGGGTCTCTCCATTGGTGGTTTCCCCCAAGAAAACGGGAAGTGGCATATCTGTGTGGATTATCGGGAATTGAATAAGGCAACACAGAAAGATCACTTCCCTCTTCCATTTATTGATCAAGTCCTTGATACTTTGGCAGGGAAGCAGTTCTTTTCCTTTCTAGACGACTTCAATGGATATAATCAGATTCAAATCACCCTGAAAACCAAGATAAAACAACCTTCACCTACCCCTGGGGTACATTTGCTTACAGAGCGTTACCATTTGGCTTATGCAACACCCCAATGACATTTCAAAGAACTATACTCAGCATTTTTGTTGATCTGATAAATGAAGGACTTGAAGTTTACATGGATGACTTTACTCCCTATGGGGATGATTTTAATCAAGCACTACAAACATTAGAAAAGGTTTTAGAATGATGCATTGCTACTAGGTTGTGTTCAAGCAATGTCAAGTGTCACATGATGATAACCGAAGGCATAATATTGGGACATTATATTTCTGCAGCAGGGATACAGGTAGATCCAGCAAAGTAATTCTTTTAATACCTACACTGTGTACTCAGATAGAGGTACGTAGCTTCTTAGGATATGTAGGCTATTATCACAGGTTTATCAATAAAAATTCACAAATTGTTGCGCCTTTATATGCTTTAACTAGAAATGTTGATTTTAAATGGTCTGACAAATGTGACACGGCTTTTACAGGTTTAAAGAAACTATATCGACGACACCAGTATTACATGGACCAAACTGGGAGCTTCCTTTTCACATATTGTTGGCTTTGTGGGCCCTGACCTAGGTTCAACATTAGTCAGCCAAACAAATCCCTACACTACTGGCCCTTTTGACATTAGCCCGCACAAGGCGGACCAAAATCTCACCCAAAGCAGTATGGGGGGATGATGGAACCAAGTTTCCGCACCTTGAGATGGTCGTGATGTTGGTTTATACCCCCTGCTCTTGCCTTCACGCAGGTCACTAAGCTTTAAGGCTTATCGATCTGCCCTCTATCCCACCCTTCAATACCTTCGCGAAGGTGTATGATTGACCTTCGCGCAGCCCTAACCAACGGTTTAGGTACTTTCACGCTCCTATGATGATGTATTGTATAGGTTCCCAAGTTATCTCAAGTGTTTTACTTATTCTACCAATCAATTACAGTTATTGTCGCGTAAACTTATATTCTTACTTGCGTTCAATTAATAGATATAATCACATACATTCACACATCAAATAAACATTGTAATATAAACCCAGATCGTAATGTAATATAATAATATGCATTAACAAAGACTAAATACATAGTAATTGCATAATACTTCTCTTTATTGATATCTCCAGTTTAATACAGACTCTATCCACCCTACGCACACAACTGCAGGGGTCCGTGCACTCAGCTGCAAACTTCTACCCTAGGCCTCTACGCACTCAGCTGTAGAGCCTCTACCTACGCTAAGACCCGAAAACACTTAGACTTCTCCAAGCTAGATCACTCTGTAGAAACCATCTCAACTCTACTTCGCTACTAACTACTTAGAGCTTACTTACTTAGCTCCTTTTTATACAATCCCATGGTTCGCGGACCATGGGTAGATCTTTACAGCCGACTTGACACTTTACAAAATAAGGGCGGAAAACCCTTTATGACTCTTGACACCTTCACACTCCACGATCACAAAATGTAGAGACTTTACAAATTTATTACAAAATTTTCCCAAAACATGGACTTTTAGCCCCAAAATTGCTCTTAGGGGAACCTGTTCCCAACAGGCCCCCAACACAAACATGGTGACTCACCCTTGAGTCACTCTGCAGGCACGAATATCTTGGTACAAAGACCTCCCAACTCGACTTGTATGACTGCCACCTCGGCGGTGCATTTCGCGGCTGCCTGCTTCACTTCTTTGACCAATTGCTTTGTCCCTAGTCATGAACTATCAGCCTGAAGCTTCTGATGAGTTGCCTGTAGACTAACAAGCTTGGCTTCAATGGAGGTTGTGACCAAATAGGCCTCGTCCAACCAAGGCTTCAAGTGCGCCTTTAGCACTGCCTCTTTGTGCTGAGCTGCATCTACTTGTTCCTTCAGTGTTTAGGCCTCCTGCAGCTTCGCAAGTCTCTGTGTGAGGGTGACAGTGCGCGTTTTTCCCTTCACCTCGTCATAGCACTGTTGCAGTTCTGACGCCCCTGTCTCCAGCCTTTGTACATTTAGGATCTTCTTGCAGACTGGTTAGTACTTCGAACAACTGCTCAAACATCCTTGTGCAATCTGATACTGCATTGTCTACCGTCACTATCGCCTCTGCGACAGCGGTTGCCCGCTGCTCCTTTACTTCCGGCGGAGTTGAAGGCTGGACCTTCAACTATAACTCTACAATCTGGAGGTTTAGCTCTAGTTGAACCTTGGCCAACTCTGTGCGAGTGTCGCGCAACCCTGTAGCAAGTTTTTGAATGCACACCTCTACCAGTTCTGCCTCAGGAATGGCCAACTCCGGATCCATTCAGCATGCTTCCTCTACGACCTGAACTATGTGCTTGTTCCGGTGGGTTACATTGTTCACGGTGGTGATGGAAGAGTCTCGCTGTAGGGCCATCTGCACATTATTGATCTTTTGTGCACTGATCACCTGCAAAGCGCATTGTTCACGGGCCCTCACCTCCGCGATCACCCTATCCTGCAGTAGGTGGAGTGCCTCACCAGGAAGCCCTACCAAGTTTAACCCTATTCCATTGAGGGTGCTAAGAGTGAGACTGTCAGCTTCGATCTCTGTTGTTAGTGCTCCCTCCAATAGCACTATCGCTCGGGATTCCTTCACATGCAACATCCTGACGGCTTCTAAAGTACCGATGGCAAGGCTGGTAGACGCTGCACCGGTCTCTGATGCACGGATCTGCAACTCATGTAGACCCGTCTAGATGGCCCCCAATGCTTGTTGTTGTTGCTACTCAAACTAGTGTAGTACATCTGTGGTGACATCCCGCACTGTATCTCTAATGTCGTTCAAATCTCCCTCTGTTAGGGTGATTGGGTCCAATGACGTCTTATTGGCCTTGGATTTCTTCCACGTCCCAACTTTTTCCTGTCCTCTTGGACATTTGATACAGAATGACGCCATCTACGAGTCCACTCCACGCTGCTCTGTTTGCTCATCCGTTTCTTCCTATGTTTCAGGCAAGGGCGACCTCAGACCTTTTTCAGAGTTGCGCTCTGCTCCTCCTATCTGCCCTTCCACCTATTGTGCGGCATCGTGCTCTGCCTGGGCCTTATCATTGACCTCCTTCCTCCTCTTCTCGGCTAGCTGCGCCATCTTGAGCTTGGCCTCCTCCTTTTTGCGCTGTGCAGCGGACTTGCTCGACCCCATTGCCAAGTCTAAGGCAGTGCACCACTCTGCCAGCCAGTGATCAAGAACTGCATTGATCGTGTCATCAGTTTCCAAGTAAGGAAATTCATGCCACTTCTGCTCAAGGTCCTTCCATGCCCTGATAAATACATGGTGAAAGTCTGCCTTGAAATCCACGTACTCCTGCAGTTTTTCAAAAACAGCAGGCGAAAATTACGGCTTGCGATAGATAGCCATGTGTATATTCATTTCTGTCAAGATCCAAAATATCTTGTTATCCTTGATGCACTGAGCATCCTTGGTCACCCACCGCGAAGCGTACTTCACCACTTCTTGTAGGTCTGGTATGACCGAGGGGAATTGATTGTCTTCAAGCAGCTCCTAGGCTACCAACACAGTGGACAGCAAGAGCCATGCATAGTGGAAGGTATTGTTGAGCTCTTGTGCCTCGCAGCAATTTATGAGGAACTCACCACAGATATATCACGCCCAATTAAATTGAACTGCTTCTATGCATTGGGCCGCTAGAGCGACACCGGGTGTCGGCACTTCATTTGCACGACACTTCCACATAACTTTTCCTGCCAAAATCTACGTGGCCACATTGACTATAGGATCATGGATACTCGAGATGGCATAACCTCACGGCTTCTTTGCCAGCTTGAATTTCTCCTTCATGGTCTCTACGAGGGTATGCTCGCCACCTTTTTCGCCAAACATCATGGTCGGATTTTCCCCTGTATATGGTAGCCGTGTGATCCTATGGATCAACATGTCAGTGATGGGTATCATCTCCTCTGGCCATAAACACCCATCATGCACCAAGCATAGCAGCTGATTGATTACTAATAATGTAATGGGCGTGCGATTGTAGTGCAGCACCCATAGCAGGTTGAGTAGACTTGCCTTGTCTACACCCTTGAGCCACTTCCATGGTTCCAACATAGTCATCCCGGTGGTTGTATGAACAACGTGGTGCATTAACTGGTCTATCACCAAGTGAGGGAACTTCTTAGTGTCATCTAAGTCCCAGTATTCCAATTTCAACAGTGGAACCCACCCCAAGCACAGTCCTTCAAAGAAAATCTCATCCTAAAGCAAAGGTGTGTGCAAGGCGACCTTGCTTTCATCAACGTCCTTCGGCACCTTGGTCTTGCCCTTACGTGGAGGGACATATTCGGGAAACTTAGTAATAGGGTCAGAACCCTGTACTTCAACGTCCTCCAATTCCACCCCCATATCCTCATCATCCATCGAGATGTCCTCAATCTCTTCCTCCTCCAGTTCCACTTTAATAGTTTTTCCCTTTTCCTGTGCGGTGGGCTTGTCCTTCTGTGGGTTTCTTCTAGGCGACATGCGCACTGCTGTCGTAGCCTGCTTGCCTTTCTTATCCTTCATAATCTCCTTGGTCGGGGTAGGATTTGGTCAAGGCATCCATGGTGACTTGGGGACTTCAGCTAGTATCTCTGCAACCTCTGGAGTAGCTCCCTATGCCTCCATAACAACTTCTGGCATAGCCCCCTTAGTTGTCACTGCTTCAGTGTCCATAGCTTCTGATCCTAGGATAATATCATGGATGATGTTGTGACTGAACTTTGGAAATCGATCAAATGCTCGCCAGTCAAGAAATTCTTCGAAGAATGTGTGGTTCATGCACATCTGAGAGCTCACTAACTCAATGCTCAAAATGCCAAGTGTTTTTCATTGGGCAGCCACATGTAATTTATAGGCCATTTTGAATTCAAATCCAACCGTTCCCCCAAAATTCGATTCATTAATGCGAGATTAGCGGCCGATTTTCAAGGATCTTACCCATAAATTTCATCTTAAATGTCACCCCCCACTCCATTTGGCCGCAGTCTCATTGTCAAATCATGAACAGTAACTTTAACGGTCACTTTCCGACTGACCTATGTGCTTTTTCCCTAGGTAGCGTAGCTCTCTCTACGCTGTTGCAAACCCTGTGACATCTCCTCGTTCTGCGCAATCCCTCGATCGCATAGTTTCCCAACCCAAGAAGTGTAGTTTATAGTCCCACGCCTCCTTTCAGCTGCTTGGAGCGCTAAGACTATGCTACCTTCATATAGTCACCTGGCCTGATCATCGGTGTATGGCTTCAATCAACTGCCATTCACCTTTCTTGGGAAGGGATATCCATTCAATTTAACCAACTGAATTGCTCCACCATTGGTAATCTCCTTAATGACATAGGGCCCTAGCTAGTGCATCCTAAATTTCCCTGGAAATTTATCAAACTTGTTGTCATATAACAAAACCAGATCATTTACCTTAAAGGTGCGCAATTTAATGTGTCGATCATGCCATGCTTTTTCGCACTCCTTTTGTACCTGTTGGTGAAATCCAACCAGAAACCTTTCTTCCTCAAGCTCAGCAAGGTACGCGAGCCTCTCTTCCAGGGCTCCATGATCCATCATACTCATGAATGCTGCTATGTGCAGAGTAGGCACAATGTATTCCATTGGCATCACTGGTTAAACACCATATACAAGCCTGAAGGGTGTTTATCCATTCAACTTTTTGCACGTTGTTCGATAAGCCCATAGTACTCTGGGTATGTACAGGTCCCAATCATTTTGCTAAGCATTGCAAACCTTGGTCAGCACGCTCTCCAGTACCTTATTGAATTCTTCGACCGTCCCATTAGCCTGTGGGTGATAAGGCGTGCTTTTTTGTGATATACTTGAAATTCTGACATCAACGCACTCATCATTTCATTCAGAAAGTGTGTACCACGATCATTCATAAAAATATTTGGACACCCAAATCACATGAGTACATACTTAAAGAGAAACTTCATGGTGGTCGCGCCTATGTAGTCCTTCATAGGCTGTGCCTCTGGCCATCAACTCAAATACTCAGTTGTGGTGATAATGTACCGCGCACCCATCTTCTTTCCTTGAGGCTGAATGCGTCCCACAAAATATATTGCCCATTTCTCGAAAGGTTGTAACGTCATCTGTGGGTTCAGAGGCAGCTCATCTCTTTGCAATGGCCTACCAATCCTTTGACACAAGCCACATGCCCTGCAGTGGGCTTTTGAATCCTTATGGAGGGTTGGCCACCACAACCCTGCACACAGAATCTTCTGCACAGTCGCCCTTCCTGCATAATGCCCTCCCGTAGCACCCCCATGAGCGTCCGTGAGGATACTGCTTCTTTCAAACTCTGGTACATATTGTAGTAATACTTCATTAGACCCCATTTTGTACATATGTCCAGCAATGACAAAAAAGTTTGTCACACGCACCAACTCCATTTTCTGTTGGGTGGTGTAGCCTTCAGGGGCAGTTCCTGTCGTTAGGAAGTGTATGATGTCTTCAAAGTGACCATCTGCGATGTGCACTGAATATAGCTGCACCTCAGGCAATCCTTCCTCTAAAATAGTGGGCTCTTCTCCCATTTTGATGCATGACAGATGGTCTGGTCCCACATTCAATCGTCCAGGCTTCACAATAACTTCAAAATCATACTCCTGGAACAATAACAACCACCTGCATATTCTCCCCCCCAACACAGGCTTATTGACCAGGTATTTCAACGTAGAATGATCTGTATACATCTTAAAATGTCCACCCAGCAAATAGTGTCTAAACTTCTGGAGCGCGTATACCATGGCTAGTCCTTCGCGCTCGGTGGTGGAATAGTTCTTCTCAGCCTTGGATAACTTCTTTTTTCCGAATGCTATAGGATGGTATAATTCTCCTTTGCCAGCCTATTTCAGTACTCCTCCCAGTGCTATACATGACGCGTCTACATGTACATGAAACTCCTTCTCCCAGTCTTGGAAGACTAAAATTGGCATGGTGACCATTTTTCCTTTCAGCACATCTACACTTTTTTGACAGTCCTCGTTCCAATAGAATGTGACATCCTTTTTCAACAACTTCTCCATAGGCACGGTGATCTGGGCATAGCCCTTGATAAACTTCCTATAGTACCCAATATGTCCCAATGTTGCACACATTTGTTTCACACTCCTTGGTGCCTCGAGGTTAATTATCACTACGATCTTCGCAAGGTCTACCATCAATCCCTATTTGCATACCACATGACCAAGAAGAATTCCAAAAGGGACACAAAACAAACATTTCTTCAGATTGAGCACAATCTGGTACCTTCGACTAGTATCTATCATTAAGCGCAAACTTGCCACATGGCATTTTACCAACCCACACACAATCCAGTCATCAAAGTACACCTCCAAAAACTTATGAATGAAGTCTTTGAATGCAGCAATGACTACGCAGAAAAAAATCGCAGGCGCATTGTTTAATCGGAAAGGCATTATGTGTACTGAAAACATCCCCATTCAGTCACGAAGGTTGTCTTGCTTCTATCTTCAAGCATGATTTTGATTTGATGGTACCCAAAGAACCCATCAGTGAAGGAGTACGCTTCCTGGCCACCTACATTATCCAATACCTCATCAGTGAATGGAGTCAGGAAAGGATCATGCACGCAAGCATCATTCAACTTCCTGAGATCTACGCATATCCTTATTTCATCCTTCTGCTTCTTTTCCTGTACCACCATTGGGTTCACCCAATCATATTCCTCTACGGGCTCAATGATGCCTGCCATGAGCATCTTATCTAACTCTAAGCAGACCTTCTCCTTATACTTCGGATTGAGATGGTAAGGTCTTTGCTTGACCAGCTTCACGTCGGGTTTTAACGTGATCTTCATAATGCCCAAGTCTCCTATTATCCCCTTTAACTCTGTAAACTTGGTAGGGAACAAATCCTGGTATTCACGAAGCAATTCAGAGACCTTATCTACCATCGTGCCATCCCAATAATCTCTGATCTTCGCGAATTTGGGCTCCGCCTCCGTACCAATATTTACGTGTTTCATTTTCAGTGGTGCAGTTATATCGGGATTCTCGACCTGTGGTCCCTCGACCTCATGGTGACCCTCAGTTTCAGGGATATTAATCTTTTGGGGGTCCTTGTCTTCTTCAACAGCCACATTATAGCATCCCAACATGTGGCTCAGCTGAGTAGTCCAATCGGGTTGAATCAGATCCAAAGGATCCTGTGGTATCCTAAAGATCGCTGCTTTAACTTCTTGTAGCGCTTCGTCAATACAGTCAAACCCATCTTCAAAGTTGAACGTCATTATGAACCCTTCACGCAAAATATCCCATTCTTTTGTGCCATGGCGGAGCTCTGTCTCCAAGTACCATTTCATCGGGATGACATCCAGGGTGTGACAGAACAAGTGCACCCATTCAGGTTGGAGCTCCGGTCCATAGGCCTTAGCCCATTTGGCCAAGTGTTCACATGAATCATCCTTATCATCATACTTGTCTGTCACTCATACCTTTGGCTTCCCAAAGAGTGTTCTCATCATCCTCCTATATTCATGCCAATCATCAAAAGTACCCTTGTGCATACCCCACCATCTCGCGGGCATAGCGCGCAATTCCCAGTCCAAACCTGGAAGCGTTGCTTCTCTGGTACTTCCCTCTCAAATGCATCCAAAAACACATCCACATCATTCAAGCCATCATAAGTTGGAAGATTTCTTACCTCTGACAACACACAACGCATCGACCAGGTCATCATGTTATAGCTCAGCGTAGGTACTTCATGTAGGCGATTCTTCCAGTGCTCTAATTCTTCATCCAAGTCTGAGGTGTAGGAACTCTCGCGATCCCATGTAATTTGTCCATCTGCTGATCTCGCGCTGTTATCTTATATATGCAATCCAAATCATCATTGCTTTTGTAATTGTGGACTCGTTTAGTATAGTTCAATCCTTCTGCAGGATCTACGGGTACTATTATGCGAAGCAATTTCTTTTCAAATATCATCTTTCACTTCTTTAAGTTGATTACCTTGTTCATCCCAGTAGCCCAATCCACGCTAAGGAGCGTAGGGTAGGGGTTGTTGTCATCCACAATTTCTATTACTTCAAAATCAGCCAATGCACTCACGCCTTCAATATGTATAGTTACTCCGTGCAACCGTCCCATGGGGATGATCTTCTACTGATTTTCCCTTAACTAAATCGGAGACCACTACAACGCGGGTCTCCCCATCCACTCCCAATTTTGCTTTGGCAAAACGTTCACGTCTCACCCCAAATCTATAATGACTTGATTTATTTCATAGTATCCTATCTGCGTGGTGAGTCTCATCTCACGTCTCATCCTTGCCTTATGTTTACCAATATTTCGTACCACGTTTGGTTCACCTAGAGTGTTTTCAGCACATCTATTTATAAGTTCCTGCAACCCCTTCACAGCCTTGTTATCGCGCAGCAACTTCATGCAGGTCTCTAGAAAGTTCGTAAGCATAGAAAGGTCCATTTTCTAAACAGGTTTATCCCGGTTCCCTGAGGTAGAGGCCTCAATGAAGCTCTTCTTTGCTTCCATGAATGTTTCATGTGCGTGCTCCAAATCAAATTCAACCTCCTTCTCTGGTGTTTAGCGAACCCACGCACTATCTTTAGGTTGTTCCCCTTATCGTCGCCCATTGCAATTCCACTTCGGAGCACTATATTCACATTCGTAACTTCTTCGCGAGGCTCAGCCCTCATCATCTGCAGGTTCTGAGTCTACTGCAGAGGTAGCAATCCTTTGTCGTGTATCCTTGCTATCAGTGTAGGATAGTCCTCAGTCTCATGATCAAACTGAGTACAATATTTTCACGACGGACGCATTAGGTTAGTGCATTCATGGAAATAGTGTCATGGTCCTCCACAATTGTAACAGATCAGCTGTCCCCAACCTCTGCCAGGTCCTCCTCTGCCTCGACCTTGTCCATGCCCCTGAAAGTCTGTCTGTGCCATCCCAACGCCTTGGTCAGGAGGTCGTGTTTCTTCCTAAACTCTTTAGGTAGGTGTTCTATCCATCATCAATTCATAACTTCGGCAATTTCACTCATCATGCCCTACCGACCTACAAAAGTTGCAGAACAGTTGTTCTGGTGTTTGTACAAACTTCTGCAGTAAATGACAATTATCAGTCATTTGTTTCCCTGCTACCTGACATATAGCGCACTACAACGTAGGCCCCACACTCGGCCCTTCTTGGGCTTCTAGCCTTAAAGGCATTGGTCCTCCTCCTGCAATATAGTTCGCAAATACCGAGCAATGGTCTTTATCATGCCCCTGACCTTTAGATTTCAGGCACCATATCTCTTCGCACACCTCTGGCCGAACTGCTCTATCCTGATTTGAACTTTTCATTTCGAGGCAAAGGTTTTTAACTGAGCATGGGTCTGTTGAACCCCCAAACTCAGATCTTGCATTGATGTTTCATGCAGTCTTATTGAAATCTCAATGGCCTCTGCCTAAGTCGTAATCTTCTGTTGTGACAGCGCAACCCTTAGGTGAGGTAGGAATGAAGGCACGAACCATTCGCAGTGTTGCCCATTTGTTAAATTGATGTTAACTTCATGGATTGTACACTTTAACCTCTGATCCAACTCCCAAGGTGTCACACCTGATTTCATCGTGATTTCCTTGAACCCCACAATTGATTGCGCCTCGGATTTAGGCCTACTAAACTCTTTATTCAACGCAGTCTAGATCTCTGCCAACGCAGCATTTGGGTTATCATTAGAGTACTTGATGTACCAAGTTAGTGCGCGATCCTGCAGAGCACTAACCAAAGTCACCTTCTTCATGTGATCGTCTATGATGCCTTGTGCCTCCCATATAGCTTTTACGACAAACCAGAACTGGTCCGGGTCCTCATTTCCCAAGCCCTTAAACAATGGCAGCTTCACTGAATCCGCCATGTTGAACTGTGGTGGAGGTGGTGGTGGTGTGGGAGAAGTCGCAGGTGACGGTGGTGAAGGTGGAGGTGGTAGTCGCTGGAACCCTTGTTTCATCAACTGAACTACACTTCGCGAAGAAGCCTATACTACTCCCTCGTCATCACTCAAAGGAGGTGAAATAAGTGGGCTATATTCAGGACCCTTTCTTCCTTCTTTCCCGTAAGTCTTTCCACTTCACATAGCTCCAAACATCAAGGTAGCTGCATAACCCGCTTTTCGCACAATAACATCTTAATCAAAGTATTTAAAGACTTCAAGTACTTACCTCGCAGATGTTTGAAAAATCATCGCTCCGCCTCGCTGTAATGATTGAGGTATAGACCACGAATTTAGTCACAAACCCTCCTATGATACAATTGAGCCAATGATCGACAGCATGAGCGATCTTATCCTAAGAGGCTTCTAGTCTCTCGATTAACTCTAGGGTCCAAACAGTAGGACAGTCAAGCCTCCACCTTCCTTGGCTATCTGCTAGCTTCGCAATCCACTCATATAACTCAACTGGAAAGGAACAAAAAAAGACCTCGTGGATTTCTATATAAAGGTACTTGTCTAGCCACTTTTCCTTCGTCAGCTGCAGATTTTTGTTCTCCCGCGTCGCGAATTCGTGGATCTTCCTATCCAACCAGCCTTTGATCTCTTTCTTAGTTGGATTCCAGTGATACGACATCACACATCTCTCATGCAAATTCCCAGACCTGACAACGAAACCATTTGTTGGCTTTGTGGGCCCTGACCCATGTTCAACGTTAGTCAGCTAAACAAATCCCTACACTATTAGCCCTTTCGACATCAACCCGCGGAGTGTGGACAAAATCTCACCTAAAGCAGTATGGGGGGATGTTGGAACCAAGTTTCCACACCCTGAGATGGTCGTGATGTCGGTTTATACCCCCTACTCCTGCCTTTGCATAGGTCGCTAATCCTTAGGGCTTATCGATCTACCCTCTATCCCGCTCTTTAGTACCTTCACAAAGGTGTACGATTAACCTTCGCGCAACCCTAACCAGCGATTCAGGTACTTTTTCACTCCTATTATGATGTATTGTATAGGTTCCCAGGTTATCTCAAGTGCTTTACTTGTTCTACTAATCATTTACAGTTATCGTCGCGTAAACTAATATTCTTACTTACGTTCAATTAACAGATATAATCACATACATTCGCACATCAAACAAACATTGTAATATAAACCCAGATCGTAACGCAATATAGTCAGATGCATTAACAGAGACTAAATACACAGTAATTTTAGAATACTTCTCTTTATTGATATCTCCAATTTAATATAGACTTTATCCACCCTACGCACACAGCTGCAGGGGTCTGCGCACTCAATTGTAGACTTCTACCCTAGGCCATTGTGCACTCAGCTGCAGAGCCTCTATGTATGCTAAGACCCAAAAACACTTAAACTTCTTGAAGATAGATCACTCTGTAGAAACCGTCTCAACTCTACTTCACTACTAACTACTTAGAGCTTACTTACTTAGCTCCTTTTTATACAATCCCATGGTCTGCGGACCATGGGTAGATATTTACAGCCGACTTGACACTTTACAAAATAAGGGTGGACAAACCTTTATGACTCTTGACACCTTCATGCTCCGCGACCACAAAATGTGGAGACTTTACAACTTTATTACAAAATTGTCCCAAAACATGGGCTTTTAGCCCCAAAACTACTCTTGGGGGAACCCATTCCCAACACATATCCACGGACGCATCAGATGCAGTAATAGGCACTGTCCTTGGCTAGGAGGAGCACATAAAACCTTATGCTATATATTATATCATCAAAAATCTTACTGCTGCTGAACTTAATTATACAGTCACAAAAAATAATTCTTAGCTGTTACTTATGCCATAAACAAATTTAGACATTATATAACTAGCTATCTAGTTTCTTTGTATACTGATCACTCTAACAACCCTATCATGAATGGTCAAGCACTTGTTGGCTATTGATTTTGCAGGAGTTTGACATCACTATCAAAGATTGTCTGGGGAATGAAAACCAAGTCACTGATTTTCTGTCTCAAATCCCAAAGATAAATGATCCACTAGCAGTGGACGAACAATTTTCCAGATGAGTATTTGTTTGCTGTAGCAGTCAAGACGCCATGGTATGCAGATGTAGCAAACTATCAGGTGGTGGGGAAGCTGCCCAGGCATTTGACAATAAGGGAAAGGTAACAAATTTTCCACCGTAACGCCCGATTCTCTTGGATTGGCAGATATCTTTTTCACACATGGTCTGATATGTGTATACACAGATGTATTCACAAGGATGATATTTATGACATCCTGAAGGCTTGCCATGATGAGCCCTACGGGGGACACTTCGTAGATCGTAGGACAGGGCATAAGGTACTACAGATGGGCTATTATTGGCCCACTATTTTTAAAGATGCTAAGAAATATGCCCAGGCTTGTGATAGCTGCCAAAGAATGCGCTGGCCTGGAAAATCTGATGAAATGTCGCTACAACCCGAAGTGGTCATAAAACCCTTTGAATTATGGGCATTGGACTTTGTTGGCCCATTCCATCTGCCATCAAACCAAAAGGCCTACATACTGGTTGCCACATATTATGTGACGAAATGGGTAGAAACAATAGATTTGCCAAGAGCTACAGACGAAGTTGTGATTAACTTCCTTTTTGGGCTATTTGTGTGGTATGGTTTACCGCAAGAAGTGATAACAGATGGGGGAGGGTAATTTTTAGGACACAAGATTACAACCACTCTCAGAAACCATCACATTACACACATGATCACTTCCCTGTATCACCCGCAAGAGAACAGGCAGGTTGAAAGCACCAGTAAGGTCATCAAAGCAATTCTTACCAAGACAGTCTCAACACATCAGTGAGACTAGGCTGCTAGAATACCATAGGCCTTGTGCGCCTATCGCACAACTTGGAGGAATACTACTGGATATTCTCTGTACCAACTTGTGTTTGGAAAAGAACCTATTTTTCCTATTGAATTCAAAATAAAGACTCTAAGAACAGCTCAGGAAGTGGGACTGGATCTAACAGAAGCCCAAACCAAGTGACTTCAACAAATAAATGAATTGGATGGGGCTCAACTACTTGCTCTGCAACAAACTGCAATCATTCAACATCAAAGGGAAAAGTAGCAGGACAATCTTATAAAAAATAAGACATTTCATAAAGGAGATTGGGCACTCCTCTACGACTCTAGATTCCAAGACTTTTCGGGCAAGTTACAAACAAGGTGGCTCGACCCTTATGAAATTCAAGAATTACATAACAATGGTACTCTCACTTTGACTACCATTGATGGGTCTGGCCATTCTTTCAAGGTGAATGGGTATCGGGTGCGTCTTTATCACAAACCACTCACCAAGGAGTCTTTTTGCCAATAGGTACGTGAGGACCCCACCATGAAAATTTTAGCTGCAGGAAGTGATGACCCAACAGCTTTGCTCTCGTAAAATTGTGTCTTTCTTTAACTGTAAATAACGTATACTTTTTTCCAATTGATTGTGATTCAATTAGGCATCACCATGTAAATATGAGGATTTTTCTTGTCTTTAGGTGTTTGGTAAGTGTTGTTCAATCGATTGAACGATTTCTCTTCAATCAATTGAACACCACTTATGATTGTGTTTGTGTTGTTGTTCAATCGATTGAATTATTGTTGTTCAAACAATTGAATAACACTTATTTTTTTGTTTGTGTTGTTGTTCAATCGATTGAACGATTGATGTTCAATAAATTGAACAACACTTATTTTTTTGTTTGTCTTGTTGTTCAATCAATTGTATGATTGTTGTTCAATCAATTGAACAACACTTATTTTTGTACGTGAGTTGCTTTTCAATCGATTGAACGATTTCTATTCAATCAATTGAACAACACTTTGTGTGTCTTTTTGTTTAATCAGTTGAATGATTTTTGTTCAATAAATTGAACAACATTTTTTCGTTTTTACGATTTTGTTGTTCAATCGATTGAACGATTTCTCTTCAATCAATTGAACAACGCATTTTGCATTTTTTGATTTTGATGTTCAATCGATTGAACAATTGTTTTTCAATCAATTGAACAACACGTTTTATGTTTTTACGATTTTGTTGTTCAATCGATTGAATGATTGTGGTTCAATCAATTGAACAACACTTTTTCCATTTTTCGATTTTGTTGTTCAATCAATTGAACAACATGTTTGTGATTTTTCAATTTTGTTGTTCAATTGATTGAACGATTGTTGTTCAATCAATTGAACAACACTTTTGCGTTGTTGTTGTTGTTGTTTTTTTTTTTTGTTCAATCGATTGAATGATTGTTGCTCAATCAATTGAGCAACGCTTTTGCGTCTTTTTCTTTTTTATTCCGCTATTCAATCGATTGAACAATTGTTGTTCAATCAATTGAATGGTGCTTTTGCGTCTTTTTCTTTTCGATTTCGCTGTTCAAATGATTGAACGATTGTTGTCAATCAATTGAACAACATTTTAGCATTTCTACGATTTTGTTGTTCAAATCAATTGAACGGTTGTTGTCCAATCAATTGAACATCACTTTTTGCTTTTTTGGTTGTTGTTCAATCAATTGAACAACACTTTTTGAGTGAATGTTGTTCAATAAATTGAATAGCCCTGATTTTGCTTTTTTTGTGTAGTTGTTTAATCGGTAGAATGAACAACTGTGATTTCTCTTTGCTGTTTCATCGTCAGTCATTCTTTTTGCCATTTTTCTTTCTCTTTTATGTTTCGAATAAAAACCATCTAGTTGGATTTGTGCCTAAGATAAATAAAAACAATAATGTTAATACCATGATGACCTATAAAACCTTTTGATGGTTATCTTTATTCAAAAGCTAACATGGTGCACCTCTATAATGACTGGTTGAATATCTTTTCTTTGGACACATCATAAAATGATTTATTATTTTAATACCATGTTGGTTTATCTTTCACACTTTCAAATGGATAAATCCCTTTGATATGATGATGTGGGGGTAAAAATATAAACTTTCATTGGCATTTTTTTTACTTCTTACACCATCCCTGACTCTCAAGGAGTAAATGAGCCTCCCAATTTTTACAATAAAAGCATCAAAATATGAAAATATGAAAATACAGAAATATGAAAATGCAACCAACATTGTCTTAAAGAGGACAGGGGGTCTCAGTACGAGCCAGCCTACCATGATCATAAGGATGTAACATGTGACATTCCATTTTAGCCACCAAACCAAGGTAATGACCTTCTTGATAATTAAAATTGTCAGAAGGACAGGCGGTCTCATCACAAGCCAGCTTGATCACTTTGTTATATCCTGGTGAATGGCACTATGATTATCTGGTCACCAAGCCAACATAGTGGTCTCTTTATGGCAAGAAAAGAAAGAAGCATCTACATACTAAAAAGAGGACTTTGGCTCATTTGTGGGGTTAAAAAGAAACCTTGTCGAGGCTATGAACGCTTGCTAGCAGCAGTGGCTCTGCTTGTGGTATTGGAGTACTATGTGACACTGCGAAATGCTCTTTATTCTATTACCACCTATGGATTCATTTCTAAAGGAAATTTCCCATTTGAACAACATTCCTAAAAAGCCAACATGCATGGTAACTTATATTTTATATTTATTAACACATATATGTCCAATCACTTTAATGAGAGTCATTAATACCTACTGTCGATCATGTGTTTGTTACTAATACCACTTAAGGTAAAAATATTTGGACATAATGATTTAAATCTCTGCTTTAATTTACAGCCATTTCAAATTCGATGACGTGTATTGCTTTAATTGCCTTGTCGTATATTGCACTGCTTTTATTGATTGGTTGCCGGCATTTATGAATTACCAACAATTTCTCTTGTTTTTCCCATGCTTGGAGGACATGGATGCCCTTTTCTCATTGGAGGGGGGATGGTCTGCATATGAACAACATGTGTGACAGTTTATGGATAATTGTTTGATAATTATTAAATTGATTTCTGGTTAAATGATGACATGATGATTGTGTATGTGTAATAATTATCAAAGTATTTCGGATTGAAGGAAGGAAAAAAACCATTATGGATAGCATGTGGATTGATTGTTATCCTGCGTTAAATATCACTGACAAGACAAATGACTTAACTGTATATGATATTAATTCCCAAAACAACGTCATTTCCCTGTTAATTTCTTTAACATTCTCTGTTGTTGTTCTAAACTGCAAAAGTGTGAGAGAAGTGCATGTAAGTGAACCAGTCATAGGAAAACAACAGCCATGGGAGGAAGAGCCATCCAAAACAAACCCACATTGCTCATGGTATCAGACCAAGCTCGTGCAATTCTCGAGCGCGCTGGATGGCTGCAATATTTGAATAAATTTTAGGGATTTCATAAAGAGATGACACTTGAATTTATGTAGAATTTGCAGAATGGCAGCACCATGGTAAGAGGCGGGAATATAACAGTCTCCAAAGAATTCATAGCTGAAGTCACTAGACTTCTAGCAAAAGGAACAAAATGGACAGACAAACATGTCCTTCTATACAATGTGGTCGCAGTATTTAAGGACCCATGCGAGCAATTAGTGCGAAGAGGAAAAGGGATTCACCCTTCAGCGTCAAGACAGCCATGGCAGGAATTGGAAGTCATTTTGTAGAGGTACATCACATGCGACAATCGGCAGGATGTGGTAAAGCCATGCCAAATCAAACTGTTAGCCATTTTAAAACAGAAAATTTCAGTTAACTTGTTGTTCTATTTAAATTCCCTATGGCATGATGTTGCTCATCGAGTTATAAAAGCAAAGGACCCACATACCGTCATCATTCATCATGGGATGATCAAATTGATTATCATACATGGACTCGCCCATCAGCAGCTAACCTGGGACAATATTGTAAATCCTACTCTGGCCCCACCTATAGAAAACCCAGCAACAGAATAGCAAGGGCCAAGAACCCCATGTCCAAAAAGAACACAGAAAAGGAAGAATTCCTCTATGGCCTCAAACCTAGAAAAATGAAGGTGCTTTGTGAGGGTGAAGTTGTAGCGATATACCCCAATTCCAATAAATGAGGCTGGGCCATCTCACACACCACCTCCAAGTCCGCAGAATGACTTCTTGCAAGACTATTGGGAAGAGGTGGCTAGGGTACTAGAAAACATGGGGATATTTGGTGAAGGAAGGGAACAAGCTGAGAATGTTGAAGGACAGAATTGTGCGCCCAACCATTCTGCCTCTGTTGGCAGTCCTAATTATGATCAAACCCTGCCGTTTACTGATACTTTGGAAGAACAAAGGGAACCAATCCCTTCTGTGGAAAAACCCCTTGAAGCAGAAGTACATGCAGAGGAAACCATTGGAGAAGAAAATCAAGCAAAAACTATCAGTCTATTGAACCCCCCAGCTGAAGAAAATCCTACAGATGAAACCCTGGGAGGTGAAAATCAACAAGGAAATGCTATTTTTATGAAGTCCAATGACGACGAGGCCCACCTAGAAGAAAGCCTTGAGAATGATAATTGCTCAGGAGAAATCATTCCATTGGTGTCTCCTAAGATAGAAATTCATGACGAAATAGAACTGGAAGGTGAAGATCCATCGGGAGATACGGTTCCAATTGAACCCCTCCCTGATGTCGAGACAATTCCACCTGAGCATGAACCTGAGGTAAATGCATCAGTACCATCACTAGTCAAAAGTCTCACAACAAAGAAAACCTACAAGTACAAGCTTAGAAATATGCTTGAAAGTTATAGGAAGCAAAAGAGAACAATTGGGCAGCTAAGATAGTGGTTGAAGGAAGTAGTCAGGGTCAGAAAATTGGAAGTGGAAATGGAGACCAAAGGAGCACAGGCAGAACATTGTTCTAGAAAAGATGTTGAAACCCAGACTGAGACTCTTTTGGTTTATTCAAAGGAAACTTAGACAAAGCCATATCTTTTAGAAGACAGTGAAATGCAGACTAAAGACCCCTTGTGTTTGCCCACAAGAGACCCAAACAGACTTCCTTACTATGAACGTTGTCGTTCAAACTGATGCTGAAGAAAACATCCAAGTTGATTATTACATGATTCAAGAAGTGGTTGAGGCTGTTGTTCAGACTGATCCTATGGAAACACAGGATGATGAGGCCCAAACAGAGGAGACACCTACCTACATTCCCCTAGTAAGGGAAGCAGTCATTAGGAAATTGAAGAATGAACTAATTAAGGTCCAGCAAGAATGAACTTAGCACAAAAAGGAAGTAGTGCCCCTACGTGTACATCAATAATTAAGGAAGAAGTTTGAGGCACTCACAGCCACTGAGGATGAGACCTTCTCTCAGTACAAGGCTTAGCAGAAGAAGGTTGAAAAATAACAGGTCAAGTTACAAAAGCCTAAAGAGAAATTGGAGATTGTCTGCTCTCTTTACTCAGATACCCTATGATGTCGAGCTCCTGCTACCAACTATGAATTTTTCCTCCTAGAAAGGTACCTCTTGTTGAAGATCAAAGTTTTTAAAGCTGGAAAGTCTGTGGAAATCAAGACCACCCCAGACTTCATCAAGTGTTTTAGAGAATAGAATGAGAAGGTACAACGCCTCTTGTGTGAACTTCAAATGCATAATTTCTTTTTAGAAGATGATAGAGATAGCAAGCCTGGCCCCTTTATAGGGGATTTCCAATTCCAAGCCTTTCTTTCCTTTGCTAATAACCAGATCAAATGGGCCAAGTCCCATAATACTTTTAGAAAACGAGAATATGGCATCGACCTATGGGTTAGGGGAGAGCCTATAAAACCCCTACATCTCTCTGTCAAGCATAAGAAATTTATGAAGCGAGTTGGTGTTGTGGTCTAATTAGGGACGTTCCACACATACATTATACAAGCAGGGAAGAAGTACTTTTAGGAGATTAAAGAAGAAGCTTTGTCTACAGCCAGAGAAAGGTGGGAAGCCTCCAGCAATACTATAGGGAACAGAGAACCATTTGGATACCGGAATTTTAAAGCTGCCTCCTCTCGCTTCCATAAGTATAGTAACATGGTCTTAACCATGGTGCCTGAATGGATAGGGTGTCAGGATAGAAGCCCAATCATATGGTATCCCCCAAATAGGTACTAAGTGATTATAAATTGACAGATTAAGAAGTAGACCAGGCTTTCGTTGTTCTTAAAAAAAAAAACGGTTACAGAGTTTATAAAAAGGAGGAATATCCTGCCTATTCCCTAACTCAACTGCACCTAAACCATTTGATTGCATGAGGACATGCAATAAGGTAAGCTGGGGAGTATGTTGGGATGAGAAAAAGGTATGTTTTCTCCTTGTAAATAGTTTTATTTAGCATTCGTCTTCACATTTTTATCTTTGTTTTATGGATAAAAGTAGAATAAACAATAGCTGAAGTTGAGTAAAAGCAATTAGTAACAAATTAGATAAATCCAGGCATGGAAAATTGACATTTACTATCTTTATGTGAAGAAGATGTGGATTGGACGATGGATATCCAATCGACAGAACAACAACAACTCGTAAAGGAAAAAGACAACGTCTGAGGCAAAGTAGGACAATGGAAGGCCGGGCAGACCGATGTTATTTTATGATGGAATCAGATTGAGTATTGCGAAATCCTTAGGATCCCCTAATCCTGAGGATTTTTTTTTTTTATCTATTTATTTTTCTACATGTTATATATAAGGCTGAAAGGAAAACTAAATGGCTAGTTCAAAAATTCACATTTTGTAACTATTCTTTTTGACATATAATACTTTTATCTTGGTGATGTTGTAACTCTGTTGCTTATTTTAATGAAGAAGATTGTGTTTAATTCATAATCATATTCTGAGTATCTAATAGCGGGGACTTCTGGAGACTTTGGGCCCAGTCAAGAGAAGATCTATTGCTTCACTTGTGTTATAATCATTTATGTTTATTATTTATTGTTTGTTATTGTTAAGTTAATATCATTCTGATTACCGTGAGGATTGACGATTCTGATTCACATTTGTTGTTTATTCAAGATTCAGATTTAGCCGTGTGTTACATATGCATGATTCTCTTTATTGAATTGGTTATGTTAGTTCTAGCATTATATCGTTGTTTGTTCTGAGTAATTTTATCATAGAGTTCAAAGATAGAATTGATTTCTTTCAGTGAGATGATTATATTGTCATTTGTTGTTCAATTACCATTTGTTGTTTAATTATCATTTGTTGTTAAATTATCATTTGTTGTTCAATTACTATTTGTTGTTCAATTGTTATAGTTATCTTTCATGATTAAATGAGTTAGTTTCAATTCCAATTAAGATTGCCAAGTGTGACTCTTTCCATTTGTATTCAGATTCATTTGCTTTCAGAATAGGTTAAGTAGAATTGTAAAGTGTGTTATGAATTTCTCTTAGATTTATTTCTTTCAGAGTGGTTTGGACTAAATTTAATGAGATATTCATTAGTAATTGCAACGATTCCAATTTATTTCATTATCAGTTAACCTCTGAATTCACTGCATATATAGTGCTGACACTCTTGAAATAAAAAGACTTGCCCTGGGTTGATTATTAATGTTGGAATTAAGATTGTCTGTAAAAAGACATCTTAGTGCACAAACAGGCCATACTGTCAATCAATGTAATGTAACATGGAATTCCAAGGGACCCACTTGTCATATGAAGAGTCATGTAAAGTTGAAAGGTCATTGAAGTCAAACAATCATGAGGGAAGTTGAACAACCACAAGGGTCAGTCTCACCCTTGGCTATAAATACCCCCTCATTTGTACATAGAAAGGACTTTTTTCACCTTGGCTCCTCCCACATAGTCTTGAGAGTCTATAATATTTTCTTTGAGGAGTAAGTAGTGGCTCTAACGTCCCACCCATGGGGTTAGTGATCTATGGTGTATCGATGTGTCTTGGAACTCTCGCTTAATTCAGAAGCCTACTAGTAGGCTAACATGTTTTCAGACATGTGTTGTAATTGTTTGTGAGATTCGTCTTGAACACTTGTAATGCATGTTACTTTAACCTGTGTTTTAACACTTGGATTCATTCAACTTTTCTAATACATATATATTAATGAAAGTGTGTTGCATATGATATTAATGTTGTCCTGCCCATGTTGGTCACCTCCTGGACATGAGACAGAACCTTTCATGCAAACTTGTTATAATTATCGTCGCACTCATGTGGATTTCTCACTGAGTGTTGTACGTGATATCTCCCCTTGTGTGTTGTGACTGTCGCATCCGTGTGGATTCCTCCTCCAAAATTTATGCATGTCTTGTTGTGTTGTGTGTTCCAAATAGAGTTGGATTTCCTTCCATTCGACTTGGGACTCACTCTCACCCTTCCTCTCTTTGGTGAAAGAACCTTAACACAAGTAACATTATCAATCAGTGGGCACATGAACATCACTACTGGAAGACAAAGTAGACCACTCTCTTGTGCTGAAAAGCAAGAGCTAAGGCAAAAGTATAAGATAATGGAAACAGGGCCATCAAACTGGATGGGACTCCCACACCAAACAGTGTGAGGTCTAGTTTGGACTTCATACTGGGGTGATCTCCTGAATGTTGGCGGGTCCAGCACCGTCAACATTTCTGGCACTAGAAGGAGGAACGCTAGTTGTTTATGGATGAGCATCCTCTCACACTCACTCATTTACCATCTGGTCAAGGCAGTAACTCACACTCCCCCTCACTTACGCGCGACTCTTCAGTTGGTTACTTCTCACCTCCCAGGATTGAACACAAAATTCCATATCATCAACTTCTCTCTATCTATCCCATCACCCGCCAGTTCGCGAAAGCAATCGAGTTGATCACAGGAATACAACATCTTCCATATGCATCAAGGAAGCCAAAAACCACTCCCACGGGGGTTTTTGTATCATCACTGAAAGAAGAAGTTATTGCCACACTTGAAGGTCTAGCAGAAGCTGTTGAAGATGGAGAGGAGCCTCCGAATGACAGGGAGAAAGAGACACCCTCGTAATCTTGGGCTCAAACTCCGACACAGGAGGTGGAGGGGAAGGCAGCGGAGGAGGCGAAGGCAGAGACGAAGCAATAGACTCAGAGCCAGAACCATCATATTCTGAAGAAGAGGATGAGGAAGAAGAAGAAGAAGAGATGGTTGACCAAAATATGGAATGGATGACTCAGGGACCATTGGCTCAACCTGGCACTTTGCACGAGATGCCAAAGAGGGTGGAGAGAATGAGCATCAAGTTCAACCCTGATAGCACAGTGAAGGAAGAAGACTAATTTGACAACTTTTACTTGTAGCTGCAGACCCTTGAGGTATGGTACGACGACGTAGCATGTAGATTGTTTCCATGTACCTTGGATGGTCACGCAGCTGCATGGTATCACAGCCTTCCTGCCAACTCCATATAGAACTGGGGTGCATTCAAATGCATGTTTCTTGAAAAAATTGCTGATGAAAAGACCCCATCCATGTTACTCAAAGAATTGGGAAGCCTGAAGATGGAGGGGAAAGAAAAGGTAAAAGACTTCAATCAGAGGTTTATGCGCATTTTGAACAATTTTTTAGCGAACATGAAAACTCATGACTCCATCACTGATGATTACTACACATCCCCATTACTGACCAGCATTCGCAGTTCGTCAAGCGAGCTGTGAAACCAACAGCACTGGAAAACTACGAAGAGGCTATTATTGTTGAGAAAGAGTTGCTCGCAATTGGAGTCATCAAGGACAATGAACCAACAAAGGACTCCAAAGATGCAAGTAGGAAGTTCTAGGCAGTGGCGAGAAAAGGTAGAGACAAGTAAACAAACGATATTGAAACACTCACTCACCTCATCAAGAACTTGACAACAGAAGTGTCTGAGCTTAAACAATGGAAAATGGACACGTATGCAAGCAACCATCTGCCTAGACAGATACAGGGAAGCATGTCATCAGGTAGTAATCATCTCCCTACAAAAACTACACAAATCTCCGTGTTCCAGCTTGATTGGTGTGCAAATCCTAAATTATGTTCATTTCACGAAGATCATCATCCAGAGAATTCTTGTTTAGACTGGAAGTGAGTCGCAGGCTCTGTATGTAGTTGCACATTTTACGAAGACAATAATATGCAAGAATAGTCATAAGACACAAATAATGATGAAGATGTTGCACCTGATGAGGCATCAAGTTCTGGGCATGTGGTAAACATGTATCAATGCTCACAAGCAGCGCTGAAGACGAACACCGAGAAACAGCCCCAAAAGAAAAATGATTGTTACAATCTCAGGAGTAAAGGGGCTCCCCTTACAGTATGGGAAGCACAAGAAAAGATGAGGCTACTAATGAGCAAGGTTGATCCACCAGCCCTCCCAAAGCAGAAAACACAATGCAAACCCGAGAAGACAACGACGGACAAGAGTATGTCCATGAGCAGCAAACTGTAGAATACTCCGTCGATAACACAAAAATCAGTCTTACCCCGGACACCTCGGTGAGTCTACCTCCTCTATACTACAACATTGTGGATGACATGAAGAAAACTCGCGTGAACATTAGTTTGTTCGAGTTAGATCAGATTTAGAGTTAGAAGGACATCCTGTTGCGCGCATTGGGACATACAACAACGAAAAACACAACCTCCACCAGCAAGGGAGCAAGCACACCTCTTGGATCACTTTTAACTATGCTAAACACACTCTAGATGGAAGAAGAAAACTCAGGTTTCCCTCCATTCCTTCTCTCATTTGAATTTTTCAACTGTAATGTTCACAACTATTTGTTTGATTCTGGCGTGGTAGCCAACGTCATGCCGTTCTCCATTGCCAAGAATATCAATGCACAATGGAGCAAGACATCCACGCAAATCATCCAAATTGATCGAACATTTGTACCAGCCATTGGTGAACTTTAAGATGTGATCATCCTACTATCTCACGATGGTCAAGTCCACCAATGCATCAACATTGTTGTTGTGGACATACCAGAATCATATAGTTTACTACTCAACAAAGACTGGTCCAGCAAGATAAATGGATATTTTCCTACGGACTGGTCACACATGTGGCTTCCGTACAAGGGTAAAAACAATCAAATCTGGGTGTTATCCGAGAGGTATATGAGGCAAAATGTCACTCCGATAAATGTCGAGAATGAACCGTTGGCCTTCGCAGAACTCATGTCTAGCAACTGCCTCCTGGAAACAACGATGGGGTGTTATCCTGCACGGCCAAATCCAACCCCACCAGACACACAGATGGGTCTCCTTCCTTACCCAACTAATGGTAATGAAGCATGTACAGTACATTGTACCACTAGTAGTAGTAGCAATGGCAACATCATTAGCAGTAGTGCAAGTGCGTCGAACAGTCTGTGTACAGATGAGTTGTGGACCATGTATTTCAACAGATCAAAGACACAGGACGGCTCAGGGGCTGGGTGTGTCTTGATCAACCCAAAATACAAGAAACATCTTATTTAGAGTCGCTTAGAGTTTGAGTGCACAAACATCATTTTTGAGTACGAAGCACTCGTGTTGGTCTTGCAAAAAGCCATCAGCCTCAACGTGGTCGCGCTCAAAGTTGTAGGTGATTATGAGATAGTGGTACGACAGGTACGTAATC
This sequence comes from Pinus tabuliformis, assembly GCA_031772625.1. Lineage (NCBI taxonomy): Eukaryota > Viridiplantae > Streptophyta > Pinopsida > Pinales > Pinaceae > Pinus > Pinus tabuliformis. The sequence continues at coordinate 367,907,077 of CM062808.1, read as the reverse complement.
CCATTCACTATTTTTCACCGCATCTCAAAAGTTACCAAGAAGAGGTATGGTGACTGATCTCTAACTTCCAAGCATTTAACATCACTGTTGTACCACGTACGTGTAATGTAGCTGGCAATGCTCTAGAAATGTAACCTCTAGGATGTCACTGATTAGGGATAGATTTACTATTGAGATTTTGTATAGAGCATTTATCCTCAATAACATAACTAACTTACGCATGTTTGATGATGATCAACAAATACTTCATTTCATGGCCAACATTGACACCTTCAAGGATGCAATGATAGACGAAGACGGGCACAAGTGATCTCTGCAACCAAAATCTAGTAGCAAGAAAGGCCACCTCATCCCTAAGGGAGTGGCATCATTGTAAAAGCTATATGACTTGCAAGAATGCTTTTAGGGGCAAAGGAACAAAAAAACCCACAATTCCACCATGATGCATGAGCTGATCAACTTGGGAACAAAACAAGATCCGAAGTTCGTCAATCTCAATACATGTTGCACGCAGCAAGAGAGGCAAGCCTTTGCCCACTTGTTCAAATAGTACCAGGATGTGTTCGTGTGGACGTATGATGATATGAAGACTTATGATACACGAATAATCCAACACATCATTACGATCAAAGAAGGGGTCAAGCCATATTAGTAGAAGCTGAGGAAAGTACATCCATCACTTGAACCCCTCATCCAGAAAGAGCTCACCAAGTTGTTGGATGCACGGATCATATACAAAGTTCGTCATTCTACTTGGGTTTCAAACCTTGTTCTCGTATGCAAGAATTCTAGGGAAATCCACTTGTGTGTTGATTTCCATAATGTGAACTGCACCTCGGACAAATACAACTACCTCATGTCATCTATGGAGCACATTCTACAAACATTATCTGGGGCACAGATGTTTTCCCTACTCGACGATTTTTCAGGATACAATCAAATTCTAGTGGTAGAACCTGACAGACGCAAGACTACCTTCCATACCAAGTGGGGTACATTCGCATACAGATGAATGCCATTTGGGCTTTTGAATGCAGGCGCAACCTTTCAGTGCGACATGGAAATCACTTTTCGCGGACTCATGGGATAGAGCATAGTGGTATACCTAGATGATGTGACCGTGTTCTCAAGGAAACGTGAGGACTACATACACCATCTAAAGAAAAATTTTGAGCGATGCTGGAAGTACGGGATTTACTTGAATCCCAAAAAGAGCGTATTCTCAGTGTCTAAGTGGAACCTTCTTGGACACATCATTGCCAAAAGCAGGATCAAGGTTGATCCAGACCGGGTTCGGGCTATTACATAGATCCCTCACCCAGCCAACAAGAAAGCCATGCAATCCTTCTTGGGAAAGATAAACTTCCTCCGGGATTTCATCTTGGATTATGAGCAGATAGTCAAACCCATGCAGGACATGATCAAGAAAGATGTAGTCTACAGCTGGGGAAAGAGGGAAAAGTATGCATTCACCTGTATGAAGTAGGTTATTGCATAAGCACCTGCACTCTACAGCCTAGACTTAAGAAAGGATTTCCTGCTATACACCTTCGCCTCTGATAATTCGCTCGTTGCAGTACTCACTCAAAAGGACGAGAAGAACGACGAATGTCCCATCTCCTTCATGAGCACAAGCATGTAGGGACCAGAACTAGACTACCCCACCGTTGACAAACAAGCATATGGAATTTACAAGGCGGTGACACACTTCAAACCGTACTTTTTGAAGAACCACCGCATAGTTTACGTCCCTCACCCAATAGTCCGCACACTGCTTGTACAACAAGAACTGGGTGAACGACGTGTGATTTGGATGAAAAGCTTGCAAGAATATGATCTTGACATCAAGTCAATTCACATGGTCAAAGGACATGGGCTCTGCATACTTGCAGCTGAAGATGTACATGCACTGGAGGAGGAGGAAGAGATCATTGTCTGGGAGCAGGATGTTGAAATGTATGATGTAGTGCGAGCAACACCCACTGAAGACGAAACCTCTCGCAAATGTGCGCTAGTACCTTGATCACGACATTGTACCATCTCACTTTTCCATTAGACAGAAGAGGGTTTTGTGCCTCAAAGCTTTAGCATATCATTTGGTGCAAGGAGTGAGTTACAGGAAGCACAGCAACAGAGTTTTGCTCAGGTGCTTGGAGGCACATGAATCAGAGAAGGTACTACAAGATATGCATGATAGACTCGTCGGAGGTCACTTTGCAGGAAACACCACTACACACAAAGTTATGCGAGCCGATTTCTATTGGCCCACATTATTCAAGGATGCACATGCTTACGCCCGCAAGTGCCCGATCTATCAGCGATGCGCTAACAAAACACGAAGGTCAGCAGCCCCACTACACCCTATTGTAGTGACTGAACCATTCCAACAATGGGGCCTGGACATCATTGGGGAGATTTTCCTACATTTATAAAAAAAACACCGCTACATTCTGACTGTAGTTTATTACCTCACATGGTGGATAGGAGCAGTTTCGTTCAAACAAGTGAACAACCAAGAGATCATCAACTTCCTCCAGCAGAGCATCATCTCAAGCTTCGACGTTCCAGTATCGCTTGTTTTTGACAATGCAACGTAATTTTCATCGTTAAACTTTATGATTTTGCATTACAAAATGGTATTGTGTTGAAACACTCATCCAACTACTGCCTGCAGGGAAATGGTCTCACAGAATCCATGAACAAAAACCTCATCCACATAATCAAAAAGACTGTTTACTCTGAGCAGCGCAACTGGCATTCCACCCTGAAAAATGCATTATGGGCTAACCACGTAACACCCAAACCCTCTCTGACCATGGAGGATCAATACATTGAGCAAGAAATATCATATTCAAGGGGAAAAGATGTTTATGGGTGCTGGGAAGGTAGATTCTGAGGGGGGACTTATTAGTGCATTACAAGAAACAAAAAGGCTCAAAAGAGAGAATAAAGACTTGAAGGATCTATTATGTAAATTTGAAAAGAAAGATCACGATTCTAATGAAGCATCAATTATCCTCCTAAAGAAAAAACTAGAAGAGGCTAAGAAAATAGGGGATACACTAATCAATTAGTTGAAAGAAATGGAATGAAATTGTGAGAAGCTAGAAGCCGAGGTTGTGTCCTTAAGAAAGGCTAGAGAAGGAAAATGCTCAATTTAATCTAAACATAAAGTTTGTAAAATGGATTGAATCATTAGATAACATTCTTATTTTCTAGAGATCTCCTCTCATTAAAATAGGTCTGGATATCATGAAATTTCCAAGGGAGAATCAAACTCAATGTCGTTAGAAGAGAAATTCAAAAATGAACCTAAAAAATATGTTACGTTTCTTAAAAAATCTATAAATGGAAAGTGTTAAAGTCGGTCTAGTAGCCCTCCATCATCGATCAAAGCTCTTTGCATTTGCATAAGTAGGTGTCTCATCAGTGTCATCTTATTGCATTCCATTAGGCATGCCATAACCCTGATGGAGGGGTTTGTGTTATTTATTCCGCTCTTGGCATTGCTAGATCAAGTTTGTTTCAATCAATAAATTCCTTACAGGGTCATTGGTCTTGTCTTGAAATCAAGGTCCTAGGTCTAGGGTTTAGTCCAATTTTGTCTTTTGAGGTCATGTCTTTTGAGGTCAATAAATGCCCAGCAGGCCAGAGGGATGTCCAGCAAAGCATCACTTCAAATGATTTCATATTGTACAGCTAATTTTTACCTTGAGTTCAAAAACCCTGTTTTTGAAGGCAAGGTCATTTTCTCATTTTTTGTAAAAATGTGTAAAAAATTCAAACTCTCCAGAAGTTGGCATGCAGCCTTGGTCTCCTTTGCTAAGACTCTTCAGAAGCTATCCCTGCAAAAATTTTCAAGAAAAAGCATCATTTCAACCAATTTCATGTCAAAAAGGAAACCACAAGTCAGCAGCAATTAGTTTCAAAAAGTGTCATTTTATAAACATTATAAAGTGAGTTTGAGGGGAAATAAATTTAAATCAAGCTTATAAAAGCCCCTCTCTCTTAATTTTGTCATTCATTTGCCTCTAAGACTCCAAGAGCAAGTGTGAAAGGCAATTTAGTGTGAAACTGGGCGAATTGAGAAACAGAGCCTGCGCGCTACGCATCAGAGCCCGCGCGCTACGCGTCAGGGCACACTCTGCAGTGGAAGAATTGGTCGGGCGCTACGCGTTGGGCGCGCGCTACGCGTCAGGGCCCGCACGCTACGCATTGGGTTTCATCTACAGCAAATTTCCAACAAGCTTCAAAACGACCTCAAATATCTTAAGTTTTACAGGTAGGCCTCAAGTCATCAATGTTTTTTGCTTACTAAAGAAAAATGAGCATGGAAAATGTGTCAAATGCCATCAAGTGTGAAGCATGAAATTCATATATATTATGTTTAAAAATTTCAAATTGCAAGTGAAGTTAGGGCTTTGAGTTTGCTGCCCAAGGTCATCTTTTTCACTCCCTCATTTCCCCACATTCCCATTATCACTTCCCTTGTCACTTTCACACAATTTCCCTAACAAAAATATCAAAAGCCCTAAAACCCTACCCCTATCCCTAAAATTCAATAAAATCTCCCTAAATCCTACCTCCTATCAAACCCCTACAAATTATGATTATGTGATGATGTATGTGTCATAATTCCTTCCCTAAATTCCCTTTTTTATATATTTTCCCTAAATCCCCTCAAAAGTCCCCTCCCTAACATCTCCCTTGTGTTTTTTGTCCCCTTGGAGCAGCATTCAAACAGTCAAAACAGCAGGTCATTCGAGCAAAAGCAGCAGTACATTTCAGCCTTTTTGCTCTTGAAACCATGTCAGAAACCGAAACAGACTATGAGCAAAGTGATGACCATGAGTCAACACCGGAGGTTGAGGTGCCAAGGAGGCCTCACAGGGGTGGTAAGGGTGGTCAGCATGTGAGAGAGGAGCCCACCTCTTTGGCCTATTTGCAAGCTTGTCCACTTGCAGTCACATGTTTCTGTCATCAATCATGCTATGGATATTGCGAGAGAATTTCCCAAATTCAGCACCACAGGGAATTGGTCCGCTTGTTTGTTTTGCATTTGCACAACGTGCATGTGAATCTTGCAGGGGTGGATTTTACATTGTCACCTGGGATTGTTGCTCAAGCAACAGGGATACCCAGCACCACCACCCCCTGAGGTTGTTCATGAGGAGGGAGGACCTTCACAGCAGTATGACATCCCTGAGCCCAGACATGTCAGCTCCCCTCCATTGGTCACATATCAGAGAGGCCACAGGGCCTTATTTGCATCAGCTTGGCGAGTATTTTCTCCACATCAGGTGGAAGGGGTCTCGCCTTCTTCATCAGCACCGCGAGTGTTATCTCCACACCAGGTGGAAGGGGCCTCGTTTCCGACAGCAGCACAGGTATCAGAGAGGGGCAAGCAGCCCATGATTGAAGAGGGATTGTCAGGTGATCCAGATATTGACATCATTGATCTTGACACCCGTTCTCCTAGCTTGGAGCTTAAGGAGATCATTCAGCAACAGGAGGCTGAAAATCGCTTGTTGCAAGAAAAATTAGAGAGGGCACAATGGACAATTACATATTTAGAGCAGCACAACAAGCAATTAGAGGATGAGCACACTCTCGATGAGTTGCGGAGGATCCATGAAGACCGCAACTTGGCTCGTAAGAGACCCGGTGATTTGGTACCCATTGAACGAGAGGCTATGCTTCTCCGGGTCAATGCTCATTTGGAGAGGTTGCTGGCCAAGGCTAACAAAGATAAGAACATGCTCCGGAACATGAAAAATCATTATTGGGCTCGAATGCACGTATGTAAGGCAAAAATGAAGGTGCTCAAAGGACGGTTGGCCAAGCCACTAAAACGAAGAAAAAGGCCCGATCCCCTCCACATCTTGGCTGAGGCTTTCTTGAAGGAGCATCGTGCTAAATGACTTACCTTCTGCACAAATTTCAAAAAATTTTGAGCATTTTTGGTCATTTGTGAATTTCTTGGGCAAAAAACAGGTTTTCTTCCCCAACGCGTAGCACGCCGCGCGCTACCCTGAAGATGGGCAACTCCTTTTCATGAAAACTCAGAATTTTTGGATTTTTCATGAAAAAATACACTTGCTCAGCAATTTCCAAGAGATTCCATCAAGTTTTGAGCCTCTAGAAGGTCAAAAAACAAGCAAAAAATGACTTTCTGCCACCTTTTTGACACACAGGAAGCAGTCTTGGGAGATTGCAATTTTGGAGGGGCAAATGGACACCAAATTCAAAAATTCCACTTGGGTTGGAAAGTAGACATCCATACCTTTCCAAAAAGCCCACTTTTGTCTCATTTGGACTCCGGGAAGTACCTCAAAATCAGGCCCAAAGGCGCGCTACGCGTTGAGATTCAGGGCGCTACGCATCAGGCTATTTTCACAGAAATGCACCTACAGCTCAGCAAAACGCAGTTTTGACTAGGTTTGACTTTTTGGAGTGGATTTTGATCCTCCTTGATGTAAATGATGTAATTTTATGATACTTTGACACTTATTTATCTCTTCTAGAAGATTCATTCATGAAATAGGCAAAAATTTAATGAATGAATTGGTTTCCTAGCTTATAGAGGCAAGTTGAATTGACTGCCTAGATTCTAGTGCTCAGTTTGGAATTGGTTGAAACAGCTCCTAGGATAGTGAGCTCGACTCCTAGAGGCAAGGAAAGATGTTAGATTGCCTATATTATGTACTTTCTTGGTCATTTTCATGGTTGGACTCTTGAGGGAGAAAGCTTCTATTGTATTACTCATTGTATCTCTGCAATTTTGGCAAAGGAAGAAAGACCAGGGTTTTGCAGTCCTTTTTGGGATTCCTGTGGTTACATGTATTGATGGTGTGTTTCTCTTTGTACTTGTAAGTTTTTTATGTGAATCATATTCTTACTTTTCCTTCTGCAAATTAGGCAAATGAAGTGTTAAAGTAGAATTCATGATTGCCATGCTCTGCTTTTAAGTTTGCTTAATATCAATGTTTTCATCTGTTTAAGGGGAATTCAAGGTGATTGCTTGCTCTCCTTAGCTCCTCACCAGTCATTCTCATCCATCCAACTCTTTCAAAGGCATCAATACAGTCTCCTATCTTGCCCCAAAGAGCCCCCTACGAAAACTGTGTCCAATCCCCGCACCCAAAATTGCCTTTCCCCGATTTTCCACCAAAATCCTAAAAATCTCAAATGAAACCTTTTATCAGTTTACTAGCCTAAAATCAGTGTTATTTATTAGTTATCTCTGCCCTTTGAAGATCTTTTCTAAGATATACCAGAGAGAGCCCTCTCCTGCCCCGTAGGGCTAGCTACGAGGCTAAGTGGTTTGATGTTGCCTTGGAGTTTGCCTTTCTCAGCCTGAGGTGAAATTTCAAGTGCTAACATATTGGCGACTATACTGGGGAGAACAAACTTGTTTGTGGGTTGATGTGTTTGTTTCATAAGTCTTAGACGGAGCCTGAAGTTATGCCAGGTAGCCTTCGAAACGCTTTTGCTTTGCATAAGCGGAAGTAGATAAACGCTGCTTCAGTCCATCTCTGTGAGCTTGTGAATAAAGCACTTCATTTGCATTTTACCCCAGTACATGTATCAAGTTCAGATCTGATTGTTGATAGTGGACAACGATCAGACACTGACAAGGCTGAAATCATTCACTTGGCGACTCTAAATCATTCTCGAAATCAGATCTAAAGACTCCACTGGAGGATGATCCCGACCAGAAAAAGCATGAAAGGACAATATGGACATATCAGATATTCAAGTTGGAATTTCATCCAAGACATTTTGTTCTTTGTCATAAATTATTTCTTCTCTTTTCCCGAGAATGTCAAAACTTCTTTGCAAAGTATACTGTATTTGAGAAGAGATCCTCGGCCTGCAGTTGATTCTTTCCCTTTGAAGATTGTGAATACCAAAGATTTGCATGCCTTTGAGCTTGATCAAGATCCTTTTTCCGAATTTTGTGATGACCATCTTCAAATTGATGAGCCTCAAGAGACCAAGACTGATTCTATACTTGCTGTACATACCCCTACACCTTGTAAAATTCCAGATCGGTATAAACCTATTGTTTTACCTTCTGTTCTTCATGCTTTCCCCAAAAATTATGATCTATACCTGCCGAGGTTTGATGGTGAATGTAAGAATGTCAACGCTGAGCAACATGTGCAGAATTTTGAGTCTTTTCTAGACCTTTTTGAAGTTGATGAAGAAGATGTCAGTATAAGGCTTTTTGCTCTTTCTTTGCAAGCTAAAGTGAAGAGTTGGTTCAAAACCCTGCCTGATGCAAGCATTTCAAATTTCCAGCAGTTTGTCAAAGTTTTTCTCGACAGGTGGATGATCGGGCAGAACCTTTTCTTGATTGTAGAAGAGTATAACCAGCTGAAAAGATTGCCAGGGGAGACAGTACAACAGTTTTCAGCCAGATTTAACCAAGTTTATTATTCGATGCCAGTTGATATAAAGCCTACTCCTAGATCTGCTCTCTTGCACTATGGGTGCCTTTGATCCGGAGATGGAGTTTCAGCTAAGAGAAAGGGATATTGCAACACTTAACGAGATGCAAAACAGTGCAGTAAATGTAGAAGCTCATATGCTGATCCGAAGGGCAAGGTTGAAGGAAGAAGAGATGAAAAACATAGATCCGGAAAAATCGACATCTCTAGAGGTAAAGCTTGACATTTTGGTAAGTGCAGTAGAAGAAATGATGCAGAAGGTCACCACAAGAAATGATTATGATGTTCAAGTCCATGGCTCGCTGATTGAAGAAGAACAAGTTGCTGATCCAAAACATTTTGTTTCTTATCCTAGTTGTCATAGATCTGATAATGATTGTTTTGTAGATCACCTTGGCGAAGAAAGAACTGTTGATATGACCTGCATGCTTGATGATATGTTTTACACTGATGATTTGCCTCAGTTTGATCAGTATGATGATGATTATGTTCTCCAAACAGAATCTAATCTTGCAGACAAATCAGCAGCTAGTTTGTGGGAGGAAGAGGATCTGTTGTGGGGAAAAATGCCTATGCAGGACGATCCTATCCACCTAAGGTGTGACTTAGCAACAAACAAGGACAGCTATTCTGGTTTCTTCCTTTATGAAATGTGAAAGAAGAGAGATAAATAGACTTACCGGTGTCTTCCGTTTGTCCCTCGATCCGGTCTCTCTTCTCTTTGGGAGTTCACAGCTACTTGCCTTCTCGCTCGCCCAGCTTCAAGAGGCTCATGCAAGATCACAAGAGAACAGCTACTTGCCTTCTTGCTTGTCCAGCTTCGACGGGTTCCTGCAAGATCACAAGAGAACAGCTACTTGCGACAAGAGAAGAACACTACACAAAGACAGATATTCACATTCATAACTAGTTTAGGATTAGAAGTAAACCAAATACACTAATGCAATCATACATCAAAGACACATCAGTATATAGGAGAAACCAAGATAGCTTTATTGATGAATAACAAGGTTCAGGAAGAGATACAACCCAGAGGGCTCCAATCCAGCATCTCCTTCCCAGCAAATGGAATTCCTATCTTCACCCCCTTCAAAGCATTAAGCACCCAATGATTCCAATCTCAAACCAACAGCAATTCTTTGCAATAACAAAATTCCAGCCTCTAGATCTCATGGAGGAGAGATCCATATATAGATGTTTGGAGAGAGGATGAGTCAGCTTGAGATCTGACTAGTGTCCTCTCCCTCTGTCAGTTCTTGATTCCACTTGGAGGTTCTTGCTTCCACTTGGAGATTTGGAACCTCTTACTCATCACCAGTCGAATTCCCTGAGGCAAGTGTCATTTTGGAAGCTTCCTGGGTTTTGACACCATGAGAAATGAGCTTGCCACATGTCAACTCTCGTTCAGCGCAAGTAGCCAGTGTTCCATTTGACATTCAACGCAGGTAGCCGTGTTGGCTTTGACATTCAACGCAAACAGCTAGTGTAGCCACTGAAATGATCCTGATTTGACTTGTTTTGAGCAGTTTTTGGTGGAGAACTTCTGTGAATTGCTGTGGTTTGTTAGCCTTGTTCCTCTAGGGGTAGGAACAACATGTTTAGGGACTTTGGATCCCTTAGATTATGGACATTTCATGCTCAATGTTGTAAGGCACAAAAATGTCTATAACAGTTGCCCCCTAAAGTATGAGGCTGTTTATCGGGTGAAATGCTTTATCAGGGGGATCCGAAGTTCATCCAATGCTGGGAGGAGACCTGTAATACAATACAATACAATACATTATTTTTCATACTGCTTTCATGATCTAGCTGAGGCAGGCATTCCCATGCTCAGCTTTATAAATTCATTTTTCTGTACATAGAACAGACAATCGTCTGATGATAGACTGATAATTTTGATGAAATTATCATCCTTTGAGTAGGATGATTATCTGCTGCAATGATGTACATGTTAATGTCTTTATCTTTCCTGAATATATATCGCAGCCTGGATGGATGAAACTAGATCTGGGGTCTTCAAACTCGTTCGATCTTCACTCTAAGTACAAGTCGATCCATGTGAGGATTGTTTTGAAGTCGAACATGGAAAGATATCGCTTGATTACCGGTCAATGATGTAAACCGTTAACAAGCGCGAGAGGAATCACCGATAATGATAATGACCCTCAAGGTACTGCAGTACAATTCACGTGGTGTGAATAAAGGACTTGGTGTCGAACACCATGCAAAATCTTTCGGTCGAAGGTCATTGATGTATACCTGTCGCCGGAAGTGAGAAACTTGCCATTGAGGCATGCAAGCTTCAAAGTACTGAAGGGGGTGTTCCTAGATCAACTTCTTGGATAATGAGCTGATGTCGACAAGAAGCGATCCGTCAAAGGAGGGCCTTAATGAATCCCACATCAGTGACACGGAACGGAGCTAATGATTTTGATGGAGGTGAAAACGATCTGTGACATATGATTCAGGGTGGCGGTCATGAAAGGATGAAGGATAATGTATGGCAGTGGATGGGATACGGTTGACTTTTCTGAACGACTTCTCTTGAACATATGGCGACACTGATGCGATGGATCGGTAGCATTACCCCAAATATGGATGGTATGGCGATACCATGGATGTGACCGGTGAATGAAAATAACCCAACCCGATTGTGGTACGAAGGAAAAGTGTCATGTTCAAGAGCGACTTGCTACCATCAAAGTTTTCTTTAGTTTCTCCCAATTTTTCCCCAGTCATTGCTGACCAGTACCTCTTTATTTTTGTCAAGCTTGAGGAGGATAACATATGCTTGTTCTATAACCTTCCCATCGGGCAAGCCCATCGCTATGTTTTAACGAGCCTAGCGATAGTGAAACTCGTTCTCGTCTAAAGACAAGTTTGTCGCTATTTAATGATTTTAACGAGTCTAACGACAAGGATAACTCGGTCCTTTTCATTTTTAGAGAGTCTGAAAAGGTACATAAAGTTAACTCCAAAATTCCTTTTTCGTCATCTAATCCCTTAAGTCCGAAAAAGTATAAAACAATACAGAAGGGATGAGTTTTCGATAGTTTTAACGAGCCGAATAAAACAAGCGCTCGATCTTTTTGTGCAATAATCCCTCAGGTCCAAAAAGATTAAAATCTAGAGGAGGGATAACACTTCCTGTCCCTTTAACGAGCTGGAAGGCCAAGGACTCGGCAATCTTTTCATATTTTACGAGTCAGATGAAAAGAGCTTAAAGAAGACTCGTGTTTTGAGGAACGAGTGATAAACAGGGTTAGCAGCTGATTCCAGGTACAGGTTGGAATTTTCCAATCACGGCAGTGTCACAAGGATGGCTAGGTGAAATCACTCTTCGCAGCTGTTCCTCAAAATGGGTAAACAAACATATGGAGGTGAATGATCGGCCAATGGAAAAGTGGAGGTGATGGTGCAAACACAACCAAGGCTTTGATGGCTGATGATATTACATTCACTGTGGTTATTTACCGGGTAGTTCATTTTTTTAACGAGCTTAAACGCGGGTGGAAACATTTGCTCGGTCTTATGTTTATTTTTTAACGAGCATGAACTATGTGCTAAAACTGCTCGGATCTTGCGTTTATTTTTTAACGAGCATGAACTGTGTGCTAAAACTGCTCGATATTATATGGTCAAATTTTTTTATTTTTTACCATGACTAGCTTTGCCCTTGGAGAAAATACCACTGATGCAGCCTCAGTATATCGCACTCGACTTGCCTTCTCCTACCGAGCCACGCATGCAGAGATGGGTTGATCACATTTCTAGGCATGCTGGTCAATCTCATATTTCTTTCACTGATACCTTCTTCAGGTGGTTTGAGCGTCAGGAGATGGTCTATTCCGAGTATCCATATGTTGGTATGGATTTCCGAGGTGATCCGGACTTGGTACTGCCGGATGGCGAACAGTGGGGCGCTATTGTTAAAATCTTTGACCATATTACTGTTTACTGTTCTTATTTATAATGTCCTTGTGCTTTATTCTATCAAGACTTTAATCAAACTCATGTGTGCATGCAGATGTTGGTCCTGTTCGTCCAGCAGTTCGCCCAAGAGCGCCAGTTGCTGCCCTAGCAGGGGAGACTGCTGGGAGGGTTATTCTTCGTGACCTTGATGTAGCCGAGACCCTTACAGCTGTGCAGGAGCAGGTTGAGAGCCTTACTCTCGGCATTCCCGATGTGAGGATTGACGAGTTACCTTTGCAGTTGCAGCGACATACTACTGGTGTTCCTAGACGATGGACTTGTCTCTTACGCATGATTGCACAGGCCGTGACGTGCTATCATGAGCATCACTAGGCTAGGGTGCCCCATAGCATTTTTGAGTTTTTGGGTCATGCGACCGATTTTGTCTTGGTTACAGAACATTATGTATGAACGATAAACAGCTTATATATATATATATATATATATATATATATATATATATATATATATATATATATATTTTGATTTTCGGGGTTTATTTTGGTTGAGTTATATGATCCATATGTACAACATTGATGATGTGTCTCTTTTATAAATGTCACAAATGTCTATCTAACACATAGTTTGCTAATGAGTCGGTTAATGTGTTAAAGTTTCTGGAAATATGCTGGTATTGAATTAAATCAAATTGTCTTTCCAAAATCTTAACCCTTAGGAACATGCGATAAATAGCTGGATTGCGAACGGAATATATACCATTGAGTTGTAGTATTACGAGTTGTGAGTCTAGCCTAACGATTAGTCGGCGTATACCATGAGTGATGGCATCAGAGAGTAGCTCTATCAACGCGCTATACTCAGCGATGTTATTCGTTGATTGCCCAATACACACACCTCTGAAACTTACTAACTCGCCGCTTGGCTCAAAAATGGCCCAGGCTGCGGAGGATAGGTTCCGCGAACTACGACTCGCTCCGTCGGCATATCCAACACATGTCTCCAGAAGGTTTGACATCTACAATAAATGTAAAAAGGTGGATCACTCGACCAAAACAAACACTTTAGCAAAAACAAAATACAACAAAAGCATACAGGTTACTATTAAGCATAGTAACGCTTGAGATACAACCCATTACGGGGTTGCGCCATTGGAATTCCGTCATAATCCATTAACTCGTAGGCTCCTTTTTCTAACACTCGTTTAACAATATAGGGGCCCATCCATAAAGAATGAAATGTACCTGCTCCCAATTTATCGGATTCTTGGTCATAAAGCAAGACCAAGTCACCTTCTGAGAAGACACGGGGTTTGACATTTTTGTCGAACTGCGCCTTGACTCGTTTCTTATGGGCTTCGTTAGCCAAAGCGGCGTCACGATGGGTTTCATTCAATTGGATTAATTCCAAGAACCAGGCCTCTTCTTCCGAAGTTCCGGGGAGGAGATCAATTGCGATTTTGAGCAACGAAATTTCACACTGGATTGGCAAGACTGCTTCTAGGCCATACACCAGCTGGAAAGGTGAACCCGGTCGCATTCCTTACCGATGTTCGGTAAGCCCACAAGGCTGAGTACAGGATTAGGTGCCACCTTCTTTTGTGAACCCCGATCATCCTTTGCAACATACGCTTCAGGACCTTGTTGATTGCTTCAACTTGTCCGTTGGCTTGCGGATAATACAGGGTAGAGCTGTCGTGAGATAGCCCTAGCTTGGCAGCTAATTCAACCATCATGTGATTGCGAAAATGCGACCCATGATCTGTAACTATAGCCTGTGGTACGCCGAACCTGGCGACTACATGATTGAAAAAGAAAAGGGCAGTTGTTTCACCAGTGTTATCTAATGTAGGCATCGCTTCGGCCCATTTGGTAAAATAGTCAACGGCGACTATAATATACCCATGCCCCCCGGTCGAGGTGGGGTTACATGTCATGAAATCGATGCCCCATTTGGCGAAAGGCCCAACAGCAACTATTGGCTGTAAAGGTGCGGGTGGTCTTCTGGTTTTGCTATCGAAAGTTTGACAAGCATGGCAACTTCTGACTGCGGTTATGCAATCTTTGAACATGGTTGGCCAGAAGTATCCTGCTCGTAAGATTTTCTGTGTTGTAGCATATCCAGATTGATGCCCCCCACACGCGCCTGAATGACACTCAATCAGTGCTTTTTCGGCCTCTTCATGGGTGAGGCACCTCCTCAGAACTGTATCGATACCACGACGGTAAAGTGTATCACCGACGATCATGTAGTCTTTCGCTTGGTATCATATACGTTTCTGTTCTGAGTGAGAGGTGTCAGGCCTGAATTTTTGGGTTTGGAGATAAATTATTATATCTCCATACCACTCATTGCTTGCAGATATCAGAAACAAACTTTCGTCCACGATTGACTCTTCTGATGTTTCATCGTTGGACGACGATGGGAGATCGCACAATAATTCTGCAAAAACTAAAGCTTTCTTTGATTTGGATTTGACAAATTCCAAATCAAACTCTTGAAGGATCGCTATCCATTTTGAATACTTGCCCCCCAGCAACTGTCGCGACAATATATAAGTCATGGGGTTGCAATCTGATAGAATGGTAGTTTTCCGAAAGAGGACATAATGTCGAAATCTTTGTATCGCTTGAACAGCAGCGAGTGCTAGCTTTTCAACATAAGAATATTTGCTTTCTGTATCATTTAAGTTTTTACTTAAATAATATATAGGATGTTCAATTCCATCGACTTCTTGAACTAAAACCATCGTAATGGTCGTATCTGCTGTAGCTAGATACAGGTTAAAATCTCTTTGATAGTCCGGGGCATACATTAATGATGCTTTTACTAGAGAATATTTCAGAGCATCAAAGGAAGCTTGCGCCATCTGATCCCAGACAAAAGGTACATCCTTTTTCAAAAGACGAGTATAACCTTTAGCAAGTTCTGCGTAATTTGGAATGAACCTCCTCAGAAAGTTTGCTTTCCCTTGGAGTTTCTGAATCTGAAGCAAATTTGAAGGTGGAGGCAAATTAATGATTGCCTGAACCTTGCAAGGGTCGAGACGAATCCCATCCTTAGAGACTACAAAGCCAAGTAAACGACCAGAACCAACGCAAAACACACATTTGTGTGGATTGAGTCTTATCTTGTAGTGTCGGCAATGTAGAAATATCGCTCTTAAATGCTGCGGATGATCAGTCCGCTTTCGCGAATGAGCTGGAAGGTCGTCGAGATAAGGTTGAACGATGTTCTTGATGTCATGGAAGGCATAATTCATTGCCCTCTGAAACATCGCCCCTGCGTTCTTTAAACCAAAGGGTAATTTTCGATACGCGAATGTGCCCCACGGACAAATGAATGCAGTCTTTGACTGGTCCTGTGGGCGGATATTTATTTGATTATACCCGGAAAATCCATCCATGAATGAAAAGATTTCACATCCGGCGCATTCATCAATTATCTGGTCGATGAAGGGTGTAGGTTAGTTGTCCTTCGGACAAGCTTGGTTTACATCCCTATAATCGACACACACTCTAATTGTCCCTTGTTTCTTCATAACAGGGACAATATTCGATACCCAATCGGTTAGAGGAACCGGGTAGATGAAACCAGCATGGAGGAGTTTTTCAACTTCTGCTTTAATGGCAACGGCTTTCTTGAGGTGCACCTGCCGAAGCCGTTGTCTTACTGGTTTGACATCAGGATACATCTTAATTTCATGTTCAACGATACTCGAGTCAATGCCTGGCATTTCATCATATGACCAAGCAAAGACATCTCTGAATTCGCGAAAAATAGCGTTATATATTTCCAGTTCTGAAGGAGAATAACCTTTGCCGACATAAATATTCTCTACAACATTTGTTTTAGTCGAGATATTTATGGCTATAGTCTCTTCAATATTGGATAAGTTCCGCTCGGAATCCACCGTATTTACAGTATTTGATAGGAATTCAAAAACTGAAGGGTGATAAAGGTCATGCTGAGTATCTTCTTCATATTCCGGAAGAAGGGAACGATGGTGGCAATCATTCCATGGTGCCTCCTCAATCAACATTGATTGTAGAATTCCTTCGTCAGTCCCATGTACTTTCGACCAAGGATCTAATGGGGTACCATATTCTCTAGACCTATCTACCCAAACGCTTGATGAGCGTTGATTTGGGTTCGCCTCCCATGCCTGAAACATTGATTGCTACAATATTTCTATAGGGCTTGGGGGCAAAACCATTGCATGATCCATGTCGATATCGTCTTCTGAGATCTTCGTGGAAGATATCATGTTGCAGGCTCTGACCAACGCTACTTCTCTTATATAGATTGGAGGAGGAAGTGCGAAAGTTCTCATTAATGTGGGGTCTTTCAGTAGGCCTACTCCGATGTCTTGAAGCGAGTGGTTGCTTCCATGGATCATGGGAATGCTTCCTGTAACTTGTGAACCATTAGGGAGGAAGTCTTGTTGGTCGACGATCGTAATCCCTCCTTGAAAAGGGAATGCGATCTTCCTAAAATAAGTCGACACTACAGCCGCCATGGCATATATCCACGGTCTTCCCAGTAGGATGTTGTAGTCCAGATTCCCATCGATGACTTCAACATCTATTTCTACTATTTTTCCTCCTAGTTCAACCTTCAAGTTGTTTAGGATACCATACGGGGTATATGTCCTTCCGTCGAATGCTTTCAATGTTGTCGAAGATCGCGACAAGGTTGGAGATCCTAAAGTTTTCCAGCAACTCATCGACATAATACATGTAAATGCTCCCTCATCAATAATTGTTTGGTGAACAGTTTTGTTGAGGGCTTTCACTTGAATAAGGAAAGCTAGTTGAGCTGGTAACTGAGGATCGTATCCTTTATGGTCGAAGGATACAAGATTGGAATCCTTAGGATCAACCCCACCAATAGCCGATAACAAAGCCTGCCTTTGGGATGGGCAACTTTGTAGTACTTCAAGAGTCGACATAGCGGATGGCGATTGGGCCAAATCTTCCACTATGTTATAATGCTGCGCCACTCTAGCGCGAGGATTAAATGTCGACTTGTGTACTACTCCCTTTGGCGGTTTTATTGTTAATTCAGGAATGATGGGTGGTACAACTTCTGTCGAAGTTGTTGTCGAACTACTTGGTTGATCTTTACCTTTGTCGTTCGACAGCTGCGGATTCCCGTAATCTTTGTTCCTTGTCGAAATCAAAGCATCACTCTGCTGTTTTGAAACCGACAACATGAGCACTTGTGACGGGGAAGCATTTCCACTATCAACCAGATTTTGACCTGGATTGGGAAACGGATCAGTTAACACAGCTGAGGTTTGCGAACTTTTGAAGAATCTCTTAAGCTCAGCTTTGTATGGACATTTGCCTGTCCAATGATCCTCATCACATATTTGACATGGATTTTTTGGTTTCCCTTTCCCAGGAGGGTTTGAAGAAGTTTTTTCAGGGGATGACTCACCCTGTTTCTTCTTCTTCCCTTTGTTTTGCTTCTTCTTGCTTCCTGGTTGATTGGTTTCTTTGCCCTTATCTGCTGATACGGCATTTACTTCCGAAGCAAGAATTTCATCTTTTGCATTTTGATCCTAATTCTTACGGGCTTTCTTAGACGAAGCCTTTGTCTATTTCGCGTTTGCCGTGCCAATCACACCATCGCCGGCATGAGAGTCACTATTTGATTTAGGAGGAGGAGGAATTGAGAATTCCGGTCTAGGGGCGTCAGGTATTTTGTCGTAGAGCGTGCCAGACTGAGTATAAACTAAGTCTAGATATTGTGCACGAGCAATAACTTGCTCCTCTGTTACGACTCCCCCCTTTGCCACATCTTCCATTATAGCTGGAAGTAACGACTTTATAAACCATTCAGCTAACAGCTGATCGGGAACGTACGTTTTCACCATCCTATGACGACGACGCCACTCATGTATATGATCGGATATATGAGTGGCCGTTGTCTACTTAAAGTTGGTTAAGATTTCTGTTCCCGTTTCATACCTTATCGGTAATTGAAAATGGGTTAAGAAAGTCATGGCTAGGGAGCTGAAATTATCGAACGAGGCTCTAGGTAATTCAATATACCATTTTGCCGCCGGACCTGTTAACGTCCTCTGGAAAAGGCGAAGCCTTATCGAATCATCATTTAGGGTGTTTGATGAACACCATAGATGAAAAGTCATCACGTGATTCGATGGGTCTTCACCTGGATTTCCATTAAATTTAGGAATGTCCGAAGGAAGTTTGTGAGGAATCGCTGGCCACCAAGGGGCGTAAGCAATTGGATCGTTGGTTAACCGGTGTAAATCGGGTAACTCTAAAGTTGCCACGAATGTTAACTGTTGATTCAGGTTAGGTGAAGCATACCCAGGGTACGATGGAATTGCCTGAGCAGTGGGCCTTTGCATACCAGCATAATGTAATTGATGTTGGTATGACTGATACGGTTGGTGGACTTGACCACTGTAAAGCGGTTGGTTTTGACCGTTTTGAATATACGGTTGTCCACTGTTCGCAAAGATCTGTTGCTCAGAACCTTGGTATACTTGCTGGAATTGTGGTTGTTGGTATTGCACCAGCCACGGTTGTGAAGCCATGTTCTGTTGCGCTATACTAACTGTTGGACCAAGGTGTGGGGTAATTGTACCCGTTTGGACCTGTGTCACCCCACCAGTAGGCAATTGTGGTTGAGTCACAGGGTCAAGGGGCTGTTGCATTACAACCTGAGAAATCTGAGGTTGACATACAACAGGCAACGTTTGAACTTGCGACACTGTCACAATAGCCGGTGTGGTCGGGATGTTCGACATAGGTACACATTGTTGCATAGAATACACAACCCTTGGTTGCTGCGGTAGCATAGGTACCCAACCACTTGATGAAATTCCAGTATAACCTGAATACTGTTGTGAACTCCCATACGGATACCCTCCCGGAGGGGGTAATGAAAGGGCATACTGCCCCCCATACGGTAGCAATCCGGAACTCAAGGGAATTGTTTGTCCTTGGGGACTGGATTGCCCAAATTGACCTCCAAATGGATCAATCTAGCGAGTTTCAACATAAGAGTTGCCGGATATTATTCCGGAGGAACCAACTGGAACAGACCATACTATCGAAATAGTCCCTGGGTGGACTCCTTCTAGCGGTTGCGAACTAGTCGGGACAGATGGTATGCCGGCAAACATTGTCGGAGTGACGGCAGGGGCTTCTGTTTTCGCTGTGTCATTCGACACAGTCCTAGATGTTGACGGTTGTTCAGACATTTTGAGTCTATCCAAGAGATTGCCTAGCGATTCTACAGGAACTTCCACTTGTGGTAGACTAACTTCTGATGTAGAAGGAAATAGAGTGACCTCTACTCCAAAATGGGTTGGAGTACTTGCTTGCGGATCCTCTACAATTTCCTCTATTGCAATCAAACCAGGTGGAAGGGGAAGACCGTCAGGTCCGTAAAATATTTCTGGTGCCGAAGAAGGGGTTGAATCGACAGCGAAAGTTGTTTGAGGAGCAAGACTCTCTGAACCGGTCACAGATGGAACTGGTTCAGTAACGTAAGTATTTGCCCCCAGACTAGAATTAGTGTTACTATCCCTCTGTGGCTGTCGAACTTCTTCTATAGAGGCAGGGTTTCCAGAAATGTTTGGAGTAACCGGAATCTCAGATTTCATTGGAACACTTGTTCTAACTTTGATAGGAGATTTCGAACCGGTTAAACGAGTTCGCTTTTTCTGTACTGTTTTCGATTTCGGAGACAAAGACGGTTGACTCGTAGGCCTCCGCGAACGACGGGGTTTCAATTGACTTTCTTCCATGATTGCGGATTACTCGATCAACCAAAATAGAAAAGGGGAAAGTGTGTTTCCGAATTAAATGAATTTTTTAGACGCTTTTAGATACAACTTGCTTTTTCACTTTTAAAGAGTCGAGAAAAAGCTAAAGATGCCTCTAGTCTCCTTCGATGTTTTAACGAGCCCGAAGTGACAAATGCTCGGATGGAATTTTTCTGTTATAGAGTCTGAAAAAGGCCAAAAGGAACTGCTCTGGAGTTCTAGGCAGAGGGTGTGCCAAACTTTTCGCAAAACCGCAGAATACTTTTTAGGGTACGGGCGGTCGATCTTCCTGAATGCTGTGTTCAGTGCATTGCGATCAGTAGGGCGGCCGACACGGCTTCCTAAGGATAAAGGTTTTAGCCTATAGGGGTCTCCCAATATATATGCGACGGTACGTGGGAGCACAATCCGTACTGGCGCTATCGTCCCTCAAGAGGAATCACCCACCATCCACGAGATCGACAGTCACCAGGCTTAACGACGCTGGAACACATCTCTAGCCTAGACCTCTATGTTGTGCGTTATGTTGCAAAGCGTTGTTAAGTTCATTCAATTTGTTTTAGGTTGATCTTTTTAGAAGTTTGCCTTTCAAGGTTCACCACGAGATGTATGATACAATTCCTAAATGCAGTCTAAAGATGATAAGCAAGCTTTATATCTTTTCAACTTTGAAAATCCTAGCTACTAAGGGAAAAGAAAGACACCATCTTTTCTCAAAGAGCAATCAGCACACTCTAATGCACTTTTCCTAAATCAGACATGCAAACTCTCAAAATTCAAATGCACAATGCAGGTGTTTGTTTTCCGCTTTCTTAGTATTGATGCCTACAAAAGAAAGCTTTTTGTACAACTTTGAATTTGCTTTTAAATGACAAATACAAACAAGTTTACTTTTTCGAAATCAGAGAGGGTAGAAGAGATTACAACACTTAACGATTTTTGAAATGAATACTTGTTTCGACACTTAAAAGAGACAAACTCAAACCAATAAGCAAAAGCAAATGTATAATCAATCTGCAAACAGCCAATGAACTCTCTTCTAAGATCACAATCAACAGATCTGAATCAAGGGCGATAGGATGATTATTTCACTCATGCAAAGGAAAACTGTAAATGATGCCACAAACACATAAAAACACTCACAGTGTTTTTGTACAAAAGGAGGCGGAATTTAAGCAGAGAAAAGGAGTTATCAGACTGGTACCTATGCTGGTTACAGGCTGCAAAAATCAGAGATCAAAACAGGGCAAAACAGAGCAGAGAACCCCAGCTGCACAAGAGAAAATTGGTTCAGCGCAACCTCAACACAGGGGTTTTGACATTCAGCGCAGGTAGCCTTCATGGGACCTCCGTTGAAATGCAGAATCCCTTCACTGGGTCTGCGCTGAAGGAGAAACTCTCATTTCTCACTGGTTCTGGGTCACAGATTGCTATTTAATTCACTGTTTTAGGCCAAATAAAAGCAACAAGCAAGGTGTAATCAAAGGGATGCTTTGAGGGATACTAAGATCTATCACAAGGATCATCAAATCATTTGTGAGTCCATTGTTCAGAACATAGACAAGTCCAGTGATTGGATCAAAGCAGCAACTGTCTACTTTGCATCCGGGAATAGCAGATGCAGTTCGATTGTTGTAGTCAAGTCTATGAAACAAACAATGATAGAAACACAAATAAAATGACTAAACAGATCTCCCCAGCGGAGTCGCCAATTTGTTGTGGGGAAAAATGCCTATGCAGGACGATCCTATCCACCTAAGGTGTGACAGTGCCTTAGCAACAAACAAGGACAGCTATTCTGGTTTCTTCGTTTATGAAATGTGAAAGAAGAGAGATAAATAGACTTACCGGTGTCTTCCATTTGTCCCTCGATCCGGTCTCTCTTCTCTTTGGGAGTTCACAGCTACTTGCCTTCTCGCTCGCCCAGCTTCAACAGGCTCATGCAAGATTACAAGAGAACAGCTACTTGCCTTCTTGCTTGTCCAGCTTCGACGGGTTCCTGCAAGATCACAAGAGAACAACTACTTGCGACAAGAGAAGAACACTACACAAAGACAGATATTCACATTCATAACTAGTTTAGGATTAGAAGTAAACCAAATGCACTAATGCAATCATACATCAAGGACACATCAGTATATAGGAGAAACCAAGATAGCTTTATTGATGAATAACAAGGTTCAGGAAGAGATACAACACAGAGGGCTCCAATCCAGCATCTCCTTCCCAGCAAATGGAATTCCTATCTTCACCCCCTTCAAAGCATTAAGCACCCAATGATTCCAATCTCAAACCAACAGCAATTCTTTGCAATAACAAAATTCCAGCCTCTAGATCTCATGGAGGAGAGATCCATATATAGATGTTTGGAGAGAGGATGAGTCAGCTTGAGATCTGACTAGTGTCCTCTCCCTCTGTCAGTTCTTGATTCCACTTGGAGGTTCTTGCTTCCACTTGGAGATTTGGAACCTCTTACTCATCACCAGTCAAATTCCCTGAGGCAAGTGTCATTTTGGAAGCTTCCTGGGTTTTGACACCTTGAGAAATGAGCTTGCCACACGTCCACTCTTGTTCAGCGCAGGTAGCCAGTGTTCCATTTGACATTCAACACAGGTAGCCAGTGTTGGCTTTGACATTCAGCGCAAACAGCTAGTGTAGCCACTGAAATGATCCTGATTTGACTTGTTTTGAGCAGTTTTTGGTGGAGAACTTCTGTGAATTGTTGTGGTTTGTTAGCCTTGTTCCTCTAGGGGTAGGAACAACATGTTTAGGGACTTTGGATCCCTTAGATTATGGACATTTCATGCTCAATGCTGTAAGGCACAAAAATGTCTATAACAGGATCACTTACAGCAGCTCGAGTACAATGATCAAATGATGCATAGCAGCTATGACAATGATGAGGAAAGTGCATCAAAGTTTGAAGTAAGTGAAGGATCTTTGCCTTTTTGTTTTGATTCATTTCAGTTCATCAGAGATAACTACCATGCAATCAGAAATCAAATGTCAACAAGTCTTGATTTGAAGCATATTGAGAGCAATGAAAATTTTGTTCAAGACTTCTCATATTCAGATTTGCAACCCCCGAAAGCCATTGATTTTCAAGTTGCAGATGAAGACTTGGAAGTGCACACACATGATTTAATGATTCAAGGTGACTCCGTACCATTCTGTTTTGAATCATTTTAGTTTTTGAAGGGTAGATTGCATAGTAAATCTTCAAATGAACAGCCTATAACAAATCAGCAATCTCTCAGTGTTAATGTTGAGGATGAGACAGATAACAAAATTCTTGAGCAGCCTGTAGCATCAGATTTGCAGCCACCAAATGAAATTGAAGGATAGATTACAGATGAAGTTGTGGAAGATGAAATACATGATTTGATGATGCAGGAAGATTCTATACCCTTTTGTTTCGAAGAATTTCAGTTTATAAGGCATAATCTTCGTAAAATCTCTCAAGAAAAAGATGAACAGCTAGAAGGATGTCATACATTTTCAATGGATACATTACAGCAGTCTTTTCAAGTTTTTCATGATCCAATAGCTGATGTTTTGGATGAGGTTTGCAGTCAAAGTCTTTCTTCATTGACTACATGTGAGTTTGAAACATGTGCTGATATGAACTTGATCCGACAGCCGGTTTCTTTGTCATTTTCAGCAGGAGTCTCGTCACAAGGCTCAGATCAAAGTTTGCATTCATGGTATGAGGAAACGAGAAGTAATCCATTGGATGAGCTAAGTTCCAGTGTGCTTGAATTTCAAGATCCTTATGCAGTGTTTTTGGAGGCGGATAAAGAATTCATATCATTCAATGGATCTGTTTCTAAGTTGTCATGGGAGTTGCCTTTCAGTAGTTCTCTCTTGTTTTTCATAAGCAAGCATTTGCGGAAAATTCGAACAGCAGATGGAATACTTACTTGGTTGCATTGGTTGTTTCATTTACTTGATCAGGTGATGAATGAAACTGTTAGAGTAGGTTTTGATGAATAAGCTCAACCTTTGAGCATCATTTTCAGTTTGTCGGTTGTGTTTAAGTATTGAGTCAGTTTTTAGTTGAGTAAGAGTTAATTTGTGTTGTCAAGTCATCAGTTTTCAGTCATGCATTTCAGCTTGAGTTTTTGACTCCATTGCCCAATGGACGAAGGCACTATCTGCTCTCCCAGAGGTCTAAGGTTCTTGGCACCTCCAAGGAGCTACCATCCCCATTGGAGCCAATGTTAGAGTCGGTCTAGTAGCCCTCCATCAGCGATCAAAGCTCTTTGCATTTGCATAAGTAGGTGTCTCATCAGTGTCATCTTATTGCATTCCATTAGGCATGCCATAACCCTGATGGAGGGGTTTGTGTCATTTATTCCCCTCTTGGCATTGCTGGATCAAGTTTGTTTCAGTCAATAAATTCCTTACAGGGTCATTGGTCTTGTCTTGAAATCAAGGTCCTAGGTCTAGGGTTTAGTCCAATTTTGTCTTTTGAGGTCAATAAATGCCCAGCAGGCCAGAGGGATGTCCAGCAAAGCATCACTTCAAATGATTTCATATTGTACAGCTAATTTTTACCTTGAGTTCAAAAACCCTGTTTTTGAAGGCAAGGTCATTTTCTCATTTTTTGTAAAAATGTGTAAAAAATTCAAACTCTCTAGAAGTTGGCATGCAGCCTTGGTCTCCTTTGCCAAGACTCTTCAGAAGCTATCCCTGCAAAAATTTGCAAGAAAAAGCATCATTTCAACCAATTTCATGTCAAAAAGGAAACCACAAGTCAGCAGCAATTAGTTTCAAAAAGTGTCATTTTATAAACATTATAAAGTGAGTTTGAGGGGAAATAAATTTAAATCAAGCTTATAAAAGCCCCTCTCTCTTCATTTTGTCATTCATTTGCCTCCAAGACTCCAAGAGCAAGTGTGAAAGGCGATTTAGTGTGAAACTGGGCGAATTGAGAAACAGAGCCTGCGCGCTACGCATCAGAGCCCGCGCGCTACGCGTTGGGCGCGCGCTACGCGTCAGGGCACACTCTGCAGTGGAAGAATTGGTCGGGCGCTACGCGTTGGGCGCGCGCTACGCGTCAGGGCCCGCGCGCTACGCGTTGGGTTTCACCTACAGCAAATTGCCAACAAGCTTCAAAACGACCTCAAATCTCTTAAGTTTTACAGGTAGGCCTCAAGTCATCAATGTTTTTTGCTTGCTAAAGAAAAATGAGCATGGAAAATGTGTCAAATGCCATCAAGTGTGAAGCATGAAATTCATATATATTATGTTTAAAAATTTCAAATTGCAAGTGAAGCTAGGGCTTTGAGTTTGCTGCCCAAGGTCATCTTTTTCACTCCCTCATTTCCCCACATTCCCATTATCACTTCCCTTGTCACTTTCACACAATTTCCCTAACAAAAATATCAAAAGCCCTAAAACCCTACCCCTATCCCTAAAATTCAATAAAATCTCCCTAAATCCTACCTCCTATCAAACCCCTACAAATTATGATTATGTGATGATGTATGTGTCATAATTCCTTCCCTAAATTCCCTTTTTTATATATTTTCCCTAAATCCCCTCAAAAGTCCCCCTCCCTAACATCTCCCTTGTGTTTTTTGTCCCCTTGGAGCAGCATTCAAACAGTCAAAACAGCAGGTCATTCGAGCAGAAGTAGCAGTACATTTCAGCCTTTTTGCTCTTGAAACCATGTCAGAAACCGAAACAGACTATGAGCAAAGTGATGACCATGAGTCAACACCGGAGGTTGAGGTGCCAAGGAGGCCTCACAGGGGTGGTAAGGGTGGTCAGCATGTGAGAGAGGAGCCCACCTCTTTGGCCTATTTGCAAGCTTGTCCACTTGCAGTCACATGTTTCCGTCATCAATCATGCTATGGATATTGCGAGAGAATTTCCCAAATTCAGCACCACAGGGAATTGGTCCGCTTGTTTGTTTTTCATTTGCACAACGGGCATGTGAATCTTGCAGGGGTGGATTTTACATTGTCACCTGAGATTGTTGCTCAAGCAACAGGGATACCCAGCGCCACCACCCCCTGAGGTTGTTCATGAGGAGGGAGGACCTTCACAGCAGTATGACATCCCTGAGCCCAGACATGTCAGCTCCCCTCCATTGGTCATGTTAGAATCGGTCTAGTAGCCCTCCATCAGCGATCAAAGCTCTTTGCATTTGCATAAGTAGGTGTCTCATCAGTGTCATCTTATTGCATTCCATTAGGCATGTCATAACCCTGATGGAGGAGCTGGTGTCTTTATTCCCCTCTTGGCACTGCTGGATCAAGTTGTTTCAGTCATTACACTTTTTCAAGGTTACTTGTCTTGTCTTGAGGTCAAAATTTCTAGGTCTAGGGTTTAGGTCAATTTTGTCTTCAAGGTCATGTCTCTGAAGGTCAATAAGTGCCCAGTAAGCCAGAGGGGTGATTTTCAAAGTGTTTCTTCGAAAGATTCTATCTTGTGCAGCTAATTTTCACCTTGGATTTAAAAACCCTGTTTTTAAAGCCAAGGTCATTTCTCAAAATTTTCTAAAAATTGTAAAAATTCAAAATGATTCAAAGGACAGCATGTAACCCTGGCTCCCTTGCCAAGACCCCTCAGAAGCTATCCCTGCAAAAATTATCAAGGAAAAACATCAAATCAATCAATTTCAGGACAAAAGGAAACCAAAAAGACAACAACATTCAAAGTTTAAAAAGTGTCATGGAAAAACATTAGAAAGTGGGTTGTGACATGAAATTTATTCAAAGATAGGCTATAAAGGCTCTATTTCCCTCCATCAAGCTCCATTGTGCATTCAAGTGATAGAGAAATCAGTTGCAAGAGCGTTTGAGTGAATTCGGTGAGTTTGGGAGGCGTGCGACCCGTTGAAGGCGCGCGACCCGTCAGGGCACCTCCAGCAGTGTAAAAATTACACAGGCGCGACCCGTTGAGGGCACGCGACCCGTTGGGCAGTGCACGCGACCCATCAGGGTTTCCTCCACAGAAAATTACCAGCAAGCTGCCAAGCGACCACAAATTGTTCAAGCTTGTCCGGTAGGCCTTCAATCATATAAATTATGGTTTGCTAAAGCTTGAGAAGATCATGATAATATTTTAAAAACCTTCATTTGCAAGTAAAGACTCCATGTGCTTTTGCTTGAAAATATCAAAGTTGCTAGGGTTTGTTTTGCTGTTTTAAGGTATTCCTTTTCATTCCTATTGTTCCTATATTTTCCCACCTCCCATTTCTTACTCCCTTATCACTGTTATTTAATTTCCCTACCAAAAATATTAAGAAATCAAAAATCAAACCCTAAACCCTACCTCTCATAACATCCTTGCAAATGAAATTGTATGATGATGTATATGTCATAATTCTTCCCCTAAACTCCCTGTTTCATATATTTTTCCCAATTTCCCTTCCAAGTCTCCCTTCCCTAACATTTCCCTTGTGCTACTTGTCCCCTTGAAACAGCATTTCAAAACAGTTAAAACAGCAGATTTCAAAGCAGAAGCAGCAGTACATTTCAGCCACTTTGCCCCTGAAACCATGTCAGAAATCGAAACCGAATATGAGCAAAGTGATGACCGTGAGTTAACACCAGAAGTTGAGCCTGCTCCGGAACATGAAGAATCATTATTGGGCACGGATGCACGTGTGCAAGGCGAAGATGAAAGTGCTCCAAAGGCGGTTGGCCAAAGCACAAAAACGAGGAAAAAGGTCCGACCCCCTTCACATCTTAGCCAAGGCTTCCTTGAAGGAGCATGGCACTAAATAGCTCAGCCACAGCACAAATTCCAAGAAATTTTGAGCATTTTGGGTCATTTTGGTTTTTTCAGGCAAAAAACAGGTTTTGTCCCCTCAACGGGTCTCACCCCCCGCGCGACCCTTTCATTTGGCTACTCCGTTCTGGGAAAACTCAGCATTTCTAGATTTGGCATGAAAATTTACACATGCTCACCCATTTCCAAGAGATTTTATGAAGTTTTGGGCCTCCTGAAAGTCAAAAAACAAGCAAAAAATGACTTTCTGCCACATTTTTGACACACAGAAAGCAGTCTTGGGAGATTGCAATTTTGGAGGGGCAAATTACAACCAAATTCCGAAATTCTAGTTGGGTTGGAAAGTAGACTCACAGACCTTTCCAACAAGCCTACTCTTGCCTCATTTGGAAACCTAAAAGTGCCCCAAAAGTGCTCTCAAAGGCGCGCGACCCGTCAGGATTTGGCACGCGACCCGTCAGGCAAATTGCTCAAGATTTCAGCCTACAGCTCAGCAAAACGCAGTTTTGACTGTGTTTGACTTTTTGGAGTTGATTTTTATCCTTCTTGTTGTAAATGATGTAAATTTATGACACTTTTACACTTATGTATCTCTTCTGGAAGATTCTTTCATGAGATAGGTGAAAATTAAATGAATGAATTGGTTTCCTAGTTTATAGAGGCAAGTTGTTTTGACTGCCTAGTTTTCAGTGCTTAGTTTAGAATTGGTTGAAACAGCTCCTAGGATAGTGAGCTCGACCCCTAGAGGCAAGGAAAGATGTTAGCTTGCCTATATTATGTATTTTCTTAGTCATTTTCAGAGGTTGGAAGGTTGGACTTTTGAGGGAGAAGCTCTTATTGTATTATTCACTGTATCTCTGCAATTTTTGGCAAAGGAAGACCAGGGTTTTGCAGTCCTTTTTGGGATTCTTGTGGTCACATGTATTGATGGTGTGTTTCTCTTTGTACTTGTAAGTGTGTTATGTGAATCATTTCCTTACTTTTCCTTCTGCAAATTAGGCAAATGAAGTGTTAAAGTAGAATTCATGATTGTCATGCTCTGCTTTTAAGTTTGCTTAATATCAATGTTTTCAACTGTTTAAGGGGAATTCAAGGTTATTGCTTGCTCTCCTTAACTCCTCACCAGTCATTCTCATCCATCCATCTCTATCAAAGGAATCAATACTGTTTCCTACCTCGCCCCAAAGAACTCCCTGCGAAAACTGTGTCCAATCCCCACACCCAAAATTGCCTTTCCCCAACTTTCCACCAAAACCCTAAAAATCCCAAATCAAACCTTTTATCAATTTACTAGCCTAAAATCAATGTTTCCTCATTGGTCATCTCGCCCATTGAAGATCTTTACTGAGATAGACTGGAGAGAGCCCTCTCCTGCCCCGTAGGGCTAGCTATGAGGCTAAGTGGTTTGATGTTGCCTTGGAGTTTACCTTTCTCAGCCTGAGGTGAAATTTCAAGCGCTAACATATTGGCGACCATACTGGGGAGAACAAACTTGTTTGTGGATTGATGTGTGTGTTTCATAAGTCTTAGACGGAGCCTGAAGTTATGCCAGGTAGCCTTCGAAACGCTTTTGCTTTGCATAAGCGGAAGTAGATAAACGCTGCTTCAGTCCATCTCCGTGAGCTTGTGAATACGGCCACTTCATTTGCATTTTACCCCAATACATGTATCAAGTTCAGATCTGATTGTTGATGGTGAACAACGATCAGACACTGACAAGGCTGAAATCATTCACTGGCGACTCTAAATCATTTTCGAGATCAGATCCAAAGACTCCACTGGAGGATGATGCTGACCAGCAAAAACATGAAAGGACAACATGGACAGATCAGGTATTCAAGTTGGAATTTCATCCAAGACATTTTGTTCTTTGTCATAAATTGTTTCTTCTCTTTTCCCAAGAATGTTAAGAAGGCTTTGCAAAGTATACTGTGTTTGAGAAGAGATCCTCGGCCTGCAGTTGATTCTTTCCCTTTGAAGATTGTGAATACCAAAGATTTTCATACCTTTGAGCTTGATCAAGACCTTTCTTCTAAATTTTGTGATGACCATCTTCAAATTGATGAGCCCCAAGCAACCAAGACTGATTCTATACCTTCTGTACATACCCCTATACCTTGTAAAATTCCAGATCGGTATAAACCTCTTGTTTTACCTTCTGTTCTTCATGCTTTCCCCAAAAACTATGATCTATACTTGCCGAGGTTTGACGGTGAATGTAAGAATGTCAATGCCGAGCAACATGTGCAGAATTTTGAGAATTTTCTAGATCTTTTTGAAGTTGATGAAGAAGATGTCAGTATAAGGCTTTTTGCTCTTTCTTTGCAAGCCAAAGTGAAGAGTTGGTTCAAAACCTTGCCTGATGCAAGCATTTCAGATTTCCAGCAGTTTGTCAAAGTTTTTCTCGACAGGTGGATGATCGGGAAGAACCTTTTCTTGATTATAGAAGAGTATAACCAGCTGAAAAGATTGCCAGGGGAGACAGTACAACAATTTTCTGCCAGATTTAACCAAGTTTATTATTCGATGCCAGTTGATATAAGACCTTCTCCTAGATTTTCTCTCTTGCACTATCTGGGTGCCTTTGATCCGGAGATGGAGTTTCAGCTGAGAGAAATGGATATTACAACACTTCATGAGATGAAAAACAGTGCAGTAAATGTAGAGGTGCATATGCTGATCCGAAGGGCAAGGTTGAAAGAAGAAGAGATGAAAAACATAGATCCGGCTGAATCAACATCTCTAGAGGTGAAGCTTGACATTTTGGTAAGTGCAGTGGAAAAGATGATGGATAAGATCAACATAAGGAATGATTATGATGTTCAAGTTCATGGCGCGCTGATTGAAGAAGAACAAGTTGCTGATCCAAAACATTTTGTTTCTGATCCCAGTTGTCATAGTGATTGTTTTATAGATCATTGTGAAGAAGAAAGAACTGTTGATATGACATGTATGCTTGATGATGTGTTTTATACTGATGATTTGCCTCAGTTTGATCAGTATGATGATGATTATGTTCTCCAAAAAGAAGCTAATCTTACAGACAAATCAGCGGCTAGTTTGTGCGAGGAGGAAGTTCACTTACAGTAGCTCGAGTACAATGATCAAATGATGAATAGCAGCTATGACAATGATGAGGAAAGTGCATCAAAGTTTGAAGTAAGTGAAGGATCTTTGCCTTTTTGTTTTGATTCGTTTCAGTTCATCAGAGATAACTACCATGCAATCAGAAATCGAATGTCAACAAGTCTTGATTTGAATCATATAAAGAGCAATGAGAACTTTGTTCAAGACTTCTCATATTCAGATTTGCAACCCCCGAAAGCCATTGATTGTCAAGTTGCAGATGAAGACTTGGAAGTGCACACACATGATTTAATGATTCAAGGTGACTCCGTACCATTCTGTTTTGAATCATATCAGTTTTTGAAGGGTAGATTGCATAGTAAATCTTCAAATGAACAGCCTATAACAAATCAGCAATCTCTCAGTGTTAATGTTGAGGATGAGACAGATAACAAAATTCTTGAGCAGCCTGTAGCATCAGATTTGCAGCCACCAAATGAAATTGAAGGGCAGATTACAGATGAAGTTGTGGAAGACGAAATACATGATTTGATGATACAGGAAGATTCTATACCCTTTTCTTTCAAAGCATTTCAGTTTATAAGGAAGAATCTTCGTAAAATCTCTCAAGAAAAAGATGAACAGCTAGAAGGATGTCATGCATTTTCAATGGATACGTTACAGCAATCTTTTCAAGTTTTTCATGATCCAATAGCTGATGTTTTGGATGAGGTTTGCAGTCAAAGTCTTTCTCCATTGACTACATGTGAGCTTGAAACGTGTATTGATACAAATTTGATCCGGCATCTAGTTTCTTTCTCATTTTCAGCAGAGGTCTCGTCACAACGCTCAGATCAAAGTTTGCATTCATGGTATGAGGAGACGAGAAGTAATCCATTGGATGAGCTAAGTTCCAGTGTGCATGAATTTCAAGATCCTTATGCAGTGTTTTTGGAGGTGGATAGAGAATTCATATCATTCAAAGGATCTGTTTCTAAGTTGTCATGGGAGTTGCCTTTCAGTAGTTCTCTCTTGTTGTTCATAAGTGAGCACTTGCGGAGAATTCAACCAGCAGACGGGATTCTTACTTGGTTGCATTGGTTGTTTCATTTCACTTGATCAGGTGATGAATGAAACTGTTAGGGTAGGTTTTGATGAATAAGCTCCCCTTTGAGCATCATTTCCAGTTTGTCGGTTGTGTTTAAGTGTTGAGTCAGTTTTTAGTTGAGTAAGAGTCAATTTGTGTTGTCAAGTTATCAGTTTTTAGTCATGCATTTCAACTTGAGTTTTTGACTCCATTGCCCAATGATTGAAAGGCATTGGTCTAGCTCTTACAGAGATCTGCGGTTCTTGGCACCTCCAAGGAGCTACCATCCCCATTGGAGCCAATGTTAGAATCGGTCTAGTAGCCCTCCATCAGCGATCAAAGCTCTTTGCATCTGCATAAGTAGGTGTCTCATCAGTGTCATCTTATTGCATTCCATTATAGGCATGCCATAACCCTGATGGAGGAGCTGGTGTCTTTATTCCCCTCTTGGCACTGCTGGATCAAGTTGTTTCAGTCATTTCACTTTTTCAAGGTTACTTGTCTTGTCTTGAGGTCAAAATTTCTAGGTCTAGGGTTTAGGTCAAATTTGTCTTCAAGGTCATGTCTCTGAAGGTCAATAAGTGCCCAACAAGCCAGAGGGATGATTTTCAAAGTGTTTCTTTGAAAGATTCTATCTTGTGCAGCTAATTTTCACCTTGGATTTAAAAACCCTGTTTTTAAAGCCAAGGTCATTTCTCAAAATTTTGTAAAAATTGTAAAAATTCAAAATGATTCAAAGGACAGCATGTAACCCTGGCTCCCTTGCCAAGACCCCTCAGAAGCTATCCCTGCAAAAAATTATCAAGGAAAAAGATCAAATCAATCAATTTCAGGACAAAAGGAAACCAAAAAGACAACAGCATTCAAAGTTTAAAAAGTGTCATGGAAAAACATTAGAAAGTGGGTTGTGACATGAAATTTATTCAAAGCTAGGCTATAAAGGCTTTATTTCCCTCCATCAAGCTCCATTGTGCATTCAAGTGATAGAGAAATCAGTTGCAAGAGCGTTTGAGTGAATTCGGTGAGTTTGGGAGGCGCGCGACCCATCGAGACTGGCGCGCGACCCGTCAGGGCACCTCCAGCAGTGTAAAAATTACACAGGCGCGACCCGTTGAGGGCGCGTGACCCGTTGGGCAGTGCGTGCGACCCATCAGGGTTTCCTCCACAGAAAATTACCAGCAAGCTGCAAAGCGACCACAAATTGTTCAAGCTTGTCCGGTAGGCCTTCAATCATATAAATTATGGTTTGCTAAAGCTTGAGAAGATCATGATAATATTTTAAAAGCCTTCATTTGCAAGTAAAGACTCCATGTGCTTTTGCTTGAAAATATCAAAGTTGCTAGGGTTTGTTTTGCTGTTTTAAGGTATTCCTTTTCATTCCTATTGTTCCTACATTTTCCCACCTCCCATTTCTTACTCCCTTAACATTGTTATTTAATTTCCCTACCAAAAATATTAAGAAATCAAAAATCAAACCCTAAACCCTACCTCTCATAACATCCTTGCAAATGAAATTGTATGATGATGTATATGTCATAATTCTTCCCCTAAACTCCCTGTTTCATATATTTTTCCCAATTTCCCTTCCAAGTCTCCCTTCCCTAACATTTCCCTTGTGCTACTTGTCCCCTTGAAATAGCATTTCAAAACAGTTAAAACAGCAGATTTCAAAGCAGAAGCAGCAGTACATTTCAGCCACTTTGCCCCTGAAACCATGTCAGAAACCGAAACCGACTATGAGCAAAGTGATGACCGTGAGTTAACACCAGAAGTTGAGCCTGCTCCGGAACATGAAGAATCATTATTGAGCACGGATGCACGTGTGCAAGGCGAAGATGAAAGTGCTCCAAAGGCAGTTGGCCAAAGCACAAAAACGAAGAAAAAGGTCTGACCCCATTCACATCTTGGCCAAGGCTTCCTTGAAGGAGCATGGCACTAAATAGCTCAGCCCCAGCACAAATTCCAAGAAATTTTGAGCATTTTGGGTCATTTTGGTTTTTTCAGGCAAAAAACAGGTTTTGTCCCCTCAACGGGTCTCACCCCCTGCGCAACCCTTTCATTTGGCTACTCTGTTCTGGGAAAACTCAACATTTCTGGATTTGGCATGAAAAGTTACACATTCTCACCCATTGCCAAGAGATTTTATGAAGTTTTGGGCCTCCTGAAAGTCAAAAAACAAGCAAAAAATGACTTTCTGCCACATTTTTGACACACAGAAAGCAGTCTTGGGAGATTGCAATTTTGGAGGGGTAAATGACAACCAAATTCCGAAATTCCAGTTGGGTTGTAAAGTAGACTCATAGACCTTTCCAACAAGCATACTCTTGCCTCATTTGGACACCTGAAAGTGCCCCACAAGTGCTCTCAAAGGC
Organism: Pinus tabuliformis; assembly: GCA_031772625.1. Classification (NCBI taxonomy): domain Eukaryota; kingdom Viridiplantae; phylum Streptophyta; class Pinopsida; order Pinales; family Pinaceae; genus Pinus; species Pinus tabuliformis. The sequence goes on along the minus strand of CM062808.1, from coordinate 367,872,619 downwards.
GCGCGACCCGTAAGGATTTGGCGCACGACCCGTCAGGCAAATTGCTCAGGATTTCAGCCTACAGCTCAGCAAAACGCAGTTTTGACTGTGTTTGACTTTTGGAGTTGATTTTTATCCTTCTTGTTGTAAATGATGTAAATTTATGACACTTTTACACTTATGTATCTCTTCTAGAAGATTCATTCATGAGATAGGTGAAAATTAAATGAATGAATTGGTTTCCTAGTTTATAGAGGCAAGTTGTTTTGACTGCCTAGTTTTCAGTGCTTAGTTTAGAATTGGTTGAAACAGCTCCTAGGATAGTGAGATCGACCCCTAGAGGCAAGGAAATATGTTAGCTTGCCTATATTATGTATTTTCTTAGTCATTTTCAGAGGTTGGAAGGTTGGAATTTTGAGGGAGAAGCTCTTATTGTATTATTCACTGTATCTCTGCAATTTTTGGCAAAGGAAGACCAGGGTTTTGCAGTCCTTTTTGGGATTCTTGTGGTCACATGTATTGATGGTGTGTTTCTCTTTGTACTTGTAAGTGTGTTATGTGAATCATTTCCTTACTTTTCCTTCTGCAAATTAGGCAAATGAAGTGTTAAAGTAGAATTCATGACTGTCATGCTCTGCTTTTAAGTTTGCTTAATATCAATGTTTTCAACTGTTTAAGGGGAATTCAAGGTTATTGCTTGCTCTCCTTAACTCCTCACCAGTCATTCTCATCCATCCATCTCTATCAAAGGCATCAATATTGTTTCCTACCTCGCTTGTTGCAAGAAAAATTAGAGAGGGCACAATGGACAATCACATATTTAGAGCAGCGCAACAAGCAATTAGATGATGAGCACACTCTCGATGAGTTGCGGAGGATCCATGAAGACCGCAACTTGGCTCGTAAGAGACCCGGTGATTTGGTACCCATTGAGCGAGAGGCTATGCTTCTCCAGGTCAATGCTCATTTGGAGAGGTTGCTGGCCAAGGCTAACAAAGATAAGGACATGCTCCGGAACATGAAAAACCATTATTGGGCTCGAATGCACGTATGTAAGGCAAAAATGAAGGTGCTCAAAGGACGGTTGGCCAAGGCACTAAAACGAAGAAAAAGGCCCGATCCCCTCCACATCTTGGCTGAGGCTTCCTTGAAGGAGCATGGTGCTAAATGACTTACCTTCTGCACAAATTTCAAAAAAAATTGAGCATTTTTGGTCATTTGTGAATTTCTTGGGCAAAAAACAGGTTTTCTTCCCCAACGCGTAGCGCGCCGCGCGCTACCCTGAAGATGGGCAACTCCTTTTCATGAAAACTCAGCATTTTTGGATTTTTCATGCAAAAATACACTTTCTCAACAATTTCCAAGAGATTCCATCAAGTTTTGAGCCTCCAGAAGGTCAAAAAACAAGCAAAAAATGACTTTCTGCCACCTTTTTGACACACAGGACGCAGTCTTGGGAGATTGCAATTTTGGAGGGGTAAATGGACACCAAATTCAAAAATTCCACTTGGGTCGGAAAGTAGACATCCAGACCTTTCCAACAAGCCCACTTTTGCCTCATTTGGACTCCGGGAAGTGCCTCAAAATCAGGCCCAAAGGCGCGCTACGCGTTGAGATTCAGGGCGCTACGCATCACGCTATTTTCACAGAAATGCACCTACAGCTCAGCAAAACGCAGTTTTGACTATGTTTGACTTTTTGGAGTGGATTTTGATCCTCCTTGATGTAAATGATGTAATTTTATGATACTTTGACACTTATTTATCTCTTCTAGAAGATTCATTCATGAAATAGGCAAAAATTTAATGAATGAATTGGTTTCCTAGCTTATAAAGGCAAGTTGTTTTGACTGCCTAGATTCTAGTGCTCAGTTTGGAATTGGTTGAAACAGCTCCTAGGATAGTGAGCTCGACTCCTAGAGGCAAGGAAAGATGTTAGATTGCCTATATTATGTACTTTCTTGGTCATTTTCATGGTTGGACTCTTGAGGGAGAAAGCTTCTATTTTATTACTCATTGTATCTCTGCAATTTTGGCAAAGGAAGAAAGACCAGGGTTTTGCAGTCCTTTTTGGGATTCCTGTGGTTACATGTATTGATGGTGTGTTTCTATTTGTACTTGTAAGTTTTTTATGTGAATCATCTTGTTACTTTTCCTTCTGCAAATTAGGCAAATGAAGTGTTAAAGTAGAATTCATGATTGCCATGCTCTGCTTTTAAGTTTGCTTAATATCAATGTTTTCATCTGTTTAAGGGGAATTCAAGGTGATTGCTTGCTCTCCTTAGCTCCTCACCAGTCATTCTCATCCATCCAACTCTTTCAAAGGCATCAATACAGTCTCCTATCTTGCCCCAAAGAGCCCCCTGCGAAAACTGTGTCCAATCCCCGCACCCAAAATTGCCTTTCCCCGATTTTCCACCAAAATCCTAAAAATCTCAAATCAAACCTTTTATCAGTTTACTATCCTAAAATCAGTGTTCTTTATTAGTTATCTCCGCCCTTTGAAGATCTTTGCCGAGATATACCGGAGAGAGCCCTCTCCTGCCCCGTAGGGCTAGCTACGAGGCTAAGTGGTTTGATGTTGCCTTGGAGTTTGCCTTTCTCAGCCTGAGGTGAAATTTCAAGCGCTAACAGAAAGAACATCAGGAAAGAGGGAGAGGACCAACAAATATATAACCCTCAAATGAAAAAAATCAACACAAGGCAAGGAAGCGAAGACCAATTGAGACCCAATAATGGATTCAGAAGAACAATTTCTCCAAGACAACTTTTTACTTGCAAGTATAAAAATATCTTTTAATTGTATTGCTTCTCATGTAATAAATTTGGTTATAAGGAAATATATTGCAGAGCATATGTAAGAAATGACTATATTAGTAATAGGAGTAGGGGATGATATAAGATCTCAAGGAATGGATATGTGAGAAGAAATCCTAGAATTTTTAATAAGAATGATGGTAGAAATTACAATTTATTTCCCCCTTATTATATAATGTTGAATTTTTAAGTGCAATAATTTTTGGCACAAAGCTCAAGATTGTAGAAGCAATACATTGATGCTTCTAAATCAAAGCAGAAAAGAAGATGTTGCCAGAAATGGAAATCAAAGAACAAAGGTATAGATAAGGAAGAAAGAGAAACGGGAAGAATGTGCTCTAGCTCTATGTGTTCAAAACAAATATAGCCAATAGTAATATATAAAGTGGATGTTCAAGTCATATGATAGGAGATAGAAGCAATTTTTTCTCTGTAAAGGAAGTCAAAGGAGCTAGTGTCACCCTTGAAAATAATGATTCATGAAGGATAATTGGAAAAGGCATAATCAATCTTAATGATGGAAGGACAAAGGGTTAGAATGTTTTATTGGTTCAAGGTAGACTAAAGAACAATGTATTGAGTGCAGATAAAATGGTTGATCAAGGGTATGATCTCACATTCATTTCCAAATTATGTGAAATAAGAAAAGATATTCAAGAATATTCATAGCAAATGAAATCAATTCTCAAAACAATGTATATGTCCTCAATAATATTAAAAGAAATAAAAAATCATATATGGGAGTAACATGCCTAATAGCTCATCAGTTAAAAAACAAAGTAAGAGACTGCAACACATTAAGAAGATGAGAATTGTTGAGAGTGACCTGCAGAAGAATAATGGTGAAATGGAAAGGTTCTAAGATATGAATTGACAATAGTAAATTACTTATATGATGCATTTCAATTAAAAAAAATGCATAAGTTTATGGGTATCATATTTCCCTTGATATCAACAAAGGGGGGGGGTTGTAAATAAGGAGAAGCATCAGTTCAAGTGGCAGCATCCCTTTAGAGGAAAAGAAGAAAGTTGTAGTAAAAGAGTTAAATTGTAGACAAAAGGAAGCATAGCCCTAGGGGGAACAACCCCAAAAGGAAAAAAGTAAAAGGGAGTTCAATATAGGGGGATAAGTCTCAAGAGTAGGGATGTACAAGAAAAAATGTTACATCCAGGAATAGATAGACACGACCTTAATAGGGGGTGCCTAGTTGCAAAAAAGGCATGTGTAAGCAATATGGAAAAGTGATTATTTTGTTGTTAACATCTCAAGGGAAGAAATTGTATGTAGAAGTAAAAACAACCCTTTGTGATTGATTTCGAATGGGGATAATATGTGTACATATGGAGAGATAATAGACAGGAAGAGTAATTGTAGTTACTGCGAAAAGTTGCGGATAAAGAGAGAGTTACAATGACTAAAAAAACTTGCAAACAAAGGAAGAGAAATATTATTTCCCCCTTTATTTATTAATGCACATTAAGGCTAATATCTCTATTCATTCATAATTTCCTTTATTTGGATATGTATTAATATTATTATTAATACATTCATTTCTACTTGTAATAATAATAATTACTTATTACAATATAACAATTGGGAGGAAAAAATCTGAGGAAAGGCGCGCGCTCTGCAACCTTCGGATCTGTAAATTCGAGATCTGAATCTTGCGCGAGCTGCAGACAGCGAGCTCGTCCGCCCTTTGCCGATCTGACTCCTACAGACCTGTCCGCCTGAGGCCTCTTTGCATGCTGCGGACGAACTGATTCATGGATCAAGTTGCTGGTTTCTGATAGGCCCGATCCCAGGGACTGCGATCATGGAGGAGTTGGGCACTCCCCAGGCGTCTCTTCCGCCTCCTTCGCCGATCTCGCCTTCTGAGGCTTTCAATAGGCTCTTGGCTGGGCTTCCAAAGAAGAAAAATACTGAAGCAGCGAAATTTGTTAAAAGATTGGACGATATTCCTGTGATCTCCCTCCCTCCAGAAACCCCGATCCAAGTTGCTCTGTCGTTGGCCGAACGGGCTCTCATCGGTCAGTTCACTGGGCTATGGCCATCCCCAAAATCCACCGAAAGCTGGGTCAACAGAAACTGGGCACCATTGATCAAAGAAAGTGTCACCTCTTACTTTCTGGGGAGAGGATACTTCCTCTTCGAATTCACATCAAAAGATGACAAAGACTTGATCTTCCAAAATGGCCCCTACTTCATGGGCCCTCAGGGTCTGTATTTGAATAAATGGACCCCGGACTTCGATCTGGCAGTAGATGTGCCCAAAGCAGACCCGGTGTGGGCCAAACTTCCAAATCTCCCAGTGCACTGTTGGAATTGGGATTCTCTAAGGCACATTGGAAATGCCTGGGGAAATTTATAGACCAAGAGAACAATAAGGACCAATATGACTATGCCAGGATCTTTGTAGAAGTATATCTGGAGGTGGGACTACCAAAGGCCATCACAATAAAGGTCGAAAGATGGATACATATGCAGAAACTGGACTATGAGCAGCTGCCCTTCAAATGCCGGAAATGCCATGTTTATGGTCACTTCGCCAGAGGCTGCCCGACCAACAGTGAGGTTGTGTAGGGGAAGGAGGATGGATGGAATCAAGTCAAGTGATCCAAACCCTATCTCAAGAATCAGAAGCCGGGAGGCCCTAATGGCAAAGGACCTCACCAGGCCACTGCCCAGCAGATCCCACTCAAACCTGCTCCAGAAAATAAGTACGATCCCCTGAGTTCGCAACCAGAGAACACACAGGAGGGTGAGGTCCAAAAGGAGGCAGAAGCTACTCAGGAGATCGAGGCCCAAAAAACAGCTCCTACAAGTAAAGGTACTCCCTCAGCCTCCCACAAAGGAACAAATGTTGAAGATCCCAAAGGTATGATTATAGAAGATGAGGAAGAAGAGCAGGAAACAGACGAATCATAAGAGGAAGGAGAAATAGGAGAGCCCCAAACCTCGGTAAGAAGATCTGCAAGAGGCCGAAAAACTGACAAGGAAAAAGGGAGAAGGAGACCTACAAAGATAAACTTCAGGGCAGCCAACCAACTTTGGAAAAACTGCTAGCCTCAAAGCCTAAGATACTGAAAAACCAAACCCAAGGATCCAAGGGAGCCCACCAGAAACATAAATAATGAAGGTCATCTCCTGGAATTGCAGAGGTATGGGGAGTAAAGCTAAAGAAGAAGCCATCAGAAGCCTAATCAGAACAGAAACCTCAGACTTACTTCTCGTCCAGGAGACAAAGCTGGAAGACATAGCCTTCCTTCAAGTAAGCAAGAAACTTTGGATTAAAAGTGAAGCAAGAGCAATCTCTGCCCGGGGTGCCTCAGGAGGGATTGGCACTCTTTGGAACGCCAACAAATTTACAATCCTATTTGAGGCTAGGAATACTCATTGGTTGTTGCTGAAAATGCAGAATTTGGACACTAAGGAAACGTTTTGTCTGTTCAATGTTTACTCTCCAGTCAATGTTGGGGAAAAAAAGACTGTTGGGACTCTATAAGGCACCAAGCAGATTTGACAAACCTGGAAAATATAATTATTGTTGGAGACCTCAATCTCACTCTTCATCCATCAAAAAAAAGGGGAGGCAGCGTAGTTTGAGACCCGGCAAGGGAATGGGTGGAGGACATAATGCAGGACTGGGACTTGCTGGATATCAAACCTTCTTCCAGTAAGTACTCTTGGTCTAATAAAAGAGTGGGCCCTGGACATGTTGCTACCAGGCTAGATAGATTTATTATCCAAAGCTCCTATTTGTTGCTAGGTTTAGAGCCCATAATGCATATTCTTGTTAGCAGCATCTCGAACCATAAGCCCATAAAGCTAGAACTTCTAGCTCACCTTGATCTAGGTCCTATCCCCTTTAGATTCAGCCCTCTCTGGGTAAAGGAGCCAAACTTCATGCAAACTATCAAGGAATGCTGGAATCAGCCAGTTAAAGGATCACCTTTCTATATTTGGGAGGAAAAGCTTAGAAGGGTAAAAGGAGCTCTAAAAAGATGGGTCAAAACTCTGTCCAATCCAAATACAGAAAGGAAATCCATTAAAGCTGCTCTTGTTTCCCATCAAACTTGTATGGAGAATGCTATACTCACAAAGGAGTTATTAGATCAAGAAGCTCAGCTGCAACAGCGCTATCACAAAGCCTGCTTAGCTGAAGAAGAGTATTGGAGATTAAAATCTCGTAATCTCTGGCTCAAAGCAGGGGATAGGAACACTGCTTTTTTCCACAAACAAGCCCAGGCAAGGAAATGCTTCAACACCATCTCAGAGATTAAAGAAGATAGCGATATTCATAAGGATTTTGATTACATAAAGAAAGCAGCCTTTTCTCATTTTCAAAACTTGTATAGTGAAGACAAGGATCCAAGCCATTATTCAGATCTGTTAGATATTATACCCTCTGTAATTTCTCAGCGAATGAATGAGACTCTTGAGGCCAAAGTCACTAAAGATGAAGTCAAAAAGGCTCTTTTTGATATGGACCCGGATAAGGCCCCTGGGCCAGATGGTTTCTCTGCTAGATTCCTTCAAGCTTGCTGGCCGATTGTTGAAAAGGACCTTCTCAAAATGGTTCAAAAGTCTCAAAATACTCAGAAAATAGGAGGCAGCACAAACTCTGCATTCTTAGCCCTCATACCCAAGGAAAAAGGCGCCAACAACTTCAGCAGATTCCATCCGATTTCCCTATGCAATACTTGGTACAAATTAATCACCAAAGTAATTGCAAAAGACTGAAGCTCATTCTTCCTAAAATAATTCCATAGAATCAAGGAGGCTTCATCCAAGGAAGGCAGATCGTGGACAACTTCATCCTGGTACAAGAGGCAATTCATTCAAGTCTTCTCCAAAAAGAGCAAGGTATGGTGATTAAAGTTGATTTAGCAAATTCTTTTGATCGTGTAAATCACAATTTTCTTTTAAATGTTATGAGCAAGTTTGGTTTTGGAGCAAATTGCATTAAATGGATTCGAGCATGCGTCTTGGAGCCATGGATTGCTCCTCTTGTAAATGGAAGAGCCACAGATTTTTTTAAATCTTCGAGAGGACTTAGGCAGGGGTGTCCTCTATCCCCTCTGCTCTTTGTCATCCAAGCCTCTGTTCCCAGCGTCCTGTTAGACAAAAAGATGCAAGACGAAGATATTAATGGACTGTGAATTGCAAGAGGGGCCAAAAACATTAATCATGCCTTGTTTGTGGATGACACTCTGCTTTTTGGTTCTACCTCTATCTCCTCTGCCTCAAAATTTAAAGCGGTTCTGGATGAATTCAGTGAGGCCTTAGGCAGCGTTGTTAATAAGAGAAAATGCCACATCTTCAGCTGGAATATTACGCCCAGATTGCTCTCTGCCATTTCTAGATGTTTGGGTTTTGCAGCCTCCTCTTCTTGGTCCTCTTTTAAATACTTGGGCCTCCCTGTATCTCATAAGAGACCTACAAGCAAAGATTGGCTCCCTCAGCTGGAAAAATTCAAGTCTAAGATTCAAGCCTGGGGTTACTCCTGGCTCAATACTGCTGGAAAATCAGTCTTAATTAAATCTGTGCTTACCAGCCTACCTTTATTTCAATTCGTTGGGCTTCTCGCTCCGACAACCATTCTAAAAAAATGGAAGAGTACATACGAAGGTTCTTTTGGAAGGGAGGAAAACAGAATGAAAAAAAGACCCCCCTTGTCAGTTGGGAAATCATCTCCAAGCCACTGTGGGAGGGTGGTCTAAATTTCAAAAATCTCTGTCAGCAAAATGTGGCAATGGTTGCAAAAACTATTTGGAGGATCATTGCACCCAAACCTGACTGGGCCCAAATGGCTCTCTGGAAAAAATATTTCAGAGGACCTCGATCCAGATGTCTAGAAAACGTGATTCAATGGCCCAACTCGTCATTTCTTAAAATATATGCCAAAGCTGCCCCTCTAATTACTGCGCACTCCTACTGGATCCCAGGCAACGGGAAAAAAATAAACATCTGGATGGATAAAATCATGAATAAGGATCCAATAGAAGACAGAGCCTCCATTAGATCATTGTGTTGCTGGATGGACAGAGAGGGATTGCGAACGCTGTGGGATATCTCACGCTGGAACAACTCTGCCTGGGCAGGATGGAAACGCATTGAGGTGTTGGAACATCTGACCTCCGAATGGACCACGATGCTCGATCTCCTGCATGGCTTGGCACCCACGCACATGAGGAAAAGAGACTTGAAAGGCTGGGGGCCGAATACCAAAGGTTACGCCATTTCCTTGGGGTACGCTTAACTGAATGAGAGGCCATATGTCCCCCCTGACCCAGCTCCTTGGCAAGGTGTCTGGTGACTGACTTCATGGCCCAAAGTGGACTTCTTTGCCTGGCTCTTCTGTCATGGAAAAATCTTAACTTATGACTATTTGCAGAGGAAAGGATTCCACGGTCCCTCCATCTGCTCATTGTGCAATGAAAATGCAAAGACAGCAGTCCATATAATTTTAGAATGTAACTTATCCAAGCAGATCTGGTCTTCCTTTATCCAAGATTTGGACCCTAATTTCATGCTTCCTTGCTCCACTACTGAACTTTTTTCTAAATGGGAAAACAGATATCCTAGATCACCTCCTAAAAACCAGATAATTAAATCAGCATGGGTTGTCCTTCCAAAGATTATCTTCTGGCAGATATGGCTAGAACGTAACAGAAGAATCTTTAGAAATACAAAGCAGAACCACAAGGCCTTAGAAGCCAAGATTAAATGCCACATAAAGGAGTGCTTGACTGATATAAAAGACGACTCCAATCTCAGCCAATAGGACATCACATGGGGATCAATTCTAGAACTACAATTTCATCCAGCAGCCAGAAAAGCCCCTACTATTAAAGACTGGCAAATAAGGAAACCTGAAAACGACTTTCAAGACTGGATCAAATCGCAAGCAAGGCACTTCCTCTTTTTCGATGGAGCAGCAAAGGGAAACCCAGGCAAAGCTGGTGCAGGAGGTGTTGTTGTAAATCCAATTGGGGAAAAAATCCACTCCTATGCTTGGGGACTTAGATATTCTACCAGCATTCAAGCTGAGGCCTTGGCCCTCTTCCAAGGTCTCAAGATCCTCAAAGAACTAAGCATAAATGAAGCAATTGTTATAGGCGACTCCCAGGTCATTATAAATGCAATGGTTTCCAATTCCCCAGTTTTGGATCTTAAACTAGCAACGCTGATCACTAGAATCAAAGGATTGGAAAACACTTTTCAGAACTTGAAGTACTACCACATGTTGAGAACTCATAATAAAAAGGCGGACATTGAAGCCAATAAAGCTGCCCTCCTATCTGCCGGGGTCAAGATGAAAGATGAAGAAGAATCATGGGAACCCATTCCATAAACTGATTGCTGCTATGTTTTATTGTTTACTATTAAACAAATTTGTTTGTATCTTCAAGTCGGGGAAAATCTCTGAAATCGATTCTATGGGTTCCTTTTCAAGGAAGAAATCTTCAAGTCTCAGCTGCATCCTCACCCTTAGCAGTGAGATGCATTAGCACAAAGAAATCCACAATGTAATCAGATTTTCGGCATTCAGGACAAGATGAATATAGACACTCCATAACCATTTCTGTAAAAACAAAAATAATAATAATAATAATATATTATTAATATTATTCCCTTTTAGTAATATCGGTACTTACTAATAGGTTAGGTCTATTATTATTAATTATTAGATTATAATTATTTAATAATTAACTAACTAATGTCTTTTTTAATTATTAATTCTTTAACGATTATTTTAATTATTAATTCTTTAATGATTTATTGTGTGCCATTGCTTTAATGCTTAATAATAATAAGTCTTTCTTCACCCTGTTCTTAATTAATTAATTTTATAATTTTTCATTATTGGGTTTTAATTTTTATTTAATACTATTACCTTAAATATTTATCTTTTAATTATCCTCCTTTTTTTTATTATCATAAAATTTTTCTATTGGTTATGACCATTATCACGATTTATCACCCCTGTTACTGATTAATTTTAATAATAATTTATTAATAATTAATTAATAACTTGATATTAATTATTTAATGGTTTATTTAAATCCTTTTAATTAATGATAAATTTCTAGGGTTTATTTAACTTTAATAATTTTCCTTCTAATTTGTGTCTAATATTCTCCACCAATAACTACATTGTTTGAACTTTTTGGCTAGAGGGTCCTTATCTATTTATTCTTTGGGCATGATCATATTTCATCATAAGTTTGTCCTGATGATAAACCACACTTTATGGTTTGAAATGTCAATAAGAAAATTCTAAATGTGATCAACTAAGGAGATCAAGCTAGGACTAAAGACATTGGCCCTTAACCTTCCCATGCTAGAGAAATATATACATGTAGCACAAATTCTCCATTTTGGGGAGGACAGGTAATCTCTGGAGGAGAAGAAGGCCATCTTGCAAGGACAACTCTAGGCTACACAATAAGACAGATATTGGGAATGATAAAGGCAAAGGGAGGAAGGATATTATCTTGGAGAGAGAGGATGTCTTAAGCATGGCGAGTGCATGGTTGAGATAGTTGAGGAACATAACGCCACCAATTGGAGATGAAGATAACTCTAAGATCTTACATAATATTTACATTTTTCTCATATAATTTATATTTTATCCAATAGAGTGTCAATAAATTTACCCATTATCTTATAACACAGTGTAATTGTAGAATTTCCTGCAAATTCTCTGCAAATCTACCTTTGAGATCTATGTAGAAAATCTGACTGTAGATTAACTTGATAATGCAATATGCCAAAGCAAAATACTATAATCTACTTCTACTATCAAACTTGCGGAAGCTTAAATATTGAGTTGAATCAGAGCTGAACACATATAACCATAAGAAGAAGAATCAATACACATGAAACACAAAAAATACTAAGGGGAAAGCCTCAGCTAAAACCCCACTATCTGTATTATCATACAAGGTGGAAATACATCAGAATTACACAAAGCCTTAGCTCTTACAGTTAGCCAGCTCTCAGTACAATCCTCCTGGATGCTCACAGGAAAACAAGGCTTCTCACAAACCTTCTCCTCTACCCTCCAAGCCTCCTATTTCCTTGCGCTGTTTCTCCTGGGTGATCCTACTGTTACCAAGTGTAACACTGATCACTCACACTGATCTCACACCCTGTAAAACTGCGCAATCCTCAAGGAACCTTACCTTGACTGCATGGATGAGTTTCCTTTATAGGAAAATTCCTCCCACTGATAGTACATTGTTCCTGTCTTTAATCTCAACTGGGTCTTTGTCTGAACTGACATGCATGAGTTATTTATGAGAGAATCTTTAGTTATATGGAGTACACTAGTTGCATGCATGCATGCATTAACTGACTGAACTCACAATTAGTTCCTCAAACTATTTGGAACTAATTTAACTGGACATAACTCAGTTAACTGAGCTAACTAATTACAACTCAAATATAACTCAATCTTATCTCCTTAATTAAGGGATAATCTCCTTAATTTAAGGGATAATTGTTGCATGACTCCACAAAGACTTCTAGCTTGAATTTCTCCAACTAATTAATTTAAGATGAATTAATTAATTATTTTTCAAGTAGCTGGTGAGACTAAATTCGAATTTTAATTCTCAATTTTAATTCAAGGACAAATTAAAATTGGAATATTTTGAATGCTATTTTTAGCGTTTCTATTTTTATTCTTTCTTGTTGCTATTCTGAACACTCCCTCTCAACAAGAAAGGAATTCAACTCGATCCCGATCCTAAACCTTTGGAATGTTCTGCATGCAACACTTCTCTCTAGTGTTGTTGCTCCAGCAATTCCAAAAACAAAAAAAGCATCCAACCTGAATCAGTATGATGCATTTGCCATCAAAGTCTCTGACTGCTATTGCCTTTATCGACTGAAAACTCTGCGCTTCTGCTGACTCAACCTTTCTGCATTGTTATCAATCCTTCTCTGCACTCTTCAGTATTTGACTGCTCTAGCCTCTGTCACTTTGATCTTTGACTACATCAATCCCAATGATTCCTCCTGCTACATCTGTGTTGTTGCTGGTCCTTTCTCCCAGCACTGCATCCGCATTGCACCTCCTCTCATCATGTTGCATCGTGCTTCCCACTGCTGCACTGCAACTCAGTTACTGAGAAGTAAGTAACTGATCTCCCAACTTAGCTCCCTGTTGGACTAGAAACACCCTATGATGATTAAGCTCCCTCTGCCGCTCCATCCGCATTTGTCTCTACGCATTCATCCAATCCTACTACTCCTCGTCGGGGCTCCCGTAGCAAGGTCTAATCAAAGAGGTTGAGTACCTCAAGGATCTTGCCCCTATTTTAGCCTTCTTGGGACTATCACTTCACATCACCCCACCTCAAACCTAGAGGTATGGCTGCAAGTGCTCCCTCTGCTGACTTGGCTTGAAATTTCCCCCTACTGGAGGCCTCTGCATGAGTGGATGCCTCCACTCGGTCTACTCTCAACATCTCCAATTGTGGCTCCTCCACAATTGTCTGAGACTTCTTTTGGGACTGCATGTTGAGAGGTACTTTACTCTCCCTCTCAACCACTAAGTCTCTAACATTTGCCTTGCTCCTCAAGGCTTTGCATGCATCTTATACCTTAAGTGCATACAAGTTCTTGACTCGTGAACCGATCTGTTTCACCTGTCTCGTAGTGATGTGTCTAAGGAAAACCTTTCTCTTCCTGAAGACAAGATCGTAGCCTTTGTCCTCCAACATCGTGATCGATACCAAGTTCTTCTTCAGTCCAGGCACATACTTCACATCTGTCAAGCTGATAAGAGCTCCATGCTCCCTCTGAAAAGCAATCGTGCCCACTCCTGAAACACTATACCTTTCATCATCACCCATCTCTATGAATATCTTAAGTTCTTTCTCCTCCAATGTACTGAATAAACTTTTATCGCCAGTCATGTGGAATGAGGCTCCACTCTCAAGAAACCAACCATAACCCATCATTGATGACACCATGCATGTGATGAGGGTGAAGTCCATCTCGAACTGAGAGGCTAATGCCTCACCTTCTGATCCATCTATGGATCCCTTCTTGGACTTCGTCAATGGGAAATTAGTCACATAACGACCCATTTCGTGAAAATTAAAGCATCTCACTTTATACTTGTCAACCTTCTACCCTCCATGAGAAGAATTTGATTTGGAATGAGAATCCTTCTCCTTCCCTTTCCTTGCCTTACTTGTTAAGGCTAGATTTTCTTCATCATCCTTGGATGAAGAACCATCTCGTGTGCTCCTCCTGATCTCCTCCTGCATGAGATCCGACCACAGTCATTCCCAATCTGGCAGTTTCTCCCTTCCATTCACAGAGTCCTGGTAGTTATGTTTTCTCTTTGGAAGGCCAAGGAGAGCGAGGCTCACCATATCATCATGAATAGTAGTTATTCCCACACTTCCAAGCTCATCTATACAGGTGGTCAACTTGTTTAGATATGTGGAAATAGTATCACCGTTCTCCATCTTGATTCTTCGAAGCTTGTCCTTGAGTGCCAATTTCCTCTAGTCGCTATTGTTCTGGTAGAGGTCCTTCAAATGTCTTCCACATTGAATATGGAGTATCCTTCCCATGGAGACTCGAGACAACATGGTCTTGAACTCCCTCGAGGATGATCTGTCTCGCCCTCACCACACACTTCTTTCGTTCAGCCAACTCTTGTGCATTAGTTGAACCTGGCTTTGGGATTTCTTGATCAATGAAATCCTTCAAGCCATTGTCTTTTAATACAACCTCCATGCAATATTTCCATGCTATGTAATTCAAGCTACCATCCAAGGCATACTCGAGTCTCAAGCTATAGAACGCCATTAACCAACCTTAAGTATGAGATGAATTTAATTTGTACCTGCAACCCCGAACTTTAAACTTTGAATTCTCTTCTCCGTATATTATTCACAGCTCTGATAAACTTGGCTCCAATAACATGTAGAATTTCCTGCAAATTCTTTACAAATCTACCTTTGAGATCTGTTATGCTCCTTACCAATAGGTGTCATATATCATGATTGACTTGATGAGCTATGTAATATGTTCATACCTTTACTTGTTGCAAAGGTTTTCCATATTTTCAAAAATCAAAAAAATTAAAAAATGTAAAGAGGCTATACCCTAAAAGAAAAATCAAAGGGTAAAAAGAATAAAGATGGTCAAAAAAATGAGAGAAAATGAACCCCAACAAAAAGAAAGACCATGTAAAGTGTGCAAGTCTAAATGCCACTACTTTTTACTGTTGTAGAATAAACACTTGTGTGCAGTTTGTCACTTATGCCACAATTTATGAATATTCAAACAGCTTAAGCTTGGCTAGTTCATATTTCAATTTCATGTTGTAGAACTAGAGAATAAAGATTTGACCAAACTGTTTAAACTTGGCAGATAAGTAGATAGGTAGAGTGAATAAAAGGAGCTCAACAGTTTAACCTGAGCCCTTGGATGTAATAAGTGTAGACTTAGATAGATATCTACATGTAAAAGAAAAGAAAGTGTGATAAGGGTTTGCCAGTTTAAGTGCACCCTAATAAAGAAGTAAAAATGTTGGGATAAAGTAGGTAGGGTAAGTAGATGGTGGTTGCGGAATAAATGTGTGGTAATGGTTAAGCTAAATGCTTAAATCTTTTTCTTTCATCACTTGGACAAATCACAACTCACATTGGAGACAACACATCAAGGAGACAAAGTCAAACTAATTAACTTCCTTACTCCATTTTTCCCAAAAAATTCACTAATTTCCCCTAAGTGCTAAAGGTACCTATAAACAAGTTAGGGGGGCTCAGAGCATTTCTCTGACTTTTGGAGGGGCCGGACCCTTTGGCCCAATAATTTGAAATACCTAAAACACTTAAATCCCCTTCATCAATATTCACCCCTTCATAAAGTCACTCATTCCTTTTATAAAGCTTTTCCTAAGTAAAATAGGATTTTACTTAGGAAAATTAAAAACATTCCATTTACATGAAACCCTCACATATCACTAGCCTAAGGTATAAGTGTTGTGTGATGAAATGCATTCTTGGAAAACATTAAACTTAGTGCTTTCCCATTCATTTTGGTCATATTAACCACTAATGTTTTATTATATAATTCCCCTCTAAAACAAAGCTACCCACTCCCGTATTATTATAAATATATAAAAACCCCGAAATCTTAATATCCCGCCCCTTTGGTTAAAATATAACCCTAACACATCATTAATTGGGATTAATTAGTTAATTTGTAACTAATTAAGAAACCCACCCCTCGCCATATTAACAAAGGATTAATTAACCCCCACAGTTAATTAATAACTTACCCGACCAATCTCGTTGCTCCTGATATGATTAAAAAATATTTAATTACATCCGGCCCGCCCTCATTAAACTCCCGTCACTTCGCCTCCCCAATAGCTATCCAATCAAGCCCCCCACATCCAACGGCTGTCGTGCATATCGCATGGCCTTCCGCAACCGAATGTTAGCGTGCAATCGCAAAGCGGTTTTGCAAACTGTACCCACGCCACGCGTCATCCATCCTATGGTATCGCGCGGATGAGCCCCAATACCGCCCTTCCCCATAAGTGTTGCGATAGAAACCGCTTATTGCCTTCTACTAAACAACAAAATGTCTCGTCATTCAGTTGCTGCCAATTGTCATTTTCATTCACCCGCCAATATCAACCATTTACCCGTTTAAACACAAAAACCCCAGTTTTGCTCATTTTCACCTGATTGTGCAGTAAAACCCTATGTAACCCAGCTGCGCCACCCGAATCCTCTGTTAACCGATTCAAGCATGGTTTACCTCCCGAAAAGGATTCTGGACTCACTCCATAGACCTCTCAAGCTCAAAAGAAACCTTTTCGACCTCCCTTGCAAACCAATGCTTTCTTAACAATTTGTTTTGTTTTACAGGTGATCAAGAGACCACATCCTTGGATAAACAGTCTTAATACTAGTCATAAGACCTGTTTACTCCAAGAGTGTTATCAAATCTATTCAAACAAAGATGGAAGATAAAACATACAATTGAAAGACAAGCAAAGGAAACAGGAAATTAAACAATTTACTGTTGAAACAGACAATAACAACCTAAACTACATATTGAAGGTAAAAGGACATAGTAAAGAACAGTCAAAGTGTATCAGGGTTAAAGAGTATCATATTGAAGACCAAGTCAAGTAAATCAGCTAGCATAAAGATAAACAACAGCGAAGACAGTTACAAAGCATAGCATACAAATTCATGTCAAAGTGAAGACAGATGAAAAAACAGAGGTGTAAAAGTAAAAAGTAAAAAATAAATAGTAAGCAGTAAACAGTAAAAGTAAACATGAAGACATTGATGGTTAAACTAAGATGAAAACACTTTCACCAGCTACAATGAATTGCATCCAAAGTAAAAGTGAAAACAGTCAAAAGAAGTTTAAGGTTAAAAGATGAAATTAGAGCAAAAATAGTACATTCTTCAGAAATTTCCTGTTTAAGTCATAGTTTTACAAAAACTATTGTGGCCAATCCAAGAAGTATTTCAAGAAACTGGACATTTTTGTTCCTAACAGGGCAATCTACGAAAACCTATCTCACTCTTTACACAGGTATTACCAAGAGGGAGATAAGTGCATGTCTTCACAACCTATTTTTCAGTTTGTGCAAAGTCCTGTTTTTGACATCTTTTTGCAAAAACTATTGTGAACAGCGGGAGATGAATTTTGGGAAACTGAGAGAGTTTTATCTCATAAATATTCTTATCTACAAAAACCTCTTTCACTTTTTACATATCTATCACGGATTGAGATATAAAAGCATATAATTGGACCCTAAGTTTGCAGAATTTCTGGGGCAGAATGCACAAAGGAAGGATGCAGTTAGTGACTGGGATGTCTCATCGTCAACTAAGAGTTGCTATCAAATTCGAATTTCTCTTCTTTGTCACCATAAATCCATAGAAATAGTGCCAAATAGATTCATTAGTTTTGAATGTCCTTTATTTAAGTTCTATTAATGTAAACAGTTGGAGATATTTGTGAAACTAATCTTGATATTTTTTCAAGATATTTCAGTTTACAATTAGTATAAATACTTCTTCATTTGAAGTATTTTGTGTGGATTCTTAGACATTGTTGTAATATTGACTATTTTGGAATAAAGTGCTGATTGGACCAAATTTTGTATGGCTTGCTGGATAAAGAATTGAAGCAAAGGACTTTTCACAGATTTCTTGAAGCAAACACCGGATCAATAAGTCCTCTATACCTTATGTTTTAAAGTTTTCCTTGTTTATTATATCATCCATGTTTCACATCTGAATGATAAATGAAAAAGAATAATTCAGAATATGCTTGATTGCACTTTGTTTTCAATTGTTATTATTCTCCATGTTTTCTTCTGAATTAGTATAAACAGTGAAATCTTGATTGCTCCTGTTTTCTAGTTCATTCATTTTGATTATTTATTAAAGAATTCTTAACTGCTCTTTAGTAGTAATCATTCAAGTTCCCTATGTAAATGTGCTGAAGGATTCTTAACTGCCCTTCACCCATTTTAAACCCATTCCATTTATCTCAAGTTGCCATTTGTTCCCTATTTGACCATCTTGCCCTGTGAAACCATCTTTTGTTAAGAAACCAAGTCCAGTTAAGCCATCCTCTTTGACTCCATTAGCCCAATGGCCTGAACTACTTAGTTTTACCCCTCCGCTATTGAATCTCACCACCCAAACTCAAACAAAACTCCTAAACTTCGCAACTAGCCTAATATCTTTCAAAACCAAGCTAAATCATAAAGAGAGAGCCCTCTCTAGGTACAGATTAGCTTCATTCTGTACCTAGAAGCTAGT
Organism: Pinus tabuliformis; assembly: GCA_031772625.1. Taxonomy (NCBI): domain Eukaryota; kingdom Viridiplantae; phylum Streptophyta; class Pinopsida; order Pinales; family Pinaceae; genus Pinus; species Pinus tabuliformis. Next base: position 367,853,984 of record CM062808.1, on the reverse strand, counting down.
TTGTGGTTACCTCGGACCCCTTTCCTCTTCCCAACAACTTCTAGGAAAATCTGAGTGATAACATAGTGGCAACTCTGCTGGGGAACGAAAATTTTGTTTGTTTGTTATTATTGTTTGCTTTATAAACTACAGACGGAGCCTGAAGTTAGCCAGGTAGCCTTTGAACTGCTATTTCTTTGCAAGTGCATACTAGATGAATGCTGCTTCAGTCTATCTCCGATTTAGTTTATGAACTGAACATCTAATTTCTAAACATTCATCCAGTTCCTCATGTCAAATAAATCTTTAAGAAAGTTTATATCTCATATCTAAAGCCTCTTAAAGGAATCATAGAAGTTGTTTTGAAAATTCATAAAAAAGCAAAATAATCATAAAATGCTCGAAATTTGGTTTCCTGGAGAACTAACTTTTTCTTCAGAATTGTTTTACAGGTTTAGATCTGATCTATGATGGTGGACAGGGATCAAACACGCAAAGGTTAAAATCATCCACCTGGCGACTCCAAATAAATTTCACATTCAAGACTCCACTGGAGAAATGAACCTGAAAGAACTGTGTGAAAAGATCAGGCTTTTAGCTTGGATTGTTATCCAAGACATTATGTTCTTTCTCATTGATAAAATTTTTCAATGTATATTGTATTTTAGAGATGATTTTAGATTAAATTTTTATTATTTTCCTTTGAAAAATGTAGATATAAAGTCTCCTTACACATTTGAACAGCAGTCTTCTAATTCTTATGAAGATCATTTTCCAATTAAGGAGAATCAAAAAATTAAGACTAATCATACAATCCCTGCACATATTCCAGTGCCTCATAAAGTTCATGATAGATATAAACCACTCATTTTGCCTCCTACACTCCATGCTTTCCCTAACGATTATCCCAAGTATCTCCCTAGGTTTGATGGAGAGAATGGTATCACTGCCCAAATACATATACAAACTTTTGAGGATTATCTTAACTTATTTGAAGTAGATGAAGAGGATGTCAGTATTATTTTCTCTTTCTTTGCAAGACAAAGTCAAGAGTTGGTTCAAAACCCTGCCTGAGGCAAGCATCTCAAATCTCGAGCAATTTCTCAAACTCTTCCTTGATAGATGCATAATTAAAGTCAATTTTCTCATAATCATAGAAGAATATAAATAGTTAAAAAGACATTTAGATGAAACAATACAACAATTTTCAGACAGATTTAATCAAGCCTATTATTCAATACCATTAAATATAAGACCTCCCCCTGGTTCAGCTCTTCTGCATTATCCAAGAGCATTTGATTTAGAGATAGAATTTCATCTAAGAGAAAGAAACCCCTCAACAATGGAACAGATGCAAAACATGGCAGTAGATGTAGAAGTTAATCTGCAAATTATAAGAGAAAAGTTGAAAGTAGAAAAAGATGAAAAACTCGACATTTTGATAAAGAAAATAGAGGAAATGATTCATAAGATCACAATGAAAGTTGAATGTTTTTTTCAAAATCACCATGACACATTTATTTAACAAAAAGAAGATGTTGACATCCATGAACAAATCCCTGTTAATTCCAACTACCATAGATCAAAAGATAGATTCATAGAGCAATATGTGGAGGAGCAATCTCCTGATCTAATGTGTATGTTTGATGACATTACTTCTTTTGATGATTTTCCGAAATATGATCAGTATGATTATAATTATGTTCTTCAAATCCAAACTAACTTTACAGCACAATCAAAGGCTAATTTGAGGAATAAGGAAGTTCAGGTTTAGCAGCTTGAAAATAGTGATCAACTTGTTCATTTCAGCGATGAGAATGAGGAGGAAAGTGCAGAAAATTTTGAAATCAGTGAAAAAACTTTACCATTTTGTTTTGCTTCATTTCAGTTTATTAGAGATAACTATCATGCAATTAGAAATCAAATGTCAACAAGTTTTCATATTAACCATCTAGAGGGCAATAAAATCCTTGTTCAAGACTTCTCATATCTAGATTTGCAGCCCCAAAATACCATTGAATGTCAGGTTGCAAAAGAAGACTTGAAAGCTGGAACATATGATCAAATGACCCAAGATGATTCCCTGCCTCTATGTTTTGAATCATTTCAATTTTTAAAGGAAATGTGGTGTAAAATTTTTAAATAAAAGGAGCAGCATCTTGTAGAAATCTATGAAGTTCCATTTGAACCTATATGTAATAAGTTGTAGCAATCCTTCCAAGTTCTTTATGACCCAATAGCTGATAGGTTGAATGATGAACGCAATCATAATTTTTCTCGATTAACAGACTATGAGAGTCAAAATAAAGATGATAATGGTTTCACCGGACAGACATTATAATTAGTAGAAATATCATCACAAAGAGCAGGTGAAAACATGCAGAGTGATAAAGATAAAAGTGACATTTCAGTTTCATGGCATGAAGGTTATCCAGAACAATTATATAGTTGTTTGAATCAGTTCAAAAATAGTATATATATTTTACAAGATCCTTTTGTACAGTTTCTAGAGTCAACAAAGGAAATCAGGAATTTCCTTATCTTCTCAAAGGTTAACAAAGTTATATTTGATTTTAAGATCTCAATTTTAACCACCAACAAGCACAGGCAACAAAAGTCACCAATATATATGATGTTTGAGTGGTTGCATTGGTTGTTTCATTTTACCTAACCAACAGTCAGAAAGCTTATTAGAGTAAGTAGGTAGGATTTCAGTTTGATTTAATTCAGTTTTTAGTAGATTATGAAATAAATCCTTAAAGATTTGAATCCAATCAAAAGGCCCTAAGATCTTGATGATTTACTAATTTGGTTTGAAGGTTGCAGCACCTTTTAGTTTCAGGTCAGATCTCAAGTTGTGCAGGAAAAGGTTAAAAAGATTTTTGATAAAAAGACCAACACTGAAAATTCCTACCTAAGTGACAAGGTGCTCAAGTGGGCTTCGAGAAGGAAAAATAAATGTTTAAGTGTTGATTGGATGGTAAAATTGTGAAGTTGAAGCCCGAAGAGAAAGCCCTAAGCTTCAGAAGTATTACTGTCATACATACAATAAAGCAACAAGCAGAAGAAGATTTCATATTGCAGTCAAAATCATTCAGAGGCCATCTGACCTACTGTTCTTGACTTTCCACCAAGAAAAGCCATCCCCAAGTGGAGCCAGTGTTATGCTCCTATACCAATAGGTGTCATATATCATGATTGACTTGATGAGCTATGTAATATGTTCATACCTTTACTTGTTGCAAAGGTTTTCCATATTTTCAAAAATCAAAAAATTTTAAAAATGTAAAGAGGCTATACCATAAAAGAAAAATCAAAGGGTAAAAAGAATAAAGATGGTCAAAAAAATGAAAGAAAATGAACCCCAACAAAAAGAAAGACCAAGTAAAGTGTGCAAGTCTAGATGCCACTACTTTTTACTGTTGTAGAATAAACAATTGTGTGCAGTTTGTCACTTATGCCACAATTTATGAATATTCAAACAGCTTAAGCTTGGCTAGTTCATATTTCAATTTCATGTTGTAGAACTAGAGAATAAATATTTGACCAAACTGTTTAAACTTGGCAGTTAAGTAGATAGGTAGAGTGAATAAAAGGAGATCAACAGTTTAACCTGAGCCCTTGGATGTAATAAGTGTAGACTTAGATAGATATCTACATGTAAAAGAAAAGAAAGTGTGATAAGGGTTTGCCAGTTTAAGTGCACCCTAATAAAGAAGTAAAAATGCTAGGATAAAGTAGGTAGGGTAAGTAGATGGTGGTTGCAGAATAAATGTGTGGTGAATGGTTAAGCTAAATGCTTAAATCTTTTGCTTTCATCACTTGGAAAAAGCACAACTCAAATTGGAGACAACACATCAAGGAGACAAAGTCAAACTAATTAACTTCCTTACTCCATTTTTCCCAAAAAATTCACTAATTTCCCCTAAGTGCTAAAGGTACCTATAAACAAGTTAGGGGGCTCAGAGCATTTCTCTGACTTTTGGAGGCGTCGGACCCTTGGCCCAATAATTTGAAATACCTAAAGCACTTAAATCCCCTTCATAAAGTCACTCATTCCCTTTATAAAGCTTTTCCTAAGTAAAATCCTATTTTACTTAGGAAAATTAAAAACATTCCATTTACATAAAACCCTCATATATCACTAGCCTAAGGTATAAGTGTTGTATGATGAAATGCATTTTCGGAAAACATTAAACTTAGCGCTTTCCCATTCATTTTGGTCATATTAACCACTAATGTTTTATTATATAATTCCCCTCTAAAACAAAGCTACCCACTCCTGTATTATTATAAATATATAAAAACCCCGAAAACTTAATATCCCGCCCCTTTGGTTAAAATATAACCCTAACACATCATTAATTGGGATTAATTAGTTAATCTGTAACTAATTAAGAAACCCACCCCTCACCATATTAACAAAGGATTAATTAACCCCCACGACTAATTAATAACTTACCTGACCAATCCCATTGCTCCTGCTATGATTAAAAAATATTTAATTACATCGGGCCCACCCTCATTAAACTTCTGTCACTTCGCCTGTTGGGTCCCTATAATACTAGTGATTACCCCATTGCTATTGTAGTTATACCCCTTATTTATATTGATGTACCCATGTAGTGCCCATATTGTTACTATTGTGCCACATAGAAGCCCACTATTGTTATTGTTGTGCCCTACAATATTATTGTTATGTAGGCTTTGATTGTATTGGGACCACTTAGACTCCTATATATAGAAAGGAGGTATTTTCATTTGTATCATCCAAGAATTGTTCATTTATGTAATGTAAAGGAGGTTGCCCCCTCGAAGAGGCTGAATTCTAAGGCGTGGATCTCTCTTTTCTATCTTTTTGTGAGCTGGTTTCATAACATTTGGTATCAGAGCTTTGGATTTAGGGTTTCGCTGCTCCAAACAGGTCATCGTGGAATTTTCGCTATAATTTTTTTTCTGTGACGTTTCAGAAGTCGCAAAAAAAAACCCATTTGAGAAGAAATCACGCTGAACCTTGGGTCCAAATTTCAGATCTTTTCGCATGATATTTTCGGAGATATGATCTCAGGAAGTTGGTCTTTTTGCAGACTCCTGAATTACACTCAAAACAGGTGACCTGGGGAAAATCGTCATAACTTTCTTTCTGAGCATCGGATTGAAATTTCGTAAGAAGTTACAAAAAGAGGACGAACTGTAGTTTTCTTTTATATATTTTTCAGAGTCAAAGGTTGAAACAGTGACACGTGGAACTTCATACAAGTTCGCTCTACTGAACCAGTCTATAATCAGGTCACTGCGGGAGATTGTGCATAACTCTTTCTTGGAGAATCCAATTTGGTTCAGACTAGTGGCATTGGAAAGAGGACACAGAAAGCTACTACAGATCACAATTTCAGAACTGGATGATTCGAAATTATAGAGGTACATCAGATTCAATATCAGGCTTCTACAAAGTAAAAAAAGGTGTGTAGTTTTTATTTTTTATTTTTGCATAAGCTTGGTTTGAAGGAATTCAAAGGGCCTAGTAAAGCATTATTATCGGTAACTGATGCCCCGAGGAAAGAAAATGCAAACGCCTAGTAAGGAACCCGAAAGCTCTAGCATGACTCATGAAGAAGAGGAAGAAATGCTACATGATATATCAAAATTATAAGAACAAGTGCAACAAATGTCACGCTCACAAAAGCTAACAGATGCTAAGATAAAGGGCATGGAAGCTAAGATGGACGATTTGAAGACTTATTTGAAGACAGATTTGAAGAAAGACATGGCAAGTTTGAAGACAGATTTGAAGACAGACATGGCAGATTTGAAGACAGATTTGACAAAATTCTACAAGAGATACTTACTAATGGTGAAAAGGTTGTAAAGGAAACTCATGATGTGAACAAAAGTAATGTTAATCATGATTCCATAGATTCTAATGTTGGATCGAAGACCCACCATATTCCAAAAATCGATATGAGGAAGTTTGATGGGAAGGATCCCGCCACATGGATATTACAGATGGAGCAGTTCTTCGATCTCAATAATGTGCAAAACACACAAAAGGTACGTATGGCAACTTTATATTTGGAACCAAATCAATTTGTATGGTATCAATGGCTTTGCTCTCGTAAACAATTTATCACTTGGGCAATTTTTACGGAAGAATTGATAGCACATTATGAGGATACAAAAAGCAACACTTTTTTTAGCCAATTGATAAGTCTCAAACAAAAGGGTTCAATAATGGAGCACATTGAGGAGTTCCAAAAATTGAACATAAGGGTAAAAGATATTCTAGAGCAGCATAGGATTGATGTGTTCATAGGGTCTTTAAAGGATAATATCCAACATGATGTTCACCTTTGGGAACCTGATTCATTAGAGAAGGCATTCAGGTTAGCAAGAAAAATGGAAAGCAAAATTATGGCAACTAGGAAGCATACCATTCACAACTATAAAGATGGAAGTGTTGTTGCCCATAGTCTTCCACAACCTACAAGGTTGACACCACAACAATTGGAAGAAAAAAGAGAAAAAGGGCTTTGTTACAATTGTGATAGCAAATACACAAAGGGTCATAAGTGTGGTGAGAAGAAATTATTCTACATAGATTGTGAAGAGGAAGAAGAAAAGGAGCAAGAAAGGTCAAAAGAAGAAGATATACTCCAGGAACAAAGCCTAGATGAAGAACAAATAAATCCAACCATATCTTGTAATGCATTGGCGGGAATTACCACTCCTCAAAACATCAAGATAGAAGGACAAATCAAGAAGAAAAAGGTGATAGTATTGATTGATTCAGGAAGCACCCACAATTTTATTCATTGTAGGGTAGCAAAAGAATTGAATTGCTTCCTATATCCAGCACCAGAGTGTCAAGTGATGATTGCAAATGGAGGAACAATAAATTGCTCTGGAAAGTGCCATAATATCAAGCTATCCATGGGAGAATATGTATTGACTAGCCCAATGCTTTCCATTCCAATGGGAGGTGCTGATGTTGTACTAGGAGTCCAATGGCTACAATCCTTGGGTACAATAGCTTTTAATTTTCAAGAACTTTTCATGAAATTTTCTGTGGAAGGAAAGGAAGTTGAATTAAGGGGTATTGCAGAGAAACCAGGAAAGATAATCAGCTCTAATGGTATGACAAAGCTTCTAAAAAAGGAGAAAATGGGTGTAATTGCACAATTATGTTCGCTAGATGTTTCCACATTAGAATCATCTATTTCTCCAGATCTCCAAAAAGTCCTGGACAATCATTCCAAGGTATTTGAGACTCCCAAAGGTCTCCCACCTATGCGTGATCATGATCATGCTATTCATCTGATTTCAGGAAGTGTTCCTCCAAACATCAGGCCGTACAGATATCCCTATGTCCAAAAAAGTGAAATTGAACGTATGGTTGCAGAAATGCTAGAGGCTAGTATAATTCAACCGAGTCAAAGTTCTTTCTCTGCTCCAGTAGTATTGGTGCACAAGAAGGATGGATCATGGCGCATGTGTCCGGATTATAGGGAGCTCAACAAGCTCACTATTAAAGATAAGTTCCCCATTCCTGTCATTGATGAATTACTGGATGAATTGCATGGATCAATTTACTTCACCAAGTTGGATCTTCGTTCAGGATATCATCAAATCAGAATGAAGATTGAAGACATTCCGAAAACGGAATTTAGAACTCATGAGGGTCATTATGAATTTTTGGTCATGCCTTTTGGCCTTACCAATGCACCTTCAACATTTCAAGGTTTGATGAATTCAATTTTCAAACCATTCCTTAGAAAATTTGTGTTAGTATTTTTTGATGATATACTTATCTACAGCAAGTCTTGGAAGGATCATGTTGAACATGTTGACAGGGTGCTACAACTATTGGAAGAGAAACAATTATATGCCAAAAGATCCAAATGTTTCTTTGGAGTCCAGGAGGTGGAATATTTGGGTCATATTGTATCTCATGAAGGAGTTAAGGTAGACCCTACCAAAATTAAAGCCATTAAGGAATGGAAAATCCCCACATCCATAAAGCATTTACGCGGATTTCTTGGGTTGACAGGGTATTATCGCAAGTTTGTTAAGAATTATGGGAGAATAGCAGCACCTCTAACGACATTATTGAAGAAAGATGCATTTTCATGGACTCCGGAAGCAACAAAGGCCTTTGAACATCTTAAAGAGGCAATGTGCCAAGCACCGGTCTTAGCTACACCGGACTTCACAAAAACCTTTATTGTGGAATGTGATGCTTCAGGAAATGGAATTGGTGATGTTCTAATGCAAGATGAAAGACCCATTGCTTTTGAAAGTCGTCCAATCAAGGGAAAGTTTCTAAGCAAAGCTATTTATGAGAAGGAAATGTTGGCAATACTCCATGCACTTAAGAAATGACGACCCTACCTAATGGGAAGACACTTCAAGGTAAAAACAGATCATGATAGCCTTAAATACTTTTTAGAACAAAGATTATCCTCTGAAGAGCAACAAAAGTGGGTCACAAAGATGTTGGGTTATGACTTTGAAATCATCTACAAAAAAGGGAAGCAAAATGTGGTGGCAGATGCACTCTCAAGGAAGGATGAGGATGTGGAAGCATTGTTGTGCGCTATTTCTATCATCCAACCAGATTGGATAAATGAAGCAAGGGAGGAATGGAAGAATGACGAAGAAGTGTGGGCACTTATTCGAAAGCTACAACAAGATTCCAGTACGTCTGATACATTTAGCTGGAAAAATGATTCTTTATGGTACAAAGATCGCTTATACCTCTGTAAGAATTCCCAGCTAAAACAAAAGATTCTTATGGAATTGCACACTTCCCCCTTAGGAGGGCACTCAGGATTTTTAAAAACTTACCACAGGGTTAAGAAGGAATTTTTTTGGGATGGCCTTAAATCAGATATTCAAAAGTTTGTGGCAGAATGTTTGGTTTGCCAACAAAATAAAGTTGAAACAATTAAGACACCGGGTCTATTACAACCTTTACCCATTCCAAGCCAACGTTGGGAGGAGATATCAATGGATTTTATCACAGGTTTACCCAAGTCTGAGGGAAAGAGTGTCATCATGGTGGTAGTTGACAGACTAACCAAGTATGCACACTTTTGTGCATTATCACATCCATTTAAAGCCAGTACAGTTTCTACTGCATTTATGGAAACAATTCAAAAGCTACATGGAAACCCAAATATTATTGTAAGTGACAGAGATCCCATTTTCACTGGAAATTTTTGGACAGAATTATTTTCTTGTCTTGGTACTCAGTTAGCTCATAGCTCATCTTATCTTCCTCAATCTGATGGGCAAAATGAGATAGTGAACAAATGTTTGGAAGGATATCTTCGTTGCTTTGTATCTGATAAACAGACACAATGGGTCAAATGGTTGCCTCTGGCTGAATGGTGGTATAACACTTCCTTTCATACAGCAACAAAAATGACCCCATTTATGGCACTTTATGGGTATCAACCACCATCCATCACATCATATTTAAGAGAAAATTCTAAAGTTCAGGCAGTGGAACATCACATCGAACATCAACAACAAGTCCTCCAACTCTTAAAGGATAACCTTGTGTTGGCACAGAATAGAATGAAACAACAGGCAGATCAGGATCGCAGTGAAAGAAGTTTTGTTGTAGGTGATTGGGTATTCCTACGGCTACAACCATATAAGAAAATGTCCCTCAAGCAAGCTAAGAAGGATAATAAATTATCACCAAAGTATTATGGTCCATACAAGGTGTTGCAAAAGATTGGTACTATGGCATACAAATTGGAGCTTCCTGCAGCTTCTCGATTGCACCCAGTTTTCCATGTTTCATGCTTAAAGAAGGTTATAGGCGACAAGCTCCCAGTTCAAACAATATTGCCAGAACTTGACGAAGAAGGAAAAATTATATTGGAACCGGAAGCAGTTATAGAAACAAGAACTCGACAGCTACGAAATCGATCAATTTCAGAGTACCTTATCAAGTGGAAGAACTTATCCGCTGAAGATTCCACATGGGAGGATGAGAATTTTATGCAGAAGTATCCTGAACTACTCAAGCGTTGAGGACAACACTTTTTTGAAGGAGAGGGGCATGTTGGGTCCCTATAATACTAGTGATTACCCCATTGCTATTGTAGTTATACCCCTTATTTATATTGATGTACCCATGTAGTGCCCATATTGTTACTATTGTGCCACATAGAAGCCCACTATTGTTATTGTTGTGCCCTACAATATTATTGTTATGTAGGCTTTGATTGTATTGGGACCACTTAGACTCCTATATATAGAAAGGAGGTATTTTCATTTGTATCATCCAAGAATTGTTCATTTATGTAATGTAAAGGAGGTTGCCCCCTCGAAGAGGCTGAATTCTAAGGCATGGATCTCTCTTTTCTATCTTTTTGTGAGCTGGTTTCATAACATCGCCTCCCCGATAGCCATCCGATCAAGCCCCCCACATCCAACAGCTATCGTGCATATCACATGGCCCTCCGCGACCGAATGTTAGCGTGCGATTGCGAAGCGGTTTTGCAAATTGTACCCGCGCCACGCGTCACCCATCCTATGGTATCGCGCGGATGAGCCCCAATACCGCCCTTCCCCATAAGTGGTGCGATAGATACCGCTTATCGCCTTCTACTAAATGACAAAATGTCTCGTCATTTAGTTGCTACCAATTGTCATTTTCATTCACCCGCCAATATCAACCATTTACCCGTTTAAACACAAAAACCCCAGTTTTGCTCGTTTTCACCTGATTGTGCAGTAAAACCCTATGTAACCCAGCTGCGCCACCTGAAGCCTCCGTTAACCAATTCGAGCATGGTTTACCTCCCAAAAATCATTTTGGACTCACTCCACAGACCTCTCAAGCTCAAACGAAACCTTTTCGACCTCCCCTGCAAACCAATGGTTTCTTAACAATTTGTTTTGTTTTACAGGTGATCAGAAGACCACATCCTTGGATAAACAGTCTTAATACTAGTCATAAGACCTGTTTACTCCAAGAGTGTTATCAAATCTATTCAAACAGAGATGGAAGATAAAACATACAGTTGAAAGACAAGCAAAGGAAACAGGAAATTAAACGATTTACTGTTGAAACAGACAGTAAAAACCTAAACTACACATTGAAGGTAAAAGGACACAGTAAAGAACAGTCAAAGTGTATCAGGGTTAAAGAGTATCATATTGAAGACCAAGTCAAGTAAATCAGCTAGCATAAAGATAAACAACAGCGAAGACAATTACAAAGCATAGCATACAAATTCATGTCAAAGTGAAGACAGATGAAAAACAGAGTGGTAAAAGTAAAAAGTAAAAAGTAAAAAGTAAACAGTAAACAGTAAACAGTAAACATGAAGACATTGATGGTTAAACCAAGATGAAAACACTTTCACCAGCTACAATTAATTTTATCCAAAGTAAAAGTGAAAAACAGTCAAAAGAAGTTTAAGGTTAAAAGATGAAATTAGAGCAAAAATGGTACATTCTTCAGAAATTTCATGTTTAAGTCATAGTTTTGAAGAAACTATTGTGGCCAATAAAAGAATTATTTTGATAAAATGGAGGAGGTTTTTGTTCCTAACAGAACAATCTACGAAAACCTATCTCACGTTTTACACAGGTATTACCAAGAGGGAGATAAGTGCATGTCTTCACAGCCTATTTTTCAGTTTGTGCAAAGTCCTGTTTTTGACATCTTTTTTCAGAAAATATTGTGAACAACTGGAGATGAATTTTTGGAAACTGAGAGAGGTTTATCTCATAAATATTCTTATCTACAAAAACCTCTTTCACTTTTTACATGTATATCACGGATTGAGATATAAAATCATATAATTGGACGCTAAGTTTGCAGAATTTCTGGGGCAGAATGCACAGAGGAAGCTTGCAGTTAGTAACTGGGATGTCTCATCATCAACTAAGAATTGCTATCAAATTCAAATTTCTCTTCTTTGTCACCATAAATCCATTGAAATAGTGCCAAATAGATTCATTAGTTTTGAATGTCCTTTATTTAAGTTCTATTAATGTAAACAGTTGGAGATATTTGTGAAACTAATCTTGATATTTTTTCAAGATATTTCAGTTTACAATTAGCATAAATACTTCTTCATTTGAAGTATTTTGTATGGATCATTAGACATTGTTGTACTATTAACTATTTTGGAATAAAGTGCTGATTGGACCAAATTTTGTATGGCTTGCTAGATAAAGAATTGAAGCAAAGGACTTTTCACAGATTTCTTGAAGCAAACACTGGATCAATAAGTCCTCTATACCTTATGTTTTAAAGTTTTCATTGTTTATTATATCATCCATGTTTCACATTTGAATGATAAACGAAAAAGAATAATTCAGAATATGCTTGATTGCACTCTGTTTTCAATCGTTATTATTCTCCATGTTTTCTTCTGAATTAGTATAAACAGTGAAATCTTGATTGCTCCTATTTTCTAGTTCATTCATTTTGATTATTTATTAAAGAATTCTTAATTGCTCTTTAGTAGTAATCATTCAAGTTCCCTCTGTAAATGTGCTGAAGGATTCTTAACTGCCCTTCACCCATTTTAAACCCATTCCATTTATCTCAAGTTGCCATTTGTTCCTTGTTTGACCATCTTGCCCTGTGAAACCATCTTTTGTTAAGAAACCAAGTCCAGTTAAGCCATCCTCTTTGACTCCATTAGCCCAATGGCCTGAACTACTCAGTTTTACCCCTCTGTTATTGAATCTCACCACCCAAACTCAAACAAAACTCCTAAACTTCACAACTAGCCTAATATCTTTCAAAACCAAGCTAAATCATAAAGAGAGAGCCCTCTCTGGGTACAGATTGGCTAGATTCTGTACCTAAAAGTTGGTTTGTGGTTACCTCGGACCCCTTTCCTCTTCCCAACAACTTCTAGGAAAATCTGAGTGATAACAAGATCTATGTAGAAAATCTAACTGTAGATTAACTCGATAATGCCATATACCAAAGCAAAATACTATAATCTACTTCTACTATCAAACTTGCGGAAGCTTAAAGACCGAGCTGAATCAGAGTTGAACACATATAACCATAAGAAGAAGAATCAATACACATGAAACATAGAAAATACTATGGGGAAAGCCTCAGCTAAAACCCCCATTATATGTATTATCATACAAGCTAGAAATACATCAGAATTACACAAAGCCTTAGCTCTCACATCTAGCCAACTCTCAGTACAATCCTCCTGGATGCTCACAGTCAAAAAAGGCTTCTCACAAACCTTCTCCTCTGCCCTCCAAGCCTCCTATTTCCTTGTGTTTTTTCTCCTGGGTGATTCTATTGTTACCAGGTGTAACATTGATCTCACACCCTGTAAAACTGCGTGATGAGCCCCAATCTTGGTACAATTTGGGCTCATTTTGGCCTATTCTACTTGCTCAAACCATTCATATTTTATTGCTTATGCATGCATTTCTTAGTTTGTTCGTGTTGTTTGTAGGAAGAAGGGTAGACATATTATCTACGTGACTAATGCATGATGCTTCCAGGTTTTTTGAATTTAAAGGGAGAAAAGACACGAAAAAGGAGACAAGGAGACAATGAGGTGGCACTGCTGGTTTTTAGGAGAGGATGTCCACAGTCTTGGGGACCTTCCTCGTGATTCCCACCGTAGCTCCGAGCCCCAACCAATCTCCCCACTGAGCATAGAGCACCGAGCATAGAGGTAGCCAACTGTTCTACAGGAACAGCAGTCATAACTGTTCTACAGGATCACCAAGTTAAACTTCAGTTGGACAGCCGAGTTCCTAAAATCAAGGAGACCTGTTGGATGATCGTTTTTGCATAAGTATAGAGGCCGTAGCCTTTGATAGGTTGTTGAAACTTTCGCATTACTATTGTAGTTTTTGAGCACAGCTCGGTGTTAGTTCTTGTTGTAAGCCAGTTTTGGCATAACATCAGATCATGAATAAAGAAGGCAGATTTTGATCTAGCTCTGAGTTTTTCTTAAGGAGACTATAGCTCTCAGGTTAGGGCCCAACCTGAGAGCCATAGATCCCCTCTGCTGTAGTGTTGTTTGCATTTCGTTTCAGCACTCTGAGTTTTCATTTTCACATGCAATTTGAATTACAGGTTGTTGAATTAGTCTTTTTCATGAGTTTAGATAGGATTTGCTTATGGTAAATTTGTTTCCAGTTGCTTAGGTTAGCAGAGGATAGATATAATCTATTGGAGCTCCAGCAAAAAGGTTGTTAAGGCTCACTGCCATCTCATTTGGGATTGGGGTGCAGTCCATAACTAACCACCAAAAATAAGCATTTCTTTACTTGATGATTGCTGCAATACAGTCACGGTTATGTTAGATGCTTCCACATGATTCACACCTACACCACACACCTTCATCACAGCTTCATGCACATTCTCCTTCGCGTTTTGGATTGCTGTTCATTGAATTTATACGCACAGGTAGTTTAGGTTAATGCATTTTCGGTTTGGTGACAGTCATAAGCATTTGTTTCATTTACACTGCTCTCTCTCATTCCATTACCTCATTCTCCATCTTGATCACGCATGAAAACACATCTTTGACCCCTGCTCCGCTCTGTTATCTCCCAAAGTCTTTCACTCCTCACATAGCTTCATTCTCTAGCCCTTTTTGTTGACCTAGTCCTCTATCTTCCAACCTACTCCCTACACTCACTCCCTATCCTATTCTTCCACTTCTGAGCCATCACCAGCCTTATTCCTACCTTACACATCTCCCCCTACCATTCCATCACTTCAAACACTCACGGTAGGTCATCCTGTAGCAATTTGTAGACATCCTGTAGAAATCTCTGCGTATCCTGTAGGATCCCCTGCAGACATCCTGTAGGAGGCCACTCACTCGGTTGCTGAGCTTCTGAATGCGAGGAACCTCTGTGGATGGATGCTAAGGATCCCTAGGGACCTCTCCTAGCCTCCCCAACCTGTCCCACGCTTTCCTTCCTTCTCCATCCCATCTGCACAACCAAACCCTAGTTAGCACAAAATCACAATCATTCCATCCACTTAAAGGAAAAATACAAAAACATGTCTTTTATGATGCAAGTAGCTTAGATCCATGCATTTCCACTTATTAGAGGTAACAGCAGCATTGGTAGAGGTTTCATTCACATTCTTTGCATTATAGAGGTTAGACTAGTTAAATTAGGGTTTCCTAGGTTTACATGCTTTGATTTGCTTTCAGTCCATTTTGTCAAGTAGAGTAGCTTTCCCTTGAGAAAGCTTTCGTCCATCAATTAGCAAGCTTCTTCTGAGAGCCTATAGAAGTTGGCTTGAGCCCTAGCGGACTTGTGCCAGCTGACCAAGTGACAGCTGCGACAAGAGCTAGTACTTGTGCATATAGCACCGTCGCTTCCAAGTTTGTACGAACTACCGGGTTGATAAAATGAGAGACAGGAAGCCCCAGGAGTTGTAGCATTATTGCTACAATACTGGAGCTCACCATCTTTTTGGCGCCCTTGCCGGGGAAGCGTCAGAGTATTAGTAATTGTTGCTTTTCTTCTACTTTCGTACTCTTACTTCTGCTCAGTAGTTTATTTCATTTCCATTCTGCAAAAGTAGCTTAGTATTTCTTGCTTTCCTAGCTTAGTATTTCCTGCTTTCATAGATTAGCATTTCCTGCTTTCCTAGATTAATATTTCTTGCTTTCCTAGATTAATATTTCTTGCTTTCCTAGATTAGCTTTCCAATTCCGCAATTTCATTTGAGCAATATAGTTAGTTGTAGATCACTCTGTTTCAGTTTTGCAGGTACCAAAGAAAAAGCAAAAGCACTCAAAAAAGAAAGTCTTTTCCATTTCATGCCTCGTAGGAACCGAGATAGATCAGGCAAATTCCTACCAAACACCCCCACCACATCACTAAGTCACCCTTCTCTCTTCTTTGGTGACAGTGACCCAGAGGAACCTATAGGTGAACAACCTGAGATATCCAAAGACCCTATAGTAGAAGAAGAGATAGAGACCAATCCATCTGAAGCTATGGCTGACAATAGAAGAGAAGATGAGAGAATAGAAGGTGTCTTCCCCATCCGAGAGACCAATGGAGAGATGAAAATGAAAAACATTAGCCCCTCCGCCTTACCTCACTTCCATGGGTTGAACACTGAAGATCCACATACCTTCCTGTTTGAGTTTGCTGTCCTTTGTAGAACCTATGACTATACTGAAGATGAGCAAAAGTTGAAACTTTTCCCTTCCACTCTCAAGGATGCAGCACTACGCTGGTTCATGGGTTTACCTGGTAATAGTATCACTACTTGGGCTCAGATGCAGCAAGCTTTCAACACCAAGTACCGGGATTACTGTAGGTCTAAAGAAACCAAGGGAGAGATCTTTCGGATGACCATGGGGAATGATGAGTCTTTAGAAGATTATGAGGAGAGGTTCCAACTTAGCTATAAGCGGGCCAGGTGCACACTTGACCCTGAATCCCTCAAGTTGGTTCTACTCCGAGGAGTCCCTGAAGATCTCTTAGACACCCTTCACATGTTAGCTGGGGGGGACATTTACCAACTGCCTTATGAGGACATCAAGACTGTGTTTAGAAATCATTCCAGGGCAGCTAGGAAACGAGGTAGACGAAATCTCCTCTCCACTGGTGTCCCTTTCTCCAAACATGAGTTTACAAACCAATTAGAAGATCTTAAGAGTGAGGTGAGACAGACCATTGCCATGCAGCTGGACACATTCAGGATTCAGCAAAAGAAAGAAGAGGCTGAGAGAGCCTTGGCTGTCTTCTGTCCTAGGTGCACAAGGAGGCACCCTAAGAACGAATGTCCATTGCATTCGGTTGAAGTGTGTTTCGTTTGTGAGGAGGACCATCCCACAAATCAGTGTCCAACCTTACCTGGGTTTAAAGCCATGTACCAAGGGACCGAAGCTCCCACAGAGCCTCTCTATTATCTCAACCAAAGGAGGCCACAAGGATCTAGACCTTATCAGCAGGGGATGCAAGGGGCATCTCAAGCTTATTACAACCCCAACCAGTCGACTCCCATGCCTTCTTGGGGTCCCCCTGCTCATCCTTCTTGGTCCATGCCTCCTCCATGGTCCTATCCACCTCAGTACCCCACTCAACCTACTTCTCATCCATATCACTCACATACCCAGCCACAGCCTCAATGGAATGCACCTCAGTCGGGGTGGAGGCCCCAATACAACACTCCTCCTGCCATTTTGCCTCCACCACCAGTGCAACCTCAACCATTACCTCCTGCTCCTCCAAGGCAACCTCAAATGCCTGCTCAACCGAACCCGAACCCCAACAATAGACAGGCCCAACAGGTATACACTGGGGAAACCTCATGCCCTACCTATGCTGTGGAGATCCAGGAGATCAATCTTCGATCTGGAAAGACTCTACCAGATCGCCAACCTCCTCCCCCAGAGGATGAGGAAGACCATCAGGAGAGTGAACCAAAGCCTATTCCACCCTTTCCTGAGAGACTAACAGCCACCACACAACCTAACCCAGAAGAAGATGAGCTTTTGGGTGAGCTCAAGCAGTTGTGTGTAAAAATCCCACTTCTCCAAGCCATCAAGGATGTGCCAATATATAATAAGTTGATTAAGGAGAAGTGTTTCAAACACCCAGGCAGACGGAAGAAAGATGCCTCAACTATCAATGTCATAGGACAACTGTCTGACCTTATGCTAGGACAAGTCATCTGCCCAAAGTACCTAGATCCTGGAAGTCCTGTAGTAGATGTTCACATCAATGGCACCATTATCCCCCACACCTTGATTGATCTGGGGGTGGCCATCAATGTGATGACCAGGGATACCATGCTTAAACTCAATCTTCAGGGTTCCTTGAGGAAGACCTCGACAGTACTGCAATTAGCAGATCACTCCACCGTGACTCCCGAAGGGATTGTGGAGGATGTCATGGTCTCCATCGATTCTTGGGAATACCCTGCAGACTTCCTGGTTCTGCAACCAAAGGCCAAGCTTACTGGATATCCTCTCATTTTGGGAAGGCCTTGGTTAGCTACTGCAGATGCTTACATAAGTTGTCGTGCAGGAAATATGACCATCAAAAATGGTCCCATGTCCAAGCAGCTAGTCCTATACCCTCCTGCCCAACCCTCCTTAGAGCATGACTTACCACTTTGGCTAGAAGAAGGAGAGGAAGACGAGGTGTACTCAGCACCTCTGTGCACCCTAGATACCACTAGAAAAGACCCCCTAACCGAGGATGACTTGATCGAGACCTTGATCCAGGATCCACCTACCAGTGCACTACCCCTAGAGGAATTGGTGGAGGATGCCCAAGCTAGCACCTTAGTGGATCTCTGTACAACCAACCCTGTTACTCCCAGAGTCAAGAATGTGGAGTTCGGCCCTGAGAGAGCATTAAAGATCAGCTCCTCCCTATCTCCTTCCCAGGAGAAGGAGTTGTGTAGCCTGTTGGCCAGCCACCTAGATGCTTTTGCTTGGAGCTATAAGGAGATGAAAGGAGTCCATCCCTCGGTCTGTACCCATCATATATACATCAAAGAGGATTGTAAACCGGTTAGGCAACCTCAGAGGAGAATGAATCCAGCCCTTAAGGACATTGTCAAGGAAGAATTGCAGAAACTGTTGGATGCCGAGTTCATCTACCCCATCTCAGATAGTGAATGGGTGTCCCCTCTAGTGTTGGTTCCCAAGAAGAATGGGAAGTGGAGGATCTGTGTGGATTACCGGGAGCTGAACAAAGCTACCAAGAAAGACCATTTCCCTCTACCTTTCATAGATCAAGTGTTGGATGGACTGGCAGGAAAGAAGTCCTTCTCTTTCCTGGATGGGTTTAGCGGGTACAATCAAATCCAAATCAGCCCGGAAGACCAAGATAAGACCACCTTCACTTGTCCTTGGGGTACCTTTGCCTATCGAGTCCTTCCCTTTGGGCTATGCAATGCTCCTGCTACTTTTCAGAGAGTTGTCTTGAGCATCTTCTCGGAGTTGGTCCATGATGCAGTGGAAATATACATGGATGACTTTACTCCTTATGGGGCCAACTTCCAGGAAGCATTGTCCAACCTGGGGAAAGTCCTAACCAAATGCACCGAGATGAAATTGTCCCTTAGTCCTGAAAAATGTGAATTCCTAATGACTGAGGGGACCGTGCTAGGCCATACCATTTATTCCCAAGGATTGCAGGTGGATCCTAACAAAATTGCTCTCATCAAGAGGGTTCCACCTCCTCAAAAAGTAAGGGATGTCCGGAGTTTCTTGGGATTAGCAGGATACTACCGGAGATTCATTAAAGATTTCAGCAAGCTAGCCTCGCCATTGTTTGGTCTGTTGGCAAAAGATGTGGAGTTTAAGTGGACTGACGATTTTCAGAAGAGTTTGAATGAGTTAAAGGACAAGTTGGTGTCAGCACCAATCTTGAGAGGTCCAAACTGGGCCCTACCTTTCCACATCCACACTGATGCCTCGAACAAAGCCATAGGTCCAGCTTTAGGACAAGTTGAGCAGAAACTTCCATATGCCATTTACTTTGTTAGCAAAAACTTGTCCAAAGCTGAGCTGAATTACACTGTAACCGAGAAGGAATTCTTGGCTGTGGTCCTGTCACACGGAATTTGTCAAGGGTGCGGACACGACTGACCTTCCTAGAAGTCTAAGACGTTCTAATGACAAACAAGACAAAATGGAGTGATCTTTCTCTAAATACACCTTTTACAACATGAAAACTACAAGTGTTTAGGCTTACCTTATTCCAAAACGCTGTTGTTGAAGTCCGTTCTTGACGATCCGGATGAGCTCCTCCTTCAAGTCAATTCCTGCAACCACAAACAATCAAACAATTACCAAGCACTTGCATTTCATATAATAAAACATATATTCAACATGCAGACCAAGGAACACATGAAATAACTCATTAACACAAGCTATTGAGAAAAATAAACCAGTTTGTATTAATAACGAAACAAAGAAACTCTTACAACCTGGCCTTGGTGTTGTGCAAGTTCCTCCCAGGGTCCATCAAGGGTTTTCCTCTACTTTGACAAAGCTCACCCTCTCCCAAGTAGAATCAAGTGAAGACAATCTCTCCTCACAAAGGCTCTAATGGAAGACCTAAATCCTGCAGCATTTACCCAAAGAAAATGTATAGCTCCAACCTCCTCTCCTTCTGGCTCAATGCCTTTATTTATAGTGCTGTAAAGAGGTTATTCAGGTCCACTATCAATGGGATCATCCCCCTCTTTGGGTGGGATAGCTCCCTTATTGATGGGATAAGTTCCCTCTTAATAGAGATACATGAACCAACTGGAGGCGCATCCATTTCATCAAACCGACCTCTAGAATGTTCTAGAAGTAACCACAAGTAACTTTTTCAAGATAAAACTCGCGCATTTTGCCTTTTACAGAGGGACGCACCTGTCCCTTAACATACAGAGCGTCCATGGACGCAGATTTTGTGAACATGGTCAGCGTCCCCGCAGGTAAGGCTAGAGAGAACCTGCGACCCCAGAGATAAACATAGTTTTTACAAGACTTTCTCTCTTCTTTGAGTTTGAGATGGATAACAGAGGCATGAGACTTGCCTAAGAGGGTAGCATGACTGTTGATTTGAGCCATACTAACTGTAAGTAGTCAAGGTGACATTTTTTAGTGTAACAGATTGCCCCCTAAAGTGCGAAGCCTGGAATAGAATAGGGTTTTGTAATTTTAGGAAGGGTGAAGCGCTTTATCATTTCAAGGATTGTCTTGTGGATGACCTGGTTGGAACCTGCAATTTTCAACACAAAATACATGGATAAGATTATATCATTACTGAGGTAGGCATTCCCATACTCAGATTCAAAACTTTAACTAATGGACTAACTATTCTGATACAGGAATGATCTTGCAGTACATCATTTTTATAGACTTTTGTAGACACAGTATGGACGCAGCCATCTGTTTATGATTAGTCTACATAGATAATGAATACAAAACTCCTTGCAGCCTGGATGGTAGAAACTAGATCCAGGGTCTTCACTTCTACTTCCCGAATTGGTACGATTCTAGCCATGTGATTAAATGATTCGATGTCGAACATGTTAGAAACCACTTGATTACCAGTCGATGATGTAAACTGTTAACAAGCATGAGAGAGACCACCAGTAATGTCAATGGTTCTCAAAGTACCAAGCACAACCCGTGAAATGTGAATAGATGTTTTGATGTCGAACACTTCACGGAATCCTTTGATCGAAAGTCAATGATGTAAACTGACGTCAAAGGCGAGAAACCTGCCATTGATGCATGCAGACTTCAAGGTACTGTCGATTCCTAAGTCATCTTTCTAGATAATGTGTCGATGTCGATAGAAAGCGACCCGTTGCAGGCAAGCCCACAACACGAAATCATTGTTCAAGTTGAAGAAATGTTGCTGTAAGGACTGACTCAGGGATGGTCAAATGGATGACAAGTATTTTGCAGATGAAAGTTTTTCTTGCAGACCTCTTGAACACATAACGACACAACAGATGGCTTGGTGACGAATAACTCAAAGTTAATCCCCGGAACCCGGTTAAAGACTTTCAAAGTGGTTTGGTCAACTGTGAGGTAAAAGATTTCCCAACCCAGGTGAATGAAAAGTGTCGTGTTCAAGAGTGGTAATAAAGTTTCTTCTGAGACAAAAGGTGACAAACAGGTTCATTCTTCTCTCTTTTCCCCCACCATTTCTGGCAAGTACCTCTTTATTTTTAACAAGCTTGAGGAGGATAACATATGCTTGATTATAAGCTCATCCTTCGGATGAGTCCAACCTAGTTTAAATTCGAACCCTAGGAAGGAGTGGTTCGTTCCTGTTTGTAATTGAACAGGTCCTCTACTGTAAAAGTTTAACGAGCCCAGTATAGGAGAAACTCGGCGTTTTTCAATTTTAGAGAGTCTGAAAAAACTAAAGGAGACTCCACGTTGAACTTTTTCGTATATTTGTGTCCCTCAAGCCCGAAAAAGTATAAAATAATACCTGGGGGAACCGCTTGATCTTGCGACCAAGGAGTACTTTCATAATAGTGTTGTTGACCTGAAAAGTAAAAAGCGATCAAGGACACGTCGTTTTATTTCCTTATCGAGTTTGAAATGACAAAAACCCGGCCATCTTTTCCTGATTTTGCGGTCAGAAAAGAGCTAAAAGGGGACCGTCTTTTAATTCCGTTTTAACGAGTGTAAAAGAAACGCTCGGCGATCTTTTCATATTTTAGGAGTCTGAAAAGGGCTTAAAAGAGAACTCCAAGGTTTCACTTTTCTTAAGTTTTAACGAGTTCGAAAAAATGATAAAAGGGTACTCATGGTTTTCATTTTTTCGTAAGTTTTAATGAGTTCGAAAAAATGATAAAAATGTACTCATATGACCGACTTTCAATTTAATTTACGAGCAGGAAAAGACGGAAAGAACTCGGCATTTTCATTTGTTTACGAGAATGAAAAATAGCAAAATAATCTCGGGATTTTCATGAGTTTAACGAGTCTTGAAAATAACTGAAATTGACTCGAGATAGGTTTCATTTTTACAAAAGCTTGAAACAGATAAAAACTATGCTTCAAATTAGTTTCATTTTTACACAAGCTTGAAACAGAGATAAAACTGTGCTTGATGCCCCCTAAGCATAACTGTTAGAGCGCATGCCCCCCAGCTTCATTTCATTCAACTAAGGTGGATGAAATGAAGGTTCAAGAACGAGATCATTTGAAAGACTCGAACTAAAACTGTAAGAAAATTATGCAAAAACTGAAATAACTAACCTAAACGTACAACCTAACATCTATGAGGTCTAGTCAAACTCTCGACTCAATTAGAGGAGGATTTGTTTCATTTTTTAACGAGCTTGACACAGGAAAAGAACTATGCTCGGATTCAGTTTCATGTTTATGCAAGCTTGAAACGAAAGACTATGCTTGTTATAAGTTCACATGCCCCCAGCATAATGATGCAAATCAAGGTACATGCCCCCCAAGCTTCATTGCATTCAATGAGGTGGATGGAATGAAGCTTTACTTTCAAGATCTTGGAAAGACTCGTGGGAGTTGTTTCATTTTTTAATGAGCTTGACACAAGACAAGGAACTATGCTCATAACTACTTTCTACAATCTACCTAACAAAAAACTATACTCTAAAAAACCTTGATTCATTTTTTAACGAGCTTGACACAAGACAAGGAACTGTGCTCTAAAATCCTTGATTCATTTTTTAATGAGCTTGACACAAGACAAGGAACTATGCTCATGACTACTCTCTACAATCTACCTACTTAACCTACCCTTGTTTCATTTTTTAGCGAGCTTGACACAAGACAAGGAACTATGCTCAAAAAGTTCGCATGCCCCCAGGACACAGTAAAAGGAACTTTCCTCGTACACACTGATTCATTTTTTAACGAGGTTGGCACAGTAAAAGGAACTATCCTCGCTACATCCAGTTTCATTTTTTAACGAGGTTGAGAGAGGAACAAACTATCCTCGTAACATTGATCATGGCTTCCAACTGGAGGAAAGACATGTCAATGGACACACCTTGATCATGGCTTCCAAGAGGTCTTCATCCGAAGGAAGAATACTTCTTGGGAAGGAACACATGTCAAGGGACTCAAAAGGGATAAGAACATCGTGTTCAAGTAATCCCATAGAGTTTTCCATGTCAATTACCGGAGCTAAATCAAAGGAAGATGAGCAAACAGTGAGAGGCTCACTTACATCGGTAACTGAAATCATGGGACCGGTTGCCACATAATTAACCCGTGGCAAGGTAGATACCACTTTAGAATCAGGAACATTTAGGGGTGTCATATTATTGGTAGTTGAAAAAAAAAACTAGGGAACGAAAGCTGGTCTACAGTCACAATACTGCCATTGTGAGGGAAAGACATTACGCGAAAGAGTGTCGATACGACAGCTTTCATTGCATAAACATAGTCTCGCCCAAGGAGTAAATTGAAATCCAAGGGACCTCGAACTACCATAAGATCAACACAAACAGTTTTACCTTCCAAGGTAATAGAAAACTTAGGAAGGATCCCTAAAGGTTCACTAATTGTTCTGTTAAAAGCTTTCAGATTCTGCGTAATAGGCGCAAGCTGAGGGGAACCCAAAGCTTTCCAAACAGCTGAGGATAAAATACTAACAGAAGCACCTTCATCTACCTGAGTACGATGTATGTCCCTACCACCAGCCTTGACAATGATTTGGAAAGGGATGGAGGAAGGAAGACGAGGTTCTGTCAGTCTATTCCAGTCAAAGGAAAAGACCTCAGTACTTGGAGGGGGTTCTGTAGAAACAGGTGAAATGCCCCCTGGCATAGAAGAATCTGATGTAACAAGAAGAACCTGAGCGGTATGAAGTTCACTCTCTAAATGGAAAGTGGGATCGACCGAATGTGAAATTGAATCGACCACTTGATCAACTAATGGATCATCAACCTGAGTGACATGAGTTTCACTCTCCAATGGGAGAGTGTGACCAATTGTATTTGAATTTGAATCAATCACTCCGTCAGTTGACGGTAGGTTGGGAGAAAGTTTACGGTAACCAGTTGGAAATTCTTGCTGTGGAACAGTAAGGTTTTCCAATAATGTTGAGGCTTCATCCATGTGAGGGCAAATGTGAGTTTGATGACTCCCTTTGCATAACTTACAAGGAAACCTAACTTTACCTTTTTTCCCAGGAACCTGACTATCACTGGTTGATGGATCAATGGAAAGTTGATGAGATTTTTCTGACCATACTTCCAAGACCTTTGGAATACCAGGACAATTGACAAGGAAGTGGTCACCCTTACAAAGCCTGCAAGGGTATTTGGGTTTACGATGCATGTCGGAATTTTCCTCAACACAACTAACACTTACAGCCATGGTTGGTTGGTTGACTTCTTTCTTATCTTGCTTCTTCTTCTTCTTCTTCCCTTTCTTCTTCTTCTTAGCCTCCTGGTTACTAGCATCAAGGCTTTTACCAGGCGAAGAGGAAGAAATGGAGGAAGAAAAATTAGGAGAAGAAGGTAAAGGGTCAACAGAAGGTTGGTGATGTTGAGATGGTGAACTCTGTTGAGGTGAAGCATCCGGTTGAGATGGAACAACTGGAGTATTTTGGGCCAACGAAGTTGAAAATAACCATATCGGTAAACCTATTGTAAATCCAGGTAATGACAAAGTAGCCATATAAGGAGGACCAACATTTCCAAAGTAAGGAAAAGTACTAGGATTCTCATTAGGAGGGGTTCCTAGGTTGATAAATTCCGGAACATTTGCCATTATATTCAACTTCAGTGAATTTTATTAACAATTTAAACTAAAATTAACAAATCACAATTCACACTTAACAACTAAAATTCACAATTCACACCTATGGTCTCTAAAAGTAAAAACAAACAAATTAACACGCGCTATCAAATCTAGGAGTCAAACCACACACAAACAGTAAGCTCTCCGGACCGAAAACACTAGTTGGTGATGAAGCCCAACCTCGCAGAATTCAGTACAGAAATGGCGGGTGGAACAGTTACCCCGGCAACCTGCTTAATGAATAGACTGGACCAAGTTCCTCCACTTAAACCGTCTCGAGTGAAGTGAACCCCCCGGAAAATCCAAGTGAGTATAACCGACGTCTGCTCCAGGTACAGTGGGACCTTCCCTCCACCGTCACCTCGGTAGAACCCTAAAGATTATGGTCACTAAAGTTACCAATCACAACAATTACACATGGGGGAACAGTCTAAACTCCGACAGCACGCAAGGGCAGAGTAACAAGCTCAATCCCCTTACCGGCTCCTTGACAATAATCCAAGGTTTACCGATAAGTGACCCCTGGCTCCTCGACAATGGTTAATCCGAGGTTTACCGTTTGTAATACGTACTGTCTGGCGTCGTTCCCAACGAGGGAGGAATGATCCCCTCACTGGTTCGGACACGAGCTCGTGCTTCTCCTTTAAGAGGAGCTTTCCCAGAGTATAACTAAAACAATTGGATTTAATCTACTCAAGATAAACTATCTGTTTGGTTTTGTAGTCTTGGAGAGTTAAGTACTCACCTACTCCAAGACCCTAGCCTAAGCTATGTTGGTGTTTCAGAGCCCTAGAAATGTAAAAATTACTAGATGAATTTTAATTAAGCGCTGTGTTATTAAGGCTGTTATTACTCAAATGGGTAAATGGAGATGAAACCAATGGTGTTATGACCTGACTCAACTGAATGCAATCGAATATGATAATGCAATCCTTTCAATTCGATGAATCCTAACTAGAGTAAGGAGAGAGTTTCCATTCACTTCCAACAATGCAAAAAATTGATCATTAAGAGAAAATTTAACAAATTCTCTAATGCAGTAATTTCATCAAGAAAAACTAATGCAAATCAATTCCAAACCAATTTTTATTTTTATTTTTGTGTAAATTCAAATCAAAGAAAGCTGATCTAAATCTACGATTGATTTTTCAGAATGTAAACTATGCAATTGTAATCTATGCACAATTCACATGAAAAGTATGCAAATGTAATCTATGCACATTTTTCATTCATATTCTGAAAATGAGAATTCTAATTATGCAAATGTGATCTATGCAAGAGAATTCTCAAACACAAGATGATTCTAATGTGATCTAAGAACCAATCAAGTGCAAGTCGAGAAAATTGGGTGAGAGTTCCAAAGATCAAAACATAAAAACACTCAAAGGCGATTAACACTCATACACAATTTAGCCCCCCCCCCGGCGAATGAGGGGGAAATTTTTTTGCAAAAACAAAAGCAAAAAGATGCAAAATTGTGAAAAGACTGAGAGAAACCTCCAAGTAATGACCAAAGGAAATCAAATTAAGAATTTCTCAAAAAAGAGACTCAAAACACCCAATTGATGAAAGCTAAAAGCAGGAATGTTAATGAAACAAGTTCAGGTGAAAATTTTTGACAGGGTACTAAAGGATCTGGGCAGAAAACACTAAGAAAAACCAAAATCTAAAAGCAATTAAAGCAAAAATGGAGTTTTCCTAAATTTTTACAGGAAGACGCAGGCAACCCGTTAGAACAGGCGTGGGCCCGCTCTGTGCAAACGGCAACAGCGCGTCCAAAGACGCACTGTGCAGTACTCAGAGGGTGCGTCCTTCTGGAAAAGTTAAGAAAAACCAAATCTAACTAAATCTAAAGCTAAGCCACCCAAATACTAATTCTCACAGTCAAAAACCAGAAAATAAAAATGATTTTCTCAGAGCAAAGTTCACACAAAGGAAAAGACTTTCTCATTAATGGATTCCCCAGCGGAGTCGCCAATTTGTCACACGGAATTTGTCAAGGGTGCGGACACGACTGACCTTCCTAGAAGTCTAAGACGTTCTAATGACAAACAAGACAAAATGGAGTGATCTTTCTCTAAATACACCTTTTACAACATGAAAACTACAAGTGTTTAGGCTTACCTTATTCCAAAACGCTGTTGTTGAAGTCCGTTCTTGACGATCCGGATGAGCTCCTCCTTCAAGTCAATTCCTGCAACCACAAACAATCAAACAATTACCAAGCACTTGCATTTCATATAATAAAACATATATTCAACATGCAGACCAAGGAACACATGAAATAACTCATTAACACAAGCTATTGAGAAAAATAAACCAGTTTGTATTAATAACGAAACAAAGAAACTCTTACAACCTGGCCTTGGTGTTGTGCAAGTTCCTCCCAGGGTCCATCAAGGGTTTTCCTCTACTTTGACAAAGCTCACCCTCTCCCAAGTAGAATCAAGTGAAGACAATCTCTCCTCACAAAGGCTCTAATGGAAGACCTAAATCCTGCAGCATTTACCCAAAGAAAATGTATAGCTCCAACCTCCTCTCCTTCTGGCTCAATGCCTTTATTTATAGTGCTGTAAAGAGGTTATTCAGGTCCACTATCAATGGGATCATCCCCCTCTTTGGGTGGGATAGCTCCCTTATTGATGGGATAAGTTCCCTCTTAATAGAGATACATGAACCAACTGGAGGCGCATCCATTTCATCAAACCGACCTCTAGAATGTTCTAGAAGTAACCACAAGTAACTTTTTCAAGATAAAACTCGCGCATTTTGCCTTTTACAGAGGGACGCACCTGTCCCTTAACATACAGAGCGTCCATGGATGCAGATTTTGTGAACATGGTCAGCGTCCCCGCAGGTAAGGCTAGAGAGAACCTGCGACCCCAGAGATAAACATAGTTTTTACAAGACTTTCTCTCTTCTTTGAGTTTGAGATGGATAACAGAGGCATGAGACTTGCCTAAGAGGGTAGCATGACTGTTGATTTGAGCCATACTAACTGTAAATAGTCAAGGTGACATTTTTTAGTGTAACAGGTCCATGCACTAAACAAGTTCCAACATTATATTACTGGTTACCAGACCTTTGTACATACTGACCATGCTGCTATTAGATATTTGATGAATAAACCAGATGTGAATGCTCGCATTATTAGATGGTTACTTTTATTGCAGCAGTTTGATCTAACCATTGTTGATAAACCAGGTAGAGAAAATGTTGTTGCTGACTTTTTGTCTAGATTGGATTTGTCTACAGATGACGATGGGACGGTGGATGACCAGATGCCTGATGAGCATCTGTTTGCTATCTCAGTACTCTCTCCATGGTTTGCTGATATAGCAAACTACCTTGTTTCAGCACAGTTCCCTCCGCATCTCTCTTCGAGAGAAAAGAGCAGAATCATCAGAAAGAGTGCCTCATTTACATGGATCGGGGGCAATCTGTTCAAGCTTGGCCCCGATCAGATCTTAAGGCATTGTGTAAGGGAAGAGGAAGTCTTTGACATCCTCCTCACCTGTCATGATGGGCCTTGTGGAGGACATTTTGCAGCAAAGAGAACTGCCTTCAAGATCCTGCAGGCAGGCTACTATTGGCCCACACTTCATCAAGATGTTAGAAGATATGTCAGCCAGTGTGACCAATGCCAAAGAATGGGGAAACCGACCCAAAGGGATGAGATGCCTCTCCAACCTCAAGTGACTCTTGAGCCATTTGAGAAGTGGGGCATGGACTTTGTGGGTCCAATCAATCCCTCTTCGAGGCAAAGATCCTACATCATTGTGTGTACTGACTATTTGACAAAGTGGGCAGAGACCAAAGCAATCAAAGCAGCAACAGAAGAGAAGGTGGCCGAGTTCCTAAGAGAGAACATCTTCTACAAGTTTGGCTACCCAAGAGAGCTGGTGACTGATCAAGGGAGCCAGTTCACATCCAACTTGGTTGAAGATCTCCTAGCTCATCACAAGATCAAGCATAGGACTTCCACCCCCTATCATCCTCAAGCAAATGGGCAGGTGGAAGTCACTAATAGAGCATTAGAAGGGATCTTGACCAAAGTGGTGAGCAGCAGCAGAAAAGATTGGGCAGATCGCCTGGTTGAGGCCACATGGGCTTACAACACCACTTGGAAGACCACCACCGCTTCACACCTTATGAGCTGGTCTATGGGAAGAAAGCTTTGCTGTCCATTGAGTTTGAGTATAACACTTTGAGGATGGCAGCTCAGCTGGACCTAGATCTCAGCCATGCACAACAAGAAAGGCTGCTGCAGCTGAATGGACTGGATGAGCACCGCATGCAGGCCCTCCTTCACTCAGAAGTGGTCCAACTTCAGAGAAAGGTGTGGCATGACCAACATCTCCATGACAAGCAATTTCAGCTGGGAGATTGGGCTTTGTTGTATGACTCCAGATACAAAGACTTCAAGGGGAAGCTGAGAACCAGATGGCTAGGGCCATATTCAGTGGAAAAATGTCATGACAATGGATCTGTTCTCATTCGGACCATTGATGAGGAAGCCATCCCCATGCTTATCAACGGGCATCGATTGAAGATCTACAGGAAGCCTCCCTCCAGACAAGAGTTCATCAAAACTATGGAGAAGGCAGTATTGGTCATAGAGAAGGGTTCTGCCCCTGCTTTGGGCACACCCTGAAGAATCTAAAAAATAAATAAATAAATAATAAAGATCCTTGGGTGAAAACCTTTCTGAGGCGCCCAAGGCAGGTGGTAGGGGTGAAAACCTCATTTGAGGCGCCCCTGCTATCTTTAAAAAAGAAAAAAAAGAAAAAAGAGATGAAGATCCTTGAGTGAAAACCTCTCTGAGGCGCTTAAGGCAAGTGGTAGGGGTGAAAACCTCATTGAGGCGCCCCTACTATCTTTCAAAAAAAAAAAAAACAAAAAGAAAAAAAACAAGATCCATAAGTTATTTGCATGCAGATTGCAGGTGTTCTATGGAGGAGAGGAAGCCTCTCAACTCAAGGTCAAAGGTCCTTATCATGCAGCCAGGACACCTCACCAGCACCTCCTCCAAGAATGCTTATGTTCTTCAAGGTATATGCACTTTCATTATAGATTGAGTCTCCTACAGGAAGACACAGATTTTCTACAGGAAGGTGCGAGTTTCTACAGGAAGGTGCCAGTTTCTACAGGAAGGTGCCAGTTTCTACAGGAAGAGCTGCCTGTCTACAGGAAGCTCTGTATTTCTACAGGAAACTTCCTGTAGAAGCTCCGAACAGGCTAGAATGCATTTCATGAGCGGATCTGATGACTACGGGTTGGTGTGGACGCATGCAAGCCTCTTGTGGGCCCATGCACGACGCTGTTACCTTGCTCCACCATCCTCGTCAACATGCATCCAAGTCCCCTGCACCAACAAAACAGATCAATGAGTTCTCGCGGAAAAAGGAATTTTCAAAGATAAACAAGCGCGGAGATCTTATACCACAGGCATCAGAAGCTCCGGAAGCGGGATTAAAAGACCAGATCCTCCGCCGTGCAGCATACACCCAAGAAAGAAGAACTGGTACGAGACACCCGCGGGAATCCTGTAACAGTTCAACCTGCTGGAGTGGATACCGTTCACAACACCGCCATCTCCAAGGTAATGCGAGCGCATGCAACCACAGCATTCCCTCCATCGTCAACAACCTGTAACCATGAGCCTCCGGGTCTGTGTGAGTGCGCATGCAGCAGGTAGATCCGCTCACCATCATCAAAAAACTGGAAAAATCGTGTGCAGCCACGCAGGTAAGCGTCTAACCCCTTCCTTCCATCAAATCGCATGAATATTACTTTGATTTGTTTGCATGGCGTAAAGGTGAATGGTTGAGCAGCCGTATGGCCAAGTAGACTGGCCACGTCGGCTAGTTATGGTATAGTTGAATGTTCGGGTGGCGGCCACGAAAAAATCAGCAGCACGCACGTGAGAATCCGTGGGAATGAGTTTAGCAGAAAAAGGCGGCGGCAGATCTGTGGGAATGAATGCGGCAGCAAGTGAATACGCCGGTGAGTGGTTGATGACGTCGCTCAACGGTCCGGCGGGGGATGAGCTGTCCCCCGCGCCACGGATCGCGCCGATTCAAAATCTAATCGACTAGATTTTGACATGCATTCAATCAACCACCACTTCGAACTCGAGTGGCTATTCCGATCGTCTCTGCACCTTGATACGCCGAGCTGTTGGCTACCAGAACACCGGTGAAGCGCACCTCAACCGCGGTCCAATTGCAGTCCTCCCGGAAATTTGCGCACTGCTCCTACAGGAACACAGTTCTACAGGAACGCAGTCTACAGGAACGCAGTCTTCTACAGGAACGCGGGTGTCCACGTAAAAAAAGGTGGCCGAGTAACGAGGTAACCCTGGACTTCTCATGCAAATGGTCATGTAAGGTGGTAGAATTGTCAGTTACTGTCTGGGTACAGAGAGAGTGGTGAAAGTGTTGTCTGTAGGCCTATACTGTCATTCTACAGGATTGTTGAAGTAGTTAAACTGTGTTGTAAAATTTTGTGGATTATACGCATTGTTCTGCACTCTGTCACCGAAACTTCACACTCCTCCACCATCACCACCTCCGGTTAAGAAAATTGTGCATCATGCCGGGTGGATTTATCAGGCGAGAACCCACAGATTCAAAAAAATTGAGGAGAAATCAGGCCGTGGTAGAGCTTTTTACACGAGCACAGTGGATGTCTTTTTGTGATAAGTTGCAAGGGTACGATGAGGAAGTGGCCGAGGAATTCTTGCAGGCCCTGAGGCCAAAATCCAAGGTGCTGGCCACAGTCAATTTCAGAGGCCTAAGCTTCAAGATCACCCCGGAGTCTATCAGCAGAATCACTGAGCTTCCTATGGGTCTCCCGTGGGACAAAGAAGAACGAAAGCTAAGCCAGCAAGCCAAGAAAGAGTTCTTCCCACCTGAAGAAGAATTCACAGAGGATAAAAATGGGGTGATAAGGACAAGCCTGTTGCCACCATGGAACGAAGTCAGTTTGCAAATCATGAAATATATCACCTGTGAGGGTCGTTACAGCATTGTGTATGCATATCACTTCCGGCTGCTCAGTGAACTAAGACACCGGATTGATCTTCCTGCAGAACAGAGATTGAGCATTCCTTACTTTTTACTACAGTCCTTGATGGAGTGCGCTACAAAGCTCAAGGACGGCATTCCGGATCAGGTAGCCCACCATGGGCTAATCAAGCTTCTTGTGGAGGATGCTCTCCACTCATATAAGGTTCCCCTCGCATGGGAATCATTTAGGAATTTAACAAGAGAAGGGGACATAAAGATGTTGCTTGAAGAAACGGGGTCCTCTAGCGGTGAGGAAGAAGAGCCAGTAGCCAAGAATAAGAAAGGGAAAAGCTAAAAGATCCCGACTCCAACACAGAAGAAAGAACGAAAGGAGAAGGAGGAGGGAAAGGATGACAGAGCAAAAGAGGACACCCCCATCCTGTCAGCAAGGGAAAAGAGGTTGAAAAGTAGGGCAGTCAAAACTGAGGTGGTCCCTGCCAGCCGAAGCACCTCGTCAGCTCCTGCAGTCAAAGCCAAAAGCAAAATCCATGCAGCCAAGCAAGAAAAGGTGGTGAGAGTTGCATCTGCAGGAACGCAAAAACAGGCTTCTACAGGAAGCCCGGAAGCAGCCTCCACAGGAAAACAAACGCAGGCTTCTACAGGAAGCCCCAGAACAACACCTACAGGAAAACAAAAGCAGGCTTCTATAGGAAGCCCAAGAACTACGCCTACAGGAAAGCAGACGAAGGCTTTTACAGGAAGCCCAAAAACAGAGAAGGGGTCTTCTACAGGAAGCCCACAGCTCGTAAAGAAAGGGTATTCTACAGGAGGGCCGAAAGTGGATAAAGAAGGGTCTTCTACAGGAAGCCTGAAAATAGAAAGGGAAGGGCCTTCCACAAGGAGCACCGGGAAAGTAAAAAGCAAGGGAGAGAAGGCTGATCCTCTCGAGAAGGAGGCGGCAGCTGCGCTGGCCGCCCTCAGCACACCTGCGAAACCAACAGAAAAGAGGGAGAGGGAGATCCCTCTACCTTCCGAAACCAGGAGAAGTCAGAGGATGAAAACAGACATGTCGCAGCCTCCTCCCAGCAGCCAAACCACTTTAGGGAGTGTTCCTACTTCACCCAGTGAGAAAACTCCCTCTAAGACACCGACCACCCCCGAGAAAGGAAGCCCGAAGGTCACCTCCTGGACACGAAAGATAGGCCAATCGCCTTCCGAAGCCCGGCTCAAAGAAACAGGAAAGAGGGAAGAAGTTCCACCCTCGTCACCACCAGGGGCAGAGAAGGCAGGGCCATCAAAAGCGGAAAAGAAAGAGCCTGTTCCGGTCCCGAGTCCTCGGCCAAGGACAAGGAGCAGGAGCAAGGTTGCTCAAGGATGAGCAAATGGTTCAGCTGGGGGGTGATGATGAGCCCCAATCTTGGTACAATTTGGGCTCATTTTGGCCTATTCTACTTGCTCAAACCATTCATATTTTATTGCTTATGCATGCATTTCTTAGTTTGTTCGTGTTGTTTGTAGGAAGAAGGGTAGACATATTATCTACGTGACTAATGCATGATGCTTCCAGGTTTTTTGCATTTAAAGGGAGAAAAGACACGAAAAAGGAGACAAGGAGACAATGAGGTGGCACTGCTGGTTTTTAGGAGAGGATGTCCACAGTCTTGGGGACCTTCCTCGTGATTCCCACCGTAGCTCCGAGCCCCAACCAATATCCCCACCGAGCATAGAGCACCGAGCATAGAGGCAGCCAACTATTCTACAGGAACAGCAGTCATAACTGTTCTACAGGATCACCAAGTTAAACTTCAGTTGGACAGCCGAGTTCCTAAAATCAAGGAGACCTGTTGGATGATCGTTTTTGCATAAGTATAGAGGCCGTAGCCTTTGATAGGTTGTTGAAACTTTCGCATTACTATTGTAGTTTTTAAGCACAGCTCGGTGTTAGTTCTTGTTGTAAGCCAGTTTTGGCATAACATCAGATTATGAATAAAGAAGGCAGATTTTGATCTAGCTCTGAGTTTTTCTTAAGGAGACTATAGCTCTCAGGTTAGGGCCCAACTTGAGAGCCATAGATCCCCTCTGCTGTAGTGTTGTTTGCATTTCGTTTCAGCACTCTGAGTTTTCATTTTCACATGCAATTTGAATTACAGGTTGTTGAATTAGTCTTTTTCATGAGTTTAGATAGGATTTTCTTATGGTAAATTTGTTTCCAATTGCTTAGGTTAGCAGAGGATAGATATAATCTATTGGAGCTCCAGCAAAAAGGTTGTTAAGGCTCACTGCCATCTCATTTGGGATTGGGGTGCAGTCCATAACTAACCACCAAAAATACGCATTTCTTTACTTGATGATTGCTGCAACACAGTCACGGTTATGTTAGATGCTTCCACATGATTCGCACCTACACCACACACCTTCATCACAGCTTCATGCACATTCTCCTTCGCGTTTTGGATTGCTATTCATTGAATTTATACGCACAGGTAGTTTAGGTTGATGCATTTTCGGTTTGGTGACAGTCATAAGCATTTGTTTCATTTACACTGCTCTCTCTCATTCCATTACCTCATTCTCCATCTTGATCACGCATGCAAACACATCTTTGACCCCTGCTCCACTCTGTTATCTCCCAAAGTCTTTCACTCCTCACATAGCTTCATTCTCTAGCCCTTTTTGTTGACCTAGTCCTCTATCTTCCAACCTACTCCCTACACTCACTCCCTATCCTATTCTTCCACTTCTGAGCCATCACTAGCCTTATTCCTACCTTACACATCTCCCCCTACCATTCCATCACTTCAAACACTCACGGTAGGTCATCCTGTAGCAATTTGTAGACATCCTGTAGAAATCTCTGCGTATCCTGTAGGATCCCCTGCAGACATCCTGTAGGAGGCCACTCACTCGGTTGCTGAGCTTCTGAATGCGAGGAACCTCTGTGGATGGATGCTAAGGATCCCTAGGGACCTCTCCTAGCCTCCCCAACCTATCCCACGCTTTCCTTCCTTCTCCATCCCATCTGCACAACCAAACCCTAGTTAGCACAAAATCACAATCATTCCATCCACTTAAAGGAAAAATACAAAAACATGTATTTTATGATGCAAGTAGCTTAGATCCATGCATTTCCACTTATTAGAGGTAACAGCAGCATTGGTAGAGGTTTCATTCACATTCTTTGCATTATAGAGGTTAGACTAGTTAAATTAGGGTTTCCTAGGTTTACATGCTTTGATTTGCTTTCAGTCCATTTTGTCAAGTAGAGTAGCTTTCCCTTGAGAATAGCTTTCGTCCATAAATTAGCAAGCTTCTTCTGAGAGCCTATAGAAGTTGGCTTGAGCCCTAGCGGACTTGTGCCAGCTGACCAAGTGACAGCTGCGACAAGAGCTAGTACTTGTGCATATAGCACCGTCGCTTCCAAGTTTGTACGAACTACCGGGTTGATAAAATGAGAGACAGGAAGCCCCAGGAGTTGTAGCATTATTGCTACAATACTGGAGCTCACCACTGCGCAATCCTCAAGGAACCTTATCTTGACTGCATGGATGAGTTTCCTTTATAGGAAAATTTGTCCAACTAATAGTACATTGTCCATGCCTTTAATCTCAACTGGGTCTTTGTCTAAACTGACATGCATGAGTTATTTATGATATAATCTTCAGTTATCTGGAGTACACTAGTTGCATGCATGCATGCATTAACTGACTGAACTCACAATTAGTTCCTCAAATTGTTTGGAACTAATTTAACTGGACATAACTCAATTAACTGAGCTAACTAATTACAACTCAAATATAACTCAATCTTATCTCCTTAATTAAGGGATAATCTCCTTAATTTAAGGGATATATGTTGCATGACTTCACAAAGACTTCTAGCTTGAATTTCTCCAACTAATTAATTCAAGATGAATTAATTAATTATTTTTCAAGCAGCTGGTGAGACTAAATTCGAATTTTAATTCAAGGACAAATTAAAATTGGAATATTCTGAATGCTATTTTTAGCATTTCTTGTTGCTATTCTCAACAGTAATGATACTATGCATACAATTTTTTAGCAAAATTATTTAAGTGTGTGCATGTTGAATGTAACTATTACCTCAATTCATAATTTAATTTCATGCATGACTAGATATTAATATAATTTATCTTTTGTTTTAGATTCTTCAAATAGGATTGGTAGGTCTTTAAGAGAGGTTACTACATAAGAACTAGTGAATCCCTTGCAAAATTAGTGATTATATTGTACTCCAAAGAGGATTTGGGATTGAAATCTATATGGAGGAGATCCAAGGATGAAATGTCAAATATATTCTCTATACAAATTTCACTATAATCACATTAGTTAGGCACAAAAGGTGGCTCTGCATTCCATTATATCAACACATGATCAAAGGATGTAGATGAGTTTTATTACCAAAACATTAAGGTGGATCAAGAAGAGTTAGTTCCTTGGGTATTTCAAATAAATGGGGCCCCATAATGCTTAATTGAGATAGCCTTCCCTTCATGGAGGAGTTGAAGTTACCCCAAGAAAGTATATTACACATCCATCATGGTATCCAACCACGAGCACCCAAAAACGAGATTGTACCCCACATCCATGTTAAGCATGAATAATTGTGTCTTCAAAGTTTCAAAGCTCGAGTGTAAAGGAAAATTATATTGCTCCAAGAGTCTTGGTCTAAGACTTGTTAGAACCATTATAGGTATAGTTAGATAGCCACAACTCAATGAGGTTTAAAATATGATGCTTAGAAACATGGACAATGGTTAGAGTGATTTTGGGTTCAATGATGGAACACTTTTTTCCCACTCTAATACACCAAATATCAATGAAGAAATGGGAGTTGATGCCTTCCTAGAAAAAAATATAGGATGGAGACAAGAGAGATCAAAGGAAGGAGAGGAGAATATTTGGACAAGCTTGTATGAATATTTAGAACAAGTATTATTTAATAAGTTACTTTGCTTAGGGTATGAATGAATGGATCCTAATTTAGACAAACCCACATTCTAATTGGACAACACTAAATAATACAAGGCTTGACATAAGGCCCCATAGTAGGGGATAAGTCCCTTATAAAACGTGGAGGAGGGATAATATCAGTAGAGACAAAAGATCCTACAAATAGAACCGTGGATATTATAGTGACCCCCCTAGTCTGGGAAAGGAATAGAAACATTTATAAGGTTAAGATATGAAGGAGTTAGTTATATCTCATCAAAGAATATACCCCAATAAACAAGGAGGAACATGTCAATGTCAATTAAGTTAGGCATCTTAGCAAAAATCCCCTGAAAAGAAGAAATTACAAAGATAAGATGAACTTACCACCAAATTTTGGTCAAGGTTTGATAATCAATAAGTCAATGCTTGGATTAGGATCTCTCATGCTCAATGATTTCTTATTTATTAAGGTTTTCCCCATGCACAAATGGTTATTAGTTTCAACAAAATTATGTTTGAGCCTTCAATATATTTGAATGTTATGTGATATTATATCTACACCATTAATCTATATCTTAATTTGAGTAAACATGGACACCCTTGGCTTCTTAGATAGAGTAAGTTGGAGAGTGGGGGGGGTTATCTTCACTAATGGTAGTGCTTAGGAGAAAACTCACTCGCCACTAAAGGTAATTGATAGATTTTTTAAGAGAGATGGATTCTTAGACACACAACTTTATTTGATTCTCATTGGTTGCAACATTATTGAAGAGTTGGAAGAGATGCTTGTATGGGAGGGAAATGGTGGGGTCATGTAAGACCCTCTACCATGTATGAATGATAGCTAAACTTAACTCTCCATCATTCTACCTTGTGTTGACAAGGGAAATCAAGATTACCTTGTTGAGTTTTTAGATGTGAAATTATTGAATGAATTTCTTAGCCAAGGTTGGTAAGATCAATATTAATCCCTCCAAGAAGTAATGACACCAATAGAGAAAAATTATGGTCAAGATTTGGGAAAATAAACTTAAGGTAACATTTTTTTCCATGTATAAACTTGTCATAAGTCACATTGAAATATTTTAAGCATTGTGTTAGGGTACAACCCTAACCCCTTTAGTTAGGTAATAAGCCCAAGGGGCCTAGTTAGAGTCATAGTTAGTTAGTTGAGTCAATAAAGCCTGTAAGCAGTTATCCAGATTAATAATAAGTGTAAGTAGTTGACCTGCATTATAGAAAAGGGACCACAATTTAGTTATAAACATGCCATAGTTAATAAATAAAGTGGTTAACCTGTATTATGCAAGGGACCACTAGTAGTTAGGGTTTTATATGTCATAAAGCTATAAATAGTCTTAGAAAGCAAGGGAAGAATCATTGATTTTTATTGTAATTGAACTTTTCTCTGTTGGAGGTTTCCCCCTCGAAGAGGCAAGTAAAAATTGTATTCTTCTTCTGAATAAGAAAATATATTTGCAGTTTGTCTCAATTCATGTGATATTTTTTTGGTTCGGGTTATATTGTTTCGTATTTCTGGCATTCTATTTTTATCATAGGTCAAATGCATAACAAGTGGTATCAGAGCACTTTCCAGGGCCAATTGTACCTCTAATTTTCACAAAATTTTGTTTAGGCTAGGGACGTGTTACGACGTCTTTAAACCACAGAATATTTTGTTTAGTGCATAAACCTGCAGATTTGGGGTTGCATGCATGCAATAACTACAAGAGGTGGTCATGCTTGTTGGACTCCCTTGTGGGTACCCCTTCAAATAATAGTGGATTAGACATAACCATGTATAGACTGCACTTCCACGTACCCTTGGGTATATTGGAAACCCCCTAGGGTAACCTGAAACCTAACCTTAGATAATTTGTTGGTCATCTTTCTACTATAGTACACTAAGAACAACACTTGGGGAGATTACTCGCGAGTAAAATAGGGTAGTCATGTAGTATGGATAAGGGTACGGTTTATCCTCCTTAGTTAGCGCTCTGAAATATTGGACCGAGTACTACTTTTGGAACCCTGTGTATATCGTAATTTGTAGCACCTTACGCACCTTTGTGGCCATAGTTCCCTCAACTATCTGAAGATCGCCCCCTACCTTTTCGCCCATATGAGATCCAATAGTTGGGGTTTGGCTATCATTGTATAGATCATATCCAGCAATTTTGGTTCTATCGTCATAGTACATATCATATTTAGAAGTTGGGGTTTTCACAGCATAGATCAAACTCTTTTTGCAGTGATGGTTTTGGTTGTCACAGTCTAGATCTAATTATCGCAACACATTTTGCAGTGCCAATATTTTGGGGTTTTGGTTACTACAATCCATGTCCAATTTTCGCAGAATGTTTGGTAGTATCAAGCATTCTGGATTTTAGCCACTACAGTATTGATCAGCTGGGAGTAAAACACCTTTCATAGTACAAAATAAATAAATAAATTCCTAGACCATCATGGGATGCCTGCAA
The DNA here is from genome assembly GCA_031772625.1 of Pinus tabuliformis. Taxonomy (NCBI): domain Eukaryota; kingdom Viridiplantae; phylum Streptophyta; class Pinopsida; order Pinales; family Pinaceae; genus Pinus; species Pinus tabuliformis. The sequence goes on along the minus strand of CM062808.1, from coordinate 367,814,298 downwards.
GAGACCTAGCCCATAAGATTCAGGATGACAAGTTGATCGTAGTGGTACCATTCACCTGTAAGCCCCCAATTTTCATGTGGTCCCAAATTTTTCCCGATGGGGCTTCAAGTGAGCCATGTCACTAGACTCCCAAGTTGTTCCTATTTCCAACCATACTACTCTTAAGTAAGATCAAAATTTGATTGGCATAGTGTATGTAGGGTACCGAGTCTCAAGTTATGGTGGTGGAGAAGGCAATGGAGAGATTCGAAACCATCAAGAAAATACTTAATGGCATACATACATCCATTAACAAAATATTAGAAGAATTGGTTGCCATGTAGATGTCTCATGAACCCATAAGGGAAGAACATAGTGTTGATGCACACGTAGATGGAGAATCCAACCATCACATTCATTTCCTTGGAGGTCACCAATATTAGATCCACTAGGCACCCAAGTTGGACATGTAAAAATATGATGGCTCTAACTCGACAATATGGGTGGCACAAATGGAACAATATTTCTGCCTTAATAATATCTGGGAAGATGAACCCTACACTACATGTGGGAGTTATTCACTTGGACCAAGAGTGATGGCAATGGTGGCAATGGCATCAGAAATTCTATCCAAGAAGGCCAACTTAGAACATGTGTTCAAAATCCATTTCTGACTACTTTGATCAAGAATCTCACTTTCTGGGCCATCTCACTAAGGTCAAGAAAATGGGTACAGTACGAGACTACATTGCAGCTTTTGAACAATTTTTCATCTAAACTAAAGGACTAGGAGACACCTTCTACTTGGAATGTTTCATCAGTGGCTTAAAGGAATCCATCTAAGCCCATGTCAAAATGCATCACCCATCTACTTGGTTGGAAGCATGCAATAAGGCTGTAGAGGTAGAAGTTGCTTTAAATTCCCAATCCAATCTTCTAAATTTCATCACAAGAGCACATCCCACCTTAGCTGTGGGCCGTACCCAAACATGTAAGGTTCAAAACGTGTCACAAGTAGAAATGGCTAAAAGAAGGAAACAAGGACTCTGCTACTATTGTGATGACAAATACTCCTTGGGACATAAATGCAAGGAACCAAAATTATTTCAAATTGATGCTATTGAAAACAGCTCCATCGATGAAGATCCATCCACTGAAGTGATTGAGGAGGAAGAGAGTGAACTATTCGACATTGGATAAACCAATGGTCCCTGTGTGTTTTGCAAGATGGACTAACTGCCTCTCATCAATCCTTATCTTTGGCGATGCGATCATTGACTAACACCTACGGATTTTTGTATAAAGACAATCATGATTCCAAACAAGTGATATCAGAGCGTAGTCACGAGTTCGATACACACCTGGCTTGCGTTGCCGGGGGATATTGTTGGACATTGGATAAACCAACACTCCCCATGTGTTCCACAACACGGGCTAACCACCTCTCCTCGATCCTTATCTTTGGCGATGTGATTGTTGGCTAACACCTATGAGTTTTGGTATAATGTTAATCGTGATTCCCAACATGAACCCCTAACAACCTCGGACACTAATACTCCAGATACACTAGATGAGTCATTTATCTCACTCCATGCCCTGACTGACATTTCTTCTCCCCAAACTCTCAAAATATGAGGTTTTATTAAACATCTTCCAATAGTGGTGTTGATTGATAGTGGCAACACACATAACTGTGTCCACAAAAGAGTAGCAGAAGTAGTTCATTGTTTTGTCAAAGAGATATATAATTTCCAAATCCTTATTGCTAATGGGGGGACCATGAAATGTGAAGGCAAATGTGAAAATATTAAGCTTTAAACGGGGATTATCACCTAAAAACCCACATGTTTTCCATTGAAATGAGCGGTTATGAAATTATCCTAAGTGTTGAATGGATCCGTACATTGGGCCCTATCACAGTGTACTTCCAAGAGCTATATATGAGCTTTAAGCAGAATGACCACATGAATGCACTGTGGGGACTCTAGCTAGGTGATCCTATTATCATCATCTCACATCAAATGGAGAAGATTTTAAAAAAGGGCCATCATGGGATAGTAGCACAATTTAATGTCATTCATGCCATTGAATCCACTCCTCCTCCCATTCATCTCGTTATGCAATAGGTATTAAATCGCCATTAGTGAGTCTCTGAAAAACCTAAGGAGCTCCCCCCCTCTAGGGGTGAACATGATCATAGCATCCCTTTGCTCCTAGGTACCCAGCCTCCAAATGTCCACCCCTGTCGATATCCTTTTGCCCAAAAGAATTTAATTGAAAAAATCATCAAGGAACTCCTCGAAACTAGTGTTATTCGTCCCAGCACCAACCCTTATTCATCTTCGATGGTCATAGTTCGAAAGAAATACAGTGAATGGAGCATGTGTCCAGAATTTAAGGTCCTTAACAAGCTCATTATCAAGGACAAATTTCATATCCCAGTAGTTGATGATTTGCTTGATGAACTACATGTTGCCAATTTTTTTACCAAGTTGGACCTCTGCTTAGGCTATCACCAAATATAGACGAAGGAAGTTGACATTCCCAAGACAACCTTATGAACTCATGAAGGCCATTATTAATTCTTGCTCATGCCATTTGGTCTCTGTAATGCCCCATCCACTTTTCAAAGCCTCATGAACCACCTTCTAAAGCCCTATCTCCCAAAAATTGTCATGGTATTCTTTTATGGCATTCTCATCTACAACACAACATGGGACACTCACCTTCAGCATGTTGACCAAGTATTGCAGCAACTCCAAGATCATAAACTATTTGTCAAATTATCCAAGTGTTCCTTTGGAATTGAAGAATTAGAGTGTTTGGGACACATTGTGGGTCGTGAAGGAATGAGGGTTGATCCAAAAAAGGTTCAGGCAATGGAAGAGTGACCCCAACCAAAAATCTTGAATAGTTTGAGGGTATTCTTGGGTCTCACAAGCTACTATCACAATTTTTTCCACAATTATGGATGCATTGCTCAACCCCTCACTAATATTTTCAAGAAATATTCATTTCTTTGGACTAACGCAACTCAACAGGCCTTTTTGGCTCCCAAACGAGCTATGTGCTCCACTCCAGTATTGACCCTACCATACTTTACAAAAATTTAGTGATTGAATGTGATGCTTTAGGTACAACCATTGGCGCAGTATTAATGCAGGAAAGTAGACCATTGGCTTTCACAAGTCAACAACTCAATGGAAAGCATCTGGGTCAATCCAAATATGAGAAAGAAATGATTGTCATCTTACATGCAGTAGACACTTGGAGACCATACTTATTGGGGTGTCGTTTCCAAATCCACACTAACCATCATAGCCTAAAATATTTTCTCGAGCAATGTCTACCGTCGCCACAACAAAATAAATGGTTCGCAAAAATGTTGGGATATGATTATGAGATAATTTACAAGAAGCAACGTGACAATGTAGTGGTTGATGCCTTTTCACACCAATTTGAGGATGAGGGCACCCTTTTATCCCTCTCTCTACCCATACCAGATTAGATTGAAGAAGCCCACCATGAATGTTTCTCCCACCCCTCTTTGTCTTAGCTCGTTAATAGATTAAGAGAAAATCCTAATTCCTCATAGGCTTAATTTAGGAAGGATGAGGTTCTTCGCTACAAGGATTAGGTAGTGCTATCCCCGACTATTGGGAACCGGTTCCCCCAAGAGCAGTTTTGGGGCTAAAAGCCCATGTTTTGGGACAATTTTATAATAAAATTGTAAAGTCTTCGCATTTTGTGGTTGCGTAGCTCAAAGGTGTCAAGAGTCATAAAGGGTTGTCTGCCCTTATTTTGTAAAGTGTCAAGTCAGCTGTAAAGATCTACCCATGGTCCGCGGACCATGGGATTGTATAAAAAAGAGCTAAGTAAGTAATCTCTAGGAAATTAGAGAAGAATTAAGCATTGGAGTTTTGGTAGAGAAGTCTAAGTGTTTTCAGGTCGTAGCGTAGGTAGAGGCTCTGTAGCTGAGTGCGCAAAGGCCTAAAGTAGAAGTCCGCAGCTAAATGCGCAGACCCCTACAGTTGTGTGCGCAAGGTGGATAAAGTCTGTATTAAATTGGAAGATATCAATAAAGAGAAGTATTTTGCAATTACTATGTATTTAGTCTCTATTAATGCATCTGATTATATTGCGTTTTAGGTTTAATTTACAATGTTTATTTGATGCGTGAATGTAGGTGATTATATTTTTTAATTGAAAGCAAGTAAAGATATTAGTTTGCATGAGGCTAACTGTGATTGATTAGTAAGATAAGTAAAACACTTGAGATAACTTGGGAACCTATACAATACATTGTCATAGTTGCGCGAAAGTACTTGAACCACGAGTTAGGGTTGTGCGAAGGTCAATCCTACAACTTTGCGGAGGTACTGAAGGGCAGAATAAAGGGTATATTGATAGAGCCCCAAGGCTTAGTGGCCTGCACGAAAGTAGGGGAAGAGGGTATAAATCGGCATCACGACCATCTCAGGGTGCAGAAACTTGGTTCCAACATCCCCCCATATTGCTTCAGGTGAGACTTCAGTTTGCGCTCTGCGGGCTGATGCTGAAAGGGCCAATGGTGTAGGGATTTGTTTGGTTGACTAACGTTGAAGCTAGGTCAAGGCCCACAAAGCCAACAAATGGTTCCATTTCTGGGACTGGAATTTGCATGAGAGATGTGTGATGTCGTATCACTGGAATCCAACTAAGAAAGAGGTCGAAGACTGGTTGGATAAGAAGATCCATGAATTCGCAGCACAGGAGAACAGAAATTCACGGCTGACAAAGGAACAGTGGATAGATAGGTACCTGTATACAGAAATCCACAAGATCGTTTTCTGTTCCTTTCCAGTTGAGTTATACGAGTGGATCGCGAAGCTAGCGGATAGCCAAGGAAGGTAGAGGCTTGACAGTCCTATTGTTTGGACCTCGAAGTTAGTACAGAAACTGGAAGACTATGAGGATAAGATCGCCCACGCTGTCGATCATTGGCTCGATCGTATCATAGGGGGGTTTGTGACAGAATTCGCGGTCAATACCTCAATCAATTACAGCGAGGCAGAGTGGTGCCTTTTCAAAGGTCCGCGAGGTAAGTACTTGAAGTCTTTAAACACTTGGATTAAGATGTTATTGTGCGAAAAAACAGGTTATGCAGCTACCTTGATGTTCAAAGCTATGAAAAGTGGAAAGACTTATAGGAATGAAGGAAGAAAGGGTCCTGAATATAGCCCACTGATTTCACCTCCTTTTAGTGATAAAGAGGGAGCAGCGCAAGCTTCTTCGCAAAGTGCAGTTCAGTTGATAAAATGAGGGCTCCCGTGACTACCACCTTCACCCACACCACCTCCACCTTCACCACCATCGCCACTTGCAGCTTCACCCACACCACCACCACCTCCACCCCAATTCAACATGGCAAATTCAGTGAAGCTGCCTTTGTTTAAGGGCTTGGGAAATGAGGACCCAGACTAGTTATAGTTCGTCATAAAAGCTGTATGGGAAGCCCAAGGCGTCACAAACGATCACATGAAGAAGGAAACATTGGTTAGTTATTTACAGGATCGTGCACTAACTTGGTATATCAAGTACTCTAATGATAACCCAAACGCTGGGTTGGTAGAGATCCAAACCACGCTAAATAAAGAGTTCAGGAGGCCTAAATCTGAGACGTAGTTGATTGTGGGGTTCAAGGAAATCGCGATGAAACCGGGTGAGACACCTTGGGAATTGGATCAGATACTGAAGTGTAAAATCCGCGAAGCTAATATGAAATTAACAGATGGACAACACCGCGAGTGGTTCGTGGCTTCGCCCTTGCCTCACCTAAGGGTTGCACTGTCACAACAGAATATTACGACTTAAGAAGAGGCCTTGGAGATTGCAATAAGATTGCATGAAACACTGATGAAAGATCTGAATCTGGGGGTTTAGCAGATCCATGCACAGTTGCAAAATATTTGCCTCAAAATACAAATTTTTAAGTAGGACATAACAGTTCGACTAGAGGTGCGCGAAGAGATATGGTGCCTGAAATGTAAAGGTCAGGGGCATGACAAAGACCATTGCTCGGTCTTTGCGAACAATATTGTAGGAGGAGGATCGATGCCTTGGAGGCACGAAGCCCAAGTGGGACTGAGCGCGGGGCCTGCGTTGTGGTGCGCTATATGTCAGGTAGCAGGGAAACATACGACTGATAACTATCATTTACTGCAGAAGTTTGTACAAACGCTGCAACAACTATTCTGCAACTTCTGCAAGTAAGTAGGGCATGATGAGTGCAACTTTCAAAGTTATGAATTGATGATGGACATAACACCCACCTATAGAGTTCAGGCAAAAAGGCGACTTCCGGACTAGAGTGTTGGGATGGCACGAACAGGATTTCAGGACGAGGCTGATGCGGAGGAGGACCTGGCAGAGGTTGGGGGCAGCTGATCTGTTACAATTGTGGAGGACCGAGACACTATGCCCATGAATGCACTAACCCAATGCGTTCATCGTGAAAATATTTTACTCAGTTTCATCATGAGATGGAGGACTGTCCTACACTGCTAGTGAGGATACGCGACAAAGGGGTGCTATCACTGCAGCCGACTCAGAACTTGCAAATGATGAGGGCTGAGCCTCGCGAAGAGGATTCGAAAGTGAATATAGTGCTCTGAACTGGAATTGCAATGGGTGACAATAAGGGGAAACAACCCGAAGATATCGCATGGGTTCGCAAAGCTCCGATGAAGGAGGTTGAATTTGATTTGGAGCGCACACACAAAATGTTCATGGAAGCAAAGAAGAGCTTCGCTGAGGCCTCTACCTCAGGGAGTTGGGATAAGCCTATTTAGGAAATGGACCCTCCTATGCTTACGACATTTCTAGAGACCTGCATGAAGTTGTTGCGCAATAGAAAGGCTGTGAAGGGGTTACAGGAACTTATAAATAGATGCGCCGGAAACACTTCGGGTGAACTGCGCATGGTACAAAAGATTGGTAAGCATAAAGCAAGGACAGGACATGAGAAGAGACTGACTGCGTAGATAGGAGAATACGAAATGGATCAAGTTATTCTGGATCTGGGGTTAGACGCGAACATTTTGCTGAAGCAGACTTGGGAGCGGATGGGGAGACCCGTGCTGCAGTGGTCTACGATTCAGTTAAGGATGGAAAATCAGCAGAAGATCATCCCCTTGGGACAACTGCAAGGAGTAACTATAGATATTGAAGGCACGAGCGCATTGGCTGACTTTGAAGTAATAGAAATTAAGGATGAAAACAACCCCTATTATGCGCTCCTTGGCATTGATTGGGCTACTGACATGAACGAGGTAATAAACCTAAAGAAGCGAAAGATGATATTTGAAAAGAAATCGCTTCACGTAATAGTACCCCTATATCCTGTTGAAGGATCACGCTATACTAAACCAGTCTACAATTACGAAAGCGATGATGATTTGGACTGCATATATAAATTAACAGCATGAGACTAAGATTGGGTGAATCCAACAGCGGATGGATGAATTACATGGGATCGTGAGAGTTCCTACAACTCAGACTCAAACAAAGAATTAGAGCACTAGCAGAATCGGCTATATGAAGTAACCACGTTGAGCTGTAACATGATGACCCAGTCGCTACATTGTGTGTTGTCAGAGGTAAGAAATCTTCCCACTTATGATGGCTTGAATGATGTGGATGTGTTTTTGGATGCATTTGAGAGGGAAGTACCAGAGAAGTAGTGCTTCTAGGCTTTGGACTGGGCACTGCGCACTACGCCTACAAGATCGTGGGGTATGCACAAGGGTAGTTTTGACAATTGGCGCAAGTGTAGGAGGATGATGAGAACACACTTTGGGAAGCCGAAGGTATGAGTGACAGACAAGTATGATGGGAAGGACGATCCATGCGCACACTTGGCCAAATGGGCTAAGGCCTATGTAGCAAAGCCCCAACCTGAATGGGTGCACATGTTTTGTCACACCTTGGATGTCATCCCGATGAAATGGTACTTAGAGACAGAGCTCCACCATCGCACAGGAAAATGGGATATTTTGCATGAAGGGTTCATAGTGACGTTCAGTTTTGAAGATGGGTTTGACTGTATTGACGAAGCGCTACAAGAAATTAAAGCGACAATCTTTAGGATAGCGCAGGATCCTTTGGATCTGATTCAACCCGATTGGACTACTTAGCTGATCCACACGCTGGAATGCTATAACGTGACTGTTGAAGAAGAAGACAAGGACCCACGAAAGATTAATATCCCTGAAACTGAGGGTCACTGCGAGGTCGAGGGACTGCAGATCGAGAATCCTGATATAACCGCACCACTGAAAATGAAACACGTAAATATTGGTACGGAGGCAGAACCAAATTCGTGAAGATCAGAGATTATTGGGATGGCGACGGTATATAAGGTCACCAAATTTCTCCACGAATACTAGGATTTGTTCCCTACCAAGTTTATGGAGTTAAAGGGGATAATAGGGGACCTGGGCATTATGAAGATCACGTTAAATCCCAACGCGAAGCCGGTTAAGCAAAGAACTTACTGTCTCAATCCGAAGTATAAGGAGAAGGTCTGCTTAGAATTAGATAAGATGCTTGCAGCAAGCATCATTGAGCTTGTAGAAGAATTTGATTGGGTGAGCCCAATGGTGGTACAGGAAAAGAAGCAGAAGGATGAAATAAGGATATGCATAGATCTCAGGAAGTTGAATCATGCTTGCATGCATGATCCTTTCCGGACTCCGTTCACTGATGAGGTATTGGATAATGTAGGTGGCCAAGAAGTGTACTCCTTCATTGATGGGTTTTTTGAGTACCATCCGATTAAAATCATGCCTGGAGATAGAAGCAAGATGACCTTTGCGACTGAATGGGGATGCTTTCAATATACTATAATGCCTTTCGGATTAAAGAATGCGACTGCGATTTTTTTGCACGTAGTCATTGCTGCATTCAAAGACTTCATTCATAAGTTTCTGGAGGTGTACTTTGATGACTGGACTATGTTTGAGTTGGTAAAATACCATGTGGCTAGTTTTCACTTAATGTTAGATACTTGTCGAAGGTACCAGATTGTGCTCAATCTGAAGAAATGTCTATTTTTTGTTCCTTTTGGGACTCTGCTAGGTCATGTGGTTTGTAGATAGGGACTGATGGTAGATCCCGTGAAGATGGCAGTGATAATTAACTTGGAGGCGTCAAGGAGTGTGAAACATCTGCACGCAACCTTTGGACATCCTTTTTCAATAGCTTCTCCATAGGCACGGTGATCCAGATTCTAGGGGCAAATCTGAGAATGATACAACAGGAAGTTTATCATGGGCTATGCCCAGATCACCGTGCCTATGGAGAAGCTGTTGAAAAAGGACGTCACGTTCTATTAGAACGAGGACTATCAGAAAAGCCTGGATGTGCTGAAAGGAAAAATGGTCACCACGCCAATTTTAGTCTTCTCAGATTGGAAGAAGGAGTTTCATGTACATGTAGACGCGTCATGTATAGCACTAGGAGCAGTACTGACACAGGCTGGCGGAGGAGACTTGGACCATCCTATAGTGTTCGCAAGCAGGAGGTTATCCAAGGTTGAGAAGAACTATTCCACCACTGAGCACGAAGGACTAGCCATGGTATACGCACTCTAGAAGTTTAGGCACTACTTGCTGGGTGGAAATTTTAAGATGTATACGGATAATTCTACGTTGAAGTACCTATTCAATAAGCCTGTGTTGGGGGGGAGAATCTGTAGGTGGTTGTTATTATTCCAGGAGTATGATTTTGAAGTTATTGTGAAGCCTGGGCGACTGAACACAGGTCTAGACCATCTGTCGTGCATCGAAATGGGGGAAGAGCCCACTAATTTGGAGGAGGGAATTCCTGACGTGTAGCTCTTTGCAGTGCGCATCACATATGGTCACTTTGAAGACATCATACACTTCTTAACAACAGGTACTGCCCCTGAAGGTTACACCGTCCAGCATAAAAAGGAGTTAGTGGTGCGCACAACAGACTTTTCTATTATTGCTGGACATCTGTACAAAATGGGATATGTTGAAGTATTATGACGATATGTACCAGAGTTTGAAAGGATAAGTATCCTCGCGGACGCTCATGGGGGGGCCACAGGAGGGCATTACATAGGAATGGTGATTGCATAGAATATTCTATGTGCAGGATTGTGGTGGCCAACCCTCCATCAGGATTCAAAAGCTTACTGCAAGGCATGCGACGTGTGTCAAAGGACTGGCAGGTCATCGCGGAGAGATGAGCTGCCCCTGAACCCACAAATGACGTTACAACCTTTCGAGAAATGGGCGATAGATTTTTTGGTGTAGAATTTCCTGCAAATTCTCTACAAATCTACCTCTGAGATTTATGTATAAAATCTTACTATAGATTAACTTGATAATGCAATATACCAAAGCAAAATACTATAATCTACTTCTACTATCAAACTTGTGGAAGCTTAAAGATCAAGCTGAATCAGAGCTGAACACATATAACCATAAGAAGAAGAATCAATACACATGAAACACAAAAGATACTCAAGGGAAAGCCTCAGCTAAAAACCCCATTATCTATATTATCATACAAGGTGGAAATACATTAGAATTATACAAAGCCTTAGCTCTCACAACTAGCCAACTCTCATTACAATCCTCCTAGATGCTCACAGGCAATCGAAGATTCTCACAAGCCTTCTCCTCTGCCCTCCAAGTTCCTATTTCCTTGCGCAGTTCCTCCTGGGTGATCCTCCTGTTACCAAGTGTAACACTGATCTCACACCCTGTAAAACTGTGCAATCCTCAAGGAACCTTCCCTTGACTGCATGGATTAGTTTCCTTTATAGGAAAACACATGCAACTGATAGTAACTTGTCCTTGACATTTATCTCAACTGGGTCTTTCTCAGAATATACATGCATGAGTTAATGATGAGAGAATCTTCATTTATCTAGAGTACACTAGTTGGATGCATGCATGCATTAACTAACTAAACTCACAATTAGTTCCTCAAACATTTTGGAACTAATTTAATTGGACTTAACTCAATAAACTGAGATAACTAATTACAACTCAAATATAACACAATCTTATCTCCTTAATTAAGGGATAATCTCCTTAATTTAAGGGATAACTGTTGCATGACTTCACAATTCTAACTTGAATTTCTCCAACTAATTAATTCAAGATGAATTAATTAATTATTTTTCAAGTAGTTGGTGAGTCTAAATTCAAATTTTAATTCAAGGACAAATTAAAATTGGAATATTTTGAATTCTATTTTTATCATTTCTTGTTGCTATTTTCAACACTCCCTCTCAACAAGAAAGGAATTCAACTTGATCCCAATCCTGAACCTTTGGAATGTTCTGCATGCAACACTTCCCTCTAGTGTTTTTGCTCCAGCAACTCAGAAACAAAGAAACATCCAACCTGAATTAGTATGATGCATCTGTCATCGAAGTCTCTGACTTCTATTACATTTGTCGACTGAAAACTTTGTGCTTCTGTTGACTCTTCCTTTCTACATTGTTGTCAATCTTTCTCTGAGCTCTTCAGTATCTGACTACTCTAGCCTTTGTCACTTTGATCTTTGACTGCACCAATCCCACTGATTCCTCCCACTACTATGTACTTTGGGCTCCAGCAGCAAGGTACAATCCATGAGATAAAACCTCTCAATGGACCCTACCCAATTTCAGCCTTCATGGGACTATCACTTCACATCGCCCCCCACCTCACACCTGGAGGTATAGCTGCATGTGATCCCTCTTCCCACTTCTCCAATTGTGGCTCCTCCACAATTGACTGAGACTTCTTCTGGGACTGCATGTTGAGAGGTAATTTACTCTTCCTCTCAACCACCAAGTCTCTAACATTTGCTTTCTCCCACTACTATGTACTTTGGGCTCCAGTAGCAAGGTACGATCCATGAGATAAAACCTCTCAATGGACCCTACCCAATTTCAGCCTTCATGGGACTATCACTTCACATCGCCCCCCACCTCACACCTGGAGGTATAGCTGCATGTGATCCCTCTTCCCACTTCTCCAATTGTGGCTCCTCCACAATTGACTGAGACTTCTTCTGGGACTGCATGTTGAGAGGTAATTTACTCTTCCTCTCAACCACCAAGTCTCTAACATTTTCCTTTCTCCTCAAGGATTTGCATGCATCTTGAACCTTAAGAGAATACAGGTTCTTAACTCGTGAAATGATCTGTTTCACCTATTCCGTGGTGATGTGTCTAAGGAAAACCTTTCCCTTACTGAAGACAACATCGTATCCATTGTCCTCCGACATCGCAACCGATACCAAGTTCTTCTGCAATCCAAGCACATACTTCACATTTGTCAAGGTGATAGGAGCTCCATGCTCCCTCTGAAAAGAAACCATGCCCACTCCTGAAACACTAAACCTTTTGTCGTCACCCATCTCTATGCGCATCTTGAGGTCTTTCTCCTCCAAGGCACTAAATAAACTTTTATCGCCGATCATGTGGAATGAGGCTCCACTATCAAGATACCAACCACAACCCATCATCGATGACACCATGCATGCGATGAGGGTGAAGTCCATTTTGAACTGAGAGGCTAATGCCTCACCTTCAGATCCTTTTGAGGATCCCTTCTTGGACTTCTTCGATGGGAAATTAGTCGCATAATGACCCATCTCATGACAATTAAAGCATCTCACTTTATACTTGTCAACCTTCTTCCCTCCATGAGAAGAATTTGATTTGGAATGAGACGCCTTCCCCTTCCCTTTCCTTGCCTTACTTGCTAAGGCCAAATTTTCTTCATCATCATCCTTGGATGAGGAACCATCTCGAGTGCTCCTCCTGATCTCCTCCTGCATGAGATCTAACCACAGTCGTTCCCAATCTGGCAGTTTCTCCCTTCCATTCACAGAGTCCCGATAGCTATTCCAACTCTTTGGAAGGCCAAGGAGAGCGAGGCTCACCATATCATCATCAACAGTAGTTATTCCCACACTGCTAAGCTCATCTCTACAAGTGGTGAGCTTGTTCAGATATGTGGAAATAGTATCGAAGTTCTCCATCTTGATTCTTCGAAGCTTAACCTTGAGTGCCAATTTCCTCTGGTCGCTACTGTTCTGGTAGAGGTCCTTCAATGTCTTCCACATTGAATATGGAGTATCCTTCGCATGGAGACTCGAGACAATATGGTCTCGAATTCCCTCAAGGATGATCCGTCTCGCCCTCGCCACACATTTCTTCCATTCAGCCAACTCTTGTGCATTAGTTGAACCCAGCTTTGGGATTTCTTGATCATTGAAATCCTTCAAGCTGTTGTCTTCTAATATAGCCTCCATGCGATCTTTCCATGCTATGTAATTCAAGCTGCCATCCAAGTCATACTCGAGTCTCAAGCCATAGAACACCATTGACCAACCTTGAAGTATGAGATGAATTTGATTTGCACCTGCAACCCCGAATTTCAAACTTCGAATTCTCTTCTCTGTATATTGTTCACTGCTCCGATAAACTCTGCTCTGATACCATGTAGAAATTTCCTGCAAATTCTTTACAAATCTACCTCTGAGATCTATGTAGAAAATCTAACTGTAGATTAACTCGATAATGCAATATACCAAAGCAAAATTGTATAATCTACTTCTACTATCAAACTTGTGGAAGCTTAAAGATCGAGCTGAATCAGAGCTAAACACATATAACCATAAGAAGAAGAATCAATACACATGAAACACAGAAAATACTCAGGGGAAAGCCTCAGCTAAAAACCCCACTATCTGTATTATCATACAAGGTGGAAATACATCATAATTATACAAAGCCTTAGCTCTCACAGCTAGCTAGATCTCAGTACAATCCTCCTAGATGCTCACAGGCAATCAAAGCTTCTCACAAGCCTTCTCCTCTACCCTCCAAGCTCCTATTTCCTTGCACAATTTCTCCTGGGTGATCCTCCTGTTACCAAGTGTAACACTAATCTCACACCCTGTAAAACTGCGCAATCCTCAAGGAACCTTCCCTTGACTGCATAGATCAGTTTCCTTTATAGGAAAACACATGCAACTGATAGTAACATGTCCTTGACATTTAGCTCAACTGGGTCTTCCTCATAACAGACATGCATGAGTTAATGATGAGAGAATATTCAGTTATCCGAAGTACACTAGTTGGATGCATGCATGCATTAACTGACTGAACTCACAATTAGTTCCTCAAATAGTTTGGAACTAATTTAACTGGACTTAACTCAATAAACTAAGCCAACTAATTACAAATAAAATATAACTCAATCTTATCTCCTTAATTAAGGGATAATCTCCTTAATTTAAGGGATAATTGTTGCATGACTTCACAAAGACTTCTAACTTGAATTTCTCCAACTAATTAACTCAAGATGAATTAATTAATTGTTTTTCAAGCAGCTGGTGAGACTAAATTCAAATTTTAATTCAAGGACAAATTAAAATTGGAATATTCTGAATTCTATTTTTATCATTTCTTGTTGCAATTTTCAACATGTGGAACCCATTCAGCCCCAAGGAAAGAAGACGGGAGCATGGTACATTATCATCGCGACTGAGTATTTGACTCAATGGGCGGAGGCACAGCCTGTGAAGGACTGCACAGGCACGACCATTGCGAAGTTTCTCTTTGAGTATGTACTAATGCGATTTGGGTGTCCAAAGGTTTTGATGAGTAATCACCGTACGCACTTTCTGAACGAAACGATCAGCGCGCTGACAGAGGAATTTCAGGTATATCACCAGAAAAGCACGCCTTATCACCCACATGCTGATGGGATAGTGGAAGCATTCAATAAGGTATTGTAGAACGCGCTGACCAAGGTTTGCAATGCTCAATGAAGTGGTTGGGACCTGCGCATACCCGCAATACTATGGGCCTATCGAACAACATCCAAAAAGTTGACTGGACAGACACCCTTTAGGCTTGTATATAGTGTTGAAGCAGTGATGCCCATGGAATACATTTTGCCTAGTCTGCACATAGTGGCACTCATGGGTATGACGGATCGCAGAGCCCTGGAAGAGAGGCTCACACAACTTGTTGAGCTTGAGGAAGAAATATTTCTAGCTAGATTTCACCAATAGGTCCAAAAGCAACGCAAAAAAGCATGGCATGATTGACACATTAAACTGCGCACCTTTAAGGTAAATGATCTGGTTTTGTTATATGACAGCAAGTTTGATAAATTTCCAGGGAAATTCAGAATGCACTGGCTAGGGCCCTATGTCATTAAGGAGATTACCGACAGTGGAGCAGTTCAGTTGGTTAAATTAAATGGATATTCGTTCCCAGGAAAGGTGAATGGCAGCCGATTGAAGCCATACACTGGTGATCCAACCAAGTGACTATATGAAGGTACCATATTCCTAACGCTCTAGGCAGCTGAAAGGAGGCACGGGACTATAAACTACACTGCCCAAGCTGGGGAACTGCGTGATTAGAGGATTGTGCGGAACGAGGAGATTTCACATGGTTCGCGATAGCGCGGAGTGAGTTGCACTACCCGGGGAGAAATTGCGCAAGTTAGACAGAAAGTGATAGTTAAAGTCACTGTTCATGATTTGACAATAAGAATGCGGCCAAATGGAGCGGGCGGTCAGCATTTAAGACAAAATTTATGGGTAAGATCCTTGGAAATATTCTGCAAATCTGGCATTAATGAACCTAATGTGGGGGGAACAGTCGGATTTGAATTCAAAATAGCCTATAAATTATAGGTAGAGGCCCAACAAAAAAATCTTGGCATTTTGAACATTGAATTAGTGAGCTCTCATACGTGCATGATCCATGCATTCCTCGAAGAATTACTTGACTACCCAGTGATTGATCGATTTGCATAGTCCAACCGCAATTTCATCCATGATTTTATCCCAGGATCTGAAGCTATGGACACCGAAGCAGTGACAGCCGATGGGGTTGTGTCGGATGTTGTTATGGAGGTAGAGGGAGCTGCTCCAAAGGTTGCAGGGGTACTAGCTGAAGTCCCCAAGTCACCACAAATGCCTAGACTGAAGCCTACCCTGACCAAAGAGAGTGCGAAGGATAAGAAGGGAAATATGGCTATGATACTGGTGTGCATGTCACCTAGAAGAAACTCACAGAAGGACAAGCCCACTGCATAGGAAAAGGGAAAAACCATTAACTTGGAGCCGAAGGAGGAAGAGATTGAGGACATCCCGATGGATGATGAGGATTTTGGGGTGGAAGTGAAGGGCATTGAAGTCGAGGGTTCTGACCCTATCACTAAGTTGCCCGAATATTTCCCTTTGCGCAAAGGCAAGACCAAGGTTCCAAAGGACATCGACGAATGCAAGGTCACCCTGCACATACCTCTGTTGTCGGACGAGATTGTCTTTGAAGGACCGCGCTTGGGGCGGGTTCCGCTGTTGAAACTGGAAGATTGGGACTTAGCTGACACTAAGAAGTTCCCTCACTTGGTGATAGAATAGCTAATGCATCGTGTTGTTCACACAACCATCGGGATGACTGCATTGGAACTGCGGAAGTGGCTCAGGGGAGTAGATAAGGCAGGTCTGCTCAACCTGCTATGGGTGCCACACTACAATCGCATACCCATTACAGTATTGGTCATCAAGCAGCTGCTATGCTTGGTGCACGATGGGTGTTTGTGGTTGGAGAAGGCAATACCCATCAACGACAGGTTGATCCATAGGTTCACGCAGCTGCCCTATACAGGGGAAAATTTGGCCATGACGTTTGGTGGAAAAGGTGGCGAGCAGGACCTTATGGAGGCCATGAAGGAGAAATTCAAGCTCGTGAAGAATCCACGAGGCTATGCCATCTCGAGTATCTACGACCCTGCGGTCAAGGTGGCCACGCAGATCTTGGCAGGAAAAGTTATGCGAAAGTGTCTCGCAGATGACGTGTCAGCACCTATCGTTGCTCTAGCAGCCCAATGCACCAAAGGAGTCCAGTTTAATTGGGTGCACTATCTCTATGATGAGTTCCTTGTGAACTTTCGTGAGGCATAAGAGCTCAGCAAGAGCTTCCACTATGCATGGATCTTGTTTTCCATTGTGCTGGTAGCCTGGGAGCTACCGGAAGACAGTCAAATCCCCTCGGTCTCGTCAGACCTGCCATAAGCGGCAAAGAACACTTCATTGTGGGTGATCGAGGATGCTCAATGCATCAAGGACTGCAAGATCTTCTGGATCTTGATGGAAATGAATATATGCATGGCTATCAATCGCAAACTATGATTTTCGCTTACTGTGTTTGCCAAACTGCAGGAGTATGTGGAGTTCAAGGCAGACTTTCAGTGCGTCGCGATCAGGGCAAGGAATGACCCTGAGCAGAAGTGGCATGACTTGCCTTACTTGGAAATGGATGATGTGATTGATGCAATTCTTGATCGTTGGCCAGCAGAGTGGCTAACTACCTCGACTTGGTAGTGGGGTCGAGCAAGTCCTCTGCGTAGCGCAAAAAGGAGGAGGCCAAGCTTAAGATGGCACAGCTGGCCAAGAAGAGGAAGAAGGAGGCCGCTGACAAGGCCCAGGCAGAGCATGGTGCCACACAGTAGGCGGAAAAGCAGACAAGCAGAACAAAGCGCAGCTCTGATAAAGGTGTGAGGTTGTCTTCGCCTGAAACAGAGGAAGAAACAGACGAGAAAACAGAGCAACATGGAGCAGACCCACAGACAGCATCATACTGCATCAAATGTCTAAGAGGACAAGAAAAAGTGGGGTCGTGGAAGAAATCCAAGGCCAATAAGACCTCGTTGGACCCAATCACCCTAACAGAGGGAGATTTGAATGACATTGGAGACACAATGTAGGATGTCAATGCGGAGGTACTGCAACAGTTCGAGCAACAACAACAACAACTATTGAGGGCCATCCAGACAGGTTTGCATGAGCTACAGATCCAAGCATCACAGGTTGGCGCAGTGTCCACCAACCTCGATATCGGTACTTCAGAAGCCGCTGAGATACTGTGTGCGAAGGACTCCCGAGCCATAGTGCTACCGAATGGAGCACTAACCATAGAAAATGAAGTTTATAGGCCCACTGTCAGCACCCTCAAGAGAGTGGGGTTGAACTTGGCAGCACTTCCTGACGAGGTGCTCCACCTACTGTAGGATGGGGTGATTGCGGAGCTGAGGGCCCGCAAACAGCATGCTTTGTAGGTAATCAGTGAGAAAAATATTAATAATGTACATATGGCCCTGCAACGAGACACCACCCTCACTTCCATGGTGGAACTTACTAACACAAATCAGTGCATGATTAAGGTCGTGAAGGAAGCCTGCTGAATGGTCCACGAATTGGCCATTCCTGAGGATGTGGAGGCAGATGAACAGGTCTACAAGATTGCTATAGGGGTGTGTGATGTTCGCACAGAGTTGGGTAAGGTTCAGTTGGAGCTGAACCTACAGACTGCAGATTTTCCGTTGAAGGCTGACCGGAAGTAAAGGAGCAGCACACAACTGCTGTCATAGAGGCGATAGCGGCAGTAGACAGTGCAGTAGCAGACTACACACAGCTGTTTGAACAATCGTTTGAGTTCCTGACGAGTCTGCAGGAGGATCCTAATGTACAACGTCTAGAGGCAGAGGCGTGAGAACTGCAGCAGCGCTATGAGACTGGCAAAGTTGCAGGAGGCCAAAACATTGAAGGAACAAGTAGATTCAACACAACACAAAGAGGCATTATTGAAGGCGTGCTTGAAGCCCTGGTTGGACGAAGCTTATTCAGTCACGATCTCCATTGAAGGCAAACTTGCTAGTCTACAAGCGACTTTGCAAAAGCTTTGGGCTTACAGTTCAGGACCAGTGACAGAGCAGTTGGTTGAAGAAGTGAAGCAGGTGGTCACGCAGTGCACCGCCGAGGTTGTCGTCATATAGGTCGAGCTGGGAGGTCTTCGCACCAAGATATCTATGCCCACAGAGTGACTTGAGGGCGAGTCACCATGTTTGTTTTGAGGGCTTGTTGGTAACGGGTTCCCCCAAGAGCATTTTTGGGGCTAAAAGCCCATGTTTTGGGACAATTTTGTAATAAAATTGTAAAGCTTCCACATTTTGTGGTCGCGGAGCGTGAAGGTGTCAAGAGTCATAAAGGGTTGTCTGCCCTTATTTTGTAAAGTGTCAAGTCAGCTGTAAATATCTACCCATGGTCTGCGGACCATGGGATTGTATAAAAAAGAGTTAAGTAAGTAAGATTTAGGCAATTAGAGAAGAATTAAGCATTGGAGTTTTGGTAGAGAAGTCTAAGTGTTTTCGGGTCTTAACGTAGGTAGAAGCTCTGCAGCTGAGTGCGCAGAGGCCTAGGGTGGAATTCCGTAGCTGAGTGCGCGGACCCCTGCAACTGCGTGCGTAGGGCAGATAGAGTCAGCATTAAACTGGAAGGTATCAATAAAGAGAAGTATTCTGTAACTGTGTATTTAATCTCTGTTAATGCATTTGATTATATTATGTTTTGGGTTTAATTTACAATGTTTATTTGATGCGCGAATGTATGTGATTATATCTGTTAATTGAACGCAAGTAAAGATATTAGTTTATGCGATGCTAACTGTGATTGATTAGTAAGATAAGTAAAACACTTGAGATAACTTGGGAACCTATGCAATACATTGCCATAGCTGTGTGAAAGTACTTGAACCACGAGTTAGGGTTGCACAAAGGTCAATTGTACACCTTCGCGGAGGTACTGAAGGGAGGAATAAAGGGTAGATTGATAGAGCCCTAAGGCTTAGTGACCTGCGTGAAAGTAGCGGCAAAGGGTATAAACCGACATCACGACCATCTCAGGGTGCATAAACTTAGTTCCAGCATCCACCCATACTGCTTCGGGTGAGACTTCGGTCCGCGCTCTATGCGCTGATGCGAAAAGGGCCAGTAGTGTATGGATTTGTTTAGCTAACTGATGTTGAACTTGGGTCAAGGCCCACAAAGCCAACACCAACCTTCACCCTAAAAACCTCATCTTGGAAGATTTGCACTCCTCTCTAGTGGTAGGACATTCAAGGTTTCAGAAGACTTATGCATGAGCACGTTGCTCTTTCTTTTGGATAGGCACGAAGAATGACATTCTTACTTTTGTAGTTGAATGCAACATATGCCAACGCAACAAAGGGGAAACAATCAAGCTACCAGGAACCTTACAACCATTGTCTTTACCTGTTTCTATCTGGACAAATGTTTCCATGGATTTCATTACAGGTCTCCCAAAGTCAGGCAACAAATTAGTCATCATGGTGGTTGTTGACATACTTTCCAAATATGCTCATTTTTTCACTCTACCACACCCATTTACCCCAACATTGATGGCTCAATTTTTCATGGACAAAATCTTCAAATTGCATGGCATGCTAACTTCCATTGTGTCTAATCAAGACGCTAATTTCACCAACAAAATTTTCTAGGAACTTTTCAAGCTACAGGGCATGCAACTCCAACTGAGTACAACTTATCATCCCCAAACTGATGGTCAAACAGAAGAAGTCAACAAATGTCTAAAGACCTATCTATGGTGCTTCACTTCAGACAAGCAACATCAATGGGTACAGTAGTTGTCTTTAGCTGAATGGTGGTATAATACTAACCATCATGAAGCCGCCAAGATGATGCCATATGAGGCAGTGTATGGCCAATTCCTACCTTCACCAACTTATATCCCTGAATGTTCCAAAGTACAGGCAGTTAATTAGCTCTTGCATAACCATGCAACCATGATCACTCATCTCAAATAAAATATACATTAAGCTCATAATAGAATGAAGTAACAGATCGACCAACATCGTTCTGAGCGGTCATTTCAAGTAGGTAACTATGTGTTCTTATGAATCGAACCTTATAAGCATACCTCTCTCAAAGAAAAGGGCTTCCAGAAACTAGCACCAAAATTATATGGACCTTATTAGGTGCTTCAGCGTATAGGAGCAATCACTTACAAACTGGCCTTGTCGACTACTTCAAAAATCCACCTAGTCTTCCATGTAGCTTGCCTCAAGAAAGTGGTGTGAAACAATTGCAAGGTTCAAACTAGTCTCCCATAATTAGATGAGGAAGTATCACTTTGGCTCTAACCTGAACAGGTCCTTGATACTCGTGAAATACATCTTCACAACCACATGATCAAGGAATTCCTCATCAAGTGAAAAGACACCTCTCCAGAAGATGCAACATGGGAACCAACCACTATTCTTCAGCAGTTTCTGCAGCTTCAGCCTTCAGGACAAGGCTGCTTTTGATGGGGAAGGGCATGTTAAGTTCCAACCCTAAGCCCTTTAGTTAGGTAATAATCCCAAGGGGCCTAGTCAGAGTCATATTTAGTTAGTTGAGTCAATAAAGCCTGTGAGCGGTTATCCACATTAATAATGATTGTAAGTGGTTGACCTGCATTATAGAAAAGGGACCACAATTAGTTATAAACGGGCCATAGTTAGTAAATAAAGTGGCTAACCCATTTTATGCAAGGGACCACTAGTAGTTAGGGTTTTGGATGTCATAAATCTATAAATAGTCTTAGATATCAAGGGGAGAATCATTGAGTTTTATTATAATTGAGCTCTACTCTGTTGGAGGTTGCCCCCTCGAAGAGGCAAGTGAACATTGTATTATGCTTCTGAATAATAAAATATCTTTGCAACTTGTCTCCATTCATGTGATATTTGTGTTTTGGGCTATATTGTTTCTTATTTCTGGCATTCTGGTTTTCTCACAGGTCAAGTTCATAACATGTTGAATGATATATTCATAAAAAAAAAGACAAAACAAAAACAAAAAAACAAAAAAATTGCTAAAAAATAGCAAATTTTGTACATTTTAGGAAACCAAGATGATGCATCCTAAGGGGTGAAGTGAAAATGCAATAGATGTAAATAAGAGAGCATGGGAAGAGAGTTCATTCTTCCTTGGTTTTAGTTTGAGTTTGTGCCTCCTAAGGGATCCACACCATGTCTTGAAATCATTTTTCAATAATGTAATCCAATTGTTATGGATCCTTGTCTTGAGAGTTCAACATTTTTTGTATGTATACTTAAGTAGGGATCATTTCCTCTTTTTGATGAGCTTACATGGATTTTTTACAAGGTTCAATTAAAGAAGAGGAGAAAGAACAAAGAAGACAAAACATGGGATCCACCCAAGGAACCCATCAATGAAGGCTAAGATAAGATAGAGAAAATAATATGAAAGGAAAAGGGAAGCATTCACTTCAGGGAAAGGGAAGGGTTGATGTGAATGTCTCAAGGAAGTTGTCAAAATGTATCATATTCATTATAGAAAAGCCCCACACAACCACATAGAATGAAAAAACATCACAAAGAAGAGGATTAGAGTCATAGAGAGCTTGGGGAAAAAAGGAAGGGAGAATAATAGAGAGGGTTGATGAATATTTATTTTATTAATTTTCTTATGCTTACTCAAAATTTGATCATTTTGTTTGTGTTAACTAGTAAAGTGTAGATCAATTTGAAGCAAAAATGATTTACCCTTCCAAATAATCTATGTGATATTATTAGTTACAAGAATAAAAGAAAAATAAATAATGGAAAAAGAGAGAAACCTACTTGGAATAGGAATAAAGAGATCCCTTATTGGATTGCCAAGTGAAGCCATGAAGCCCTCACTCAACAATTTGAGAATGTTAATATCTTCCTACAAAACCACTTGATCCATTCTCCCAAATTAATCCAATAATCTATTGGAAATTTGCTAAAAAAAACAATACAAAAAGTAATACCCAAAATGAAGATCCAAGGCCTTGCAAACAAAGGAACCTCCCTATCCCACAAGCTATGATCAAAGCCTTCCAAGGAGAGCCTCCAAGTGATGGAGGTTTGAGAGAGATGATAGATTAAAGTGGCTATAGGAGTGAAAAGGAAGGAAAATATGAGTTCAAATCACAAGTCTAGGGAAACTTGATACAATATTGGAATATTCAATGTGAGGAGAAGGAAACCTAACTTCATCAAAGACTAAGGTATTTATAGAAAGGAAAACAACCCAAGGGTATAGGTGAACAATATACCAATCAATTAACCAATTATTTTGTGCATGCATCCCCACCCACACATTTTTATTAAGACCCACATATTTTCTAGGCAATCCACGAGTTTTTAACCTTAAAATTGCCCAATGGTTTTCTAGTTTGCATGAGGCAAACACCGATTAATAGGAACATTCATTGATCCAGGGATAAAAGTAGAAAATGGAAGGGAAAATATACTAAATAGGGCTAGAGTCTACCTAAAAGTTTGACATTAAATGGTGAAGTCACAATCATGTGTTTGGGTTGAGGTAAGAGGGAGATGATGAAGGGAATTTTAGCAAGTGAGGGTCATATAAGCAACAACAAGAGGTTCTAGTGACATCAATGGGAAGGGAGTATATGGTGATTGCACACTCAAAATGGAGAGCAATTCTATTTTGTATTGAGTATATGTATAATGAGCACCAAACATGAAATCCATGTACAAGATATTTACATTTCATATATAATATATAATTAGTAAATAATATTAACTAATAATTTGATATTAACATATTAAATGTATTAATTTACTTAAAATATAAACATCAAAACTCCTAATTATTAAATGTATAATTATTTCATAAAACATAAATATTAAAAGTTACACGATTTATTTATTTATTTATTAAAATAAAATTAAACCAATTTATTTAATAAATATTAAAGATTTATTAAATTTTAAAAACATTACTTTCAAAATAAATTATTTTGATAAATTAAAAGTGATGTTTATTCTTAACTTTAATGTGTACATACATACATTTTTATATTCCTAATCTTTATCTAAAACAGAAATCATACAAATAGTATTTATCCTCAACTCCAAGGTTTAAAAAAGGAATAACATTTAGTTTTTTCCTATATTTCCATAAAGAATAATATGCAGGTTTTCATCATGTTTGTGATAAAGAATAATACATAGGTTTTCCACGTATTTTTTTTAAATAATAACATGTAGCTTTTTAGGGTGATAATGAATATCGAAATCTATTTATTCTCTATCAAATCAAAATGTGATTTGGAACACTATTAAAAATACAAATTGATAACATATGGAAGATTTTAAAAACAAAGTGACTACACTATTAGAAAAAAACAAATTGATAACATGTGGAAGATTTTATAGACAAAGTGAGATTTTGTAAAAGTTCTGGAGATATTGTATTCATCTCATCAAGATTTTGAGAACATAACAAATAAATTTCCTGATATGATTCCACCATATGGATATGTCATATAAATGTGAGATAGTGTTATTTTTGGCCATGTTTGACCTTTATCATGGATATCTAGCCTTATCTTTTTGATTGGATAGGTTAATGAGCCCCAACCATGGAAATTGCCTGGGTAGATTTGAGATAATGATGGAATGATTACCACCCAATATGATATATCTTTTCATTTAACCATGTTTCAACTATTGAAAAACTATCCTCGTAGACCTTGAGATAATGATGAAATGCCTACCATCAACCATAGAAGATATTTTTCCACTTTAAACCAATTTTTACTAGCCATGTGGGTCATGGGCTCTGACAAGATTACAAACATTGAAGTTGGTCACCAAATGACTTCATTCGCATTATGATTTACTCTATCCAGATGGAATGTTGTCAAAAGAGTATAGTGATATCCATTAACATTATACTGACAAGTTGTCTAAGACAACAAAACTTCTACTATGCAATTCAGCTCCTTAACGTGTTTTTTTTATATGATGTGCATAGATTCATTGTACTTTGTACACAGTAGCCATATAAGACCATTACTAAAAGGAATCCATCTTAAACACTACTTGTTTGACCTTGAGTTTACCATGTTGCTCCACCATGATAGCATCCTTCGGTACACAACAAGAAGATGCATCCCCGTGAAGAGACAATGTGGAGGGTGCACCCCTAAGGACCAACAAATCTGCATAGATATACCATGTCCCCAGAGAAGTACATGGTGGATGAGGACAGCCTCAATAAAACATCAGAAAAAGACAAAGTAATAGGGGATTCTGAATTGATAAGAATGAAAAGAAATCTAAGCAAAAGGTGAAAGGAAGTCCCTAGGTACATAGATAATTTTCCATAGACCCCATGGTCGATTATATGGGGTCGACTATATGAACACTGGTTTTGCTTTTTTAGTTGGAGAGTTGAACTTTCAAAGTGATGTCATTTATTGGTTTCATCAACTAAGAGTGACCCTGCCATAATTAAATATTAAACCTAAATTGTGAGAGCTTTATTTGTTGACTCAATGAATAATGGTACTTATTGACTACATGAAGAAGAAATTATCCTAGTGGCTTAAACTCAAGAATATTTATGTCACAAAATTTCAATAATAATTTGCCATGTTGCATAGAGTAGTAATCATGAGTGAAACTTTACAGTAATAATCATGAATGAAACTTTATATAAATTTGACCGATTGAAACTATTAATAATTTTAATATTTATTATTAACGAAGATTAAAATTAATAATAAATAATGTAAATTAAATTTATTGTATAATTAAATTTGGATTATAAAATAATTATATATTATATAATGAATAATAATATTTATATACAAATGAATTTTGGGTAAGAAGTTATATTACAATTAAGGTTAGTCGTTACTGTTATGAAGGGGAGTAAGGAAAGGTGTTACTTAAAGTCATGATTAGTTTGTTGCAATCCTAATGATGATGAAGTGAGATGCTAGGTTTCTTGTAAATGCTATCTCGATTGAAACCATTATTTGGTCATGAAGTACTATCTAAAACTACTTTTGATTGGCTAAGAGCTCATTTCCCTTGGACGTAAAGATAGAAGTTGACGATCCAAGACCCATAGACATCTTGTGGGAGTCAAAGTCTACCTCCTTATGGACCATCAACGAGTTATTTCAGGGGGTGTGGTTTTCCTTAAATAATAATGATGAGTTTGTCCACATTAACAGATAGCAACCAATGATGGTTGTCCTCGTGATTGGGTGACCACTAAGTTATGATAGGTTTTTTTGCCTCGAACAAAAAAAGTGTATCAAAAGTAACTTGAAAGGAGGCCCTAGAAATAGCTTAAAAGGATACCTATGTTATAGGATTACAATCAAGTTGATGCTTAGAGATGTGAACATAGATATCTATGATATGATTAGGACATTGATGAAGTCTACATTAAGGGGGTCTCGGGATGTGGATCAGGTGCAAGAACTATTTTAATCAACCTTGGGGTTAGTAATCTCCTCATGTGAAACTTCCTTGATGTGCATGGAGTTCATTGAGTTTTTAACTTTGTCTTGCTTTATAGATCAATATGACATAAACATTGTAACATAATGTAACATGGATAATGTTGGCGTGTGCACACACATATGCTCATACCTTTCTGCTTCATTGTTGCAGAAAAGGTGGCATGGGACCCTTATATATGTAATTGTAAAATTTTTTACGTAATTTTGACTAATTGTTTAGACATAGACCACTTTATCCTTTGGTTTTTACCTACAAGGATAATGGAAATACCCTTTGTGGTATTATGGACATGTATTTTGTTAATCTCTAATCAATTTACACATTTTTTTCGCGGAAAAAAAAGGATACACACACATTCAACTCATAATTAAAATAAAAAAGATATATATCATAATCTAGGAAACATAAATACCAATGAAGATCCATCTTCACTATGGAACTAATCAGCACTAAGGGAGATCAAATCCCTTTAGGTGCAAACATTTCCTCAATTTTTTCACTTTTACGGATTTGATCCTTCTAAATGCTTGATTAGATATGAAGTTAACTTATATCTACACCAATACTATTAAGGTGAGTGAACTGATAAGCTTCATTACCTAGGCTTTGAAACACGATAAAAGGGTACAATATTTATAAACAAGCTTGTCTTTCTTGTCACAATGATTATGCAATTAAAAGACATTGTCACTCACATAAAAATAAAAAATAAAAAAAATAAAACAAATAAAACAAAAAACAAAAACTTAAACCTTCTTCATGTAAGAAGTAGTGAATGTCTTTTGTTAGGCTTCATGATGTTTGGGTCATAGCATCTAAAATCTCAAGTTCTACAAATCTAATAAAGAAAACTTGGTTATGTAGGGAGGATATCTTAACGTATATTATAAGTGAAAAGGACCATACAACATGCTAAACTTTTTATAGAATTAGAAAGAACTTTAGTGCCTAAGAGTCAGAGAGAATTCCATTAAAGGTATCATGTGATTTAAAACTAAAGTTGATAAAGGGGTCATTGGAGTCATAACCATCAAATTGTCTACCAAGTGTGCTACCTAATGTTGGCTTATTGGATTGGGGATCATTTAAAAGTTGAAGGTCATGCTAAGGCATATCCTTCTCTAACAAAAGTTTAAATTTTTCATAACTTTGATAAATATTTGACCGCTAGTTGTTCTCACACTATTAAAATTTAAAAAACCATAAAAATCAACTAAATTGTAACTTTATTTTAATATAATTAATAATAATAATAAAAGAAATTAATATATAAGTTAAACATATATGCATTTTAAAAAACATGTAACGAGACTCATAACTCTGGAGTTTTACCTCCACTTTATCATGAAAATTCTTAATTTATAAATAGGCTTTATTACACTACGATGGGTCAATATCATGGTTTATCAATACCACATGTCCAAAAAACCATAACTCATTTCATGCGACACTTGCTCATATAGTTAATTTTTTAATTAATCAATTTAATTAAAAGGGAAAAAATGGCAGAACTACTTTGGAGATAAATATTAACCTTTGATTTGTGAATACTACTAAGAATATTCTAGAATCGTGGAGATTAAAGCCCTACCATACACCTAATAATTATTGATAATTAAATTAAAATTGTGAAAGCCCTATTCCAAAACAATTTCATCACTAAAAAAAATTAAAATCAACATGTTAATAACTTTAAAGTTAAATAAGATAGAAATTAATATAAATACATCCATATATATATATATATATATTAATTATTTTATATTAAATTAAATGATTATAATAAAATCTTCATTATTATGGTTATTTAATTTTAATTGAAAAAATTATTACAAATCACCCTATCATAGATATGATTTATCTACATTATAATATATTTTATTATTTTCTATGTAATATTGGTAAGTATTATTATTCTCATTGCATGAATAAGTTGAGTTTGTGAGTTACTGTTTTTATTCTTCTTAATAATAATTTAATTAGGTAATTGTGAAATATAGTAAAATAATAATTATATAGAAGTTAAAGTATACTAAATTAAAATAATAATAATTATCTATTTTTAAAGTTGTAATTAAGTTAAACACTAAATTGATGTATGACAATTTCTTTATCTGTGAGACAAGATATCTATTTTTACTCAGTAATGTTAAATTATATAAATGTATGATGTGTAGACCAATTGATTTGTGTTGGATTTAATCTTTACCAGGTTACTAGTTCAAATTTTATGGGGAGGGATTGATGATGAGAGCTTTTTTTGAGGAAATTAAACTATCCAAGTCTAACATTAAGATTAACCTCAACCTAAGTTCGAAAAAAAAAACATATATTAAAATATATAAATATATATATATTCTACCTCTTTTCTAAATATAAATTTATAATTTCTTGAAAAAAATATAAACCTAATGTATATACCCAAATTATAAATATATTTTATTATTCTCAATATAATAACCATGCATAATATTATCTATATGTTATAAACAAATTGACTATATGAATTATTGATTTTGATAAATTCTTTTGGATAATCAATACCTCATGATGTGATTAATCCGAAAGAATTTATCAAAATCAGTATGGATCACAAAAATCTAAAATCAAATATATGAATTATTGTTCATATATTCCTCTCTATTATAAATGTGATATATCCACTTAAATTATAAATATATTTTATTACTCACTTTACAATAATATCATCTATATCACATCAATAAATTTAAATTAACTTCTGGAAAAAAAATTATAAACCTAATATATTTACCTAAATTATAAATATATTTTATTATTATAAATATAATAACCATACATAATATTATGCATATGTTATAAACAAATTTACTATTGTTCATATATTCCTCTATATTATAAATGTGATATATCCACCTAAACTATAAATATACGTTATTATTCTCACTTTAGGGTAATATTATCCATATCTCATAAATAGATCGGGTATATGAATTATTGTTGTTATATTTTTTCTCGTTTATTGGTATATGCATTATTGTTGTTATATTTTTTCTCAGTTATTGGTGATTTTACTAATTTTAATTAGATATTTAGTTATTTCACTTATTTTTCTTTGATATATTTTTTATCTTTATTATATATAAATTTAATGATTTTAATGGTGTATAAATAATATTTTAATTATTATTTTTCAATTATAATGAAGTGATAATACATTAAAGTAATTTGGAAATAGTTTAAGATTAAAATTTCAGTTGTTATAATATTAAGAGTATAATAGTTTAAGATTAAAATTTCAGTTGTTATAATATTAAGAGTATATTTAATATTAAGAATATATTCAACTATTAAGTAAGGTAGTTGTCATATAAGGTAGTAAGGAGTTGTCTTTAGTGAGATTTTTTGGAAGTTTTTCCGATGGGTTTTTCCGGTCAAAAATCGCAAGTTTGATAGTTAATTTCTGCACAATCAAAGCGTCCTAGGGGTTTTTCAGGGTGCTGAATCCAAATATGTAGTTAAAAAACCATTTTAAACAATAAAAATCAAGATTTAACCTCAATTTTTTCTGCCGGATTCCGTCACCGGAATCTCCAAAAAGTCACAGTAAAGACAACTCCTTAAAATAATTAGTTTTGTGAACATTAAAACAATTTATTCTTTCAAAAATATATTTAGGAAAAAATACTATTTTTTAAAATCTTGTGACAATCAACCAAACATGTTCCTTGAAATTGAATAAAACAAATAAGATAACTAAGTATCCTAACTACCCTACTTTTTGAACCATAACAAAAATACATTTTTCATTTTTTCACTTTCACCCTTGTAGGCTGTAGAAGGGTAGAAGGGGGTGGTGGTAATAATGTTGGCCGACAAATAACTATACGCTTTCCAATGACAATAATTAGCGAGAAGAGAAACTAAACGTGGGCGTGAGCCTTTTTCGCGTGCTCTCGCGCTTCGATATCGAAAGGACTTCAAACGTACAAACAAAATACGTGAACACCGCCAAATTCAATCACCTCCAGCTGTCCCGTCGCCGTATATTTTTGACTATAAGTTGGGCGTCAAGCATCTCCGGCCAACACATCCGCGGGAATCGTGGTGCGGCCGTGCGACCGGGCTTGGCGGTTCGTGAAACAGCCGGGAGAAGAAATTGACTGGAGAACGTCACGTTAAATTAGCGCTGCTACTAACCGGTTCCGTGTTGGCCGGATTCGCAGCAACGCCATCACGGGTTTATCGGTAATTGACAGAATCTGTGTGGCCGGGTAACTTGGTAGAATCTTCACGCAGTCATTCCGGTCGCGTCGACCGCAGTAAAGTTATGTCCCTCACGCTATAAAAAAATTGTTGTAAATATTTTGTAATGAATGTCTTTTGTTTTTTAATTTTGTTTGAAAATTTAGTAAAGATGGGTTGGAATTGTAGATTTGACTTTTGTAATTGGTATAATGTAAGCGGTTTTAAAAGTTAGTTGGGGTTCTAGGACTAACAAAGAGTTGGTTGAAAGGTGTTTGTCGAAAGGTCTTTAGTGTCCAGCTTTTATTTAATTATTTAAGGGTTTATGGATAAGATTGTTCAGATTATTAGAAGCTACAAGGTGTTTTTTACCTTTAGACCCTTAAAAACCAATCTTGACTCTTTAAACCATCTGTCAAAAACTCTGTGGATGCTAAAAACACGAAGGGTGCTTATTTGATTCCTTGTCCCTGTGAAACCCCCTACATTGGAGACTCTGATCGTTCCATATATCAAAGGATTCAAGAGCACGTCACTGACTTTAAACATTGTAGGACTCACTCCTCCACTTTCGTTGAACATGCTAAAAAGACAAAACACATGAAAAAAGATTTAATACTCTAAAAAAGGAACCTAATGGAAGATCAAGAGTTCATGGGTCCCTTCCCTTTTTTCATAGGCTCCCTCCTTTTGGTTTTCTCCCCTCCTTGGTTTCCTTCTTTGTATTTATTTATTATTTTTATTAATATTTGAATGCTAGGATTTTAACGTTGCATTTCTACTATAAGTATTGGATCTGTGATCTTGCTCTCCCTCTGTCTCCTCATGATGAACATCGGTAGGGGTTCGAAAAACTAGAGAAGCCTCCAATTTGTAGTTTTAAAAATGTTAAAATTTATTTATATATTTAAAAATATTATTTAAATAATGATGATGATGATGATGATAGAGAAGCCTCCAATCTCTAGTTTTAGAAATGCTAAAATTTATTTATATATTTAAATAACAATGATGATGATGATGGTGATTAACGTCCACTAAGACCAATTTAATAAATAAATGTATTATTAAATTTCAACCCAAAAATATATGTAGACATTAAATGGTTAGACTATAAGAAATTGCATATTAACAGACTTATTATCAATTACTTACTTGTTAAACTTATCACTTAGATTGTAGGTTGGCTTTCACTTTTACTAGATACTTTCTCTTTGATTGTGAACATGTTTCCTTATATTTAAAGACAAGCTCTTAATCAAATAAAAAATAAAAATAAAAATTATTATATATAATAATAATTATATTTAAAAATGTCCGCATGGGGTAGCTCAAGTGGCAATGGCCGTGGAAATGAAGTCTCACCGAACCGGAGATCTTGGGTTCAATTCTTGTGCTACCCTCCCTGGAAATGGGGTGAATAACGGACATGTAAAAACTCGAAAATGAGAAGGTCCCGCTTAAGCTTACAAAAAAAAATAATTATATTTAAAAATTAAAATATAATAATAATTTAAATTCATAAAAATAATTATATATTAATGATGATGATTAATGTTCACTGAGACTAATGAGGTCTATAGGACCTTAAAAAAGAGATTAATTGGGACTTTTTAATATTTTATTTCTATGATCAAATAGAAGGGAAAGAAGTGTTCCTCGATCATTATAGTTTTCTCGACTGAACAAGTCACGAAGCTTGGTAGTGTGGCAGATGTTTTGAAAATGAGAATAGATGTGAGTAAGAGACGAACAATCCAAGAGAAAGTGATTTTCATCTTCAATCCTCTTAGTATCGCACAATTGACAAATTCTTTCTTCCCAATGCCCAGTCTCACTTCGAAGTTCATGGGAGTTAGTTATTATCTTTGTAATGTTAATTTTCTTCTTAGCATTGGTTAAGATAGAGAGATAATTCTAGTTAGCGAGAGTGGGGTTGATCACTTCCTTATAATACCTTAGCTTCATTTTCCCTTCTAGCTCCTTATCATCCCACAATTTGTCCTTAAATTTGAAAGTAATAGTATTTTTAATATTATCTTTATTTTCCAAGATTATCTCCTCCTTTAGCCCCTAATATTCAAGCCAAGACTGAGCATCATTGTGCCAACCCTACTTGAGCTGGTGGTGGGGGTTTTAGCTAGAGTTAGAAGAAATTTTGGGGAACCTCTTGGTTCCCATGTTCCAAAGCTTCTTCTTATATATAAGATAGTGAAACATAGCTATGCTTTCAATGGGGGAAAGGCTAGCTTCAGTCAAGAGGATAGGATAGAGAGTATTACCTTTAATCTTGAGGTTGTAGGTTAAAAATTTGTTTTGGATCGGCTTGATCTTCCTCCAGAATTCTCTAGATATACTACAACCTCAAACCTCGCATCCATATAAAATAACAAGGGTGACAAGAGTCTCAAAGAGGAACTTTTTTTACTCCAAACCTAGAGATCAATCGTCTTGCAATTGTTTTCAAGCTCATAACAAGCTTTCTAACCGCCAATAATCCTTTTCTCAATGCTATAATTCCAATTAAGATGATGATGAATGTCAATACCTAAATATTTGTATGAAGAAACCTTCTCCAAGTAATTGTTATCATAGATGAAATTGTCATGGTTGATATTTTTGAATCTAATTATCATGACTTTAGTCTTGTCGGTATTAACAGTCATACCCATCTTGGAGCAATAATCATGGAGGATTTTAAATTGTTTGTTGAGATCCTCATGGCTTCTGGCTAGAAGAACAATATCGTCAACATAAAGGAGAAGAGTAATGACCATACCAGTGAGCTTGGGGTCGACACATCCCATAGCTTCCAGATATGCTTCTAGCTTATCAATGTAGATGCCAAAAAGGATAGGGGATAGGGGACACCCTTGCTTAACGTCGATATTTAATTTCTTTAGACCAACCCTCAGTGATCTTAAGCTTGGTGACAACATTCTCGTATAGTCGAATCACAACAACCCTCAACTCAAGAGGAACCATTATCTCTTCAAGCTTTTGCCATAACTTATCCCAAAGAATAATGTCAAAAGGTTTTCTAAAGTCAACAAAACAATAGAAGAAATCAAGTTTACTATTGCAACGCTCGGACCTCGACAATGATCTTAAGAGTCATAAGATGGTCAATAATTGATTGATGGTTCCTAAAACTAGCTTGCCCTTTACCTCTTTTACCATGGCTTTCTAGCCATACACTAATCTTCTTTTCCAAAATGAGCCCATAAAGCTTGCCTAAAATGTGGCTAATCATAATGGTCCTATAATTAGAGGGAATGTTTTTATCCCCACTTTTAAAGATAGGCACAATCAAGATTTGTGTCCAAGGCTTAGGGAAGTTGTGTTTTACTACCAAATTGAGAAGATTGTGAATATGAGGGATGAGGATGGACCTTCCCATTTTGAAAATTTCAGCTTGGTAGCCTTCAATGTCCTTGGCTTTCCCATTAGTGAGTTTCTTAATCCCGAACTCCATGTCTTCCAGAGAGAAAATATCCTCCTCTATAGTAGTGTTTAAAATGCTTCCCATGGTTTTTGGAGAGTCATAAATATTTTTAAGACAAATATCTCAATTCTTTAAGGGGATTGAATTATTTTCTTTAATTTTACAAACAAGTATATTCCTCCAAAACTTTCTAGGCTCGGCTTTAGAAAGGTGGAGAAGACATTCTTGCCTCTTATTAATATATGATCTTTTCTTCCTTTTGATAAGAGCTTTGTACACACTTATTTTTTCAAGCTTTACACTTTCGTTGGGAACTTCTCTAATCACGTTTCTTGTAATTTTACAATCATTGTCATACCAAGAGTTGGAAGTTCTATTATTCTTCTTTTATGACTCCTTCGTAGAAAATTTGTTAATGGTACTGGAAAAGGATTGTGGTAAAATTGTAGTAGATGAGATATACAAAATAATAATTTAAATTTAATAAATATATTAATAACTTATCTCAACCTTAATGTTAAATATCAAATTAAATTGTGAGAGTTAAAATACCAAATTAATTTATGAGGGTTTTTTATTCATGTTATGAGGAATTTTTTTCTTAATTATATGATATTTATCTTCCTCATATTCAAACTAAACTTAAAATTTAAAGTTAAATGAATAAATAATAATTTAACTTTATAAAAATGATTGTATATTATTATATATAAAATAAGGTATAGCCTGACTTATAGATGAAATAGTCTTTTTCATCAGAATCCATTGATACAATTTCAAGCAAGAATGTGATGTTTTGTTTCTTAAAATACAATTTAGAATCCATAAATGGATTCGACATCCTGGAAAACCCTTGGTACAATCGAATTCTACAGATTAAACAACTTAAGCAAGTTTTTAAAATTTTTGTCGAGTTTTGGTTAAAATTAACCAGAAAAATGTCGTGAAAAAAGTCATTTCCTCTATAAGTTAGACTATGCCTATAAAATAATAATAATTTTTTTTTTAAATATTGTAAATCAGAATTTTCTATTAATTGCAAATGTAAATATTTACATGGTTATTCCAAAGGATTCTATTTCTCTCACCCCGACTGGGTTTGTTGACCAGTACTACTAGACCATGACAAATATTCCAAAAAGACACAAATTAGCCACCCATAACTGAAGAGGCCAAAAATGCCAAAAAACTGACAGAGGACATACTCAGTCATCGGAGGTAGCAGAAGCTGGATTATCTGGCCCCATCTCTAGTGAAGGGGGAGGGTGGAAAGGGCAGCTAACATGTTGCTCCAAGTGAGCTAGGCAAGCTTCCATCTGTTCCATTTTCTCCAAGATGTGCATGTGTCCATGCCACACCACCACAACTCAATCATTGGAGGTGACTGAAGATGAATTATTTGGCCCCATCCTTGGTGGAGGGGGAGGGAAAAAAGGGCAACTAACACGTTGCTCCAAGTGAGCCAACCAAGGTTCCAATTGTTCCAATTTCTCTAAGATGTGCATGTGTCTGCGCCTCACCACCACACACTCGCTCCAGCAGATGACAATGGAAGTATTGGATTTGGGTTAGGGATGCCATCACTGCTTCATGCTCCTCCAAAAAATTTTTTTCATAGTTCTCAAGCTGCAATTTAACTAATTGTCGTGGTTGTGCAAGCCCTGAACGGGGGGCATAATCACGCTTCCTCTGGGATGGTCAACATCCTCTGCAAGGACCTGGAGTGTGCCCCTTCCTTTCATGCTCAGGCTAACATGCTCCTTCATTCGGTGATGGCACCGAGGGATATTCGCTAGGGCTTTATCCTTGGCACTAGTTCCCAGAGGGGAGCTTCTTCGTGAAGACATGGAGGGAGAATTCAGAGGAAGGATTCCCTGCAATACCACCCACACTGCGCCCCAAGTCACCCACAACCTCAACATAATGCTTATTCGTCCCACCACTGTAGACCTCCCCTAAACTATCAGAAACATTGCAGCTCGAGCTCGTATGCTCTATAACCACTCAAATTCTTCCAAAGGGTCCAACACCTAGACCAAATTTAACCATGAATGGGCTAAATTCAAACCACAGTATACACTACTCACCAATTCCAACCTCCTCACTACCACAATTGAACCACCAACTCTTGGTTTGGCTTCTTGGAAGCGCACCACCTTAGGAGGAAATTTTGAAGCCCATGGAAAAATGCCAACCAAATGCATACAACCATTGCACCAGTAGATCTTATAGACAGGGAAACAAAGCACTGAGGGGACAAAAATCAATTGGGAAAACAACCCTACCGTTTCTCCTTCTGCACTCCTTCTAATTCCAATGACACCCCAAGGGTGGACGTCAAGACATACCACAATCTATGAAAATTTCCAGATGAAAACCAAAAGTAGGTCAATGTCGAGTTACCAAGTTGTTTTGGAGGTCGCCATACGAAGTGTTGTGGAGAGCAAGAGTTAGAGTTGTGTTTAGCTTACTTCTGCAAGCTCTCGTCACCCCGGTCACCCACGGGCCACGAAATTATAATACGTCGCCAATTCAAGCCTCCAATGACTACTAGTGAACTAGAGGGTAGGCCTATGCCACCGGTCTGACTTGCTATCCCGTAACTGCAGCCACAATAATACCATTTTGAGATCCATAATCCACCTTACGAAACACTTAACCCGCCTCGGAATGTATAAATGCCTCCCTCCACCGATGGTTGTTTTTGCACGAGCAACCTAATGCATGCATTGCCACGCAACTATCCACCTTCTCACACATAATTGGTCATGGAGGAGGTCAGGCACAACTCTCGATGACCTCAATTTATCTACCCATCAAAGTAATAATTAAATTTAAAGTTAATACATATAATGATAATTAATTTCATAAAAATTATTATATATTATTATATATATAATAACAATTAAATTTAAAATATAATAAATATAATAATAATTTAATTTCAAACTTAAAGTTAAATGCCCAATTAATTTTTGATATTTTTTTATTCACTTGACTAGAAACCTTTCTTTCTTCTTGATGATGGTGGTGGTGGTGGTTAACATCCATTGAGACCAAACTTTGGTCTATTGGACCTAAAGAAACAAATTATTTAGTTTGATTTAAGATTTTATTCCTGTGCTCAAAAAGCTTAGAGAGAAGCCTCTCGAGCCCACTATAATTTTGACATCGTAAAAGGCTAGGAAGGTTAGTATTGCAACAAAGATTATGAAACTGAGATCTAAAGTGGTTGTACGCGGGGCACTCTAAGAGGAAGTGATTTTCATCCTCGATGTTCATATTCTCACAAAGATGGCAGATCCTTTCCATCCATGGTGTTTTAGGAACTGCCCAACGACCCGTTTCACTATGGAGCTCATGAGAGTTCGTTCTAATCTTGGCTATATTAATTTTCTTCTTTGATCTAGTTAAAACAGAGAGATACTTTTGATCTTCTAGGGTGAGGTTGATGACCTCCTTATAATATCTTAATTTTCTTTTAGTTGCTAAATCTTTCTCACACCACATTTTTTCTTTTAATTTAGAAGTAACAATATTTTTAATGTTATTAATGTTTTTCAATGCAATATTCTCGATCTCCCAATGGTTTAACCAGACCCTGGTGTCTTTATACCAACCTCATTTGAGCCTTAGGTGGTTTTGGCTGGAATTTAAAGCTAGCTTAGGAAGTGTATCGTCTCCTATGTTATTGAGTTTGTGCTTTTACAATAGAAGCCTAGTCATAGCTAGGCTCTCGATAGGGGAAAGACCCACTTCTATAAGGAGAAGACCCACTTCTATAAGGAGAATAGGATAGGGTGTATTGCTTTTAATTTTGAGGTTATACGTTATAAAACTCTTTTGGATTTGCTCAATATTTCTCCAGGATTCTCTAGAGATGCTGCAACCCCAAACCTCACATCCATATTATATTTATCCTCTTCATATTCTAAATAAATTTAATTAAAATTTAAAGTTAAATAAATATAATAATAATTTAATTTCATAAAAATTATATATATATATATATATAGATATAGATATAGATATACTATTAAATTTAAAATTTAATAAATGTAATAATAATTTAGTTTCAAATCTGAAGTTAAATATCTAATTAATTTATAAGATTTTTTATTCATGTGATAAGAAATTTTTTTCTTGAAATGGTAGACTGATAACAGATGTTGCACAGTGTTATTTTGGAAATCTCCAACAACAATAAGAAAAATATGTTATCAAAATATATTATTTTTTTAAATTTAATAATTGTTATATAATTTATAATATTTAAATTTAAATGCAATTTATTTAATTTATTTTTATTTTTAAAAATAAGATTTTTTTGTTTATCTTTTTTTAATGAGATTTTTTTTTAATCATAGAAAGGTTGTAGGCCACATAGATATGAGATTAAATTAATTATAATGATTATACTAATTTAATGTTACGGTTATAACCAAGTCAGATAATGATAATTCTTTGTTTGTGGGTATATGTGATATTTCTTCTAGATTTAAATTTATGATCATTTACGAGAAAACACATGTTTTTAATCATTAGGTCTAATCAAACTATACCATAATGTACTTTTAAGGTCACTTTCAAGTCAGACACCAAATTGATGTAAAAAACCTCTTATTTGTGGGACAAGGGACTAACCTTGACAAGCAATTTGGTTATTAAAGTCTAGAAACATATACATACTTTATACCCTATAGATTTGAACATGTAATATTTTGAGAAAAAACATATATTATATGTTTCTAACCTTTAAGTGACTGGTATTATAATTCAAAAGTATATCCGACTTACAAATAAAAAAAATACTAAAAACTTATGACTTAGAAAAAAGAGAAAATGTATAAAGACATTTCTACTTATTTTTTTTAACTAAAAGAATCTATTTTTTTATTCATGCGACTAAGGCCTGTTTTCTTAATTATATATGTTATATTGAAACAATTATTTTAGAAAGGAAAAATGTGTGTTATTGGAATAGGCTAATTTTTTAAATTTAATTATTGTTAGATGATATATGATATTTAAATTTAAATACAATTTATTTAATTTATTTTTATTTTTAAAGATTTATTTATTTATTTATTTTCTTTGCTTGGGAAGAAAGGGAAAAGTTTTTAGCCAAAGAAAACAAGAAGTCAAACTAAATTAAATAAAAAATAGTGAAAAATGGAATGCAAATGTGTTTGGATAGGCGTCGTCATCTACGAAGGCGGAGGAATTACCTAAACGATCAAAGTGGTTGGAATCTGACCAAAAAAATTCATGAAATCTTGCAGAAGCAATGTTTGAATTGGAATCCGACCAAAAAAAATTCATGAAATCTTGCATGTTTGAATCATATTTTTTATGGTGGAAATGGATTCAGCACTATCAAAAACTGTCGGGGCATCCCAAATCATGAAGTTTGAGAGTTGTAACATGGATTCACAAAAATAAATCATGAAGTTTAAGAGTTGTAACCTGGATTTACAAAAATCCGGCCGGATTTTATCAAAATCTTGCGGGAATTTCCATGATTTTCAAGGCAAAAAGGCAGGCTAGTTAGACTATAACTTCTGCATATTGGAGGGTTTCTATAAAAAAATTAGTTGGAAAGAGACTGAAATTTTTGTTTCATAGGGTACTTGCTTGAAGGTTTGGTGCTCAATCTCAAACCTGCAAGGAAGATTGGAATATGTAAAGGTTCTAGCCTTATAATCTTTTTTTTTAATACAAATCTCTAGCTGTTTCGTTAAAAAAAAGATGAAATTATTTTTATCATAAAAAGGTTGTGAGTGACAGGGATATGAGATTAAAATAATAACGATTATAATAATTTAATGTTAGGTTATAGCCAACTATGACAATTCTTTGTTTGTGGTACATGTTATGCTTTCTCTAGATTTGAATTTATGATTTCTTATGAGGAGACATGTGTTCTTAATCATTAGGCCCAATCAAGTTGTACCATAATGTAATTTTAAGGTCATTTCACCAAATTGGTGTAAGAGACCCCTTATTTGTTGGACAAGGGACCCACCTCTACAAGCAATTTGACTGCTAAAGTCAAGAGACTTATACATACTTTATGCCCCATGGATTTGAACAAGTAACCTTTTAAGAAAAACATATGTTATGCCAACCTTTTAAGAAAAAGCATTTGGTATGCCAATGGTTCTTAGCTTCAGTGGTTAGGATTGTGGTTTGCCATCCCATCAACCAAGGTTCAAGTCTTTGGAGGCATGTTTCCATGGAGTGGATTTTTCACTCAAGTGAGTGGATTTGAACCTTGGATCTCCTAGTTTACACAATATTTCATATCAAGGCAATTGCCAATTGAGTTGCACCACAAGGACTACTTAAAATTTTATTTTAATGAGAATAATTTCTTTTACTTAAAATTTTAATGAGAATAATTTCTATTTGGTATGAGGCTCGACTTTGATGGCAAACTTGTGAGACAATTTAAGGGCGAAATTTGAGACAATTTAAGGGAGAAATTTGGACTTTTTTGACATTTTTTTGAAAAAAATATTAGCCAATTTAGTTAAAAATTAGCCCCTTTTTTTACATATATATGATTAAATGGATAATATAGGCCAAAAATTTACCGATTTTAATAATAAATTACATTTTTGACTTCAAGATTTTGTGATCCATATTGAATTAAGAAAAAACTTTTGGTATAAATCACATAGAAGAACTTTTGCCAACCCATTTTGAACCATCCATTGTGATTCATCATCAAAACAATATTCTATACTTATAAATCCTCAAACTGGAATAGTCGCCTAAAATACTATATATAAGAAAATATTTAAATCCTTAAAAAATATCTTGTTCCATACAAACTAATTAATCTACACTTATAAATTTAACATATAAAAAATAATATATTTATAAATTTCAAAATGTCAAAATCTTTACACACCAATATTATTTCTCATTGATTTCTTAAAATATCAAACAAAACAACATACCAGAAAAGTGGAAACATAAATACATTTCATTTTACAATGTGAGACCTTCAAAGACAACAGAGAAAGTTATGCAGATATATTGGCAACTAGCTCTTGGGATAATCTATTTAGCAAGGTGTTTGTCCAGAAGCTGGGAGCATTTATTTTGAAGCTTAGCTTCACAAAAAAGGACCGAATACACCAAGCAGATGAAGAAGCAATATGTCCCATAGGCTATCTTTAGCCTCCAAGACGTTAAAATAATTTCTCTTTCTTTCTTTCTCTTAAATTGCTAACCTAAATAAATATTTTTTTTTATTGAAATAAATAAAAATTTAGTTCATCCTTCACCAAATAACAATATAATTAAAATGCTCATAACAAAAATAAATTATCCTTATAATTTACCGCATTTAAAATAGAATGTAATAATCAAATTATTTATTAAAAAACAACTAAATCATTATTCAATATAAAAACATGATTTAACACTACTTATTATGCAATTAAAACCAATAAACCAATAATTAATGGAATTATCACATTCCAACTCCAGAAAGGCTTAAATCCCTTAATTCCAATTCTCATCCTCTCCATAAAACCAAAACTTCATTTTCACATTAATATATATATATAAAATGAACTTTTTTTTATTTAGGCTTGGGCATATTATAAATGAAAAAAATATTAGAGAGTTTAGACTTCTGTGATCCAAACTTGATTGTAAGAGATTTCAGCAAAATCACATAGAGAATCATTTATGGACGCGTTTCGAACCACACTAGTTGGTTCCAAATGCATCGACAAATGATTCTCTATGTGATTTTGCTAAAATCTCTTACAATGAAAAAAGATTCTTGTTTTATTTTATTTTTTATTTAATTCACCTTTTCTTTTATCATCTTTAAATGGATAAAAAACTGTTCAAAATAAAATTTCCATATCAGGAAGATTTCCCAAGAAAAAATCAGTTTGTGTACTTGCAGACTTACTCTGAGCCCCATGAAATTTTTTATTAAACAGCTGTCAACTTCTAACCTGGTACCGTTATGGAGGGAGAGCCGTTGCCCTTGCCCATCTCCCACCCTTCATTTATTCTAGACAACGGAGTACGGTAAAAGCTGGAAACCGCCGGTGTCTCCGTTTACCCGAACATGTACACTCGTTAAGCCCACTGTGCAGAAAAATAGCTGCCGACTGGTCAGAAACAGAAGAAATCTGAGAATCACGTGCTCAAGCGTATAAAGAAGTCTACTGCACACTCAAAATCTTGAAGCTTCACCCCTGTAACTGAGATTTCTAAAAAAATTTACACAATTTTACCAAAATCTAGCTAGAAAATGAGCCCATTTACTTCCTTTGCTGGGTAAATTTTCTGGGTAAATTTTCTGGGTAAATTTGGATTCCATTGGCCCTCCTGTTTCTGTCACTCATTACTGCTTGGAATCCTTCCCCAATCGCACGATCGCTCGTTTGATTTGACAGAAAGCAGGCGTGTGGAATTCGGTCGTCGTCCCTGGGATTCGAACCATGGTCGACAACTCCCAAGAATATCTGGACTTAAATTTCAAAAACATACGGCGATCTCAATCTTCGTAAGCCATGCGGGCGAGTAATTACCAAATCTAACCAAATAAAATCCTTCCTACTCCCTCCCATTAAATTAAAGTGAAAATATTTGGTCCTCGGTACTAAGTGTGTTAGGACCGATCTTATCCGGCCGACCAAATCTAAATTCAAAAAATTAAAATTTAACCCATTTAATATTTACACACTCTCACCAATCCTAAGCCATGGCTTACCCTGAACAATGGAGAATGATAAATTCTTACCATATGAGAAAGGTGTGAAAATAATTTGACTTGCTCAAAATGGTACAAAATTGTACTCATAGTTTGTTTTTTTTGTTTTTGTTTTTCTTTTCTTTTTTAAATGGTTAGCAAGGTGTGATATTTAACAGTTTGGTTTAGTTGGAATAAAATAGAAAATAATAGAAAATATAAAATTAAAAGTTCGAATAAAATAGAAAATAATAGAAAATATAAAATTATTTAATTTTGTATGATAGAGATTTTATGATATTTTATTTAATATTTTTGGACTCTCATTTATGTTTTTTCAATGATGTTTTTAACTCATGGTTCTTTTACATGGTAATTTTTTTTGATGTCGCTTATTTATAGGCTAATAATTAAACTAATCTAGATCCATCTTAACTCCGGATCTACCACACCTTGTGAGGGATCAATTCTCTCTCTTGAGGTGCAAACTTCTTTTAGAGTGAAAAGATATTTGAACCAACTTTCTTATTGCTCTCATTTCCTGGGAGTAAAGGTTCTTATTGCTCAATTAAGAACTAACTCGCATAAACTTTGGTGTGAAACAAGACGGTGGAAAAAGCCTAAAGAAACTTGGGAAGAATGGGTGTGCACATTTTGCACGTCTGGGGTAGTGGAATCCTAAAAACATTTCATTTTAGAATGTGATGCATTCAAAGACACGAGACAGTTATGGGAATATGCTAGCATCTATTTCTTGGCATTGTCTTTTCACTGAGGGGATTGTTGGAAAGTTGGGCCAGCTCATCATCAATTTGAACAAGAAAAAGATTGAATTGCAAATAGTCCCATAGACTATTTTTAGTTTGGTTGATGTTAAAATATCATTTCATTTGATCCAGGGAATATGCTAGCATCTAT
Source organism: Pinus tabuliformis (assembly GCA_031772625.1). Taxonomy (NCBI): domain Eukaryota; kingdom Viridiplantae; phylum Streptophyta; class Pinopsida; order Pinales; family Pinaceae; genus Pinus; species Pinus tabuliformis. Next base: position 367,770,768 of record CM062808.1, on the reverse strand, counting down.
TTCTTGGCATTGTCTTTTCACTGAGGGGATTGTTGGAAAGTTGGGCCAGCTCATCATCAATTTGAACAAGAAAAGGATTGAATTGCAAATAGTCCCATAGACTATTTTTAGTTTGGTGGATGTTAAAATATCATTTCATTTGATCCATCCACAGTTAAGATGGATCTAGACTGGTTATTAAGAACATGTGTTTCATCCTAACAGGTTAAGAGTTAAAATTCAGAAAAGGTTAAAGTGTGTACACCTTTGTGGAGGCTATATGCTATTCACATATATATAAACAACCATATAAATTGAAATGGAATGACATCTCTCTAGATCCATCTCAACAAATCTCAAGAAGTGGAAACTCAAAATGAGAAGAAAATTGAGGTCTACAAGTAAACATGAGAAACTATAATAATAAAAGCTTTGCAAGCTGTTAGTTTAACTAGTTATCACCAATGTTGTTGAGCATTTGACTATTTTATTTCCAGCAAGTGACTAATTCAAATTGTCTTCGGTGAGGCTCATTAGTCTACATAGTTTCATAGGAATGTCATTCAAAATGTGAAGAAGCATCTCTTGGGTTTCTCCATGAAATTTCCAAAACTATAAATATGATGCAAGATCAAATACCTTGAAATGAAAATCTTTCTTTATTTTGTTGCATTTGAAAAAAATTATACTTCTAAAAGCTCCATTCTTATCACTCTTTAATAAATTGATTAACTAGTAAAAGTAAAATATATTATAAGTTATAACATACAAATGATTGTGATTATATATATATATACATACACACCCAAAGGAAAAAAAATCTTAATTTTATTTGTGTGTAACCAACATAGATTCATCTTAAGTACGGATCTAGCATGAGCTTAGAGGGATCAACTTTCTTCACGTGCAAACTTCTTTAGAGTGCAAAATATAATGCCTAATTTTTCATTATTTAAACTGTATTTTTGAATGCTATATATATAAGACCAAATAAACGTTTTAACCATACAATTTTATTTTTTTAATAATAAATACATAACTTAAGTATGGGGGATTTACGCAGTGCATTATATTAGATATCATTTTTGGGATTCAACTGTGTTAAGTAAGTCATTCAAACGTATGACCATTTCCATGAGTAAGTCATTCAAACGTATGACCATTTCCATGAGAGGTAGTCGTAAAGTGACTAATTTCTCATGATTTTTGAATAGTTCACTTAGCACTCATTGCATCGGGTGATGCTCACAGGGGTGAAGAAGTGGGATTGAAACTAGTGAAATGTGGAGAACGAATCACATAGCATCAATCATCACTTCCGGGGCTTGCACCCGGTAACCAGGACTTCCCAGGAGGTCACCCATCCCAGAACTCCTCTGGCTCAAGCGCGCTTAACTGTGGAGTTTTTCCCCACAATCAAGCCCACTTAGCTTGCTACCCCATTTGCAAAACCTTAGCAAGTATTGTGCCTCATGAACCATTCAAGTAGAGATCCCTTGACTCTTTTTGAATTTAAGTATGGGGGATTTACGCAGTGCATTATATTAGATATCATTTTTGGGATTCAACTGCGTTAAGTAAGTCATTCAAACGTATGACCATTTCCATGAGAGGTAGTCGTAAAGTGACTAATTTCTCATGATTTTTGAATAGTTCACTTAGCACTCATTGCATCGGGTGATGCTCACAGGGGTGAAGAAGTGGGATTGAAACTAGTGAAATGTGGAGAACGAATCACATAGCATCAATCATCACTTCCGGGGCTTGCACCCGGTAACCAGGACTTCCCAGGAGGTCACCCATCCCAGAACTCCTCTGGCTCAAGCGCGCTTAACTGTGGAGTTTTTCCCCACAATCAAGCCCACTTAGCTTGCTACCCCATTTGCAAAACCTTAGCAAGTATTGTGCCTCATGAACCATTCAAGTAGAGATCCCTTGACTCTTTTTGAATTTAAGTATGGGGGATTTACGCAGTGCATTATATTAGATATCATTTTTGGGATTCAACTGCGTTAAGTAAGTCATTCAAACGTATGACCATTTCCATGAGAGGTAGTCGTAAAGTGACTAATTTCTCATGATTTTTGAATAGTTCACTTAGCACTCATTGCATCGGGTGATGCTCACAGGGGTGAAGAAGTGGGATTGAAACTAGTGAAATGTGGAGAACGAATCACCCAAATTAAAATGTTTTATTATTATTATTATTATTAATATATCTTTAAGTATATGTCAATATTAATTAGTATTAAAATTTTATTGATAACCCACATTGAATAATTTTTTTATATACAACATTAAAATATATTTTTTAACATTTTTTTTTCCATATATTGATTTATATGAAGTTGATAGGGACAATATAAGGTTTAAACATCTTACCCACACATTTTTTTTATTTCTAGTTAGTTTACAATATATTTAATTGTTTTATTATAGCCAACATTACTTTTCAATTTAGAGCATATTTTATTTTTATTTTAAAGGGACATTCTACCAGACCGATAGACTTACACATCCACATCCCCTCATATTGCATTGTAGAATGAGCCTTTGGGCTCAATAAACAAACTTACAATAAATGCATTCAATATTCATTCAACTCATAGCCTAAAAGTGGTTGATCTCCTCCAAAAAAGAAAAAAAAGAGCTTCTTTTGTTTTGTTCCATATCATATATGTTTGTCTATCATCATATATAAAAGGAAACCTTGTTATGTTTCATCCAAAAAGGAATAGTCTCTTAGTATCTTATCCTCCTTCACAGGGAGCATCTTTAATTCCATAAAAAATATATGTTGGTACAACATAACAAAAAGGAAAAAATGAGATTAATGCAATTTTCATTTATTCCCAAGGGTTGAGAAGATGTTCTTGCCATTGTTCATCCTCTTTTCTAGAGACCTTGCATCAACTTCAAAGTTCATGTGCCTATAAATATGGTCAAAAGATATCTCAATGAATGTATATCTTAGCTGATATACTTTTTATAATAGAGGTAATAAAGCATAATTTTTAATTGTGTTGTTCTCAATTTCCACTTTATAATTGTTTGAGAATCCCCATATATGTCTAGTTTGAGTATCCCCTTTTCTCTTTCCAATTGCAGAATAAGTTTGAGAGAAAAGAGTTCCGCAAAATTCTTTGTAGTTGGGTCAATGTTTGCATTCATGGAGAAGGAAACAGTTAGGGTTTATATTTAAAATTCCTCTAACCCCTCCTTCAGAGGGAGAGCCTTCAAGTTATTCCATCAAGAAAAGCCCAAGGGTTATCAATTTTAATAGTGACTTCTTGTGGCTGTTGATGTTCTTTTTCCTTTGATACTTGTTATGATGCCCTAGCTAGAGTCAAATTGTTGATGGCTGCTATGGTAGAAATCATATTTTTTTCTTCTTCCGAATATTGCATGGTTTCTTTTTAATTAAATTCCCCAAGCCACTAAGAGTGGAAGTGCTTTATGTTTACGGCTTTTTATATTTTGGATCCATCTTTTGAAGTTTTTATCTACGGAGACAACATCCCAATAGAAATATTATCCTTCCATTTGATTTATTTCTCTCCAAACTCCTTGGGTGAAAAATACATTGAATGAATAAGTGATTTACAGATTTTGTCTAAACTTTGCACAAAGGGAAAAAGGAGGCCCATTAATGTTGGGAAATTCAATTATTACAAATTTATACTTTGCTTTTGTTTAGCAATCTACTATATGAGCATAATAATATAACAGACAATCACATCATAAAAATCAAGCTCACATGATATAGAGATTGTTAGGAGAAAACCTAAACACAGAGTTATAAAGTATGTCGTTGTTGTATTGTGTGTGTTATAAGTAATTTTTTTTATTGATGAATTGAATGGTGTACAATACCTTCATGGAAGTTTGCCTATATAGGGAGTGACTGGCCATGAAGGGTGAATAGTCATGTCTTTTTTACTATTTTACCTCTTCATACATAATAATGCTTAATGATTACTTAATTAATTATCTAATTAATTTTTATTTTAATATTATTTATGTATTTAATATTTTTATAAATATTTTATTCATAACATTGCCACCTCCTGTAGAGATGCTTTGTCCTCAAAGCATAACTAGAAGGGTTTCCTCTTAGTTGAATATGTTGCTATGGAGTGGCATCTTTGTGTTGATTGGCAAAGTCTTCTTGAGTTTTTGTACCTTCCTCGAAGTTGGGAGTGTTAACACCATATAATTTATAATATTGTCCTTGCCAGTTAAACTCCTTGAATTGTTCTTCAAGGTTTTTAGTATAGCTTCCTAGTTGTATTAACCATTTTGCACCTAGAACTACATTCATTTCTTTGAGTGGTATGGAAAATAGATCTGTTTGTAGCTCTAGTTCTTGTACTAGGATTAAAACCTTATGAAATTCTCTTATTTCTTTGAACTTTTGTCCAGTAGTGATAGACATGGTCAGGTCCTTGATTGGGCATATACAAATATCAAGTTGTTTGGAAATATTAGTGTTTATACAATTGTGAGTACTGCCAGAATCTACAAGTATATTGGCATTTATGCCTCTTATGAGTCCTTTAACCTTTAGGGTTTTAGTGTGTAATCTCCTCATCATGTTTATTGGTGGTGTAGTAAGCTTAATGCTCCTTCTTGGAGTTTGGTTTCTCTTTTTTCGAAGATGTGGTGGAAAGTATTTTGCAGTTGCTTGTTGTTCTTGATATTTTGGAGAGTTGTAATTTTCATCATGGTTTTCCCAGTCACATGAAATTGTAGCTAATGATGGTTCCTTAGAATTTGAATCTTCACTATGTGTGAAAATAATTTCTTCATCACATTCTTGTACTTCAACTTGCTTCTCATTTACTATTTCATAGTAGCGCAAGGATGTGTCTTCACATTTATGTCGTGGCGTCCAATTTTCTCCACATTTGCGACAATATTTTATTTTTTCTTCTGACTCATTACTTGAAGTGTTTGATTCCTTCTTGACTTCTTAAGTGTATAACTTGTTGTTAAGATATTTGTGTCCTGAAGTCCATTTGTCTCCCCAATACCTACATTTGTTTGTTTCTTTTTTTCCCGAGTATTGTTGTTGGCTTTCATCTTCCTTGAATGATGACATTCTGAACTTATGTTTTCTCTCAATAATTTTTGTCGTGTGTCTGGATTCTTCAATAGTTTTTAGCTTGTACGACTTCAATTATGCTTAGATATACTCCTTAAGTCCACATATATACATTTTTAGTAGTTCTTCATCAGAGAATCCTCTTTGTATTACAGCTAATACTTCCCATTCGTGGGTGTATTTGCTTACAAACCCTTTTTTCTTAAGATGAACAAATTTTTTGTAGACATCATCCTCTTCTTCATCATGAAATATATTTAGTAAGGTATCCAAAAAATTATTCCAAATAAATGAACGAGCTTCACATTTGTTGGACCACCATAGGAACCAATCATATGCTTCATCTTCTAAGTTGTTGGATGCGATCATGAGCTTCTCTCACTCACCTATTGGCGGGTTTGACTAAAAAATGGCCTCCATTTTATTGAACCACACAATAACATCTCTATGATCTTTACCATCATACTTATGTAGTTCTCTTTTAATTCATTGATAGTCCTTTTCTAGAAATTTTGTATAGTATTGACTTCCTTGGAAGTGTATTTGCAGCATTTGCGGAATTTCATGATTTAAAAAATGTTCGCCTTCTGGAGTCTTGGGACGTTTTGTTAGTTCATAAGAGATTGAAAACTGGATTGATTCCTCCCATTAACTGACTCAACATTCTCTCGACGTTATCTATTTTTCTAATATCGCTTGTCATTTTCTCTTGAGTTACAATTATCCTGTCTTGACCCTCTCCTAAATATGTCTGCTTCCTTTCAACATTATCGAGGTGTAGTAGCATTTTATCAAGTTCATCTTGAATTTTTTTTGCATCATCATTTTTTTTTTTTTTGTAAGCTGCGGTAGTTCTATTATTTACAACCAATATAAAAGTACATAGCTTAGGGCCTCAGTCTACCCCGAAGGGAAAACAGAGCTGAGGGACCTATACTTCCAAGAGACAAAAGGTGATCCAGCTGGACTACAGGGATCAAGAAAGAGACGACTGCCCACCACACAGGGTGGCAAGAACCAAAAGACTGACAGGGCAGCCGGAAAGGATAAAATCCACCTCGGCTCCCAAGAGAAGAAGAAACAAAAACAGAGCTGAACAAACAGAACCCGAAGAAGAAGGGAGTCCGGTCGAGGCCAAAGAACCTATCCACCGAGGGTGGAATCACTTGGTCGACTTTTTTTCCCTTTCTTTTTGCCGACTTTGACCCAACCATTTGGGTCTTGATGTTTCAAAACAATTTGTAAACTGTGATGGACTGGAGACGATAGCTCCTTGTCTGACTCCGAGGGAGAAGACTCATGAGTTCGTTTCTGAGAGCTGGGAGGAACTGATGCTTCCTCGAGACGCACTGTGGGAGAAACCTGAGCTGACATTTCTTCTACAACTTCCACATCTTCCTCCACGTCCTCATCATCTGAGCTGGAACCAACCTCATCATCTGAACCGGGAACAACGTGCACTGGAGGACGATCATGAGGTTTCCAGCTTTTAGATTTTGGCTTGGTCTTGGCTTTCTTTTTTTGGAAGGGCAATGTAGGACACGAACTTTGAAGGTGCCCTGTGAGATGACAATTTCGGCATCGAAATGCTGTATTCTCGAAATCCAGGGGTTGAGACCAATGGAAATCACCTATTTTGAGAATGATCTGATCAGGAAGTCCTTTGCTTATGTCTATTTCTGCACAGATTCTGGCGTAGGTATACAATCCTTTACTCCCTCTTGAGATATCTGTTTCAAGGAAACGACCTAAGGAGTTGCCGATGGCTTCAAATACAACATAACTCCATAAATGCGCCGGGAGGTTAGGGATTCTAACCCAGATCGGGAGTTTGGTGATGACTGCTGTGGAAGGATCAAACTCTTGGAACCACGGAGTGAGGAACAGACCCGCAGAATTCCAAAACCAAGGGCCTTTAGTTAAGACTTTTTGGTAATCCTTACTTTCCATAAACACTGTTATGAAGAAGCCTTTAGAGCAGAAAAAAACCTTGCAGTTGTTGGTCCAATTTGCATGAATCCAATGGTACAGATCTGCTGTATTGGGCCAAAGGCCGTTGAACCTGCAAATGATGCCACGCTCTGCATACACCTGGTGCTGCTCATCCAACACGGGATGTTCTAATTCAATGGAAGGAATATCATCCGACTTATCCACTATGAAGGGTTTGGGAGCTTGCGTGGGAGGGGCTCTTTCCTTGGGCTTCTGAGAATGGACTGCATCTTTGTAGGAAAAGGCTGCAGCAGAAGAGGACTGTCCAACAGTACCCCCACGCAGGCGCATGGACAGGGTAATGGAGTCATTTCTTTGAATATTATAGCAGGACAGGGGGCAGGTATCTTCCAATTGTTTACCTGCACACAGGAGACGCAGATAAAATGCTGGAATCCCCGTCTTTTTTTCCAGGAGAAGCTTAATGTCCTGCACCAGGTCTGTAGATCGCACCCAATGCAGCATTGACTTTCCAGAGATGAGTACAATCAGAATCTGGAATGGATCTGAAGATTTTGTTCTCTGCTGGTTGCCGAAACCCTTTGCAGCGCTTGTCGTTTGAGCTGAAACAGAGACCCAGTCCTTGTTTGGGGTAGAATCTCGTAAGGACGTTTTGTCAAACATATTGCGTGTATCCTCTTTGTATCCTTCAGCACAGGGAAGCCGACGCTGGTGCACGGCAGCCAAGCTCCTGCTAGGGTCAGAGCCCACATTGAGGGCCACTCTCATCTCGTTTCCACTGGTTCTGAGCATGGAGCCAAACCGGTCCCATAAGTCCATGAAATCACGACCAGAAGCAAACTTGGAATACCCTTTTTCTCTGCCATTTAAACTGATGAGATGCCCGAACCCAATCGAGTGGAGCATGCCGTGCAGCAAATGAGTCCGCATATCCAGAACGCTCAGTTTAAATTCTCCCTGAGCAGCAGCAGCAGGAGGTATGACGCCGTGGTAGCGAGACTTGGAAACCAAATGATGGCTCCAACCTATCCCTCGGCACTGTTCGCAGTGAGGATTGACATGGGACGCATTCTGCACTTTCTCAACGGCATAATCGCAGAAAGAATTTCTACTGAACTCAAGCCCCCATCGAATCTGAACAAGCTCGCCCTTCCTAGCGTCATTATCAAGGCAAGGACTCAGGGTTTCCAAGACGGGGAACGCCATGGCTTCAGAGCTCAATTTTATGCTCCACTTGATCTTTGGGAATTCTAGGTTTTTCAAATGCCCTCACCTTTTGCATCATCATTATTATTCCTTATCTTGGATTTATTTTTCTTCTTAGCATAACCATTTAAAAATAAATAAAAATAAATTATATAATTATATAATTTTAAAGATATATATATATATATATATATATATATATTAATATATTATGCAAGGGTCATTGATTTAATGAAAATTGTCTCTTTAAAAAATAATGTGATGATTGAGAGTCGATGAAATGACACGATGGAAAGATGGGCATAAGGATGACAACTTCAGGACTGATTGTTCGAACTTTGTGACCTACGACTGAGGGAATTATGACTGGTGAAATGTTTGGATGACACGTTTAGGGAAGTCAGTGGGAAGCATAAGCAAGGGAACACAGGAAACAATGGACAATGATGAGTTGACTGGTGACAGAACAGGGTGGTGTCGGGAAGGCCAACGGTAGAGCAACCAATTTTATCATTGCAAAACATAACTAGAATCTGGTCAGAAGACACAAACGATTGGGATGAAGAAGACGTGGGTCACGGGTGCGGTGGATAGGCACGAGCGCCAGAGAGGGCAGAAACGAAACAACAGCTGAGGTGGTGTAGCAGAGGAGGAATGGACTAACGACGATAAGGGTTTTGGGAAATGATATATGCAACAGAGCAACCCAAAGAATCGTAACTGCTATGATACCATTGTTAGGAGAAAACCTAAACATAGAGGTATAAAGGATGTCATTGTTGTATTGTGTGTGTAGTAAGTAAATTTTTTACTATTGATGAACTGAATGGTGTACAATAACTTCATGGCGGTTTTCCTATATAGGCAAAGAATTGGCCACGAAGGGTGAAAGTCATGTATTTTTTACTATTACCTCTTCATACATAATAATGCTTAGCAATTACTTAATTAATTAATATTTTAATACTATTTATGTATTTAATATTTTTATGAATATTTTATTCATAACAAAGATATTAGGTGGAAACCCATAAGGTGAGAAAATCGTCATTCTTCTTTCTTCTTAAGCTTAAATGTTTCTTTACATATGTTCACTAATGTCGACTAGTAGAAATCAACCACTCCTTTGCAATGTTTTGTTGGCACCCTCCACTAGGAAGCACCCACTCCCTTCAACTGTTTTGTTGACACCTATTGTTGGAAATAATATTGCGGGGGGGTGTGAATCAGTATTATCAGATCAATAATTTTTCATTTCCCAAACATATTTATATTTGCTACTTATGTGAAGTGAACTAGTGTATACATGCTATTATGATTAGTTAAACTAGCGTATACCCAGAGAACTTGTGATTTAGTTAATTTATCATGTGTTGATCTATAATCAATGCATCTGTAACTTATTAAACAGTGCAGTAAAAACAAAATAAACCATTACACATAAGAAACACACATGAACACCAAGATTTAAGGTGGAAACCCTATGTGGGTGAAAACCACCTGCTGCTGTTGTCTCTATCTTCTTTTAATAATAAGAAAATTTATTTACAATCTTGTACTGGTGTAGACTCATACCAGTACATAGGCACCCACCTATAAAAGGCTATAAACTTCTCTCGTTTTCCATCTTCTACTGGAAGGGAGCTACAATCCCCTAGCTCTTGTACTAGCCAATGTGTTTACTAGTACTTAAGCGCCAACCTACAGAAGGCTACGACCTTCTCTCTTCCTCCAGGGACCACGTTCCTCCAGGGACCACGTTTCATAAATTTTATGACTGGATGCTCTTGGTACACAACAATACACATGAAGGCCTCGTTTCATCAAATTTTCATATTGGACCCATCAGAAACTTTGAAACTCAAACTACATCAACCAACAATCAGTTAATCTGAACAATCAGATTACTGTTACCAGAAGACTGTGCTGAACCCAGAAACCCGCATCATCATTCACAACTAGCTGCAACCTCAAAAATCATGCATCAGAATGTATACACTACTTTACTGAACCCAACCTGCGTGTATAACTACTTCCTTTAATCAAACATGTGTATACCTTCAAAACTACTGAAACATAAAACTTCTGAATCAAGTCTATACCAACCAGAAATATATTGAACATCTACTGTCAATTTACAGAGCCTTACATAGGCAGTAGCAGAGATCACCCTTCTCACTTATACAATCAATCAATCAGATATCAAACTCCTTATGCATTCAATTTTACATTCATATCTAAGAAGGCTTCATTAACAGACAATAGTAAAACAACCGTACTGATTAAATAGATCAATCATCTCTGAAAAACATACTTTTCTTTTGCATATGCTACTTGGAAGAGCTGAACCGGCATGTATACGAAACTTCACCAAAGCGAACTAGTGTACAGATCTGTAAATATTAACTCATAACTTCTCCGCTATTCCAGACTTCAGATAAACCCAGATCATGACATTCAAAGAATAAAACAGGTGTACACAATTAGATCCGGCCCAACCAATATCAGATTATTTAATGATAATTCATTTCAGGTCTCATGATCCTGATCCAACATTGAATTCAAGGTGCACAAAATATTTCAAATCAAATCACCAACATAGCCCTTGCAACATAAAATATACTTCAGATAGAAGTATTCCTTAGAAACCCTTTTCACTTGCACACCTTGGCCTTATGATCTTCTCCTCCTTATATAGTTTTAGGCCTTTCTCAATACCTCAGACCAAAACCACTTAGGACCCGTGGTATTCTTGGGCAGGATCAAATAGTCGTTACTCCGCTCAATATTGTGGGCTAATACCATGGTATTGACCCTTGGTATTCTCTACTCTTGAAATTCCTTGATTTTCCAACCTGTACACGCTTTTCCTCTTGCAGGAGTGTGTGTATATGTATACGTGCTTTTTGTTCTGTGGACCTGCGTGTATACGTTGTTTTGACTAAGTGGACCTGCGTATACATCTTAAAATGCTTTTCACTATCCTTTACCTTCAACTTCTTCATTTTGAGTAGTAGACTTTAGTTCCATCTTCCTGTTCTTCTGTACCAATGCCCTATTCCATTTGAATGGATCTGTGATACTGTGGGTTGCCTTTCACTAAAATTGAACTGACCTGTGAGTGAGTTTCCATCAAGGACAACACTTGTATCATAATGCCAACAATATCCCCCTTTGGACTTGATGGAAACCATGCTGATGTTGATTACTACAAGCTGTAGAAACTGTTAGAGATAACAAGCAACACCAAAATACTCTCCCCCTTTGACATCAAGGGAAAAGGGTGGACCAAGTTATTCTCCCCCTTTGATATGCATTATGCTATCCATGCTCCCCTTGAGTACATGCCGAGTCTACTGAGATATGTTTCAAAAGAATAAAATGACTCTATAACTCAACTAAGTGAGTATGACCTCCCTATGACCAATGACTCATACATACATCAACCACCCAACCAAGTGGGGATACACCATTTTGGCTCATCCACCCACAAGTGGGGATATACCAATTATTTATACATGACAAAAATACAACAATTATTAAATCATCCATCCCATGCAAAGTGGGGATACAAATTACATCATATGTCCAATAGGACTCATTGAAATATAGAACATGACAGAAGAAGTCATATCACATCCTAGATCTTTACATTAATTATGCAACAAATGATATTAGTATCTGAAGCCATAGTCAGCAACCATGATGCCAAAAATGCTAAATGTGAGTGAAGGATAATTCTGTCCCTGAACCTGTGCTATCTGTGCATTGTCAACAAGTCATTCATTAAGGCACCTTTATCACTTAGATAAAAATCAATGAACAAAGAATATCATCAGACTGTAATCATCAATATCAGATAGAGCACCCATATCAGAGTTTTTCCCATTGTTTTATATGTAAGAAAAACATATACGCTCCTTCATCTACAAAAACCCGCATGTATACGCGACTATAATTCATGAAACTCACATATAATAACCTTCCTCTGAAAACTGGATTTAAGATCAGGATGATGCAGCAACTACTCCCAGATTTTCTCTGAGATATTCAAATGTTTCTCTGGGAAGTGGTCTATTGAATATATCAACAACCTGTTCTTTGGAGGGAACATACTCCAATTTAACCTTTTTTTCAAGAATTTGTTCTCGTAGAAATGGCACTTAATGGGTATGTGCTTGGTCTTGGAGTGCATGATAGGATTTTTCGAAATACTGATGGCACTTGTGTTATCACATAGAATGGATATGGGTGGAGTGCATGTGATCTGAATGTCTTGCAATGTTTGCATCATCCAAAATAGTTGTGTGCAGCAAGATGAAATAGCCACATATTCTGCTTCAGCTGAAGATAAGGAAATCGAAATTGTTTCTTGCTCAACCATGACACTAACCGAGAACCCATATAGAATGCATCTCCACTAGTGCTCTTTCGATCATCAACATTTCCTTCTAAATCTGCATCTGTATATGCATGAAGAGTAAGGTCTGTATCTTTAGGATACCATAGTCCAAAGTCCTGAGTTCCTTGAAGATATTTGAAAATTCTTTTGACTGCCTGGAGATGTGATTCCTTTGGACTTGCTTGGAACCTTCCAACAGTTCCTACTACATGCATGATATCAGGTATGGTACTTGTTAGATAAAGCAAACTTCCAATCATAGATCTGTAAGTTGGTTGGTTTACTGCTGGTGATTCATCGTTAGAATTGAGAATGCATCCTGTTACCATTGGAGTACACACTAGTTTAGAATCTTCCATTCTGTACTTCTTCAAGATCTGCTTGAGATATTTGGTTTGTGAAAGAAAGATACCATCTTTTGTTTGATGTAATTGTAGACCAAGAAAATAAGTAAGTTCACCGAGTAAGGACATTTCAAATTCTTGTTGCATTATTGAAGCAAAATTCTGACTCATTGATTCTTCATTGCTACCAAAGATGATATCATCAACATAAACAACAACAATTAGCAGTTTATCATTTTCAACCTTTGTGTATAAATTGCTATCCGCGGAACCTTTTGTGAAACTTTGTTGTTGTAGATATTTGTCAAGGCGGTAATACCATGCCCTTGGAGCCTGTTTCAGACCATAGAGAGCCTTTTTAAGCTTGCACAAGTTTTGCATAATTTCCTAGAATGAATCCTTTTGGTTATTCAATATAAAAATCTTCTTCTAAATCTCCATTAAGGAAGGCTGATTTTGCATCCATTTGATATACTTTGAATTTTCGAAAACTAGAAAGAGAAAGAAACATCCCTATGGTTTCAAGTCTGGCAACAAGTGCAAAAGTTTCTTCAAAATCTATACCTTCTTGTTGAGCATACCCTTTACAAACAAGTCTGGCCTTGTTTATGATAACTTCATTTTCATTTAGCTTGTTCTTAAATATACATTTTGTTCCTATAACATTTTTATCATGAGGTCTAGGAACTTACTCCCAAGTATCATTATTTTCAATTTAGTCAAGTTCTTCATCCATGGCCTTGACCCAACTTTCATCTTTGTAGGCTTGATTTACATTCTGAGATTCGGTGGAGGATAGTAATGCTATATAGCTTGAGGTCTCTATAAGAGTTCTTCTTGTCTATACACCAGGCCCCTTTTCTCCTAGAATTTGAGATTCTGGATGATTTTTCTAAACATACCTGGATGGAGTCTTTTCCCTGTCTGTTGTATCTTCTTCTGGTGCTTCATTGGTTTCTTCTTCTATATCATTTTGATTTGATGCGGGAAAGCATTCCCCAACTTCCTCACTGTCATATTCCTCTGTTGATTTCATTTGTTCCAGATTTTTGCATGCTTCATCAATTACAACATCAATGCTTTCAACAATTTTCTGAAGTCTTTTATTATAACATTTGTATCCTTTACTTTTGGATGAATAACCAAGAAGAATTCCTTCGTCTGCTCTGGGTTCAAACTTACCAAGTTTTTCATCAGTCCTTTTGATGAAACATTTGCTTCCAAACACTCTAAAGTGTTTTACAGTAGGAGGCTTACCATACCAAATTTCATATGGAGTTTGATTGCTATTTATCCGAACATTTGATTTGTTGAGAATAGTCACGGCAGCAAATGCAGCTTCACCCCAAAAGGTTTCAGGAGTTCCAGATTCATCAACATTGCTCGAGTCATTTGTTGAACTGTTTTGTTCTTTCCACCATGCCATTTTGCTGAGGAGTTCTTGCAACGGAGAATTTCCTCTTTATTCCATGTTGTTCAAAAAAGTCAAAGAATTCATTTGATATGAATTCTCCCCATCGATCACATCTGAGACATTTTATTTTTCGATCCGATTCATTTTCAACTAAAGCTTTGAAGGGTTGAAAATTTTCAAATGCTTCATATTTATGCTTTAGTAGACCTATTGATCCAGGTGGATCCAGAAACACACATAGGACAAAGAGGGCTTATGGAAGCTCAAAAATCAAAGCGATAAGAATGATTTCAAACCAGAACAAGAGCATAGATCTCGTCGTCCTGATCATGGTGGTGTGAATGGTTCATCAAACCGAGTCCATATGTGAAAGTTAGGAGCAGTCAAAGTTCAGGTTGACTTGGGTCACTGGGTAGGCTTAAGGAAGTAGCAATTTGGACAAAATCTGGCCTCCAGATTCCAGCCAACCTCAGCCAGATTCTGGGTGAATTTGTGGCCTGATTAATTTGTCTCCTTCGGTCTTTTTTGAATTTTCAAAAATGGCTAGTTGTTTATTAAATAACTAAAAAATATATATATGTGAGGTGGCGGGCCACCACCCCCGCCACCCCAAACCACATCACTTAAAAATTGAAAATTTTATGGGCCGATGGGCCATGACCCCCGCCAACCCTCCCTCAACCACCAAAAACCAAATTTAATTATGGGTTGGCGACCATGACCCCGCGGAACCCTCCAAGCACCATATCATATGCTCCACATTAATATATGGGATGTGGGCGGGCCACCTCCAGTGGACCCGGCCCACGCCCCCACCAATTACACATTACCATGTGATAAGCCGAGGGTGGCAGGGTTCGAATCCACCTGGCCAGTTTGGCCGGCCCGCCTCCTAGGCACCCTCACACACGCAACTACCAAACCTTAAATGCGCCCCTCGTACCATTAATGCGCCAACCCAATTCAAAACAGTGCACCATCCAACGTCTGCGGGAGTTAAGGGGCGGGTCGCCCAATGCAGACCTGACCCCCCCTAAAAAAATATATGCAGTTTCTTAAAAATGAGAAAATGTTTAATATGGAGGGGTCGGGGTTTGACCACCCAACTTCCTCCTTGAAATTCGAATTTCTAACCAATCCTCCCAAATGACTTCATTGATATTTCTGCCCGAGATATTATATAAACCTTCATTTCATTAGTGTGCCCAGGCATGGAGGAAACAGGAACGCGTATGGAAACCGAGGCATGAATTTTTAATTAATTTTTGCAGGTGGAACCATGACCCTGAAAAAGGGCAGACAGAACCATGATTAAGCGAAATTCTCAGGAGGGTGGAATTTTTGCAGTGTCCAAATTGGACAAATTTTATGTCGATCTTACACCTCTCAGCGACACGAACCTAATGACATAGTCAGTTTCCCGATCAGAGTAGCAGATTTACAGAGGACCCAGAGGAGGTAATCTTTGAGGACTCTAGGGGGAATCTAAAAGATTCCTTAAGCCCCAAATTTTCACTTTCTCAGAATTCAGAAATTTGACAGTCGATTTTTCACTATTCGACGCCACAAATTTGATGGTGCATTTAGGTTTTCCATTTTCTCATTTCATTTGTTGGCCAATTTTCTAAGTGGAGTGTAGGTGTCAACATTCATGGGCAAGCGACCATTTCCATGAGATTCGACGCTGTGAGATCGATGGTACGAACAGCTTCAGCAATTTGACATCCTTTTCTTCAGATGGCCCCAGGATGTGAGGTATATGCAGTGTGTTCATGTACTTCTTTTGCTATGCATTGTGCTGCACAGATCCCTGTTTGATGTTTGATGTGGGATCTTGTTTTCTTGCTTGTTTCATGATTCCTGCTTGATGTGATACAGAATCATTTGTGGGATGTACTTGTTGTCATGATTCGTCATGTTTTATTTGAGATCCCTTTGTCGTCATGTTGATGGGATACTCATGTTGTCGCCATGTATGTTTGCATTGAGATCCCTTTTATGCCATGTTGGCAGGATGCTCATGATCATCATGCATGAGTTTATGTCATACTGATAGGAGTCCTTTTTGACTGAGAGTTCCTATAGTGGAACATCTCTTGGAGCTACTCCTGTGTGAGGGAATTTTCCTTATATGATAGCAACATCACCTCTTATGTATATCATCATTATTGACAACACTTAATGTAGCGGCCTACACCATCTTGACATCGGGGCCCAGAGACGTAGTCCCTCCTGGATGAACTCCGTTATCAACGACTTATGTTTTCATGTGTTAATGAATGTCATGTTCCTCTTCTTTATAGCATGCACATATATTTATTTATGTTCTTTTAAAAATGCAATTTAACACATCACGGAAGTAAAAGGTCTTGGAAGGGTCCTTTGTCACACCTGGACCCGGATCAAGTGGTATCAGAGCGGTCTTTGCATGGATGTGAATTGCAAGCATGAATAATGGAATGTGCAGCGACAAGAGGATGAAAATGCGATGTATGAGACCATGCTCAAAATTTCCCAACGGGTGGAAATAATGTATGAAACTCTGCAAAAAGTGGTAGAGGAAAAGGAGCGATTACAACTTCAGTTGCAAGCCATGGAAGAACTGAAGCACAAAAAATAGAATCTTCGAATAGAGAACGTTGAATTGAAGATGCTTCTACATGAAGAGAAAGAGGAGAAACATAGTTTGCTACGACAACTGCAAGCAAAGGACGAGGCCTTGGAAAAGCTGCAGCGTGACCCATGTGAGGTAAAATGTAATTCTCCGAATTCATGTATGTGTCCTAATGATGATTTCGCTGTTTTTGAAAATCATACCACAGGAATTTGCTCCAAACTATTGAAGAGAATGGGGTATGAAGGAAAAGGCTTGGGCATTAATGGCCAAGGCATTCTCAACCCCATCAAAGTGGAGGAATTACCCCGTCAAATAGGACTTGGGTATGTCAGAAAGGAAGTTGGGGAATGCACCGAGATAGCTAGTGAACCACCAACAATAGATGATGAGAGGCCCTCATTAGTTCTTTCCAAATCATCAGAGGAGGTAAAAGATGTTGATTTCCTTTCAATTTCATCTTCACATAGTATGATTTCTATTGGAGATTTGGAGATCTCAATTACAGGGACAAACATGAGGCTCCTACCATGACGAGGCACAAGGAGGAAAAAGAACTTGGTGTTAATAACCAAGGCATAACTCAACCATTGAAGGTTGTGCAGATACCTCAATTTGCAGGCTTTAGATACACTAAGGGAGAATTCTCGAAGGTGTCAAATGCTTCCGAGACATCATTGCAATCATCGAGGAAAGAGAATGATGGGAACACATCCCCATCATCCCATGGCAATATCCATTGCAGGGAAAGAGCTGAGGAAAGCTCTCATCACCATAATGATACCAGAGGTACCAAGGAAAAGTATAACCACTCTTGACATTCGAATGTTCATTTCAATTATAATCATGTTGTTAATGATGAACGTAAATCAAGACATCAAAAAACATGTACCTTTTGTGGATTACATAACCATACATTTTATAAGTGTTGTAAAAGAATGGCAGCACACAAATGGATGAGGCGTGAAAGACCCTCTCAACAGCAGGTAAAGAAACATGTTAAGCAGATCTGGAGGAAGAAGACCTATTGCGGTCATTGCAATAGAAGTCGTCATCAAAGACCCACATGTTGGAAGCTCCATCCAGAGCAGCGCCTTAAAGACAAAGTGTCGATGCATGAACTAAATGAAACAATTGTTCGACAAGAAAAACCACCACAGGGGGATGACCCATTCACAGAAATAAGTGAAAAATGGTTTCTAGATATGTTAGCTTGTCATGGTCGTGCTTTTGTAAATCATTTGTTGCATTTTAAGATGTAAAAGTGATGATGTGTTTTCCATCACTTGTTAAGAAACAATGATGTCTGGTCTTATTTTGAGTTGCATTTTACACTGGGAAAGTGATGTCGTGTTTGGCCTTATTTTTGTAAATCATGTGTTGTAGTGATGATGTGTTTTCCATCACTTGTTGAAGCAACAATGATATGTTGGCCTTGTTTTTGTAGCTGGTGTATTGTGTCCATCTTGATGTAAACTTGATCACCGAGTATGTGTTATGAATTCATGGAAAGTGTGGGACGCTTGGGTCATTAGTTGGTCATGAAAGTCAAGCATGTAATTTACAAAGCAATGTACTACAGGTTGCAGAGGTTGCAGGTGTCGACTCATCGCTTAAGGCTCCGAAGAACAAAGGTGAAGGAGATGGAAGCAAGACTGTTTCCAGGACGCTTGTGATGCAGACAAGGTATAGAGAAATTGCAGATTATTTTTCATGCTTTTGGAGGACCAAAAGCTCCTCAGTGGGGAGTATTGATCCAGGTGGCTCCAGAAACACACACAAGACAAAGAGGGCTTATGGAATCTCAAAAATCAAAGTGATTAGAATGATTTCAAACCAAGACTAGAGAGTAGATCTCGTCGTGCCGATTGCGGTGGTGTGAAAGTTAGGAGCAATCAAATTTCAGGTTGACTTGGGTGACTGGGCAGGCTTAAGGAGGCAACAATTTGGACAAAATCCAGCCTTCGAATTCCGGCCAACCTCGGCCAGATTCTGGGTGAATTTGTGGCCTGATTAATTTGTCTCCTTCAGTCTTTTTCGAATTTTCAAAAATGGCTAGTTGTTTATTAAATAACTAAAATATATATCTATATATATATATATATATCTATATATATATATATATATATATATATATATATATATATATATATATATATATATATATATATATATATATATATGTGAGGTGGCGGGCCACCACCCCTGCCACCCCAAACCACATCACATTAAAAATCAAATTTTTTATGGGCCGACGGGCCATGACCCTCGCCGACCCTCCCTCAACCACCAAAAACCAAATTTAATTATGGGTCAGTGGCCATGACCCCGTTGAACCCTCCGTGCACCATATCATATGCTCCACCCACGCCCCCACCAATTACACATTACCTTGTGATAAGTCGAGGGTGGTAGGGCTCGAACCCGCCCGGCTGGTGCGGCCAGACCTCCTCCCGGGCACCCTCACAGATGCAACCACCAAACCCTAAATGCGCCCCTCGTACCATTAATGCACCAACCCAATTCTAAATAGTGCGCCATCCAACATCTGTGGGAGTCAAGGGGTGGGCCGCCCAATGAAAAAATCTAAGATTAAGAGATTTTGTCTTCTCAAGTTCTTAGACCCACAATTTCACATTCTAGATTTTCATTATGTTTTTCTCTTTCAGTGAGTTGGAGTGCCAACGTATCGATGATCATATTATTTTCTTCTAAACATATTTTGTGTTTAGTAATTTCTTCAAGAAAGTTTCCTCTTCTAAGGAATCCAAAAAATCATCATTGTCATAAGCCATGAGTAGTCTATAATCTTGGTCAGTTTCATCTTCATCACTATTGGATAAGCCATTACTATCTTCATGCGTATAGTAACTCCTTCTATTCACAACCTGTTTTCTATTTCCTTTTGCATATTCCTTTCCTTTTTCATATTTATCTTTATGAGGACATTTCGCAACATAATGGCCAACTCTACCACAAGCAAAGAATTTGGAAGGTAACTTACCTCTGAATCTTCCAAAACCCCGTTGAAGTTTCTTGACAAAATTTACCTCATCTTCTTCTGAAATGTGTTTTGATTCATTGTGCTCTTCCTTTTCTTTTACCTTTGTTGGCGCTTTAAAAGCGGCTTCTCTCATATCTGATGGACCTCCTTTTCTCATTTCAAAGGCAGTTAGGATTCCATGGAGTTGAGTCACAGTGATAGTTTGAAGATCCTGTTTTTCTTCTATGGCAGACACTTTTGACTCAAATTTAGAAGACAAATATCTCAAAATTTTCTCAACTAAAGTAACTTCCTTTATCTCTTCACCCAGATTCTTCATACAATTAACAATCTCATCTATACATAAAAAGTAACTAGCAACACTCTCATCACTATGCATCTTAAGAGTTTCATACTGAATTATGAGAGTTTGAAGCTTAACACGTTTTACCTAAGAGTCTCCTTCATAGATCTGAATGATTTTGTCCCATATCTATTTGGCTGTCTTGAGCTGCATGACTTTGACAAATTCTGATTCTGATAGACTTCCCAATAACGTATTGACAACTTTGATATTGGTTTCGTATAACTTCTTACCTGCAGAGTTTGTAAGAATTGCTGCTGGAAATTGATATCCTCCTTCCACAATTTCCCAAACATTGGCTCCAAGTGATTGCAGATAGGCTTTGGTTCTTATTTTACAATATACAATTTGCTCCCATTGAAGATTGGTGGTCTGATGGATCCCATGCCTTCGTGATTATTCATCTTGAAAGATCTTCCTTCAAGCGATCAAGCTTCTTCTGAAGGACCTACTCTGATACCAATTGTTGGAAATAATACTGAGAGGGGGGGTGAATCAGTATTATCAGATCAATAATTTTTCATTTCCCAAACAGATTTATATACGCTACTTCTGTGAAGTGAACTAGCATGTACACACTACTGTGATTAGTGAAACTAGCGTATACCCAAAGAACTTGTGATTTAGTTAATTTATCATGTGTTGATCTATAACTAGTGCATCAGTAACTTATTAAAAAATGTAGTAAGAAAATAAACCATCACACATAAGCAACACACATGAAAACCAAGATTTAAGGTGGAAACCCAATGTGGGGGAAAACCACCTGTTGTTGTCATCTTTGTCTTCTTTTAATAATAAGAAAATATGTTTACAATCTTGCACTGGTGCAGACTCATACCAGTACGCAGACACCCACCTACAGAAGGCTACAACCTTCTCTCGTTTTCCAAATTCTACTAGAAGGGAGCTACAATCCCCTAGCTCTTGTACTAGCAAATGTGTTTACTAGTATGTAGGCACCGAACTATAGAAGGCTACGACCTTGTCTCTTCCTCCAGGGACCACGTTTCATAAATTTTCAAACTGGATGCTCCTGGTACACAACAATACACATGAAGGCTTCATTTCATCAGATTTTCATACTGGACACATCAAAATCTTTGAAACTCAAACTGCATCAACCAACAATTAGTTAATCTGAACAATCAGATCACTGTCACCAAAACACTGTGCTAAACCCAGAAACCTGCATCATCATTCAGAACCATCTACAACCTCAAAAATCATGCATCAGAATGTATATGCTACTTTACTGAACCCAACCTGTGTGTATACGCTACTTCCTTTAATCAAACCTACGTATACCTTCAAAACTACTGAAACATAAAAATTATGAATCAAGTCTATACCAACCAGTAATATACTGAACATCTACTGTCAATTTACAGAGCCTTACACAAGCAGTAGTAGAGATCACCCTTCTCACTTATACAATCAATCAATAAGATATCAAAATCCTTATGCATTCAATTTTACATTCAGATCTAAGAAGACTTCATTGATAGACAACAGTAAAACAACAGTTTTGATTAAATAGATTAATCATCTCTGAACAACATACTTTTCTTTTGCATATGCTACTTAGAAGAGCCGAACCGGCGTGTATACGCAACTTCACCAAAGTGAACCAACGTATAGATCTGCAAATATTAACTCATAACTTCACTACTATTCCAGACTTCAGACAAACCCAGATCATGGCATTCAAAGAATAAAACAGGGGTACACAATTAGATATGGCCAAACCAATATCAAATCATTCAATGATAAGTCATTTCAGGTCTCATGATCCTGGTCCAACATTGAATTCAAGGTGCACAAAATATTTCAGATCAAATCACCAACATAGCCCTTGCAACATAAAATATAATTTAGATAGAAGTATTCCTTAGAAACCCTTTTCACTTGCACACCTTGGCCTTATGATCTTCTCCTCCTTATATAGTTTTAGGCCTTTCTCAATACCTTAGACCAAAACCACTTAGGACCCGCGGTCTTCTTAGGTAGGATCAAATATTCGTTACTCCGCTCAATATTATGGGCTAATACCATGGTATTGACCCCTGGCATTCTCTACTCTTGAAATTCCTTGATTTTCCAACATGTACGTGCTTTTCTTCTTGTGGGAGTGCATGTATATGTATGCATGCTTTTTGTTTTGTGGACCTGCGTATATATGTTGCTTTGACTAAGTGGACATGCGTATATATCTTAAACTGCTTTTCACCATCCTTTACCTTCAACTTCTTCATTCTGATTAGTAGACTTTAGTTCCATCTTCCTGTTCTTCTGTACCAATGCCTTGTTACATCCGAATGGATCTGTAACACTATGGGTTGCCTTTCATCAAAACTGAACTGACCTGTGAGTGAGTTGCCATCAAGGACAACACATGTATCATAATGCCAACACCTATCAACATGAAGGACTCACTCCCTTGCAATGTTTATTGGCACCCACTAGTAGGAAGCAACCAATCCCTCATATCAGTTTGTTGGAACCAACCAGTTGGAGGCACCAACCCTAAAAAATAAGTGTGGACCTCCCTTTTCTCTCATTTTCAAACTAGATCCACTCCCTTTAGAACAAACTTCAAAATAAATTTCAACACACTCACTCTTATGTCATCATCAACACTTTTTATATCATTATTAGATCATCAACACCTTATTGATTATGTTATTAGTAATCATACACTTTTTCACCAACAATACCAGGACAATTGAGAGCTCAACAAGCAATTCAAACCCTAATTCTAGTCTTCAACAAATAATGATAGAATTGATCAATATATGATTTGACATTAGAAACACATCATCAATATCAAGTTCAACAGATAATGAAACATCACTAGCCCAACAATTTCTTATGTGGAGAACTTAGTAAGCAACAAATTCATTAACATTAGCCATCACATCCCTGTAACAAAAACCCTAGAATCAAAACAAAACCTTTGACTATTGATTACCCTTGTCATTTAGCAATGTATCATGCTTGAACAACACATTTGGAAATAGATAGATTAACATGAAAAACCCTATATGAACCCTTGTAACCAACTCAATCAACGATATCTTTATTGGGTTAGTAAGATTTCTTCATTGACACATCATGAAATACAAACATTCCTTTGATTTCATTCATAGCAACAACTTTAAATATGATATTCAAAATATGATTATATTATGAGTAATCAACTTTGTCTTTCACACGATAGCTGTAATATTCCAAATAGATATTTTACAGAGATAATCAAAGACATGCACAAAAATAACAACACAATAAATTTCAGCAAACACCCATGAACAAAAAATTGCTTGGGAACACCCAAAATGGCCAATTTTTATTATAAATAAACTGTTGGAGTACAATAAAATTGGAAGGAGTGTGTCTAGGTTTGCTCAAGGCAAGATACAAGACCCAAGTGATCAATCTCCCAATGCCCAACTATTGCAATACTTTGTCCCTCCAAAAATCTGCAGTGGCCCAATTTTTTCATTGTTCACTGACTTGGCACCCTGATTTAGCCCCTCAAAACTACCTAGAAAATTATGTAAATTTGGGGATGTGATCCTTGTCAAAAACCCAAAAAAATCCAGAAAGAGTTTTCTCTGGTTTTGACCCTCCAAATTCGACCCCAAATAGCTTGGCCCTCCTCAAATACTAGAATGCTTCACTTGTAACCGAAAATGATGAATTGTTGCTCCAAAATGCTAGCAATATCCCCAAAATCTCCTTCCAAAGGAAATCCTAAAAACTCAGCCGCTAAATCCTCCAACTTACATTCCACACAACAATCATCCAAGAGAACTTTGTAGGCAAGTGAGAGATGACGCAATAGCAAGCTTCAACAATTCGTACAATAGTAAGGGACTGAATATTATGTGCTCAAGAATGCTTGGATCACCTTGAAATTGTAGCCACAGACCCCTCTCCAAAACCCCAGAAATACCTAGAAAGGGTTTGGTCCAAATCCAAGCCAAAACTAAGCCCACCAAGTGACGCAAATTCCCCAGCTAACTAACAATTCACCTTGCTATAAGAATTAGGATTTCAAGCCCAAATATTGCCCAAATAATTCTATAAAATTATTTAGAGACTCTCAATAAACCCACAAAAACCCAGAAAAGGTTTGGGCTGAATCCAATGTGCCCTGATGACCCCAATAAATGTGTATGGTTCTAATTAGTTGGAAAAACACCCTGTAGAAATAATTCTGTTGTAGAATGCCAATCAATTACTAGAAAAATCCCCTCCAAAACTCCTTACTCCCCTAGGGTGGCACTTGAAGTTCACCAAATATATTGGTGGAATTTCCCCTCAGAAATGATTTGTGCTGAACAACACGGTTGTCTTGGCTAAGTAGCTCAAGAGAACTAATGTTGAAATTCTAAAATGACCAAAGATCCCCAAAATGAGAGCCTCCTTTCTCTATTTATAATTGTTGGCCTCTCTCTCCCTTGGTGGCCCCCATTTTCCACTTGTTCCATCTTGCCTTTTTACCCAAGCTCCTTAAGTCGAAATAATATTTGAAACTCAAACTACAAATTTGTGCTATGCCTAGCACCTCCCCAATAAACTTCGTTAATCTCCTCAAATGAAAAATCAAAATTGGGAATATTACAGTCCTCCCCGCCAAAAAATTGCTTGTCCCCAAGCAATGCTTGAACAAGCACCCTCTCTAGCTGTTGATCCCCACTGTTATTGCAAACTATGTGAGGGTCCCAAATATGCCACTGAATCGTCTCTGACATTTGCATTGTCTTGTCATGAAGGAATCTCTCAATACCAAGATCCCTAGCCATCATGTCCAACATGAATCTCCCCTTGCTCCACTCACTATCCTACCATGTATAAGTACCAAAAACCCTCTGCATACCATAAGGGAGTAGGGAATCATGATAATGATAATGTAGCACTCTATCCAAATCCATATGAAGCTTCCCTATTGAGTGGTCCATCTCGTACAATCCAAGAGTAAACTCTTGAAGATACCACCCAATCCTTGCAGAGATAAAGTCTTGCTCGCATGAGATTCCCTTGATATCTTCCTATTGATGCACCTACCATGTTGATGAAGTCCCCCACACCATCAATGAATCACTAAATCCTAATGGAAAATCTGAATGATCTCTACCTATAGAAGTAAATTCATCCCCAAGGGTAGTTGTATTACCAAATCCTGTGATGCCTAGATCCCATGTTAGTCTAAAATGGGTTCCACCATGTTGTCGCTGTGCAAATTCGACCATGACAATCTGCCCATCACGTGTAAGTTGTATCCTCCTCTCCTGGGACATAATGGAAAAATATCTATAGAGCACCAACACATCTGGCCCAGGAATCTCCATGATGTCACGACCTACCCATCCAACACTCACCCTGATCCATAGCAATAATAAGGAAAACCAACCTTGCCATGTGACAAAAGCCTCAATGCTCCCCCACATGTCAAACCAAGTGTGACTTGGGTTATCCTCTATCTTGATCCCACTCATTACAAAATAGAGTGTCTCATCAACCAACCAACTCCTCGGATTCCATAGCCAGAACGGTTGTAGCATAGTCCTGACAGCTATTGGCACCAACCTATACCACGTCTCAAGTCCCTGTGTGCAATCAATATATGGACTCCCTACATCACGAACCAATCTAGTGCGTGTGAAATTTCCCTTTGTCAACCATACCAAGTAGTGGGATATGTCATCTTGCCTCTTGGAAGCGCCCCCAAATACTATCTGGAGTCTAAACATCCATCTACAAGTAAGGTCCACCAATAATTGTAGATGCTCATGAGACACCTCAGAATGTCTCACCAAAAGGGGGTCATGCATCTCCCTGAGTGTGGGCTCAAGGGTGGTGCAAGTGTTACCTCTACAGAAGATCGGACTACCCCCAAGCATGCATCCACCAACTCGCGCCCTGACCATATGCCACAGCTGGAAAGCCTCTCTCTTGATGCACCATGTCTCGCCCAACTATCTCAGACCATCCTCCGGGGTCCCATTTCTCATGATATGAACATCAAGAGATGATATCCAAGTCCATCGTGTCAGTGTGCAATGCTAGACAGTGAAAAATGGAAGTTCACAGTCGGCCCTGTCAGCAACTCGCTCTCCAAATATGAGTGTTCCAAACCCAATGGTGTGTCTGATTCCCTCATTAGGAGATCTCTTTGGCAGAAACACTTCAACAACCTGTCGTGCATCATCATCCTCTGCTGCACTCAAATACATACCCCTACACTCCTCTACATAGATAGCATTTAACTTCGTGGCACAACTCTATGCACAACTCGATAAAAAAACTTAATGCCATTCCATCATGTACCATAGGGCATCCCATATGTGCCCATGCATCCACCAATCTGCTAGTACACCCACCACAATGTGATCTACACCTCCTCATCTGCCTAGGTACACCTATGTGGCCCAAATCCTCATATGCAATGAGGAATAATGCTACCATGTCGAACCTCAATAGCTATATTGCCCAATACATCAATGAGAGAGCATTGTCTTCATATGATGCCCTGTTTGGTGGCTTGACGATCGCACCTCCTCCTACCAACTTCTGTCAGAGTAGTCTAATCATCCTACAATCCCATGTCAACCCAACATGCCATGAAAACTCATGAAATCTTCCTACTCCTCTATCAATCCATCCCGTCACTAGTGTTGTCAAGAACTCTAAAGGCGATATGAAAAGGTGTGTGCACCCAACCACCAAGTACATCATGCAGCTACTACCATCACCTACCGACTCCACGATGTGATGGAGAACCCCACCTAGATACCAACAACAATTTGGCTCTTGATCCCCTCTGGTAATCCACAGCCTCTGCTGAACTGTGGCCATGGATGCATCTAACCTCCTAGCCTGGATACCAACTCAATATCTCTCTCCATCCAACCCTGAGAGAGGGATCAAATGCATGAACAACCATACATGAAACATTTCTTCCATCATGCGAATGTTGTACCTTGCGCAACTCGTGTCGCCCCATCTCACTAGTTTGGCAAATTCAAGTAATTTGCGTAGGTAATGTGGCCTCTCTCTCACCAACATGCATAGGAGGCCCAATAATGTTGCAAGCCTCATCGATGTATGCCTGAAGGGGATTCTTGTCTAAAAATATGACATCCATGTTGGCTCCCAATGCATCTGAATGCTCCTCATTGATGGTCGACTCTAAGGATGGATGCTCATCCTCCTCCACCATGGGCTTAACATGAGCCACTAACTGTCCCTCCAAAGATAACTCATCACGCATAACATCCTCAACAATCACTGATATGTAGCTATCGTCTAGAATCTTTGTCACAAATTCCTCCATAACTATCGAATCCTCATCAACAGTGGATATGTCTCCCAGCACCTCATTAACCTCTTGTGTGTTGCTATCACCTGAAAACTCGGACATGGCCCTGGACACCTCATTAATGGATCCCTCAACAATGGATGACATCTCATCCATGGGTGGATCCTCATCAACAAATGGCCCTCTGAGTGTATGGTCAACTCTCTCCGCTAGGGTGTCAACCGGAGCTACGAAGGGATCGCCAACAAGGGTGGCTCGGGCATCACATTGGACACATCGACACGCTCCTCACACTCTTGTGTTCCCACATTCTCATGCTCAACCTCCTCCTCAGGCTCCTAATATCTAAAGCTAGGTCTCCACCAACAAAATCTCCTCTCGGTCTCGTCCTCTAACTGTCCTCCTCTATGCTCCTCAAATGATAAATCCCTCCTTATCCTAGGATTCAACGCCTAACACTCTTCAAT
This sequence comes from Pinus tabuliformis, assembly GCA_031772625.1. Classification (NCBI taxonomy): domain Eukaryota; kingdom Viridiplantae; phylum Streptophyta; class Pinopsida; order Pinales; family Pinaceae; genus Pinus; species Pinus tabuliformis. The sequence goes on along the minus strand of CM062808.1, from coordinate 367,742,614 downwards.
CCTATTCATGGAGGGCCTCATCAAATCTACAAATATGTTTGGTTCCCTCTCATTCTCTGGTTCACCTAGAAAATGAGGCATGGTAGGTTGGCTAGGCTAGCATGGGTATTGTGCTACTAAATTGAGCGTGCATGTGTGTGGCTTCTTTGTTGGTTATGTCTCAACGTCCCCATCATTTGTTTCATCCTCTCTAGGACTTGTTCGTTTTTCCTCCTCAACAGTCTTTTCTCCCTCATCAACTCCTCCATGTTCCCTTGTGTACTGTTCCCTTTCAGTGTCATCAGAGTGCCCATAAATTCACCAGTCACTATGAATGCATTGCCAAATCCTCTATGATCTTGCTGGCTCCCCCAAAACTGGCCAAGATCATGCTTTGATACCACTATAATATTTAAAATAGAAATTTTACAAAGATAATCAAATACATGCACAAAAATAACAACACAATAAATTTCAGCAAACACCCATGAACATAAAATTGCTCTGGAACACCCAAAATGGCTAATTTTTATTATAAACAAATTTCTGGAGTACAATAAAATTGGAAGGAGTGTGCTTGGGTTTTCTCAAGGCAAGATAAAAGCCCCAAGTGATCAATATCCCAATGGCCAATTGTTGCAATACTTTGTCCCTCTAGAAATCTGTGTTGACCCAATTTTTCTTCACTGCTGGCTGACTTGGCACCCTGATTTGGCCCTTCAAAGCTACCCAAAAAATTCTATAAATTTGGGGATGTGATCCCTATCAAAAACCCAGAAAAACCCAGAAATGGTTTCTCTGGTTTTGACCCTCCAGATTCGACCCCAAATAGCTTGGCCCTCCTTAAATACTAGAATGCTTCACGTGTAGCTGAAAATGATGAATTGTTGCTCCAAAATGCTAGCAATCTCCCCACAATCTGCCTCCAAATGAAATCCTAACAACTCATCCCCTAAATCCTCCAACTGACACTCCACACAATAATCACCCAAGAGAACTCATAGGCATGTGAGAGATGACACAATAGCAAGCTTCAATAATTTGTACAAAAATAAGAGACTGAATATTTTGTGCTCAAGAATGCTCGAATCACCATGAAATTTTAGCCACACACCCCTCTCCAAAACCCCAGAAACACCCATAAAGGGTTTGGTCCAACTCCAAGCCAAAACTGAGCCCACCAAGTGACACAGATTTCCCAGTTAACTAACAATTCACCCTGCTATAAGAATGAGGCTTTCAGGCCCGAATATTTCCTGAAGATTTCTATAAAATTAGCTGAAGACTCCTCTCAATAAACCCACAAAAACCCATAAAAGGTTTGGGTTGAATCCAATGTGACATAGTGACCCAAGAAATGTGTATGGTTCTAACTAGCTAGAAAAACGGCCTGTAGAAATAATTTTGTTGTAGAAGGCCAACCAATTACTGGAAAAATCTCTTCCAAAACTCCTTACTCCCTTAGGGTGACACTGAAAGTTCACCAAAGGTAGAGGTGGAATTTCTGCTTAGAAATCCCTTATGCTGAACAACACAGTTGTATTGGCTAAGCAACTCAAGAGAACTAATGTTGAAATTGTAAAATGACCAAAGATCCCCCAAATGAGAGCCTCCTTCATCTATTTATAATTGTTGGCCTCTCTCTCCCTTGTTGGCCCCCACTTTTCACTAGTTCCATCTTGCCTTTTCACCCAAGCTCCTCAAGCCAAAATCATTTCTGAAAGTCGAACTACAAAATTGTGCTATGTCTAACATATCCCCAATAAACTTCGTTAATATCCTCAAATGAAAAATAAAAATTGGGGATATTACAGTAGCTCTAGTTATTAACACAGTCAACATCTTACACACCAACAATAACTTCACCACTCACTCATTATTAGGACAACAAACTCTATAAGCTTATCAAATATATTTAAGTAGCTTTGTGATACTAACACCACACATATCAACAACCGATTCTTAATTCCAAATAACATCATTGCAATAAACCTCTGTCATACTCAACACTCCTTTATCCCTATCACGAATCAAAGTTTCTGGTCATTTGTACACTAAGTTTGTGGCTTGGAAAACAAGGGACAAATAAATTCAACATTCAATATTGCAATTTGATCACACTTCATGAACATATTCCAAACTCAACATCTAATAACTAAGCTACAACCTGGTTATAGTAAGCTCTTCCTTTTATCAACAAGGAATAATTTCTTCCTATAATATAATGTTTTATTCTCTTACCAAGGGAGTCAAACAATACGAGAACAACACCCTTTACAACAACAAAAACCTAACCAGAACCTCTGTCACACTCCAACAATATATTAAGTAATATTACTCAATAACACCCCTATTAGAAATTACTCTAGACATCTCGCATGCAGTAGCACTGGACTCAAATTTTTGTGTGACACATTTTTAAGGAGAAAAGCAAATTTATATAAGCTTAAGTAAATTATGCACATTACCTCATAGTTAGTTTTGTATAGGTCTCGGCCACTGAATTGAAGTTGAATTCTCTGGCTCTATTACTCATGAAGCGTTGACAAATCCCAAATGGATTATTTACTACTTAATTGGCTTCTCAGCTACATAACATACAAATTGGCAATGCTTGCTGATATTGAACCAATCCATAGTATTTGTGCTTGTGCATTTTGCACCAAATTAGAGACAAGATTAGAATGAAATCACATTAGATCTGTAAACATTGATCTACCTTTGCACTTGATCAATCCATCACGCAAATGTCAATTGACCACACAATTCCCTTATATGACTATACAACTCTTCTTCACACTAGGTCCAACCCACAGGGGCTTCACTGGGGGAGAAATACCATACCACGTGGGTTCATATTAGGGATATATATTGAGGAAAAAATGACATAATATATTTATCATATAATAGGGGGTAAACGGTTTTGATATTAGAAAGTATAAAAAATGGAGCTCAAAGTTAATGAAAAAATATAAAGGGGTATAAAAAATGTTAATGAAAAAAAGACACCTACAATATCTAGTGAAAGGAGGGGTCTTTTAAATTGGAAACTTGTATTAGGTTCCTATTGGTAGGGGGTTAAATAATGTGATTTTTAGATGTATTTTCCAATATGTAGTCAAATTAAGCGCATTGTTTTGTATGCCACAAACACACCTGATATGTCAAAGATTCATTGAGTGAAGCCCCCGTGGTCCAACCATACTCGTTAGCATCAGATCATACATTTTATGTTATCACACTTATTCAGGTAAACAATACTTAGACCATCACACTTCTTGGATGCTCCATCACATAAACAGATAACAAGTAGGTCCCTTTTCTTATTTATCTTCTATAGGAAAAGGTTAAACTCTTTAATTCTGTTGTTCTAAGTGTAGTTACCCACTTAGGGAAGTTGTGTTTATCCGTAGATGCAAAATTCCACATAACAAACGGAAACAAACTATGATTGGAATAAGTTTGCATGCCCCTAGAATAATGACTCAATTTGAGGTACATGCCCCCCGAGCTTCATCTCATTCACCTAAGTGGATGGAAATAAGGTTCAATTATGAGATCAAGTGAAAGAATCAACTGGGATTTTATGAGATCTAATCGAAGACTCAAATTGGAAAGGGATTTGTTTCTTTTTTTAATGAGCTTGACACAGGAAAAGAACCATGCTCGTGGAGACCTATTTCATTTTTTAATGAGGTTGAAATAGTAAAAGAACTATCCTCACAACCCTTGTTTCATTTTTTAAGGAGCTTGACACAAGACAAGGAACTCTACTCCACACCCCTTATTTATTTTTTTAAGGAGCTTGACACAAGACAAGGAACTTTGCTCCATATCCCTTGTTTCATTTTTTAAGGAGCTTGACACAAGACAAGGAACTATGCTCCATCACATTGATCATAGACCAACAGAGGCCATGGCTTCCAAGAGTTTCTCATTGAACGGGAGAACAACACTCTAGAAGGGATACATGTCCAGGAATCCAATTGAAAGATCAATTTCCAATGCCCACAGTACATGGTGTACTAAATCACCTACTAGATCATCAGTAGATGTGGGCATGGAACAGGTGGCCATGTAATTAACTTGTGGCGGGGGTGCTATTGCTTGCATATGAGAACCATTTACGGATGATGGGTGAGTGGGAGTTGATTCAGGACCAACGAACGTAAGCTGATATATGTTCACAATGCTTCCTACATGCGAGAAACACATCACTCGAAAGAGGGAAGAACAAGAGCTCCCATGACTTAAACATAGTCACGACCAAGGAATAGATTAAAATCTAAAGGGCCTTGGAAAACCATCACATCTATATAGACGATCTTTCCTCTCAAAGTAATAGGTAACTTAGGAAGGATCCCTAAAGGTTGATTGGTTCCTCTGTTAAAAGCTAACAGACTCTGGGTGATGGGGACATGCTGAGGATAACCTAAAGATTTCAAAGTAGTTGAGGACAGAATACTAACTGATGCACCCTCATCTAGGACTGTTCTAGGTATGACAATATGGTAATCCTGTACTATAATTTGAAAAGGCACATAAGATGGAAGGCAATATCCTGCCAGTCGACTCCAATCAAAAGAAGTGACTAAACTACTCAGAGGGGGTTTCATAGGAATATGATATTTGACTTCTTTCTCGATGGGAATAGGAGAAATTCTCTCATGCAGCTCAGGAACAAGAGGATTTACCTCCAATCCATTCGAAACTGAAGAGACTAGAAGAACATGAGCAGTATCAAGTTCACTCTCTACTAGAAAGGTACAGTTACCTGAAGGTGGAGTCAAGGCTACCGTTTTCTCAACCAATGGTTGGTAGAGAACGGACTCATGAGACTCCCTTTCAGAGAGAGTGGGGTTGACCAAAGATGACTTTTGATCAATCACTGGATCAAGTAGTGAAGGATTAGGGGAATTTTTCAATACCTAGTCGGAAGATGAGGTTGAGAAGTTGTAAGGTTTTCCAACACTTTGGAAGATTCATCCATAATAGGAAAAAGGTAAATGGGATGATTATCTTCACACAACTTACAAGGAAATTTGACTATTCCGTTTTTCCCATGAGCTTTGCTATTACTAGTTGAGAGTTTATCACCAGCATGATCGCTAGAGGCTGATGACAAAGATTGATGTGAACCTATAGACCACACTTCTAAGACCTTGGGAAATCTAGGACAATTTCGAAGAAGGTGGTCACCCTTACATAACATGTAAGGAAATTTTACTTTCTAGGTCTGGTTGGAAGATTTTTCTACGTTAGTTATATCCGTAGAAATGACTACTTGGTTGCCCCCTTTCTTATTTTGCTTCTTCTTCTTCATCCTCTTCTTCTTCTTCTTCTTAGCTCCCTAGTTACTATAATCCAGAATTTCACCAGGTGAAGAGGAGGAACGAGGTGAAGAAATAGGCAAAGAAGGTGAGGGTTCAACTTTAGGATCAACATGAGGTTGATGTTGTTCAGGTGGAGGATAACTCGGTTGAAAATAATTTTGGACACTCGGGACCACCGAGGTTGAAAATAACCAAACTGGTAGACCAATGGTCAATCCAGGAAGGGACAACGTTGCCATAGGGAGCACCAGTATTTCTGAAAGAAGGAAAATGACTAGGATTCCTGTCAGAGGGGTTTCCTTGATTGGTAGACTTAGGAAATGTTTCCATTGGTACCAACCTAAGACCTACTAAGGAGTATTTACACAGGAAGGATGTTTTTTTGTGGTCAATTAATTTTAGAATTTGAAACAAACACTTTGCCTTTTCATTTTTTAAAAGTCGAGAAAAGGAAGAAAAGGTGACTCTAGTTGCTTTCGTTGGTTTAGCGAGCTTGAAAGGAAAAGTTCTCGATGATATTTTCAAATTAAAAGAGTCAGAAAAGATCGAAATGACTACTCATGATTCTCTAGGCAAAAGGATTACCAAGTAAATGTGAACTGCAATATACACCTCAACAAATAAATTTACGAAGGACTTGACATACGTGCAAGAAATCCCCCTGAATGTTGTGTTCGGTGTATCACATTTACAAGGCGGAAGACTTGGATTCCTATGGATTTGAAACCTATGAGGGTCTCCCTTTATATACTCAATGGTACGGGGAGCACAAGTTTGTGCTAGCATTGTCTAATGCAAGAGAAAATGACAACTACTAAGTTTTGAAGACGCCGAAACACGTCTCTAGCCTAGACCACTAAGTATGAATCGTTAATGTTTCAAATGCTTCTTAGATTAATTGATAAATTTTAGAGTTGATATTGAAATTATGTTTCGGTTTTAAGGCTCAACATGATGTCACCTAAACATCTAAGATGCAACTATATGAGAAAAATAAAACTTTTGTTTCTATGAAAGCTAGACTAACCAAGAGAAGAAATTTCAATCAATAATGCATCATGCAAAATGGCTTGCACTAACTTTCAATTTCGTCTTCCAAACACAATGCCAAAAGTAAAAAATATTTTCACTTTTCACTATCCTAAATGCAACTTTTCCAAATCAAAATGATTTTGACTTTACAAAGATGCACTTATACGAATTATGCTTTTCTTTTAGTTTTGAATGTTTTGATGCACCTAATATAGTATTTAGCTTTCAATCATAGAAAAACATGATCAATTCTCAATGATGAATCTCAAAAAACAACTTCTTAAGGAAACTAATCTAATGCATTTTCACGAAAAGTAAATTTTGAAATACAAGATAAAACAGTCGCAAAACAATGTTTTCAATGATTGTTACAAAAAACAACACTCAATGAATCAGAAAAACAAACATCTCAATGACACCAACAAGTAGAAAATGATAACCAATTGACCAGAAACCCTAGAAATCAGTCAAATTTCACTTCGAAGCCAATGAGACAAAAATTTCAAATTAATTAAGGAAATCAATAAGAAATCTGACAAATCCAAGCATACATGATGGGAAAAGACCTTAGGGGCCAAGACTTCTTAGGAAGAAACCTAAAAAATTATCACATTCAAGGATAATCACTACTTTATATACCCAAAGCCGTGATTATTGCTACTTTGCATAGGCAAACATGCAATGGCATCACTACTTTGTATAGAAAAAGTAGTGATGATTTTTGTGCGACTAAATAATGAAGAAAAAAATTTCATCGCAACTGTAGGTAAAAATATCGATGACATCACTGTTGTTAAGGCTAAACCCGTGATGGGCGCGGAATATGGGAAAAACTAAAAATATTCCAAGAAACAATCCAGAATTAGCACTCTAAGGCAGTAATCAGTGATGGTATAAAACCATATTGATGGAGACAAGACGAAAAATCAACGATTGGTCAAACTAGACAAAATACCAGGGTGAAAGATTGGATGGAAAGGGTCATAGGTTCCCCAAAAGAGTCACCATTTTTTTCAAGGTTATTCCTATCTGCAGACAAAGATGATCCATCTAGCCCAATGATTCGGTCTAGTAACTGAAGTGACAATCAACTAGACATCTTCCTAGGTTATAATTGAAAATAAGAACAGAAGAGATGACCTACCTCGTTCTGATTCTATTCCAATTTCCTTTTTTGAGGGCCTTGAACCGCTTGTCTCACAGACTTGTTCCTGCTTCTCTCAGTGTTTATGTACTTGCACAAGTGATCAAGAGACAACAAAGCACACCAAAACCAATAGAAAATCCAATAACAACCTACTTAACTGATTAAGGAATGTCACACTAAATAATACATGAACATATATATTTTGGGAATATGAACCAACAGTTGTATATTATTAGGAAATAAAGGGAAGCTTACAACCAAAGCCTTGATGTTGAAAGGCTCCCCTTGAGTTGTAATCCAAGTCCAAGCCAAGGACTCTCCAAGCACTCCTTCTCCTCCTTCTCCAAGTCAAATGAATAGCCTTAGGCACAATCTCAGCATAAGGGTGCAAATAGACATAGACCAAGAAGTTTCTAACCTCACCAACCATTTGGGAATGGGAGAGGATGAATATATAGGTTGGGAAACAGAGTTAAGATCTATCCAAAGATAAGATTAGGCCCTTATCTCAAGAAGGTAACTCATAGGGATAAGACCAAGAAGCCAATATGGGAGAATTCAACCTCATTTACGCCGAACAACCTCCATCTCGCCGCTTTGGAAGCTTCTAGATCACGAAGCTTCTCATCCTTTTTGGGAAAATTTCGTTTTTAGGATCATCACAGGTATACAAGTAAACAGAGTGATGCCATCACTAGTTGAGTATAGTGCAACATGCGACATTGTGGTTTTAAGCCTTATAAGAGCAATGATCCTCATTTTAGGTTTTTAAGAGCTATTTATTCAGGGAAAGCTCAAGGCATTTTCCAACCAAAGTCTTAGGAGGGATCTGAGTTGTATACATGGATAAGTATACTGTGTAATGGTCATGTTTTGGGCACTTAAAGGTATGTCATAGGGAAGTGCAGGAAGTGTCACAAAATATTGCGTAATAGGGGTATGCAAACCATAAGCAGTTTTCATGATAGTGGAGAAGGCTCAGGTGGAGCATGACTGGGAAATGTGGTGTAAGGAGAAGTGGCAGTAGTGTTAAATAAATTGGCTAGGACCCTTAATTTTTATAAATCAAAATGGTGCAAAATGAAGTCTCTGGGACCCTTGCTCTGTCCTCAATGATAAGACACATGGCAGCATCTGGTTGGTCGAGATGACATCATCCATGATGTGGCAATCTGGTACGATGGACACATGGCATGAAAATTTGGTGTTTTTGGGTACCCTAGTTGCCATTTTTGGGTAACATGTGTCACCACTTAGATGACACCATGTGAGACTAATGACAAGAGCATGACCTCATCCTTGAAGGTCAAACCTGGAAGACTTTTAGTGCATGCGAGGTGTTATGGCATTAGGGGATTTTTGAGGTATAAAATGGGCCTCCTAAGGATATTATAAAACAATAGTGGAAATCACAAAATAATATTAGATTACATCATCAAATTTTAGAGGGAAAAAAGAAAAACTATTTTTTCAACTCGTATTTTCAACTTATCTCCATATGGGTTCACTCAAATTTCAAGTAGAAACACTCGTTGGATGCATAATTTTATTCCTCATCCAAGGAGTAACCATGTTACATACTTTTGATGCACTACACGAAAAATGAGAAATACATGAAAAACGTGAATGCAGTCACATGTTTTCATGTATTTCTCATTTTTTGTGTAGTAGGGTCCATTGAAAGTATGCAACATAGGCACTCCTTGGATGAGGAATTAAATTTTGCATCCAATGAGTACTCACGCTCGAAATTTGAGTAAACCCTTATGGAGATAAGTTAAAAATACGAGTTGAAAAAGTAGTTTTATTATTTTATTATTTTTTAGTCTTTTTATTTTTTACTCCAAAAATCGTGAGTCATCCCCCAGGTTGATGTTATCATCTTGAATCCTATTGGTTATTATAAAGTTTATTTTGGTTGTACATTTTTCTTAGGAGGCCCATTTTAGACCTCAAAATTCCCCTAATGAATGACTAGGCGTCACGTTGACACAACTAGTTTTAAATATGTCTGTTGGTGTAAAATTTAAACATTAGACTCCCAGGGTTCAACCTTAGGATTCCAAAAAAATGTACTATCATAGCCTTGGTTATCGTTAGCATTTTCACTCCTCTTTTTGGGAAAAGGAGCATCTCACCCAAGGCATGTCAGAATAGAGAGAGGGATAAGGGATTTAGAATGGTGGAAAAGAAGCTTGAATCATCATTTTACACATTCACCTTGAACATATTATTATTCAGTGAACCAAAAATGACATGCAAATTAAACATTCATAACTAAAATAGTAAAGTGATCATGCAAATACAATTAAAATTTTAAAGGGGACACATAATAATAAAACATCACAACAAAAATCATTCTCACAACAACTCCCTTATTCATTGGCGAAAACATTATACCTAATATTCATGCATGCTTGTGAAATCTTAAGGCTATGGACTATTTTACATTATATAGGTATGACATAATTTCATAGAAAGAGCCCAGACTTTATTTGAGCCATTACATACTCCTATATACATAACTCTATCATTCTTTAATCCACTAGCCTCTAGAACTCTCAAAAACTTGATTTGTTCATCTTTGGCCATGTTTATAGTCATGCTTGCTTGATCTAGTCCAATCTAATCAACATGAAGCTTCCTTGATCGTAATATTTATCAAGTCCATTTTAACAAGATCTGGTGCTCTTATCCTCATCATCTTTGATTCTTTAAAAATATGGCACACACTTCCTTCTTTTGTGGCTTCACACACCCCAATATAAATGGCTTTTGACTTCTTGGTCATTTCCCAATTTCCAGTGGCCTCTCCTATAAAGGTTGTCCATTTCTTCTCCGCAACTTCCTTTCAACCATATTTTCCAAAATATTGTTCAAAAAATGGAAGGACCCAACAAGCCCCAACCACAAACTAGTGACTCACCCTTGAGTCAATATAATATTGGCAGATATGATCATGTATGCAGTTTTACTTATTTTCATGTTTTTGTATCTTTCTATGTTCCTGATTCTCCTTCAAATGGAGGACCCAAATCTGGCACCTTGTGTAGTACATCATTCTTGAAATTGTTATATTTACTAACAACAGTCCTCCAAGTATCCAAAATGGTGGTGACCTTTCCAAGAAATTGCTCTATAGCCTCATCAGTAGGGTAAGTATGTTTAGATTGAAGGACTTTGTGTAATCGGCCATTCGTTGTAGAATGTAGAGTACAAGGGGTGACAAAATGATTATGTGTGTTAGATTCAGTTAGTTTATTATTAATCGAAGGTCTTCGAAAATTCATAGTTTTTTTGTCATACAAAGGGTCAAAACTCACAAACTTTTTCACTGTTATGAGTTTGACTAACCACTGCTTGGGAAGTCATTATGAAAGTGGTTTTCATTTGGTCATCAAAGTCTTAATATTTAATGGGAAGGGGTGTTTGAGTTTGAGAGTTTTCATTATGATTTTTGAGTCAGGGTTTGGGAATTTGTCAGAGTCGTTCAACTGAACGATGTGTTTACAGTCAAAAGGAATGATGTCAAAGCAGCATGGTTATAAATATTACAGTTTTATCCCTCTTCTTATATCATTTATTTCCCTCATGCTTTACTCCCTATTTGTCCCCATTCTCTATTTGTTCCCTTAGTCCTACATATTCTATCCCCTCATCCTTTCGAATTATTCCCTATTCCAAAGCATCCATGCTATCCCTTATTCCTATTTAGGCCTAAATCCCCTTTATCCTAATCCTAAGTCCCTTTTAATCATAGGCCTAAATTCCCCTACCAGAACATCATTTCATATGATGATTGAAACCCACCTAAATATATTATACACTCATATGATCATCATACCCACATCATTATCCTAAATCCTATCACGCCCCCAAATCTTAAAAATGATTTCTTTTCAGGTGGAGCGTTGGTTAAAAAACAGGTTTAATTACTTCATCACAATTTTTCAATCATTTTGAAATCTCTCCAAGAGGCTGCCATTTTGATTGTTTCTGATCACAGGTGAATGAATTGGTTCGCCATGCAGTTGCTCTAAGGAATTAGATACACATTATAGGAAAATAGGAGAGAGTTTCATAAATTGTGCTATGTCTTTGCTACGTAGAGTGTCCCTATAGCTACCAGAGCTCACGTGGAGCAGTCTCAACATAGTGAGAGGTAGCAGTCAGTTGCCTTGTTTGTGAATTTGTTGCTCAAAAACCCAATTAAGCATAGTAAAGGTCTTGTTATTCTCTTTTTGCAAAGATTTGCTATGCATACCCTACCTGTCAACCACGTGCACAGTCAATATCTATTTTAAAGTCATGTATTGTTGGTAGGGAAAGGTGGCCATTACAAAATCCTGGGTGGTTAGGGTAAATTGTATAGTGAACTAAAGTGTTCACCTGCCCTATCATCACTATTTCATACATTTTTGTTGTTGAGTCTGTGTTGTCACACCTGTATATTCTTTTACTCTCCGATTGGTACACGTGACCTTCCATAAAGTATGAGTCGAGCCTACTAGGTATTAGGGTTGATGACTCCCACTACCAGAAAAAAGGGAGGGGACATAGTATGTGTTGAACCTAGCACCTTAAACCTCATATATTCCTTTGGTTGCATTCCAATTTTTCATAAAATCCAAAATGTGGGTCACAATACTGGATTGGCAAGCCTTTTCGCTATGAACCTCCATGATAATAAGGTCAAGTTAGGGAATTTGGAGATTTTTCTTACAAAAAAATTCATTGCAGATGCTACAAGTCTTCCCACGGTAGGAGAAAAATGGTTCAATGGAGATGAACTTGACATTTCAACCTTCAAACATTTTTTCAAGCCTAAGTGCATTCATAATTTTTCTACAACTTTTCCCACCATCTACCAGCAGGACCATTACAGTGAATTGTTAAAGGTCATCCAGAGGTATTTCACATGTGAGGGTAGATTCAGCAGGGTATACAAGTATCATCTCAGACTCTTATGGAACTTCATGGATAAGAAACCTATGAACCTGCCATTTTTCTTATTTAAAAGTTTGGAAAGGATGGAAACCAAAGTTTAGATGTAGAAAGATAATCATATATCCAGTCTTTTTCATTTCTCCCTCATAAAAATCTTGGTCAAATTTGCAGTTGATAGAAGGAATATTTACTGGTCTGATTTCTTGTCTAGCATTGGTTTATTGCCACAAACATAATCTTCATTAGTAAAGATTTGTGAGGAGGAGGAAGTTCATGAAATACAAGAGAATAAGGTCACTCATTCAGTCAAAGAGGCCAAGATAGTTGAAGAGAAAGATGAGAAACCCAGTAAAAAGTTCAAAGGTAAACTTGGCAAACAGGGTAAAAAGTAGGTTTCAAAAGACAAAGAGAAAACTGTAGAAACCAAGGTTCAGGTGGCATCATCTCAAACCACCAAGTTTCAGGTCAAGGTAGAAGAGATAGTTAAGAATGAAGAGTTCATGATGAGACCTAGGACTAGGTCAAGCACAAAGAAGAATGTGGAGGGGACAGACCCTCAAGTAGTTGTTGAAATTTCCGAGGATAGAAAGGAAGAAAAACAAGAAGACAACAAAGAAGAGGAAGTGAAGCAAGATGAACCAATCCATTTTGAGCAAGGAGAAGACACAATGAATTATGAACAAGACACCATACAGTATGAGGAAGAAGACCCTAAGGTGGTCAAGATGAAAGAAGCCCTTTCCAAATATTAGATGAAGATAGCATTCCTGAAGAAGAAAAACAAAGACCTTAAAGAAGCAACCCAACCAACAGATGAAAAGGCAGAGTCACCTCCTAAAACTGTTGCTAAGAGGAAAGGAAAACATGTCTCATTTGTTGAACAGACCAAGGAGATTGTAGTGGAATCCAGTGGAACCTCAACAAGAGCATCCAAATCAAAACTCAGCTATGTACAACAGTTGAAAAAGGTGGCTCAAGCACCTAGAAAGACACATTTTGATTAGTGGAAAGGATATCAAAGATGCCTAGAAAATTTGGAGCAAAGTCAGCAACAATTCAAGAGATTCAAGCAAGAAAATCAGAGTTACAAGAGATATGTGTAGCTTATTCTTGAGAATTGTGACAAAGAGGTTCATGAAGCATCCAAGGCCCTTGACAGAGGTAAACATTTTGTAAAATGGTCCATTCCAGTGAGGAGACAATGTAAAAACCTCTATGTCAGGAACCTAGTGTTGAATGCAAAGTTGAGGAGCATGAAAAAGAGTTTGGACAAGGCATGGGGATTGGTTAAGAAGTATAAGGAGGTGGCCAAAGCACCTTCACCTGGAAAAGTGAAAAATCTGAAGCCTAAGGCCATGACTGAAGAAAAATCTCCTCAACCAGTACCCACTGAACAAATTGACCTCACACCTCAAGTTTCAAAGACCAAATATTCCACCAACAAGACCTCTAGCAAAAGGAAGAGGAGGTAAAGGGCCTTTGACTGAAGCCTAAAATTTTTGTTTCAAAATTCAAGTTGCAGATGTTGTTTGGTTGGTGAAATGATGTGGTTCTGATGTTTGGAGCGGCTTATACTAGTATGATGGTGTTTTGTAAAACTGGAGGCATTTAAAGAACAATTTTGGAAAAGGCATTGCGCAGGTGCTATGTAGCTGCTCTGCAAGCCATGCCTATACATTTGTACGTATGTTGGGATGGATCCACTTGTCAGAGTTTGAATATATGAACAAGGATCAGGTGTGGCATCCAACTCACCTCTTCAACATCTAGCCATGTCTTAGTTTTTCAAGCAAAAAGTGCTCACCAAATTGCTACCCAGTAAACACCAGTTATCCTTGCTTTTTACTGCTTTATTGGGCTCATGAAGATATGGATTTTAGAGATAGACTTGTTTATTTCAGACATTTATTTTTTCTTATTTTAGATAAAATTATGAATGTTTTATGGCTTTTGTTTTTTCATTAAAAGAGGAAAAGGACTCAAAACAACAAAAAAACTTTCCTCTTTTTAAATTTTGGTTTGATCCTCTATTGGATCAGTGATGCAGCGAACTTAGACACTTATCATATTTTATGTATGGTCTATTTAAAATGATTAATAGATATGAAGTAGGTTGTTGTTGGTTTCAATATTGCTAGGAGCTATTGTAGTATTATGCTGTGATTTGTGTTAAATGAGTATGCTTTGATGTTGAAGAGATTCCAGTTGTATTGCAGAGATTATTGTGGTATGAATGTTTCAAAATCATTATCCTTTAGTTTATGTGTAATATCCTTTATGTTATCTTCTTGATATGCTTTAAAGGTGTATGGAACAGCTATGCTTGAATTCATTTTACATGCTCTTGTCTAGCTGCTCTAAATGTTTCAGTTGCAAATGAAATGTTATACCTTTGAATGCTTTGTTTTTCCTCTAGATATTCATTCATCCAAGTTGCAGTAATGAAATGTATTTTGTTCTGCCATTATAGATGAGTGTCTTGATGTTCTTATTCTGCTATACTACAAATTGCCTTCTTATTTCAAAATTGTACTAGTCAAGCCTCTGCACATAAAAATGGTTGGGAAATGCATAGGCATGATTGTCCAGGATGGTAATGATCAAATTGCATTAGTTTCATTAGAATCCCCTACCACTCCCAAATAAAAAAATTGAACACTTTCCAGATCTGGTCTCTGCTCAAGTTTTGTTGTCAAAGTTTTATCTTTGAGTTTGCTCAATGAGGGATCCCCTTGAGGTTGAAGAAGACCAGTCTATCAAGCAAAAGAGGTTTGTGGTTACCTCTAAGACCCTTTTCCATTGAGCATAAAAGGAAATCATGGAGTGATAACATATTGGCTCCATTGCTAGAGATCAAAAGATTTAATTTCCTAGGAAGTTGTTTCATTTTCAGAGTTACATCATAGGATGAAAATTTTTCATAGTTGTTTTGATTGTTAGTGAAATTAGTTGCATGAAAATTTATATGAGAAGATCTAGCTTCTAGGAGGTATACTAGGTAGGATCCTGATCCAAATCCCCCTGTGGTTGTTTTTGATCCCTAAAAATTTCTTAGGAAGGAGAGTATTGTGGTTGAAAGTCAAGAAAGTAATATACCTCTTATAAGATCTGTCTCTTTACCAGAAATTGCTTCTCAAGTTCCTCTTTCCAAAACCAAATCTTGCTCCTGTATTCCCGAGATTCTAATGGAATCATCTGTTGATTATATTCCACTTCCAGAAAGAGAGTTCAATCGGAATATTCTCAAATAGTTTGGTAAACTTAAAATTTTGGTTAATAAAGTTCAAAAAACTACTGAAATGATAGTTTTATCCCAAAAAATAGTCCCTTTACAAGTCAGTTCGAGTTCTGGTTATGTTTTCAAATATTTTCTTGTTCCTTCATCATCTGTTTCAACTTCTACCCATCCAATTTATTCATCACTTATAGTTTCTATTACACCATCTACTAGTCACCCAACTACTTAGGTAGTATTTATGGCAGCGAGATATGCCCCTCTAGTTTTACCAGCTCAGCTTCATGATTTACCTCTTAATTATGGTCAAAGGCTTCCCCAATATGATGGTACAAGTGAAGTAACATCTAAGCAGCATGTTGATAAGGTAAGTGATTTTGTCAATTTGGAGGAAGTAGATCATGATGATGTTAAAGTAAGATTGTTTGCACAAAGTTTTTCTGGTGATATGAAGAAATGGTTTAGGAGTTCTCACTCAGGATATTTTTCCAATTATCAAGAGTTGGAGGATGCTTTCCTTGCAAGGTGGCGTGAGAAGAAGAATCCCTTGCAAATTTTGGCCGAGTATAATAATTTTAAAAAGACAACCTGGAGAAACTCTCCAAGACTTTTTAGTAAAGTTAACAAAGTGAACAATTCTATTCCCGCAAAGATAAATCCCCCTCCTCAGTTGGATTTACTCCATTATCCTGAAGCTTTTGACACTAAGATGGCCTACCAGCTTAGGGAGAGGAATCTGGAAAAAATGGAGGACATGAAAAACAATGCAATTAGTGTGGAGGCTAATTTTTTAGCAAAGAAATCCAAAATGAAAGGAAAGAAAAGAGTGATAATAAAATAAGAGCCCATTACTTCTGTAAATGCTAAGTTTGATACATTAGTCAAAACCATGGAGAAGATGATGGAGAAAATTTCTTTGACTGACCGAGCAGCAGCTAGAGAACCTCAGATTGGTACACAGATTAGAAACCCAAATTTTCGAAGGCAACCATAGTTGCCAAAAAAACCCAGAGAGTAAAAGGGTCCGGAGCAGTCACAACAGCAAGTAAGACCACCATTTTAGAAGAATTACACTCAAGATCAAGATGAGAAGGATGAGAAATTACTGGAAGATCAAATTCTATTTTTTGGTGATGGACAACAAGATGTGTATTTGACTAAAGAGGATGAAGAGGAGGATATTCTTGAAAATTTTGAAGTAGAGGATGAAAAATTGCTATTTTCTCAGTCTCAGAGTTACGTGTTAATGACTGAATCTGAGGAGTATAGGAAAGGACAAAATTCCATCATGCAAGTGTAGTGACAGTATCATTTGAGGAATAAAACTGTGCGAAGCAATGTGTTGGGTCAAGAAAAAGGTATGTTTTCTCCTTGGTAATAGATTTATTTAGCACTCATCATCACATGATTATCTCTATTTATGAATAAAATTAGAGGAAATAATAGCTCAAGTCAAGTAAAAATAACCAGTAACAAATTAGATGAATATAAGCAGGAGAAACAAAATTTTTACTATCTTTATGTGTAGAAGACACGAATTGATCGATAGCTTCTCAATCGATGAAACGCCAACATCTCATAAGGGAAAGCAACAATGTCAGAGGCAAGGCAAGAGAATGGAAGACCAGGAAAACCAATGACTATTTTATGATATAATTAGATCAAGTGTAGCGAAATCATCAAGATCCCCTAATCCTAAGGATTCACTTCTATCTATTTACTTTCTAAATGTAATATATAAGGCCAAAAGGAAAAAATACACGAAGTTTAGAATTTCACAGTTTGTAATTATTCTTTTGGACATATAATACTGTTATCTTGGATGCTGTAACTTGGTTACTTATTTTAATGAATAAAGACTGTGTTTAACTCATATTTATATTCTGAGTATCTCTTAGTGGAGAATTTTTGGCGACTCTAGGCCCAGTCAAGAGAAGATCTACTGCTTCACCCATGTCATAATATTTTCTATTTTATTCTTTACTACTTGTTAATGATAAGTTAATATTACTTTTGATTATTGTAAGGATTGTTGATTCAGTTTGAATTTTCTGTTATTTCAATATTCTGTTTGATCTATGTTTTATATGTGAGTAATAATTTTGATTGAATTGGTTATTCTAGTTCTAGCTTAGATCCCTATTCATTTCAAGTAATGTTATCATAAATTTCAGAGATAGAATTGATAGCTTTATGATTCTACAATCATTTTCTATTCATATTGTTTGTTATTTCAGTATCATTTGCTGTTCAATTCAGATTTATTGTTCAATTCAGATTTGCTGTTCAATTAGGATTTGTTGTTCAATTATCATTGTTGTCAATTGTTACAGTTCTCTTTCATGAGTGAGTGAGTTAGCTTCAATTCTATTTAAGACTGCCAAGCGTGATTCTTTATAAGTTGTATTCAGATCCATTTGCTTTCATGATAGGTTAAGTAGAATTTCATAGTGTGTTATGAATTTCTTTCAGAGTTAATTTTATTGAGTTTGAATAAAATAGTCATTAGCGATTACAGCGATTTGTTATTAGTTAACCTATGAATTCAATGCATATATAGTGCTGACACTCTTGAAATAAAAAGACTTGCCTTGGGTTGACAATTAATGTACGAATTAAAGTTGTCTGTAAAAAAATATCTTAGTACACCAACATTTTGGTGCCATTGTCGGGGAGAGTGTTCCAAAGTGATTTCATTTTTATCTTGCTGCAAAAGAATTGGGTTTTAAAAACGGGAGGTAAGAACCTGCGTACCTAGCAAGTAAAGTGCTTGCTTACCAGCCCACTTTTCAGCAAAAGCTTAGAGGTTAAATAGGAATTGGTTTTTATGAATGACTAGGAATAGAAAGATAGAAAAAGAACAGAACCCCCCTCCAAAATCCACAAAACCCAAGGGATCGGTGAACCTTGGGAGAATGACCTTTATAGACGAAATTGTGAGAAAAGTAGAGTCTCAAGCATCAATAGGATTTCGGGCTATATCTATAAAAAGTCCTACTATAATCCCTCAAGCAGCAGGCTCACCATCTGTAGCTCACACTGAGATTCAAAGCCAAATTAGAGGATCTAAATAGAGTCTTCAAGCTACAGTAAGCTTACATTATGAACCTATACAAGAGGAAAATCATGTAACTTAAGAGAAGGATAAGGAGAAACCAGTGGAACTGCTAAGGCAAGATCTCAACTGTTTGAACAAGGGTCTCTGTGATCCCAGATCTAGGCAGTGCTGCAAAGCCATCGCGGGTTGCTAATCGCCCGCTTACTTGAAAAGCACCCCCTAAAATCCCTTACAGGTGTTGGTACATCTTTGACCAAATGGAAAATCAACCACCTCAAGGTCAAACCTTAACATTGGAATACCCAATAGTCGACCAAGTGGTCGATGCCCCATGAAGGCTATTCCTCTACAAAGCATCCCAACGTTTCATTGGATGATAACAAAGGATCTTGATGCCTTCCTGTTTGAATTTTATGTCCTCTGCAGAGGGTATGACTACACCACTGACCCCGAAAAGCTAAAACTATTCCCTTCTACTCTGAAAGGAGAAAATTTAAGATGGTTCCTGGGTCTGGGTGGATGTACTATTAATTCTTGGAACGATATGAAAACGTCCCTCCTCACAAGATACCAGAACTTTTGCAAGACTAGGGAGCTAAAATATGAAATATTTAAGATGGCTGCAAAGGATAATGAAACTCTAGAAGAATACATCCAATGGTTTCATTATAACTTGCAGATATTTCCACACACCACCCTACCAAAAGAAGTCCTAAGAGCTATCTTAATTAAAGGAATGAAAGAGGAGTGGTTATAAACTCTAAATTTAATGGGGGAAAGGAGATATTTCTCAGGAATATTATGATGAAATTGTTCTCTTGTGTATCAGGTGTTCGTGAGGAAGCACGCACACAAGAGCAACAAGCTGAGATCCCATGAGCAGGGGAAGAAAATCACATAGTGGAGGTGTAACATGAATGGAAATCGGTAACCTCCTGGAGGATTTCAAAACAGACATCCTGGGCACCCTCACAATGCAGCTGGATGTCCTATAGGCTAAACAAAAACAAGCCTTAGCAAAACAAAACTTGGTCATTTTCTACCCACGCTGTCGGAAGAAGCACAACCAACAGGAGTGTCCATTAGACATGGTTCAGACATGCGCTATTTGTACCAAGGATCACGCCACTGAACAATGTCCATCACTCCTGAGGTTGAAAGCAATGTTCAAGGAAGCAGAAGAAGAGACAAAGCCAGTATATCTAATGAACCAATGTCGACAATGGCAGGCCAAACCTCTAGGTATGTCACAAGATGCATCCCAGTTCTTTCCTTCTTCATAGTTTAATCAACAACATAACCCTGGGGCAGCATGGCAAGGCCAATCACACTACTCGAATTGGAAACCTCAGCCATTCCCTATGACACCATGGTCAACTCAATCCTTTCTGGGTAATGGCTGGCCAAATTCTCCTTTTACTCCTATTTGGCAAGGCAATCCCTATCAATCCCAGTGGCCTACCTCCACTTCTCAAAATCCGAATTGGTCTAAAAATTGGCAGTGACCTTTGGGAATATCCAACACTCCTATGGGGATAGGTCCTCAACCTCAACCCACATTGTCAGCTCCTTATCCATTACAACAAAATCCTCAGCCTCTTCTGTGCCCTCAACTGCCAGCCCAACCGAATCTGAATCCCAATAACAGACCGATCTAGTTGGTGCAAATTGTAGAAAGCTCAGACTATGAGATTGAGCAAAAAGAATGTAATGAACTTAGATTGAGGTTAGGACATATCATCACCCCTGAGGAAAACAGGGATCAACCATCAATTGAGATCGAAACACCACTTGTACATATACCACCACCTGTAATTAATACTGAAATGAAACGAGGAGAAGAGACAGATCAATAGAAAGATCCAGAGGAACTCATAGTCACTTCTCCCCCGTTCCTCGAAAGGTTAATGATACATAAGCCAATTGTTTACGCAGATTTTTGTCTTGTAGGGGAACTAAAAAATCTCTGTATAAAAATTCTGCTCCTCCAGGCCATTCAGGACATTCTCATCTCTGCTAAAACAATTAAAGAGTTATGTGTAAATAAGCCTATGAGGAAAGCAACAACTTCACCCACCATTCATGTTGTAGGAACCTTATCTGATTTACTCTTGGGAGGGGAAACTCTGGTAAAGTATGAAGATCCTGGGAATCCCATAGTGACAGTTCGGATATATGGTTGCTCTTTTCCCAATATACTAGCTGATATGGGTGCAACCACTAACATTTTAACAAGAGAAACCTGTCAAGAACTTGGTATTACAGCCTTGGAACCAACCACCACCTTACTAGAATTTGTTGATCATTCGGTGGTAATGCTAGAAGGAACTCTACAAGATATTACGGTTTTTGTTGATTCACGGGAATATCCAGTAGATTTTCTTGTTATAAACCTGAAGAGTCGATTGGATGGACACCCTCTGATATTGGGGCGACCTTGGTTGGCAACAACTGATGCATATATAGGGTACCGGGAAGGCAACATGACTATTGCAAAGGGGGATGTTGTAAAAAATCTTGTTTTATATCTCCCTACCAAACCAAGTTTGCCCATTGTAAAAATATGTAAACAACCACCAGCGTACTTGGAAGAAAGCATCCATTCACCACTCATAGTAGCGGAGGCACTAGAATTCAAAAATCAAATTGAAGATGACGTTATTAACAATTTCATTAATCAGCCAGCTAATGTGAGAAATGTAAAGTGTCAAATGCTGAAAGCAATTCTTGATAATGAAGCCTTGGAAGATCCCTTGAAGGATACCGATGATCAGCACATCCAGATGACTGTTGTTCATAATAGCAAGCCGGTGGAAATTGAACCAGGAAAAGTTTTAAACATTAATGATAGCTTGGATAGTGATTAGTAGCAAAAGCTCATTCAAATCCTGCAAAAATATAAAGGGGATTTTGCATGGGATTATCCCGATATGAAGGGTATAGATCCACAACTTTGTACACATCAGATGCTCAACCTATCCGACAACCTCAGTGGAGATTGAATCCGCACCTTAAGGATATTGTGAAAGAAGAATTATAGAAGCTGCTAGATGTGAATTTCATTTATCCTATTTCGAATAGAAAATGGGTTTCTCCATTGGTGGTCGTCCCCAAGAAAAATGGGAAGTGGCATATCTATGTAGATTACCAGGAACTGAACAAGGAAACATAGAAAGATCACTTCCCTCTCCCATTTATTGATCAAGTCCTTGATACCTTGGTAGGGAAGAAATTCTTTTCCTTCCTAGATGGCTTCAACAGCTACAATCAGATTCAAATCGCCCCTGAAGACCAAGACAAAACAAACTTCACCTATCCCTAGGGTACGTTCACTTACATAGTATTACCATTTGGCTTGTGCAATGCCCCAGCCATGTTTCAAAGAGCTATACTTAGCATTTTTTCCAACCTGATAAATGAAGGACTTAAGGTATATATGGATGACTTTACTCCATATGGGGATGACTTTGATCAAGCACTGCAAACATTAGAAAAGGTTTTAGAATGATGCATTGCTACTAGGTTATGTTTAAGCAATGTCAAGTGTCACATGATGATGACCGAAGGTGTAATCTTGGGACATTATATTTCTGCAGCAAGGATACAGGTAGATCCAGCAAAAATACAAGTAATTCTTTTATTGCCTACCCCTTGTAATCAGATAGAGGTACGTAGTTTCCTTGGATATGCAGGCTATTATCACAGGTTTATTAAAAACCTTTCACAAATTGTTGCACATTTATACGCTTTAACTGGAAATGTTGATTTCAAATGGTGTGACAAATGTGACACAACTTTTACAGTTTTAAAGAAGCTAGACTTGATGACACCAATATTACGTGGACCAAACTAGGAGCTGCCTTTTCACATATCCACAAACGCATCAGATGCAGCTATAGGCATTGTCCTAGGCCAGGAAGAGGACATGAAGACTTATGCTATATATTATATTAGCAAAAATATTACTCCTGGAGAACTTAATTATACAATAACAAAAAATAATTCTTAGTTGTTATTTATGTAATAAACAAATTTAGACATTACATAACTGGCTACCAAGTTTTTTTGTATACTGATCACTCTACCATTTGGTATTTAGCTAAAAAATCTATCAAAAATGGTTGAGTGACTTGTTGGCTATTGATTTTGCAGGAATTTGACATTACTATCAAGGATCGTTCGGGGAAGGAAAACCTAGTTGCTGATTTTCTGTCTCGAATCCCAAAGGTAAATGATCCACTAGTAGTAGATGACCAATTCCCAGATGAACATTTGTTTTCTGTGATAGTCAAGATGCCATGGTATGCAGATGTGGAAAATTATCTAGCAGTAAGGAAGTTGCCTAGGCATTTGACAGCGAGGGAGAGGAAACAGATCATTCAGTGCAGCGCCCGATTCTCTTGGATTGGCGGATATCTTTTTCACACAGGGTCTAATATGTGTATACATAGATGCATTCGTGAGGATGAGATTTATGACATCTTGAAAGCTTGCCATGATGAGCCCTGTGGAGGACACTTCACAGACTGAAGGACAACGAATAAGGTACTGCAAATGGGCTATTATTGGCCCACTATTTTTAAAGATGCTAAGAAATATGCCCAAGCTTGTGATAGTTGCCAAAGGATGGGTTGACCTCACATTTCTAATTAAATTCCATTGTAACCCCAACTAGTCATAGAACCCTTTGAACGATGGTCATTGGACTTTGTTGGCCCATTCCATCCACCATCGAATCAGAAAGCCTACATACTGGTTGCCATAGATTATGTGAAGAAATGGGTGGAAACAGTAGATTTACCAAGAGATACAAAGAAAGTCGTGATTAACTTCCTCTTTGGGTTATTCGTATGGTATGGTTTACCGCAGGAAGTGATAACAAATCGGGGAGGGAAATTCGTAGGACACATTATTACTGCCAGTCTCAGAAACCATCACATTACACACAGGATCACTTCCCCATATCACCAACAGGCGAACGAGTAGGTCAAAAGCACCAATAAGGTCATTGAAGCGATTCTGACCAAAAAAATCTCAACACTTCAACGAGACTGGGATGCTAGACTGCCAGAGGCCTTGTGGGCCTATCACATGATTTGGAGGAATACTACTGGATACTCTCCATACCAACTCGTGTTTGGAAAAGAACCTATTTTTTTATTGAATTAGAAATAAATACTCTAAGAATGGCTAAGGAAGTGGGGCTGGATTTAATAGAATCCCAAACCAAGTGACTTCAACAAATCAAAAAACTAGATGAAGCTTGATTGCTAGCTTTGCTACAGATTGCAATTATTCAGCAACAAAGGGAAAAGTGGCACGATGGCTCGACCCTTATGAGATTCAAGAAGTATATAACAATGGCACTCTTCATTTGACTACCATTGATGGGTTTGGCCATTCTTTGAAGGTGAATGGGCATCAGGTGCATCTTTACCACAAATCACTCACCAAGGAGTCTTTCTGCCAGCAGGTATGTGAGGACCCCTCCATGCAAATGTTTAGCTGCAAAGAGTCATGACCCTACAATTTTTCTTTCATAAAACTAAGATTTTCTTTAAATTGTAAATAATGTATATATTATTTTTTATTGATTGTAATTCAGTTAGGTATCACCATGTAAATATGAGGATTTTTCTTGTTTTAAGTGCTTGGTAAGTGTTATTCAATCGATTGAACTATTGTTGTTCAATCAATTGAATAACACTTATGTTTAAGTGTGCATTGTTGTTCAGTGATTGAACAATTATTGTTCAATCAATTGAAGATCACTTATTCTTGTGTGTAAGAATTGTTGTTCAATCAATTGAACGACTCTTGTTATTTTGTGTGGAAATTGTTGTTCAATCAATAGAACAACATTTTTGCGTTTTTGATTTTCCTATTCAAATGATTGAATGATTACTGTGCAATCGACTGAACAACACTTATGTGTTTTTTTGTTGATTTTGTTGTTCAAGCGATTGAATGATTGTTGTTCAATTGATTGAACAACACTTTTGCACTTTTTATTTTTCAATTTTCATTGTTCAAATGATTGAATGATTTTTGTTCAATCGATTGAACAACACTTTTGCGCTTTTTATTTTTCAATTTTCGTTGTTCAATCGATTGAACAAAACTTTTGTGCTTTTTATTTTTCAATTTTCATTGTTCAAATGATTGAATGATTGCTATTCAAATGATTGGATGATTGCTATTCAATCGATTGAACAACACTTTTGCATTTTTCTTTATTGATATTTGTTGTTCAAACGATTGAACGATTGTTGTTCAATCGATTGAACAACACTTTTTCACTTGTTATTTTTCAATTCTCGTTGTTCAAACGATTGAACAACACTTTTGAGTTTTTATTTTCAATTTTCGTTGTTCAAATGATTGAACGATTTTTGTTCAATCAATTGAACAACACTTTTGCGTTTTTTTTCTTATTGATATTTGCCTTTCAAATGATTGAACGATTGTTGTTCAATCATTTGAACAAAACTCTTACGTGATTTCGTTTCGATTTTTTTGTTCAATCAATTGAACAACAATTTGGTTTTCCTTTCGATTTTGCTATTCAATCAATTGAACGATTGTTGTTCAATCAATTGAACAACAATTTTGTTTTCTTTTCGATTTTGTTGTTCAATCGATTGAACAATTGTTGTTCAATCAATTGAACAACAATTTTGTTTTCTTTTCGATTTTGCTGTTCAAATGATTGAATGATCACTGTTCAATCAATTAAATATCACTTTTGTGGTTATTATAGGATGAACTATGATTTGTTTTATTGATTCATTGCCAATCATTGTGCCAGGTTCTTTTTCTTTCTTTTATGTTTTGAATAAAAACCATCTGAGTGGATTTGTGCCTAACATAAAGAAAAATAGTAATGTCAATACTATTATGATCTATGAAGCCTCTTGATGGTTATCTTTATTCAAAAGTTGATATGGTGCATCTCTATAATGACTGGCTAAACATCTTTTCTTTGGACACATCATAAAATGATTCATTATTTTCAAACCATGCTGGCTTATTTACCACACTTTTAAATGGACAAATCCCTTTGGGGGTAAAAGTATAAACTTTCCTTGGCATCTTTTTACTTCTTACACCATCCTTGACTCTTAAGGAGAAAATGAGCCTCCCTCTTTTTATAAAAACATCAAAAGATAAAAAGTGAAAATAAAGAAATATGAAAATGCAATGAACATTGTCTTAAAGAGGATAGGGGGTCTCATCATGAGCTGACCTACCATGATCATAAAGATGTTATAGGTGACATTCCATTTTGGCCACCAAACCAAGGTAACGACCTTCTTGATGGTTAAAACTGTCAAAAGGATAAAGGGTCTCATTACGAGCCAACCTGATCATTTTGTTATATCTTGGTGAATGACACTATGATCATCTGGTCACCATGCCAGCATAGTGGTCTCTTTATGGCAGGTAAAGAAGAATCATCTACATATTGAAAGGAGGACTCTGGCTCATTTTTGGGGTTAAAAGGCAACCTTGTCGAGGCTATGAACACCTGCTGGCATCAGTGGCTCTACTTATGGTATTGGAGTATTATCTTACACTACCAAATGCTCTCGATTCTATTTCCACATATGGATTCATTTCTAAGGAGATTTCCCATTTGAACATCACTCTTACAAGCCAACATGTATGGTAACTTATGTTATATATTCATTATATTATATTTGTCCAATCATTTTATGACAATCATTACTACTTACTGCCAAGCATGCCTTTACTACTAATACCACTTAAGGTGAAAATATTTTCACATACTGATTTAAATATCTGTTTTTAGTTTTTCGTCTGTTTTTACCTCTGATACATGTATTTCTTTAATTGCTTTGTCATACATTGTGTCACTTTTCTGGATTGGTTGTCTGCATTTATGAATTATCAACTCACGCGCTTGCTTTTCACATGCTTGGCGGACGTGAACACGCTTTTACCATTGGAGGGGGGATGATATGCGTATGAACAACATGTGTGACAATTATGGACAATTGAATGATAATTAATAAATTGATTTTCAGGTAAAGACTACGTGATGATTGGGTATGCATAATAATTATCAAGGTATTTCCAATTGGAGAAACGACGACAACCATTATGGATGGCATGCTAATTGATTATGAGCCTACGTCAAATATGGTTGAAGAGACAAATGAATTGACTATATATGTTGTTAATTCCCAAATCAACGTCATTTTCGTGTTAATTTCTTTAATGATCTTTGTTGTTGTTCTAAATTGCGAAAGTACAAGATAATTCCATGCAGGTGAACCAGTCACAAGAAAACAATAGCCATGGGAGGTAGAGCTATCCGAAATGAACCCACAATACTCATGGTATCGAACCAGGCTCATGCAATTCTCGAGCGCACAGGCTGGTTGTAATATTTGAATAAATTGCAGGGATTTCACGAAGAAATGGCACTTGAATTCTTGCAAAATTTGCAGAATGGCAACACCACAGTACAAGGCAGGGATATAACAGTCTCTGAAGTAGTCATAACCAAAGTGACTAGACTTCCCGCTGAAGGAAAAAAGTGGACAAACAAGCATGTCCTTCTACACAATGTGGTCACAGTTTCCAGGACCCAGGTGAGAAATTAGCGCCGAACAGGGAAATGGATTCACCCTTCAGCATTAAGACAACCATGGCAGGAATTGGAAGTCATTGTGCAATGGTACATCACATGCGATGGTCACTAATATGTGGTAAAGCCCCACCAACTCAAATTGTTAACCATCCTAAAACAGAAAATTTCAGTTAATTTTCCATTTTATTTGAATTCTCTATTGCATGATGTCGCTCGATGAGTTAGGAAATATAAGGACCCACACACCATCATTAGTCATCACGGACTGATCAAATTTCTTATCATGCATGGACTGGCCTAACAGTAGCTAACCTAGGACAATATTGTAAATCCTACTCTAGCCCCACCTTTAGAAAACCTAGTAACAAAGCAGTGAAGGCCTAATAACCCAAGTCTGAGAAGGACACTAAAGAGGAAAAATTCCTTTGTGCCCTTGAACCCAACAAAATGTAGGTGCTCTATGCGAGTGAATTCCCAGACACATACCCCAATTCAAACAAATGAGTCCAGGCCATTGCTCACACCACCTCCAAGTCCGCAGAATACCCATTTGCAAGACTATGAGGAAGAGGTGGCCAAGGTATTGGAAAACATAGGGATGTTTAGCGAGGGAAGAGAACAATCTAAGAATGTTGAAGGACATAATTGTACCCCCAACCAGTCTTCCTCTGCTGATAGCCCTGGTTGTGATCAAACCCTACCATTTACTGATTTCTTCGAAGAACAGAGGGAACTAGTCCCTTCTATGGAAAAACCCCTTGAAGCCGAGGTGCATGAAGAAGAAGCTATTAGAGAAGATAATCATACAGTAGATACTAGTCTAGTGGACCCCCCAGCTGAAGAAAATCTTGTACATGAAACCTTAGGAGATGAAAATCAACTAGGAAATACTATTTTTGTAAGTCCCTTAAGGACGAGGCCTACCAAGAAGAAAACCCAGAGAACGATAACTTCTCAGGAGACACCATTTTATTGGGGTCTCCTAAGAGAAAAATTCATGATGAAGAAGAACTAGAAGGTGAAGGTCCATCAGGAGATATAGTTTCAGTTGAAACCCTCCTTGATGCTGACACAATACCACTCGAGCATGAACCTGAGGAAAAAGCAACTACACCACCGCCAGTTGGAAGTCCGAGAATAAAGAAGTCCTACAAGGACAGGCTTAGAAAAATGCTTAAAAAATATAGAAAACAGAAGCGAATAATTGGGCAGCTAAGACAATGGTTAAAAGAGGTAATCAGAGCCAAAAAATTGAAAGTGGAAAGGCAGACCACTGGAACATAGGTAGAACATTATTCTGGAAAGGATGTTGAAACCCAAACTGATATTCTTTTGGTCTATTCAAAGGAAACTTAGACAAAACCATGTCTTTTAGAGGACACTGAAATGGAGACTGAAGACCCATGTGTTTGTTCACAAGAGACCCAAATAGACTACCCTATTATGAAAGTTTTCATTCAAAATGATGCTGAAGAAAGCATCCCAATTGATTGTTTCATAACTGAAGAAGCAGTTGAGGCTACTGTCCAAACTAATACTATGGAGACACAAGATAATGAAGCCCAAATAGATGAGGCACTTGCTTGCATTCCCTTAGTAAGGGAGGCATTTATTAGGAGACTGTAGAACTACTAAAGGCTCAGTAGGAATTAACTCAGCACAAGGAGGAAGTAGTGCCCCTATGTATACATCAAGAATTAAGGAAACAGTTTGAGGAACTCACAGTGATTGAGGATGAGACCTTCACTAAGTACAAGGCTGAACGAAAAAAGGTTGATAAAGCACAGGACAAATTACACAAGGCTAAAGAGTAGTTGGAGACCGTCTACTCTCTTTATTCAGACACCCTGTCATGTAGAGCCCCTGCTACAAATTATGCATTATTCCTCCTGGAAAGGTACCTCCTACTGAAAATCAAAGTTGTTAAGTCTAGGAAGTTTGTGGAAATCAAAACTACCCCAGACTTTGTCATGTGCTTTAGAGAGAAGAACGAGCAGGTACAACACCTCCTCTGTGAACTTTATATGCTTTTATTTTTGGAAGATGATAGATACAACAACCCTGGCCCCTTTATAGGGGATGTCCAATTCTAGGCATTTATCTATTTTGCTACTAACCAAATCAAGTGGGCCAAGACTCACAATACTTTTAGAAAGCGTGAATATGGAATTAACTTATAGGTTAGAAGGGAAACTACAAAACCCCTGCATCTCTCTGTCAGGCACAAGAAATTCATGAAGCAAGATGGCATTGTGGGCCAACTGGGGCCATTTCACACATATATTATACAAGCTGTAAAGGAGTACTTCCAAGAGATTAAGGAGGAAGCCTTGTCTGCAGCCAGACAAAGGTGGAAAGTCTCCAACACTACTATTAGAAACCAAGAACCATTTGGATACCAGAACTTTAAAGCTGCCTCCTCTCATTTCCATAAGTATAGTAACATGGTCTTAACCATGGGGCCTGAATGGATAGGATGTCAGTATAGAACTCCAATCATATGGTATCCTCTAGATAAGTATTGCAGTGACTACAACTTGAAGGATCAAGAAGTTAACCAGGATTTTGTTGTACTTAAGAAGAAAAATGGCTTCAAAATTTATAGGGAGGAGGTATATCCTGCCTATTCCCTAACTCAGCTACACCTAAACCATTTAATTGCATGAGTTCATGCAAAAAGGTAAGTTGGGGAGTATACCGGGTAAAGAAAAAGGTATGTTTTCTCCTTGGTAATAGCTTTATTTAGCACTCATCCTCACATGATTATCTCTATTTATGAATAAAAGTAAAGGAATTAATAGCTCGAGTCGAGTAAAAGTAATCAGTAACAAATTAGATGAATCTAGGAAGGAAAATATAATTTTTACTATCTTTATGTGCAGAAGACACAAATTGATCGATAGTTGCTAAATCGACGGAACAACAACATCTCATAAGGGAAAGCGACAACGTCAGAGGCAAGGAAAGATAATGGAAGACCAGGAAAATGAATGACTATTTTATGACAAAATCAGATCAAGTATAGAGAAATCCTTAGGATCCCCTGACCCCGAGGATTCAATTTTATATATTTACTTTATAAATGTAATATATAAGGCCGAAAGGCAAAACTGCACGAAGTTAAAAATTTCATAGTTTGTAATTATTATTTTGGACATATAATATTGTTTTCTTGGATGTTGTAACTTGGTTACTTATTTTAAAGAAGAAAGGTTGCGTTTAACTCATACTTATATTCTAAGTATCTTTTAGAGGAGACTTCTGGCGACTCTAGGCCCAGTCAAGAGAAGATATACTGCTTCACCTATCTCATAATATTTTCTATTTTATTCTTTACTGCTTGTTAATGATAAGTTAATATTACTTTTGATTATCATAAGGATTGTCGATTCAGTTTGCTTTTGCTGTTCATTCAAGATTCAGATTGATCCGTGTGTTATAGGTGACTAATACTTTTGATTGAATTGGTTATGCTAGTTCCAGCTCAAATCGTTGTTCATTTCAAGTAATTTTATCATAAATTTCAGAGATAGAATTGATCGCTTTATGCTTCTACAGTCATTTGCTATTGAGATACCATCTGTTATTCCAGTATCATTTGCTGTTCAATTCGGATTTAGTGTTCAATTCAGATTTGTTGTTCAATTGTCATTGCTGTCAATTGTTATAGTTCTCTTTCATGAGGGAGCGAGTTAGCTTGAATTCTATTTAAGACTGCCAAGCGCGATTCTTTATAAGTTGTATTCAGATCCATTTGCATTCATGACAGGTTAAGTAGAATTGCAAAGTGTGTTATGAATTTCTTTCTGAGTTACTTCTTTTAGAGTTGTTTGTATTGAGTTTGAAGAAGATAGTCATTAGCAATTGCAACAATTTTTTATTAGTTAACCTCTGAATTCACTGCATATATAGTGTTGGCACTCTTGAAATAAAAAGACTTGCCTTGGGTTGATAATTAATGTAGGAATTAAGATTGCCTGTAAAAAGACATCTTAGTGCACCAACACAATGCAACGAAAAAAGAAATACCAATCAACAATGCAGCAAATAAATAAATGCCATCTAGTAATGAAAAGAAGGATGTCCCGAGTACAAGTATTTAAAAGAAGGATGTTCCTAGTACATGTGACCAAAGGAAGGAGCCACCTATCACCATCTTATAGAGGAAGGAAGGTACATCCAAAGATGTTGCAGAAAATAAGGAAAGAACCTATAAAGAGGTTGAAAAGGTATCAAATCCCTTTAACCTTGTATCTAAAATTGCTAAATTAAAGATCTCCATTCCTCTTGGTGAATTAGTAAAGAACAATCAATACAAGTCTCAAATTTTAAAGGAACTAAGAGCAATCAAATCCTCTGATACAATCAATATAGCGGATGATCATCCAACTATTATTTTTGGACCAAAGATTGATGACAAAGGGAAAGATGGGGATGTTCCTCCTTTCTATGTTAGTTTGAATGTGCATGAGAAAATACTGCATAATGCAATGTTAGATTCTGGAGCCTCACACAATCTAATGCCGAAAGTGATTATGGAGAGATTAGATATTACAAGACCATACAAGGACCTCTATTCATTTGATTCCAGTAAGGTGAAGTGTATGGGATTAATTAAAGATTTAACAGTGTCTTTAACTCAAATTCCTTCAAAATGTATGGTTATGGATATTTTGGTGGCAGATATACCTCCTAGGTATGGCATGATTTTGTCTAGATCTTGGATGGAAAAATTGCATGGAGCATTGCAAACAAATATGTCCTATATCACAGTTTTAGTTTTTGGAGGGAAGTCAAGAAGGTTATATAGGGAACCAGTTATGAATACATGATCAGTAGTAAAGATAAACTCGTATATCATCCAGTCTATGCCGTTGATTCTGATTTGAACTCATTTGTGTTGTTCAATTTGGGTTTTCCCAATGATGAAGAGGATACTCTAGATGTGGAAGAGGAAAGGGATAATGCTCAAATTTTCAACATTTCAAGAAAATATTCTAAACAAGATAGCAGGGCAAATTCAGTTGTTCTAGACATTTCAGAAGAAGCAAACAACAAGAAAAATTATGAAGAAAACAATCATGGAATGGAGGGATAGGACAATAGAAAAGGTGAGAAACAGAGCAGCCTAATTGTCCATGAGAAGTCTGAAAATTTGAAGGCTGAAACATGTAATAAAGAGAAGAAAAAAAATATATTTTTGCACCATGCATTTTGATGCGGCAACAAGCAGAGAAGGTTCTGGTGCGGGGATATGGATAATCAGCCCAAAATTTGGCAAGTCAAAGCTATGCTCATACAAGTTAGTTTTTTACTATACTAATAATGTAACGGAATATGAAGCTCTTACCTTGAGGAACTTTCAAATATGCCAAGATGTTGTTTGGTCTGATGAATGCAGGGGAAACATTTCAGCGAGCTATGGATATAGATTTTACAGAGGAAAAATATAAGTTTCTTGTCATATACCTTGATGATATTATTATTTATTCGAAATTTGATTACGATAATTTACAGCACTTAAGAGCAGTCTTTGAGAAGTGTAGGAAATATGGAATATCCTTAGATCCTAAGAAATCATTATTTGGGCTCGAGGAAGGTGAGATTTTGGGACATATTATTTCAAAATATGGTATCAAAATAGATCCTAAGAGAGTTGCAGCCATTCAGAAAATGGACATTCTTAGGAGTAAAAAGGAGATCCAGTCCTTTTTGGGAAAAATTAATTTCTTGAGGAGGTTTCTTCCAACTTTGACCAAAATTTTGAGAAAAATCATAGACATGTTAAGGTAGGACAACGAGGTGAAATGGGGTGAACATAGAAATAAATATTTCAGTGAAGTTAAGGCAACATTGTCTCGTGCTCCCACATTGGCCAGCCTGGATTATACACAAGAATTCATAGTTTTTTATTTTTCTTCTGAGCACAGTATTGTTGTTGTCCTATTGTAGAAAAATCAACAGGGAGTTTAGCCTCCCATTTCATTCTTCAATAGAGTGCTCAGAGACGCTGTGCTCAAATATGACATAATGGAGAAACATGAATTTTCTCTTGTTAAAGCTTTAAAGGATTTTTAGGTATATATTTTGCATTATGATATTGTAGCTTATGTACCTAGTGCTACGGTCAAAAACATTTTGACTCAGGGTGATCCGGACAGAAGAAGGGGCAAGTGGATTGCTTCTATACTTGAATATGACATTGAGATCAAGCCAAAAAAACTAGTTAAAGGGAAAGGCTTGGCTCCAAAGCTGGAAAAATCCAATTTGTAGTTTCTCAAATCAATTTCTTAGTTGTCTTAGTAGAAGAGGATCTCTCAAGTATTGTCCAAGAAGCTCTGGAAATGTTTTCTCCCTCACCTTGGTATGATGATAATTTATATGTGTTAAAACATTTAAAAGAACCTTCGGATTGGCCTAAAACTAAATCTCACTTTCTAAATTTAAAGGCAACAAAATTCTTTATTATTGATCAGTTCTTGTACGGGAAGGACCTCGGTGGAATTTTTCTCAATTGTTTATTAGAATATGAGGCTCAAGCAATAATGTAACAGTTTCACAAAGGGGATTGTGGCGGGCACTTGTATTTGAAAACCATAATGAATGAGATCTTAAGAGATGGCCTTTATTGGCCCAGTTTGTTTGCTGATGTTTATAAAAAGGTGGACAACTATCAGGAATGCCAGATGTTTGAAGGAAGAAATAAGTTTATCCCACTGCCCCTTATTGGCCTAAGGGGTCCTGATCCAGGTTCGGAGTTAGTTGTGCCAACTAAAAAAACCCTGCACTGTTGGCCCTTTTGGTAGTAACCTACATAGCGGAGGTCGCAATCTCACCCAAAGCAGTAATGGGGGATACAAGAACCAAGTTTTTGCATCTAGAGATCAGTTTGATGTCCTTCAGTCCTTAGATATGCTTCCGCGTATATCTAACCTTCCGATAGAGTTAAAACTCCTAATTCATCCCTAAATACCTTCAATTCTTCACAGGACCAACCAATTGCGTTAATCAGGCCCTAATAGGATATGTCTGCTACTTTCGCGCAATTGAATAGGTCTTCTAGGGCTTCTGGGATCTAGATCTATCATCGCGCAGACCTATCTTCCTTATTCAAAACTAACCCAAAATAGATTTAGATCTTTGCGAATATCATTAAATCATCTTGTTAAGAATAAACATGTTAAATTACCCCGACTCGCGTGGAGAAAACACATTGAAGTAGTTAAAGTGACATAAAAATTAAACAGATATATGTAAGTATTTCCAACCCAAAATCAGTCTTTATTAATCAGAATCTCTCCAGCACAGACTTCAACCACCCTACGCACTCAGCTGCAGGGGTCCACGCACTCAACTATGGAATCTTCCAGGCCTCTGCACACTCAGCTGTGAAGCCTTTTCTTCACTTACTGATAGGAACATGCCTTCTTGTCTATCAAACCCTTACCACATCATTCATTCATTCATACTTCTCTTATTATTGTTATCATTCTCTAAAACTCATCTATTTATAGTCTTTCTAATACAATACCATGGCCCCCGGCTCATGGGTGAGTCTTCAAAACCGCCTATCACTTACCCAAACAAGGGGCTAAGGCCCCTATGACTCTTGACTAGCTATGCACTCTACATCCATATTTTGCGGAGATGTTACATTCTTTATAAAATTATTTACAAAAAATTGACTAAATTAATTCAATTCTACCCCTGGGGACCTCATCCCAATAGGTCCCCAACACAAAGCTCGTGACTCGCCCTCGAGTCACTCAGTTGGTTGTTCCACTTTCTGGTGGAGTTCGCTTACTGCCTTGGTTAATTCTTGAAGCTCTACGGTACTCTATTTTTTTGCTCGTTGTATCTCCTAGACCAATTTCTCTGTGGTTGGCCCCTCCACTACGAGTTGCGTAGTCCATTGGGTCTGTTGCATGGCCTTCAGCTTCTCGTGAATATTCTATGAAAGTTTTCTGGCTTCCTCTATCCAAGGTTGAAACCAGTCTGTTAGCAGGGACTATTTTTTCTGTAACTCTTGGATCTGCATCTAAATCCCCTTACCTTCCTGCAAGCGCACGAAGCACTGGACTGGAGCCAATGTTCGCGTAGTCATACTGATTTCATCATATTTTTGCTACGCTTCCTTGATCTCTATGTTCAATTGTTGCAGCTTAGGGTCCTCCTGCAATGTATCCCATAGGCCCATTGCCTAATTGAATAGTTGGTCGCAACCATGAACTACGACATCTAGTTGACCCATTGATTCTTTTATAGTTGCACCTCTTTGTTCCCGAACTTCTGGTGGTGTGGTTGGTTGAAGTTTGAGCTGGAGTTCAGATATCTTCATCTAGAACTCAAAAGTGACTTGCCCAATCTCATCTTTGGTGTCACTCACCGCAACAACTAATTTCCTGACTTTCCTCTTAGCCTATGCATCGTCTGGGATATGCAATACTGGAACTGTTTTATAGGTTTGTTTAATTGCTAACTCTAGATTTGTGCTTCGTGATTGTATTTCCTCTTTCTTCTTAGCACCTATGTCTTCTCCTCATACATTTGTTCATTGTTTAGTTTAAATTCACTGAGGACTGCAAGGGTGTGCTGCTCCTTGATTCGAAACTCATCTAAGACCCACTGATGTAATGTGGGGAGGGCCTAGAGTAGCAATGTGTTCATATTGATTCCAATATCCTTGATCTTTTCTAGTGTGGCGTAGTCTTCTTTCTTATTTGCTCACAAGGATCCTTTTGGTAAAGGAATGATCCTTAGGTCCATTGTTTGTTCCACTTCTGGGACACTCACGCTTGCTTGAGTTAGGCTCTCTTGCACCATGATCACTTGCCCAACACTCGCCTGGATCATACCGGCCTGGATCTGTAGCTTGCACAGATCCTTCTGGACACTCCCTAGTGTTTGCATATACTACTGCTCAAAGTGTGACCATAGCTCTGATGTAGTATCTCTAACCTTGTCACCTATCTCATCTAAATCACCTTCCATGAGCACAATAGGGTCCATCTATGAATTTTTATCTGATTTCTGCTTCTTTCGCGGACCTATCGCTGTCTCTTTGGGGTGCTTATACAATTTCAAGGGGGTGGACACCTCCTTGTCCCCATCACCGCCCTGTGCAAATAGATCTTGCTTTGTGGTATGTGAGGAAGCCGATGCCTTGACTTCTGATGTGGCTTGCTCCTTTTCTCTATGTTCCTTGTCTGTATGCTCCTTTTCAGCATGCGCTATCCCTACAATGACCTTTTCAACAACTTCTTTCTTTTTCTAGGCAACCTTCTCCCACGCGACTGCCTACTCTTTTTCTTTGCTCTTTTATGCAGCATAGGTCTGCGTAGAGGAGCTTTCTCTCGCTTTACTTGTCCCAACATCCAACTTGGTAGGCTCGCGCCACTCTGCTGGCTATCCACCCACAAACTCCTGTACATCTGTTTTGACCACTAAGTAAGGCAGCTTGTGCCATACCTTTTGCAGGTCTCTCCTCACGTGGATCCAGGCATTGTGAAAGTCTTCCTTAAATTATGTGAAGGCCCTCAACTACTCAAAAAATGTGGGAGATAACCTTGGCTTATGGTTTATAAGCATGCAGATGTCCATCTCCATGAATACCCAAAAAGCCTTGGATTCTGTAATCCATTCCGTGTCTTTTGTCTTCCACAACAAGGCAAACTTTCCTGCCTCTAGGAGGGTCTCATTCAGGGGAGGGAACTGACTATCCTCTGGAAGCCTCCATGGCACCAAAGCGATTAGAAATAAGAGTCAAGCATAGTGGAACGACTTGCTATCCTCAACAAAATGTTGCTTTTTTTTGTCCATTTTTCCCTTTTTCCACACCTCCTATGGATTCTTTCTGTGCGATTGGCACACTAGTTCTACGATTGACTTATTTTCTTTGGCTTGGAAGTAGACTGATTTTTCCTAGGCGATCTTGGTGTCGTAGGCACTACTGGTGTAGCTTCTATGACCGCAACTTTCAGAGCTGGGGCATCAGACAGTGCGGCCTCCAAACTCATAGGCTCAGAGATCCTCTCCAAAAAAACTCAGCGAAGTGTATCAGAATGATGAGCTAGCCTTGGATGCCTAAAGAAAACCTCCCAATCTTCTTGGTGCATGCAATAAATTCATAGAAAACAAAGTGTTTCTTTGCAAACCAACAGGACATACTTATAGCAATTTTCGGATTCAAATCTGACCATTCCCTCCATAACTTTTTCATAAATGCGCCTTTGGCGGCAAATTTTCAAAGAGTTTCACCTTAATTTCCACCTACCTGCTCTTCCTAATGGGATTTTCTCAGTCCAATCAGCTATAGTTACTCTAACGGCTATTTTTGGACTGGGATGCACATCACCTTCCTCCATGGCATGATGTCCTGAGCATAGCTTCAGTTGTTGCACCCTTGTTAATCTTCGTGCACCCTGCTTGCTGCCTTGTCCCCCGAGTTTGGCAGTGTAGTTTATAATCCCGTGGTTCCTTGCAACTGCCTGGAGCACTAAGATTTTCCTGCATTCATATAGTCATTATGTAGGGGCCAGATCCCTTGTATACATCTTCAGTTGGCTCCCATTCACTTTTCTTGCAAAAGGTTCACCATTCAGCTTCGCGAGCTAAACTATGCCACCCTCTGTAGTTTCCTTGACAATATACAGTCCTAACCAATGCATCTGAAATTTACCCAGAAATTTGGCGAACTTTCTATTGTATAACAACACATGGTCATTATCTTGAAAGTGTGAAGCTTGATATGGAAATTATACCATGCCTTTTCGCATTCCTTTTGCACTTGTTGGTGTAATCCTACTAGAAATAGGTACTCCTCTAACTCCATTAGATGTGTGAGCCATTCCTCCAAGGCCTCACTATCCGCCATGTCTGTCAAAGCTACTATACGTGGGCTAAGTATAATGTACTCCATAGGCATCACCGCTTTGACCTCATAGACCAATCTGAATGATATTTTCCCTGTCAGCTTCTTATAGGTTGTCCTATAGGCCCATAGTATTGTAGGTATGCACACATCCCAGACATTTTGCTATGCGTTACATACCATTTTCAACGCATTCTCCAAAATTTTGTTAAAAGCTTCAACTTTCCCATTTGCCTGCGGATGATATGTTGTGCTCTTTTGATGGTAGACCTGAAATTCATCCATCATCATGCTAATAATTTCATTCAGAAAGTGTGTTCCCTATCACTCATTAACACTTTCGGGCATCCAAACCATGTTAAGACATATTCAAATAAGAACTTTTATGCAGTAGTCATTGTACAATCCTTCACTAGCTGTGCTTCTGCCCATCTGGTTAAATATTTCGTGGCAGTGATAATGTAGTGCGTGCCCATTTTCTTTCCAGGTGGCTGAATTGGCCCAATAAAATCAATCGCCCACTTCTCAAATTCCTACAAATTTTCCTGAGGATGTAGCAGGAGTTTTCCCTTCTACGACGGTCTTCCAATCCTCTGAAATGCATCGCACGCCTTACAGTATGCTTTGGAATCCTTATGCAATGTTGGCCACCATGACCCTGCATGCAAAATCTTCTTCATAGTTTCTTTCCCTGCATAATGGCCTCCTGCAGCTCCCCCATGAGCTTCAGCAAGAATACTATCATGCTCAAATTCTGGCACATATCTCCGCAATATTTCATCTGCCCCCATTTTGTACAAATGTCTCGCGATGAATGAAAAATATGCTACGCAAAGTACTATTTCTTTCTTCTACTGAGTTGTATATCCTTCAACTGCCATCCCTGTAGATAAGAATAGAATAATGTCAGCAAAATGGTCATCTGGTACATGTACCATAAAGAGTTGTGCGTCTGGCAACCCTCCCTCCAAATTACTGGGTTCTTTGCCTGTTTTAGTCTTTGACAGATGATCTGAACCGACGTTCAACTGATCGGGCTTCACAACAACTTCAAAATCATATTTCTGGAATAATAACAACCACTTGAAAATCTTTCCCCCCAACACAGGCTTGTTGACCAGGTACTTTAAGGTAGAATGATTTGTTACATGTTGAAATGTCCCCCTAAAAGATAATGTGTAACACCCTCCGGGTTAAATGTGCATATAAGAAACATAATAAGAATAGAAATTCAATAAACATATCAACCATAAAAATCCATATACACATTAGTACATTTTCACATGAAAATCAAGGGAATGAATTTTTCATTAATAAATGCAATGAACCAATTGGTGATGGGACTACCACATTCTACCTAACCATAGATTGGATGAGCCAAGCCTTTCTTCAGCCAATCACCCCCGTTCCATATTCCAATAATGAATGTGGGACTAATAGAACACATCAAAAACACCAATCAATGTGGATGCCATCGGAGTTGTCCGCCTACACTGTGAGGAATTTGAGTGCCTCCCAGTCTCTCAGGCTTTACCGTGCATCCACAATATGATCTAAGGATCACTAGGCCCTACATCGAGACATACTCTCTAGGCTTTACTGCGCATTCCATCCTGGAATCGCTAGGCCCAACAGAGAGAAAATACACCTCTTGGCTTTACCGAGTATCCCGCCATTCATCGGCAAGGATTCCTAGGCCCATCGAGGCACACAATTTCTCTTTACCACAACCCACATTTTGGTTCAGGGGTTACTAGGCCAGTGGCTTTGTGCATCTTCAGTCTGGTTCAAGGACCACTACCACCATGTGTTTGTCAATTCGGAGATCCACCCCACTCAACTTCGAATCTAATCCGACCATCCACAAAAAAACGCATGAGAGAGCCTATCTCATCAAAGCTATCAAGAAATGACAAGGCTAGGCTAGAAATACTAGCATACCTGGAAAAATCCATGCCATGGTAGAAAAGAAACACATGCAATTCCATGCATGCCAAATCTAGCAAGGAAAATACACATGCAAGTTGATACTTGCAACGAAGCATGTTGTAAATACTTGATCCTTTCGTTCCCTGCTTGATCTTTGCTTCCTCTTACCTTCTTTGCCTTTCTTACTCCAATGCCAAAGTGCTCCAAGAAAGATCTGTGTCCAAGAGTATGAGAGAGAGAGAGAATAATGAAAGCTCCAAATCTAAACTAACAAAAACTTTACCCACTGATCCTCAAAAGCCTTTTTGTTAATGAGGCCTCTATTTCCTTCATTTTCCTTCATTTTCCTCCTTTCCTCCTCACATACAACATGTGGCCTTTCACCTTCCTTTTCTCCTAATTTCCATTATTTTCATAAATAAATGTTCCAAAATAACTTTTTGCCTCTTTAATGCCTTAGCCATTTCCTTTACCACTTTCCTTAGCCATAAACAACTAAATGAACACACACTAGGATGTCCTGCCCACCATTCAGCTTGGAATACGTGTCCCATCATCCATGGTATTTATATATTTTTACATGGAATTTTTACCAGGGCTGTTACAGAACCCTCCCCCTTGGGAGAAAATCGTCCTCGGTGTTCAATGACACCTATAACCAACATGAACACTGAAAACAAAACATACTGCCCGTGGAGCTTTAAAACACATCTCATTGTAGTATTTATAATGGATGACCCGCTCAAAAGAAAAACATCATGAGAACATAACCAAATAAAAACCATACCGCATATTGGAGCTTTATAACACAGCTCATTACGATATTTACAATGATATACACATATACACATATACACATTCTCTTAATTGACAAATAAATGATATGATGTCATATCAATCAACAAGGGAATCCAAAGGCTCACACTACCACCCTCAAATTAATACCAGGATTCACCTCCTTCCCAAGAAGTCCAGAATCCACTGCAAAGTCAAATCTACATCCAATGTCCAGCATGATAATCCTATGCCACTTGTCCTCTCAGTGAACAGTTACCAGCTCATTGTCCCATGGTGCACTCCCAATGTGCATCTGATTCCATCTGGAAATGCTAATAACCAAAACAAATCCATTCGTGACCTTCCCTTCTTTGCTACATAGTCCCTCTAGAATCTGGTCACCTCTTCCATGCAGTCACTCACCTTCCAAGTTCCATTGGCACCCCCATCCTGGGCAATCCATCCCTTGGCAAGGTTTCCTCACATTAGAAGATACAAAACCTAAGGCATATCCCTGCCTTAAAACCATCATCCTAGTCATAGCATGCTCATGGTAATAAATGGACACTATTGGTTACCAATGCCCCACAATGGCCCCACTCCTGAAGTGCTTTACCAACATACTACTGCATGTTCCAATTTCTTTCGTTGTTGTTTCTAATTCTTGTAGTCGATTTCAACCACCCAACTGGGCATGTTCATTCTCCCTATACCAAGAACATAACTTCCATTAGATTCAAAATAAATTGAAATAACTTCAAATCATACCTCATTGGTAGTTTGTCAATAAGGTACACTTGGAATTCTATTTTCTTCCTGTCACAAGAAGTCAAACTAGCATCATTGACCAAATTAACATGTATAAAAATATCACATCAGGTTAGCTTAAAACACAAGCATTATAGATCAAAATCATAAATCACATGTAACCATCATAAACCAGAATCATATATCACATATAATCATCATATACCATATCATAAATCACATATAATCATCATATACCATATCATAAATCACATGCATAATAAAATTGAAATAAAATGATGATTCGTATCCTTTCCTCAATCCTTAGCTTCTACCTTTGTCTTTGTTCCATACAGACTCCGAATCGGTTTCTACACTCAACAAACACCCAGTTCCTTCTCCTCAACCATGTGCATAGACACATAGTGTGCACCACACACATACAACCACACGACATACCACACCATGCAATACATGCATCTACACCTGACATACAACACATACACCTACACCAAGCCTATACAATATAATGCATCCATATATACCCAATGTGAAATACCATCCAATGCATGTACCTACATAGAGTACCAGACAACGAGTACACATGCCGAAATACCATGACTACATGATGCACATACATAATACCACATGCCCTCAACACAACATGTATGACATACACACAATACCACACGTGCACCAATACCATATGTACAACATGTACACAACACCACTTGTACACTACACCACCTGCACAATGTGTGCACAAAATCACATGTACACCGCACCAACTGCACAATGTGTACACAATGCCACATGTACACTACACCACTCTACAACGTGTACACAACACCATATGTACACAGTACCACATGCACGATGTGTACCCGACACCATATGTACATACCATCACATGCACGACATGTACACAACACCGCATTCTCATAGCACCCTATGTACAACATGTACACGACACCACATGATCACAACACCACTTGTACAATCATGCACACAACACCATATGTACATAGCACCATATGTACAACATGCATGCAATACCAATTGTACATAGCATTGCATATCCAACATGTACATAGCATCATCCATACACAAAGTTGCATATCCAACATGCATAAAGCACCATATGCACACACCACATATACATCATGAAGACAGTACAATATGTCTAGAACACCCCATATGCAATATTTGCACAACCCTATTTGTACCATCTTGTACATAACATTGCATAAA
The DNA here is from genome assembly GCA_031772625.1 of Pinus tabuliformis. Classification (NCBI taxonomy): domain Eukaryota; kingdom Viridiplantae; phylum Streptophyta; class Pinopsida; order Pinales; family Pinaceae; genus Pinus; species Pinus tabuliformis. Next base: position 367,699,692 of record CM062808.1, on the reverse strand, counting down.
TAACATGCACACATGCTATGTATACACAATACCACAAGTGCACACATCATAGATGCAACATGTACAACATATACAACATATGCTCAACAATAGTACCACATATCCAAAACCACATTGTCCTTACCAAGAAACCTTACTTTCAGTATCTCATCCATGCTTATCCTAGCATGTTGCAGGCCACACTTCTTTCACTTTTTTGATGTATCCTTCAACATTACCTGTTATAACATAGACATAGGCATAATACAAGTATACAATATCAAATCATATCCACATGTTACTGACCTTGTATATTTTTCATGACTATTCTTCCCAATTGATTCCTCATAAGATCAGGAACCTCTTCATGTTGTTCTCCTACATAAGCAATCATTCCTCCATAAGAATGATCCCTAAAAACCTTGTTAGATAGTAACATAGATTCATGGATACATACATACATATATAAATGTTAGCATAAAGCAATCGTGATCCTGTCAGACAACGACATACATTCATACATGTATACATATATAAACTTCAACATAATCATGATCATAAAATAATTACCAGATAACATCAGTTCTAGGTTAAGAGAACTTCCTTATTTATGTAACACATGTGCAGCATTGAGTCCCAACATAGCCAAGGCATATGACACCTCAAATCCATTTACTTTACCTTTTCTGGTTACGTTTCTTGTGTCTGCACTTCTATTGTCCATTTACCACAATGGACCCAACCAGTCCAACCAAATGTCATAGTCTTACCTTCTGCTGCGCTTACTCATGCACTGAGCTTCATCTGAATCTTACATTACCTTTTGGGTACCACACAACTCTCCTTGAGCTCCATCAACTTTCCTCTTTCGCAACTAATTCCAAAGACTCAAAACCTAAAAGGCAAGACAAGAAACAAACAAGAAGAGGACTATAAAAACCAATAACAACATGACTCCACAAACAAAGTGGTATGGCCATACACTAGACATAAACAAAGCCACAAATCAAGCTCAAAAGACCAAAAGCACAATATTGACACCATGACTCAATCCCCATGGTTCCCAAGGAAAGCACAACCTGAGCCATCTTCATGATTTCATGGCAACCTCTCTTTCCAACTCCCTGCATCACGCTCACACAGGTCAAACACATGTTCCAAATATCAAGACAATCATATCTATCAATTTGAAATCAACTTTTACAAATAATCATGTCATAATCCATAGTCATTAGACATAATACCACAACTATCAACTACATTCAAGTACATATCAATTGTCTCAAAACGTACATGTTAGTACAATCATCTTAAAACAAAATCATTTGAACACATACTCATATTATGCAATTCATCAAACATTCAACCAACTCGTAAACATACCATGTTAAATAAATCAATTAGATGACATAATAGGCACCAAACACTCAAATACCAAATAGAAGACGTAATCAACTATGAAACACCAAGTATAATACATAATCAAACTCATACCTTAGTGTACCTCAAGGGAGGATATCTTGTCTGCATAATCAATCTAGTTAGAGAGATATAAATTTACAACATGTCAACTCAAGAACTCATAATATCATGATATCCATAACAATATCTAACTAACATGTTCACATCATAAACTCATACACAATTATCATTCACACATATGCAAAGTCAATCTAGATTAGTATGACACCATCTCACAAATATGTCGGTTCATACATGAATATCACAACCGTAACCATCTGCATAGGTCAAACCAGGTTAACACAATATATATAACATCAAGATCTTCAATGCAATGAACATAACCATCACACATATGACCAATCCAAATTATAACATCAATATCTTAATGAAATGACCCTAATAATCAAGTTAATAGAATATAACAACAATAAGCTATATATCATACTCATCAACAACATATAGCATAATCATCAGGTTATCTAATATAAAACAACAATAGAAATGCATACAACTATAGGTTACTATCATTCTTGACTATCCGACACATGTGCATATAAATACACTAATCAACCAACATCTATCATGAATGTAACCATAACATCAAAAGACATGTACACAAACCTAATGTATATAAACCTAATGCATATAAAAGTCCTTAATCTACATACTTGCATGACAAACATACAATACGTGTATGACGATCTTCTCTTATCCCAAATTCCAATGCCGCAACCTCATTATAATGATTTGCATCTCTTGCTCTATCTCAGCTAACATATTAGCATCATAACATCCAATAGCACTATGGTGACCTAAATTGCATACATTGACTTCATAAGGCATATTTGACCTACTATACATGCATAATCATAACCAAGACCATACACACATAACAACTGCATATATACACATAAAGAATGAGTACCAAACCATATAAATATCATTCCAGCTAGAGTCCAGTCATCAATGAATGACCATATCAACTACACAAACCATGACCTCATGCATGACAACAACCATTACTCCATTGTACACATTGCCACATGCACCCAACAATATGCAAAAGCAATGCCAAATCAACTACACCTACACATAGACGAATGTAGTCGAACATAAGCGATCAATTTTTGTAATCAACCTACAAGACTAATACATGTAATCAAAATATTAAAAAATGTAACCTAACATACAAGGATGTAAGTAGGTATCATGAAATCAACATGTAAGCGACCTATAATCCATACACAGTCAGTCACATGTTCCAAAATTCAAGACATCGTGTTTATTAATTTGAAATCAGATTTCACCAATAGTAAAAACCATGTCATAGTCGGCAATCAACTCACAATCATAGTCATAATACTAAATCTAGAACCCACTTGCACGCAAGTGCATATGAGTTGTCTCAACACATATTGTGTTAGTACAACCGTATTAAAACTAAATCATTTCTTCATACAATTTTATAAGCACAAACACATATCACACATTTAATCAAGCATTCAAACAACCTATAAGCATACCCCCTTACTATCCATGGTCCACACTAAGGTAGAAGGAGGAAGCTACTATAATGCCCCGATCTCCAATGTCCAATTATGGAAATGGGATCTCTAAAGCTCTACTGAATTTAACCACACTTGAAAAGAAATTGAATTTTATGTCTCCTACATTTTGTATGATATTAAGTCAAAACATTTCACTTATTCCACTTGTAACATAATAACTAAAAACATGCCACATTTCCATTTCCTTACATGCAACTTTTCAAATTCCTTGCATGCAAACTTTCAAATTCCCTACATACAACTTTTTAATTATTTGCATGAAAATAGGAATAGATCGGCTACATACATATTATCACACTAAAATACTATCCCATCCAAAAAAAATAACATTTTCTTCAAACAATTACCATACTTTTACATTTTTCTTCAAACGACTATGATACTATTACATTTGCATGTAAGCATTTCTTCAAACACTTTACATGCAAACTGACAAGCATATATCAACTACAAGAATACTATTACACATCAATACTATCCCCAACCACAAACAACATACTCATTGGGGCATTTATCAAACAGTTTGTATGCAATTAATCATTGAACCATTTAAGCATTTCATCAAACACTTTGCATGCAAACTAATAGAGAAGATGATTCAATGCATATATCCTAAATTATAGTAACAAAAGTTATGGAAACTAAACCATATGATCAGTGGTATTTTACCTCACTATGGTTCAAGTTTCAACTTCTGAGATTTCATAGATGAAAAGTTATAACAAAAATACCAACACAATCCTATTTGGTGCACAATTCTAAGAGTATCCAAAAATCTCGGCTTCCACTCGTCATATATCCTAACATATAGAGAATAAATGCCTGAAATTTTTATCACAATATTAGTGGCATTTCCCCTCATTGTGGAAAACATTTCAACTCCTGAGAGTGCGCAGAATAAAATTTATAACAAAAATGTCAGCGTGACCTATTTGAGGCCTGATTTTAGGAGCATTCAGAAGGCTCGACTCCCTCTGCTCATATCTCCTACAATATTGCGACCCAGTATCTGAAATTCCTACCACATAATAATTAGTATTTACCCTCAATGTCAACGATTCTTTAGCTTCTGAAAGCCTACAGAATATAAGTTATTGCAGAAATTCCAACATGACCTGTTGAAAGGTGCATTCAGGAAGGTCATCTTCCTTAGATCATAATTCCTTAAGTGTTGTGAACCAATATCTGAAATTTTAACCACATTATCAATGGAATTTTACCTTCAATATGGAAAAAAGTTCAACTTCTAATATGCCATAGAAGAAAAGTTATAACAAATATGACAGTAAGGTCTAAAATTTAACCTTTGTTTTTCATTTCACCTATGATAGAGCCTCATCTAGTCCAAGTGTTTGAACCTGGAAGCTCTGATACCACTCTGTAACACCCTCTGGGGTAAATGTGCATATATAAACATAATAGGAATAGAAATTAAATAAACATATCAGCCATAAAAATCCATATATACACCAATACATGTTCACATGAAAATCAAGGGAATGAATTTTTCATTAATAAATGTAATGAACCAACCAGTGATGGGACTACCACGTTCTACCCGACCATAGATTGGCTGAGCCAAGTCTTTCTTCAGCAAATCACCCCTATGCCATATTCAAATAATGAATGTGGGACTCATAGAACACATCAAAAATACTAATCAATGTGGATGCCACCAGAGTTTTCCGCCTACACAGTGAGGAATTTGAGTGCCTCCTAGTCTCTCAGGCTTTATTGTGCATCCACAGTCTGATCCAAGGATCACTAAGCCCTACACCTAGACATACTCTCTAAGCTTTACCATGCATTCCATCCTAGAATCACTAGGTCCAACGGAGAGAAAATCCACCTCTTGGCTTTACCGTATATCCCGCCATTCACTGGCAAGGATTCCTAGGCCCACTGAGGCTCACAATATGGCTTTACCGCAACCCACAACCCAGTTCATGGGTTACTAGGCCAGTGGCTTCATGCATCCTTAGTCTAGTTCAGGGACTACTACCACCATGTGTTTGTCAATTTGGAGATCCACCCCACTCAGCTTCAAATCCAATCCGACCATCCCCCACAAAACGCATGAGAGAGCCCATATCATCAAAGCTATGAGGAAATGGCAAGGCTAGGATGGAAATATTTTCACACCTGGAAAAACCCATGCCATGGTATAAAAGAAACACATGCAATTCCATGCATGCCAAATCTAGCAAGGAAAATATACATGCAAGTTGATACCTGCAACAAAACCTATTGTAGCTACTTAATCCTACTGTTCCCTGCTTGATCATTGCTTCCTCTTGCCTTCTTTGCCTTTCTTGTTCCATTGCCAAAGTGCTCCAAGAAAGCTCTAAGTGTCCAAGATTATGAGAGAGAGAGAATAATGAGAGAGCTCCAAAGATAAACTGAAAGAAGCTTTACCCACTGATCCTCATAAGCCTTTTTGTTAATGAGGCCTCTATTTCCTTCATATTCCATTACTTTCCTTCAATTTCCTCCTCACATGCAACATGTGACCTTTCACCTTCCTTTTCTCCTAATTTCCATTATTTTCATAAATAAATGTGTCAAAATACCTTTTTGCCTCTTTAATGCCTTAGCCCTTGCCTTTGCCACTTTCCTTAGCCATAAGCAACCAAATGAGCACACAGTAGGATGTCCGGCCCACCATTCAACTTGGAATATGTGTCCCATCATCCATGGTATTTATATATTTTTACATGGAATTTTCACCAGGGCTGTTACATAATGCCTGAATTTCTACAACGTGTAGACCATGGCCAACCCCTCACGCTTTGTCGTTGAATAATTTTTTTCAACCTTTGATAACTTCCTACTTGTGAAGGCTATAGGATGGTCCAGTTCGCCTTCGCCTGCCTGTGTTAGTACTGCACCCAACGCAATGCAAGAAGCATCCACATGTACATGAAACTCCTTCTTCCAATCGGGAAATACTAGGATTGGCGCAATCACCATCTTTTCTTTTAACACATCTAAGTTGCACTAACATTCCTCATCCCAACAGAATGTTGCATCCTTCTTCAACAGTTTTTCCATGGGCATGGTAATTTGAGCATAGGATTTAATGAATTTTCTATAGTATCCAGTGTGTCCCAGCATCACGCGCAGTTGCTTGACGTTCCTAGGGGCCTCCAAGTTCACAATTACAACGATATTTGTAGGGTCCACCATCAATCCTTGCTTACATATGACATGACCCTGTAGTATCCCAAAAGGAACACCGAATTTACATTTTTTCAAATTCATCACAATCTAGTATCTTCAACATGTATCCAACATAAGGCACAGACTTCCTACATGGCATTTTACCAATCCAAACGTGGTCCATTCATCTAAGTATACTTCTAGAAATTTATGAATGAATTCTTTGAACGTTGCTATGACTATGTGGGAAAATATTGCAGATGCATTCTTCAATCCAAAAGGCATAACAATGTACTGAAAGCAACCCCACTCTATCACAAAGGTGGTTTTGCTTCGATTCTTTGGTGCAATCTTAATTTGATAATAACCAAAAAATCCATCAGTAAAAGAATATGCCTCTTTCCCTCCAACATTGTCTAACACTTCATCTGTAAATGGCATTGGAAATGGATCATGGACACATGCATCATTTAGCTTCCGCAAATCAACGCAGATCCTTATTTCACCTTTTTGTTTCTTATCTTGGACTACCATAGGGCTCACCCAATCAGATTATTCAGTGGGTTCTATAATGCCAACATCTAGAATTTTAGCCAGCTCTTGGCGAACCTTCTCCGTATACTTATGATTAAGGCAATAAGGCCTTTATTTGACAAGCTTCACATCTAGCTTCAATGTGATCCGCATAACACCCAAATCACCAAGTATGCTCTTTAAATTTGAAAACTTAGTGGGGAAGAGATCCTGGTACTCACAGAGTAATCAATAACTTTGTCTACTTTAGAATCATCCCAATAATCTCAAATATTCGTGAACTTTGGTTCTTCCTTAGTGCCAATGTTTACTTGTCTTGTTTTCAAAGGTGAGGAGATGTCTAGTTTCTTTACTTGTGGTCCCTTTATTATGCGATGCCCTTCTATTTTTGGAATATTGATATTCCTCGAGTCTTCTTCCTCCTCTTTAGCGGCCACATTATAGCATTTCAATGTGTGGTGTAGTTGGGTGCTCCAATCAGGTTCCTTCAGCGACCTAAAAAGAACTGCTTTAATCTCTTGAAGCACTTCGTCTATGCTTTCAAACCCATCCTCGAAGCTGAAAGTCAATAAGAAACTTTCCCTTAATACATCCCATTCCGCAGTGCCATGGCAGAGCTCTATATAGAGATACCAGTTCATGGGGATTGTATGCAAGTTATGACTAAATATGTGTACCCATTCTGGTTGCGATTCTGTCCCCCTTGCCTTATTCCACTTCGAAAGGTGATCATGTGGATCATCCTTCCTTGTATACTTCTCAGTCATTCTTGTATTAGCATGCCCAAATTGTAACTTCATCATTCGCTTGTAATCCCTCCATCCAACAAAAATCCTCATATGCGTAGCCCACCATCATGCAGGCATAGCACACAATGCCAACTCCAACGCTTGAAAACGATGGTCTTCAGGGAATTCATGCTCAAAATCATCTAAAAACATATCTACTCCAGTCAGACCATCACAATAAGGTAGCTTTCTTACCTTCGATGAAAAGCAGCGCAGTGACTTCATCATCGTATTGCACCACCATGTGGACACTTCATGTAAGCTGTTTTGCCAATGCTCTAATTCCTCATCCGAGTCAGAAGTGCATGAACTCTCCTAGTCCCATGCGATCTGACCATTCATTGTTGGATTGACCTAATCATGATCTCGTGCTGCTATCTTGTATATTTGATCCAACTCGTCATCACTTTCAACATAATCGCGGACAAGTTCGGTATAGCGCACTCCTTCCGCAAGATCTAGTGGCACTACAACCCTAAGCAACTTATTTTCAAAGTTTATTGTCCTCTTCTTCAAATTAATGACCCCATTCATATCAATAGCCCAGTCGATTCCAATGAGCGTGGGGTAGGGATTACTATCATCGAAAATTTCGATAACTTTGAAGTTTGCTAATGCACTCGAACCTTCAATATCAACCGTCACTCCATACAATCATCCCATGGGATGATTTTCTACTAATTCGCCATTCGAAGCTAAACCAAATACCACTACAGCATAGGTCTCCCCATCCTTTCCCATGTCTGTTTCGGGAGAAAATTCGCATTGGACCCCAGATCCAAAATTACCGGGTCCATTTCATATTCACATATCTGCGTAGTTAGCTTCATTTCACGCCCTATTTGTGCTTTATTCTTGTCAATCTTCCTTACTATGCACTGCTCCGTAGGAGTCTTTTCCTTATTGGCGCACTTGTCTATTAAGTCTTGTAATCCTTCAACTACTTTCTAATTGCACAGAAGCTTCATACAAGTCTTCAAAAAGGTAGCTAGGATTGAAGGGTCTACTTCATGAGTCACGCTAGTGTGAAGCATTCTCTCCTGACTTCCTAAGGTGGAGGCCTCAACAAATTTCTTCTTTGCTTCCAAGAATGTTTCTTTAACGCGATTCAAATCAAAGTTGACTTCCTTCTCAGTAGCCTTGCATACCCATCCCTCTTCCTCAGGCTGCTTACCTTTATCTGTGCTAGTTGTTATACCACTTCTTAGCAAAATGTTTGTGTTTGGATCCTATTCATGGGACTCAACCCTCATTATCTAAATGTTCTGCGTAGGCTGCTAGGGCTGCACCTTCTTCTCCTGCATCTTTTCCATAGGGACCAAAGATTACTCTATGACATGATCAAATTGTCGACAATACTGACATGAGGGATGTGTGGGATTTGGACAATCATGAGCAAAGTGCCCTGCTTCTCCAAAGTTATAGAAAATTACCTGCCCAAACCCTCGCCCTAGTCCAACGCCTCTTCCTCGTCCTTGTCCTTGGAATCCCCTGCATGCTACTCTTATGCCTTGATCCTGAGGCCGACTTTCTACCTGCATTCTGTAGGTAAGAGTTCTATCCATCATCAACTCATAACTTCTACAATGGTACTCATCATGCCCTATGGACTTACAAAAATTACAAAATAGCTGTTGAGGGGTCTGTACAAACTTCTGCAGTAGGTGGAAATTATGGATAGCATGTTGTCCTATAACCTAACAAATAGTGTAGCTCCCGCGCTCATCCCAATATCTAGTTTCATGGGTATAGGCCCTCCCCCTATAATATAATTCTTAAAGACCGGACAATAATCCTTATCATGTCCATGGCTTTTAGATTTTAGACACTAGATTTCGGCGCGCACCTTCGGTTGAGCTTCCTGTCCTTTCTCCAGGCTCTACAACTCCAAGTGCAGGCTCTCCAGCTATGAATGAATCTGTTGAACCCCAAGGTTCGTGTTCGAAATAGGTGATGGGTGCAGCCTCATCATGATCTCTAAGGCTTCTAATTGTGTTGCTATATTCTGTTGTGACAGAGGTATTCTTAAGTGTGGTAAAAGAGATGCTATAAACAAGTCGCAATGCTAGGTATATGAGATTTTCATATTAGCTTGTCCGATCTGGCACTTCAATCTCTGATCAAAGTCCCAAGGTGTCTCATCAAATCTCATTCGGATCTCCTTGAGTCCAATTACTAATTGCACCTCTAAATTAGGCCTACTGAACTCCTTATTCAAAGCTAGCTAGGTATCTACGAATGATGCGTTGGGGTTATTAGTGCAATACTTGATATACCATGTTAATTCGCAGTCCTGTAAGGTTTTAATCAATTATGCTTTCTTAATATTGTCATTAGGAATCTGTTTCACTGTCCACACAGCTCTTGTAACAAAGCAAAATTGTTCTGGGTCTTCATCGCTCATTCCTTTAAAAATCGGCATCTTCATTGCTTTTCCCATGACGAATGGTGGAGGTGGAGGTAGAGGTGTAGGTGAAGGTGTATGCAGTGGAGGTGGAGGTGGAGGCGGAGTGGATGGATGATGTGTCTTTGAGAAGCCTTGCTTAATCAATTGTATTGTGTTGTGCGACGTACCTTGGCTAGTTTCTTCGACGTCGCTTGACAGCGGTTCAATCAATGGACTATACTATGGACCTGATCCGTCACTTCTTCTAAAGAATATTCTAATTCGCATAGCTTCGAATATTAAGGTAATGGAATTACCTGCTTTTCAGAATAATAGCATTTTAATCCAAGTATTCAATGACCTTAAGTACTTACCTCACGGTCCTTTGAAGAATCTTCGCTCTGCTTTGCTATAGCTAACTGATGTGTCAACTGCAAATTTAGTAAAAAATCCTCCCAGAATTCGATCAAGCCAATGATCGACAACCCACATGATCTTGTTTTCAATTGCCTCTAGTTATCGCACCAATTCTAGAGCCCACACTATAGGAACATCTAGCTTCCACCTCCCTTGACTGTCTGCCAATTTAGCTAACCACTCATATAATTCGCATGGAAAAGTGAAAAAGAAAATTTTGTGTACCTCTGTATACAAATATCTATTCAACCAATCTGCCTTCGACAGGTGGGGATTCCTATTTTCTTTAGCCACAAACTCGTGAATATTTTGATCTAACCACTTTTCAATCTATTTCTTAGTCGGATTCCAATGATGCGACATCACACATCTCTTAAGCAAATCCCGGTCCCGGAAACAGAACAATTTGTTGGCTTAAAGGGTCCTGACCCAGGTTCAGAGTTAGTTGCACCAACCAAAAACCCCTACACTCCTAGCCCTTTCGGAAACAGCCTCCGTAGCGGAGGTCGCGGTCTCACCTGAAGTAGTATTGGGGGATGCAAGAATCAAGTTTCTACATCCAGAGACTGGTGCAATGTATTTCAGTGCCTTATATCTAATTACACACAGATCTAACCTTCTAATAGAGTTGAAACTCCTAATTTGGCCTTAAATAACTTCAATTCTTTGCAGGACCAACCAATTGCGTTAATCAGACCCTAACAGGATATGTCTGCTACTTTCACAGAACTAAATAGGTTTTCTAGGGCTTTTAGGATCTATGTTTTCCGTTGCGCACACCTATCTTCCTTATTTGAAACTAACCCAAAATAGATTTAGATATTTGTGAATATCTTTCAATCATTTTGTTAAGAATAAACATGTTCAATTACCTTGACTCGCACAGAGAAAACACATTGAAGTAGTGAAAGTGACATAACAGTTAAATAGATAGATCGAAGTATTTCTAACCCAAAATTAGTCTTTATTAATCAGAATCTTTCTAGTACAGACTTCAACCACCCTGCGCACTTAGCTGCAGAGGTCCACGCACTTAGCTGTGGAATTTTTGAGGCCTTCGTGCACTCAGTTGTGGAGCCTTTTCTTCACTTACCTTTAGGAACACGTCTTCATGTCTATCAGACCCCTACCACATCATTCATTCATTCATACTTCTCTTATTATTACTTTCATTCACGAAAACTCATATATTTATAGTCTTTCTAATACAATACCATGGCCCCCAACTCATGGGTGAGTCTTCAAAACCTCCTATCACTTACCCAAACAAGGGGCTAAGGCCCCTGTGACTCTTGACTAGCTACATGCTCCGCATCCATACTTTGTGGAGACTTTACATTCTTTACATAATTATTTATAAAAAATTGACTAAATTAATTCAATTCTAACCCTAGGGACCCCATCCCAGCACCCTTGAAGCCTATACCAGTTGAGTCACCATTTCAGAAATGGGGACTCAATTTTATTGGTGAAATTCATCCCACTTCTTTTTGACAACACAAGTGGATATTGAAAACAACTGACTATTTTACCAAGTGGATTGAGGTAGTCCCTACCAAACAAGCTATGGACACGGTAATCATCTAGTTTTTGGAAGGTAACATTTTGTCTCATTTTGGTTGTCCACAAAATATTATCACAGATGACGTCACTTCTTTTAGATCTAAAAATATGATAGATTTTTGTCACAAATAATTTTTTTTTTTACTACACTCTATAGCCTATTACCCTCTGGGTAATGGCTTGGCAGAACCCTCGAATAAAAGTTTCATAAATATTATCAAGAAAATGTTGTAAGAAAATAAGAAGAGTTGGCACAAATGTTGGTGCATGTGTTGTGAGAAGACCATGTGAGTACCAATAAGTCGATAGGCATGTCTCCATTTCAACTGGTGTATGGAATAGATGCACTCTTCCCTTCATCATTGGGAGTCCTAATTATGAAGTTGTTGCAAGAGCCTGAGGTAGATCCAAATGATATGCAGTGAAGGATTGGCCAAATGATTCAACTTCAGCAGTCCAGAGAAGAGGTGTTTAAAAATACACAACTAATACAAGAGAGAATAAAAATAATTTATGATAAAAGAATGAAGGTAGTTGATTTTCAAATTAGAGATATAGTATTGAAGTGGGATGCCTGAAATGAAGAAAAGGGTAAACATCAAAAGTTAAAAAATGTGTCGAAAGGACCTTTTAAGATTGCTACATTTAGGGGAAAAAATTCTTATTTACTTGAAGATTTATCTAAACAACCAATCAGAGCAGGGCCTATAAATGACATACTATTGAAGGATTTTCTCACATAATTTCACAACTGTAATATCATGTCATTGTCTATACCATTTTAATTTTTAATAACGGAAGTATGGGTAGTAGGAGTGGGGATTTGAAGCTTGAGGTGAAGGCCATGAGGTCCTAGATTTCTACTTGTTACATAGCATTTTTTCACTGTCCCTGTACTCCCATTTCCTTGATCTTGGAGGACCTCTACAGTGAACCCCACATGCTTTGCCTTCATGAAGAAACTCCCATTGTGTCCCTCTTCATGAGCAGATCAATTCCCTTTTGCACCATTTCCCCTGAAACTTTTGTTTTGCCCAGTTTACAAGACCAGCGCTAATGGCCTTTATCTCCCCCATGCTGATGTGCAGAGATTAGCACTATCCCTAGCACCGACCAAAGTGACTGAGCTGTGTTCTAGTTGCACCGGTCCTCTTATGGAAAGTTTTTTAAATATAGAGCCAAAGCTTCCAGCTCTAGAAGCTCCGTAATGGAAGTTTGGTAAATGGTTTGGCTAGATGGGGTCGAGGATGTCAATTTGGGCTTCTTTCCCCTATAATGATGGAACTACCTCAAGGGATAAGACCTTCTCCCATGAGAAGAGGATCCATCTCCCATCCATTCATCTTATATAAACCTCCCTTCTTCCCAAAGCACAAGCTAGTGTTAGTGTTATGTGTTAATGTTGGTGTGCTAGTGTTATTTTGGTTTGGAGTAAACAACAAGCTATTCATAGTTGTAGCTATCTAGTTGTGTGAGGGAGAAGTGTGATTTATTTTGGAGTGAAGCCTAAAAGGGAAGAGCCTTAAAAATATTATTGATTGAGGCCATCATGGAATGCTAGCAGAAGTGTGTGGGAACCTGGTCTTATCAAAGGAGAACCGCAACGTCAAGACAATGGTTGTAATCTCTTCTTGGTATCAATATATATGCAACTATCGATTGATTTCCTACATGATTTTTCATATTACATATTCATGGCTTAATGTTTCTTGACTTGTTAAGTAGGTTGAATTACAATTTGTCTATTATCACGGTTGTTGTTTGTTGATGTTTACTTGTTTCAGGTGTTTGAAGAAGGAAGCGAGAAATAACTAGAGCGAGCAAGCAAGGACATCATCAAACATGATAAGCGTACTAAGAGGTAGGCCTCTTAATTGGCTCTAACCTAAGGAAATATTCCATAGAATGTATCTGTTGTGGCTAGACCCATTATCGAGCTAGAGGAATTTGTTTGTGTCCAAACTTATAATTTTACTTCACCACGAATTGGCAACTCCGCTGGGGAACCAATCCTTTTGTTTGTCTTAGATTTCATGATTTCGTGTGAAATTTTCTAGTTCCACTTTTTCCCTCTGGTTCTATTTCTTTTCCCCTACTTACTAGCCCAAGTTTGAAATTCATAGTAGTAGATTTGGTCCTTGTTTCAAAATATTTTTATTTTTTTCCTGGTTCCCTCAATCAGTGCTTAATCCACTAACAGTTGCATTGATCAACACGATATGTTGAGAAACAATCGCGCCAACCAGCCTCTGGCGCTTTTTGTTAGTTAGGTAGTCGTGCCAATGCCTGTAAGTGAAGATTAGGATTTTTCCCCAATCTTGGTCAGTGTGTTTTTCTCTCATGATTTCTATGCTATAAGTTGTTTAGGTTGTCTTCTCCCTAACTAGAGAGCTTCATTTAGCTCGGTTTGTGTGCTTTCTTGGTTTAGCCCATCCTCTGATGTGTTAAGTATGGCCCTGTGTGAAGTTCTTTTTTTTTTTTATTTCTTTGAATCCCTGGATCAATGTTATTTTTTGCCAAACAATCGCACCGATCAGGCCTATCAGTGATAGTTTTAGCCTGAAAGTTTTGTTGGTCATGCCGATCAACGCTACTTTTGGCCCAAAAGTTGCTCCGGTCTCTAAGTTCAGAAAAATTAGAATTTCTCCCATTCCAGTGCCAGTGTGTCTTGACCCTTAGACTCTCTTCTTCTAGCCAAGATTAACTAGGTTGCTTTGTTTTCAATTGAATGAGTGAAAGAGTCTCGTTTGTTCTCTTATTTCGAGTGTCTCTTTTCTCTTTCCAAGCATAGATTACATTGCTTGGTTTCTCTATTGAAGCGTTTATGTGTTTAGTTTGTTCGATTTAGGGAAGAAGTTGTTTTTAGTTCCATTTATCATGCTTTGGGTTTTAACGGTGCTTGTTTGTTTGGAATTGTGAGAATTTTCATTAAAGTGTTTTATGTGAAAGATTAATTTTGCATTTTATGAAAAGAAGAACATCATTTTAGTTTACTTAAGTGAAAATATTGCATTAGTAGCGTTATTGAGAAACTAGAATTGCATCATCATAAGCATTGGAAATGAAATGAAACTTCTTATGTTGTTATAGGAGAATTAAGTGTATTTAGGACATATCTTAGTGAAAGATTTCATTCTTTGATTGTTGCATTGATTATGTGCTCTCTATCTCTCAATTAGTGATAGCTTTCATCGAAGACAAAGATCTCTTTTCTCATATAGCTGCATGTAGGATTTTTTCCAGATGACAGCAATAGGGCCTTGTAATTGAACCTAATTCAAGATAAACCATTAAAATTTATTGAATTGACCAAGGAATCGTTGAAACTTAACACTCACATTTAGTGGTCTAGGCTAGAGATGTGTTCCGACATCTTTAAACCTAGCAGCTATCGTTCGCTTTGGCATTAGACAACGCTAGTATGGACTTGTGCTCCTCCTATCATCGTGTATATAAAGGGAGACCCAACTAGGTTTGCAATCCTTTATCTGTTGGAAGATGAGTCTACCACCTTGTAAACATGATACACCAAACACAGCATTCGAGGAGATTGCCTACCCGTACTTCTCAGTTCGCCAGGAGGTATTCTGCAATTCACGGTTACCTGCTAATCCTTCATGCCTAGAGTACCCTAAGTAGTCATTTTTTATCTTTACTGACTCTTTAAATTTGAAAAGATCAGCGAGAAATTGTCCTTTTGAGCTCGTTAACTGTTGGGTCCCTATAATACTAGTGATTACCCCATTACTATTGTAGTTATACCCCTTATTTATATTGTTGTGCCCCTATTACCCCCATATTGTTATTTCTGTGCCCCTTAGAATCCCTCTATTGTTATTTTTTTGGCTTTATATTATTATTGTTAGGTCGGCTGGATTATATTGTGACTCCTTAGACTCCTATATATAGAAAGGAGGTTTTGTCATTTGTATCATCCAAGAATTGTTCATTTATGTAATGTAAAGGAGGTTGCCCCCTCGAAGAGGCTGAATTCTAAGGCGTTGATCTTTCTTTTCTATCTTTTCTTGAGTTGGTTTCATAACATTTGGTATCAGAGCTTTGGATTCTAGGGTTTCGCTGCTCCAAACAGGTCATCGTGGCATTTTCACTATAACTTTTTTTCTGTGACGTTTCAGAAGTCGCAAAAAAAACCCATTTGAGAAGACATCGCGCTGAAAATTGGGTCCGAATTTCAGAGCATTTCACGCGATATTTTCAGAGGTATGATCTGAGGAAGTTGGTATTTTTGCAGACTCCTGAATTACATTCAAAACAGAGTCAAAGGTTGGAACAGTGACACGTGGCACTTCATACAAGTTCGCTCTACTGAACTAGTCTACAATCAGGTCACTGTGGGAGATTGTGCATAACTCTTTCTTGGAGAATCCAATTTGGATCAGACTAGTGGCATTGGAAAGAGGACATAGAAGGCTACTACAGGTCACAGTTTCAGAACTGGATGATTCGAAATTACAGAGATACATCAGATTCAATATCAAGCTTCTACAAAGTAAAAAAAAGGTGTGTAGTTTTTTTTTAATTTTTGCATAAGCTTGGTTTGAAGGAATTCAAAGGGCATAGTAATGCATTATTATCGGTAACTGATGCCCCGAGGAAAGAAAATGCAAACACCTAGTAAGGAACCTAAAATCTCTAGCATGACTCATGAAGAAGAGGAAGAAATGCTACATGATATATCAAAATTACAAGAACAAGTGCAACAAATGTCACGCTCACAAAAGCTAACAGATGCTAAGATAAATGGCGTGGAATCTAAGATAAATGGCGTGGAATCTAAGACAAAGGGCATGGAAGCTAAGATGGATGATCTGAAGACAGATTTGAGGACAAATTTGAAGACAGACATGGCAGATTTGAAGACAGATTTGACAAATTTTCTACAAGAAATACTTACTAATGGTGAAAAGGTTGTAAAGGAAACTCATGATGTGAACAAAAGAAATGTTAATCATGATTCCATAGACTCTAATGTTGGATCGAAGACCCACCATATTCCAAAAATCGATATGAGGAAGTTTGATGGCAAGGATCCCGCCACATGGATATTACAGATGGAGCAATTCTTCGATCTCAATAATGTGCAAAACACACAAAAGGTACGTATGGAAACTTTATATTTGGAACCAAATCAGTTTGTATGGTATCAATGGCTTTGCTCTCGTAAACAATTTATCACTTGGGCAATTTTTACGGAAGAATTGATAGCACATTATGAGGATACAAAAAGCAACACTTTTTTTAGCCAATTGATAAGTCTCAAACAAAAGGGTTCAATAATGGAGCACATTGAGGAGTTCCAAAAATTGAACATAAGGGTAAAAGATATTCCAGAGGAGCATAGGATTGATGTGTTCATAGGGTCTTTAAAGGATAATATCCAACATGATGTGCCTTTGGGAACCTGATTCATTAGAGAAGGCATTCAGGTTAGCAAGAAAAATGGAAAGCAAAATTATGGCAACTAGGAAGCATACCATTCACAACTATAAAGACGGAAGTGTTGTTGCCCATAGTCTTCCACAACCTACAAGGTTGACACCACAACAATTGGAAGAAAAAAGAGCAAAAGGGCTTTGTTACAATTGTGATAGCAAATACACAAAAGGTCATAAGTGTGCTGAGAAGAAATTATTCTACATAGATTGTGAAGAGGAAGAAGAAAAGGAGCAAGAAAGGTCAAAAGAAGAGGATATATTCCAGGAACAAAGCCTAGATGAAGAAAAAATAAATCCGACCATATCTTGTAATGCATTGGCGGGAATTACCACTCCTCAAACCATCAAGATAGAAGGACAAATCAAGAAGAAAAAGGTAATAGTGTTGATTGATTCAGGAAGCACCCACAATTTTATTCATTGTAGGGTAGCAAAAGAATTGAATTGCTTCCTATATCCAGCACCAGAGTGTCAAGTGATGATTGCAAATGGAGGAACAATAAATTGCTCTGGAAAGTGCCATAATATCAAGCTATCCATGGGAGAATATGTATTGACTAGCCCAATGCTTTCCATTCCAATGGGAGGTGCTGATGTTGTACTAGGAGTCCAATGGCTACAATCCTTGGGTACAATAGCTTTTAATTTTCAAGAACTTTTCATGAAATTTTCT
Organism: Pinus tabuliformis; assembly: GCA_031772625.1. Classification (NCBI taxonomy): domain Eukaryota; kingdom Viridiplantae; phylum Streptophyta; class Pinopsida; order Pinales; family Pinaceae; genus Pinus; species Pinus tabuliformis. The sequence goes on along the minus strand of CM062808.1, from coordinate 367,681,705 downwards.
GTGGAAGGAAAGGAAGTTGAATTAAGGGGTATTGCAGGGAAACCAGGAAAGATAATCAGCTCTAATGGCATGACAAAGCTTCTAAAAAAGGAGCAAAGAGGTGTAATTGCACAATTATGTTCGCTAGATGTTTCCACATTGGAATCATCTATTTCTCCAGATCTCCAAAAAGTCCTGGACAATCATTCCAAGGTATTTGAGACTCCCAAAGGTCTCCCACCTATGCGTGATCATGATCATGCTATTCATCTGATTCCAGGAAGTGTTCCTCCAAACATCAGGCCGTACAGATATCCCTATGTCCAAAAAAGTGAAATTGAACGTATGGTTGCAGAAATGCTAGAGGCTGGTATAATTCAACCGAGTCAAAGTTCTTTCTCAGCTCCAGTAGTATTGGTGCACAAGAAGGATGGATCATGGCGCATGTGTCCAGATTATAGGGAGCTCAACAAGCTCACTATTAAAGATAAGTTCCCCATTCCTGTCATTGATGAATTACTGGATGAATTGCATGGATCAATTTACTTCACCAAGTTGGATCTTCGTTCGGGATATCATCAAATCAGAATGAAGATTGAAGACATTCCGAAAACGGCATTTAGAACTCATGAGGGTCATTATGAATTTTTGGTCATGCCTTTTGGCCTTACCAATGCACCTTCAACATTTCAAGGTTTGATGAATTCAATTTTCAAACCATTCCTTAGAAAATTTGTGTTAGTATTTTTTGATGATATACTAATCTACACAAGTCTTGGAAGGATCATGTTGAACATGTTGACAAGGTGCTACAACTATTGGAGGAGAAACAATTATATGCAAAAAGATCCAAATGTTTCTTTGGAGTCCAGGAGGTGGAATATTTGGGTCATATTGTATCTCATGAAGGAGTTAAGGTAGACCCTAGCAAAATTAAAGCCATTAAGGAATGGAAAATCCCCACATCCATAAAGCATCTGCGAGGATTTCTTGGGTTGACAGGGTATTATCGCAAGTTTGTTAAGAATTATGGGAGAATAGCAGCACCTCTAACAACATTATTGAAGAAAGATTCATTTTCATGGACTCCGGAAGCAACAAAGGCCTTTGAACATCTTAAAGAGGCAATGTGCCAAGCACCGGTCTTAGCTACACCGGACTTCACAAAAACCTTTATTGTGGAATGTGATGCTTCAGGAAATGGAATTGGTGCTGTTCTAATGCAAGATGAAAGACCCATTGCTTTTGAAAGTCGTCCAATCAAGGGAAAGTTTTTAAGCAAAGCTATTTATGAGAAGGAAATGTTGGCAATACTCCATGCACTTAAGAAATGGCGACCCTACCTAATGGGAAGACACTTCAAGGTAAAAACGGATCATGATAGCCTTAAATACTTTTTAGAACAAAGATTATCCTCTGAAGAGCAACAAAAGTGGGTCACAAAGATGTTGGGTTATGACTTTGAAATCATCTACAAAAAAGGGAAGCAAAATGTGGTGGCAGATGCACTCTCAAGAAAGGATGAGGATATGGAAGCATTGTTGTGTGCCATTTCTATTATCCAACCAGATTGGATAAATGAAGCAAAGGAGGAATGGAAGAATGACGAAGAAGTGTGGGCACTTATTCGAAAGCTACAACAAGATTCCAGTACTTCTGATACATTTAGCTGGCAAAATGATTCGTTATGGTACAAAGATCGCTTATACCTCTGTAAGAATTCCCAGCTAAAACAAAATATTCTTATGGAAATGCACACTTCTCCCTTAGGAGGGCACTCAGGATTTTTAAAAACTTCAGGGTTAAGAAGGAATTTTTTTGGGATGGCCTTAAATCAGATATTCAAAAGTTTGTGGCAGAATGTTTGGTTTGCCAACAAAATAAAGTTGAAACAATTAAGACACCGGGTCTATTACAACCTTTATCCATTCCAAGCCAACGTTGGGAGGAGGTTTCAATGGATTTTATCACAGGTTTACCCAAGTCTGAGGGAAAGAGTGTCATCATGGTGGTAGTTGACAGACTTACCAAGTATGCACACTTTTGTGCATTATCACATCCATTTAAAGCCAGTACAGTTTCTACTGCATTTATGGAAACAGTTCAAAAGCTACATGGAAACCCAAAGATTATTGTAAGTGACAGAGATCCCATTTTCACTGGAAATTTTTGGACAAAATTATTTTCTTGTCTTGGTACTCAGTTAGCTCATAGCTCATCTTATCATCCTCAATCTGATGGGCAAACTGAGATAGTAAACAAATGTTTGGAAGGATATCTTCGTTGCTTTGTATCTGATAAACAGACACAATGGGTCAAATGGTTGCCTCTGGCTGAATGGTGGTATAACACTTCCTTCCATACAGCAACAAAAATGACCCCATTTATGGCACTTTATGGGTATCAACCACCATCCATCACATCATATTTAAGAGAAAATTCTAAGGTTCAGGCAGTGGAACATCACATCGAACATCAACAACAAGTCCTCCAACTCTTAAAGGATAACCTCGTGTTGGCACAAAATAGAATGAAACAACAGGCAGATCAACATCGCAGTGAAAGAAGTTTTGATGTAGGTGATTGGGTATTCCTACGGCTACAACCATATAAGCAAATGTCCCTAAAGCAAGCTAAGAAGGATAATAAATTATCACCAAAGTATTATGGTCCGTACAAGGTGTTGGAAAAGATTGGTACTATGGCATACAAATTGGAGCTTCCTGCAGCTTCTCGATTGCACCCAGTTTTCCATGTTTCATGTTTAAAGAAGGTTATAGGTGACAAGCTCCCAGTTCAAACAATATTGCCAGAACTTGACGAGGAAGGAAAAATTATATTGGAACTGGAAGCAGTCACAGAAACAAGAACTCGACAGCTACGAAATCGATCAATTTCAGAGTATCTTATCAAGTGGAAGAACTTATCCGCTGAAGATTCCACATGGGAGGATGAGAATTTTATGCAGAAGTATCCAGAACTACTCAAGCGTTGAGGACAACACTTTTTTGAAGGAGAGGGGCATGTTGGGTCCCTATAATACTAGTGATTACCCCATTACTATTGTAGTTATACCCCTTATTTATATTGTTGTGCCCCTATTACCCCCATATTGTTATTTCTGTGCCCCATAGAATCCCTCTATTGTTATTTTTGTGGCTTTATATTATTATTGTTAGGTCGGCTGGATTATATTGTGACTCCTTAGACTCCTATATATAGAAAGGAGGTTTTGTCATTTGTATCATCCAAGAATTGTTCATTTATGTAATGTAAAGGAGGTTGCCCCCTCGAAGAGGCTGAATTCTAAGGCGTTGATCTTTCTTTTCTATCTTTTCTTGAGCTGGTTTCATAACATTAACTCTGAAAGTGACTAGAGTCATCTTTCATCCTTTTCTCGACTCTTAAAACATGAAAAGGTAAAGTTTTGTTTCAGTGTTCTAAAATTAACTTCCCAAAAAATATTCCTGGCAAAAGTTATCTTCCTTAGTAATTCTTTAGAGTCGATTCTGATGGCAACATTTCCAAAGTCCACCAGTCAAGGGTTCCCCTTGAATGGGAATCCTAGTCCTTTTCCTTCTTTTGGAAATGTTGGTGCTCCTTATACGGCGATGTTATCCCTCCCTGGGTTAACCATTGGTTTTCCTGTCTGGTTATTTTCAACCTCGATGATCCTGAGTGTCCCAACTCCTACCCCGCCATCTCCTTCATTTGAATCACATCACGTTGATTCTAAGGTTGACCTCTCCCCTTCTTCCCCTGTTTCTTCCTATTCCTCTTTTACTTCTCCTGGTGAAAGTTTGAAATTTAGTAGCGAGGGGGATAAGAAGAAGAAGAAGAAGATGAAGAAGAAGAAGTTAGATAAGCAAGAGGACAACTATGTGGCTATTACTCCAAATGCGCCTCCTGTAAACAAACCTTTTGATCCTCCACGGAAAGTCAAATTCCCTTGCAAGTTGTGTAAGGGTGACCATCTCCTTCAAGACTATCCTGGCATTCCTAGTCTTAGAGGTATGGTCTGAAAACCTAAACCAACCATCCCCATCGACCTCTGGAGATCATTTTGATGTTACACCTTCACCTAATGATGGTAAGAAGAAGGGAAAGATTAGATCCCCTGTAGGTTATGTGAAGGAGAGCATCTTTTTCACCTTTGTCCTCTTATGGATAAAGCTTCTGAAGTTTTGGAAAACCTTGTAGCTCCTTAACACCAAATTCCTATTGGTTATCGGAGGCTTTCTTCTAACCCTCTCCCAGTTGGTCAAGAGATTCACTTAGGTTCATCTCTTGCCCATCCTACTATTCCTAAGCGAGAATTCTTCTGTTTGTTCTTGACCAACCATTGGTCAAAAAGAGTGTCGAATTGGTTCCGCCACCAGTTGCTCACTCTGTTCTGGAAGAGAGTGGTGATCATATTGCTCATGTTATTCTTATCTCCTCATATTCTCATGAATCAAAGAGTGACCCTCCCATCCCAGTTGTTTAGGAGAGTCCTTCTCCTATTCCTGTACAGCATGGGGGCAATCATATGATGCCCCCACCAAGTAGTTATGTTGTTTCTTTCGATTGGAGTCTCTTGACTACTTTCTGCCACCCATCTTATGTGCCTTTCCAAATTACAGTACAAGCCTATAATATGGTAGTACATGGCACTATATTAGATGAAGGCGCATCGATTAGCATCATGTCTTATACTACTTAGAAGTCTTTGAGCTCACCACAAATTGTGCCTGTCACCTAGAATCTGTTGGCTTTCAACAGAGGAACCAGTCAACCCTTAGGGATCCTTCCAATGTTGCCTATTACTTTGGGAGGAAATACCCTCTATATAGACGTGATGGTAGTCCAAGGTCCCTTAGATTTCAATCTTCTCCTTAGAGGCGACTATGTTTATGTCATGGGAGCTTTTTTTTCTTCACTTTTTTGTGTGGTTTGTTTTCTGCACGAAGGGAGAATTGTGACCATTGATCACCAGGTGCCTCCTTTACAACCATCGTCCCCTATTGGCTCTTGTTTGGAAGAAGTGCCTTCCCCACCACAGGTAAATTATGTGGCTACCCGTTCCATCTCTGTGTCTGCTCATGATCACACAAATTGTATAATACATTATGTACTGGGGGCATTGGAACCTGATTGGTCTATGGTACCAATCGACATGTATTCCTCCCAAAGCGTGATTCTTCTATCTAGTGACAGTCTCTTGGGAGCCATGTTCTTGTATGGTTCATGAACAGGGTCATGAGGATAGTTCCTGGTCTTGTGTCAACCTTGTTAAAAAATCAAACCAAGGGTGTAAGCATAGTTCTTTGCCTTGTGTCAAGCTCATTAAAAAATGAAACAAGGGTATCGAGGATAGTTCCTTTACTATGTCAACACCATTAAAAAATGAAGCACCTCCCTTTTCCAAATCGAGTCTTTGATTAAGATCTCGTAAAATTCCAGGCAAGTCTTTTCTTGCTCTCGAAAGTGAAACTTCATTCCATCCACCTTTTAGCACCCGGATGTCTACTTCGGTGACTGAAATGAAGCTTGGGGGGCATGTACCTCAAATGAGTCATTATGCTGGGGGCATGCAAAATTATAGCAAGCATAGTTTTTAGTTTCAAGCTTGCGTAAACATGACACTGAATCCAAGTAGAGTTCTCCATGGTTCAAGCTCGTGTAAAAATGAACGCATGCCTGATTTACATATCGTGATTGTTGTTTTAATCAATTGATTTATGCTAGATGAGCCTTGTTTTTTTCATTCCATCACCACCATCTCTTTGGCCGATCATATACTTTCACCTGGTTGTTCGTCCTTTCGTGGGGAACCGCAACGATGAGTGGTTTTATTAGCCAACCTCTTGACCATTACATGTTTTGAGTAGTTCCACCATTGCCGAAACTAGTTGCTACCCTTTATACCACTCATTCCTCTAGTAAGAATCATGTTTCAGCTCTTTTATCGACTCATAAAACTCATATGAAAATATTGCCGAGTATTTTTCCCTTTTGACTCTAAAAGGAGAATAAAATGGGGGTCCGATTTCAAGCTCTTTTTTGACCCTTTAAAAGCAAAAAGATAGCCAAGCCCTTGTTGTTTTGAATTCGTTAACTGATGCGAAACATCATGTGCCCAACATAAGTTTACCCCTTTTTTCGCGCTGGGATGTACTATTTACGAAAAAGGTACTCCTTGACTGAAATGGTCAAGCGGTTATCTCAAGTATCATTTTCTACCTTTTCGTGCTCGAGAGACCCTAATGTACGAAAAGGGATCATGTGGAGTTTTCTTTTACGTGTCCTTTTCAAACTCTCTAAACATGAAAAAGATACCGAGTTACACCTTTGTCAGACTCATTAAACTATTAAACGACATCGGATTCGTCATCATGTTGAACATGAGCTTCTCCTTCCTAGGGCTTATTAAACTTATTAGGTTGGATTTGTCCAAAGGATGAACTTACAATGCAGGCATATGCTATCCCCTTCAAGCTTGTGATTAAAAAATAATTAGGGTACTTGCCAAAAATGGTGGGGGAAAATTTGGAAATCTATCAGTTGTGTCGAAAACTCACTCTTGAACATGACACTTCCTGCTTCGTGTCAGGTTGGGATATCCTCCTTTGAATCATTGACCTTTCCTGGGTTGGGCCGTTCATTTTTTCCTTCCATTTGATCTCTGCCACGTCAACCGATCCTATGGATCAAAAAGCTACCAAATTTCAAGTTTTGTCGCCGATATATTCAAGAGTTTTACTTCTGCAGCTACACTTACCTTTGATCCTCTGTATCACACAAAATCATTTTGCATCCTTTCGTCTCATGTCAATGATGTGGGAAACATTATGGACCTCCTTCAACATGGTCATTTCCCATCGACTTCAGC